>JAGXJF010002746.1:0-600000 GCA_019208055.1 Stipa capillata | reverse complement strand
GCTAAAAACGACTTCTAAGTCATGTATTGTAGTAGAACAACTTGTCCTTTGTATGGATAATGTTACTATCTTTAAATCCTGCTCTCATAGAGTTTTGTGATGATATTCAAAGTTGTTCCGGTGGCTGTCCATACACAATGTGTGAATGGAATGAAGTGTATGGGTTCGCCGTGAAGGTTTACTGTGGTTTTAGTTTCCACTCAGTAGGGCAGGAATTCGGTTGAGTGACCCGCTAGCTGAGATGCGATGCCGGCTAGGCAGGGTGTGGGTGAATCATACCGGGCCTTCGGTTGACCCACTGGTCTTAAGCGCCAGGTTAGGGTGTGGGTATGATCGCCGAGCTCTTCCGACCTTGTCTAACTTGGTGGATTCCAGAACGACCTTAACCCTTCACAGGACTTCGTGAATTACATGTGGCTTTCAGAAGTTTGATCGCTTCTGACCGGCTTAACCAACGGTGAAGGCATACGGCTCAGGTGATCGTATGATGCGTTGGTCAGGTGTCGGATCCCGCCATTTCGGTGTGCCCGGTGCAGGTACCGTGTCACTGAATGGGTTATTGCTCGGTCTTTGGCGATAATCCGTTCCCTAAGTCATATGTAATTCCGGGGCACTGACAACTGATCTAATATCACGCGCATAGGTAAAAAATAAAGATAACTAAAAACGTTTAATGTGCAATTAGTACTGATCTAATATCACATGTACATACAAAAAGATAAAGATGACTAAAAATGTTTTCCACACAATTACATGGGGCACCGTGCTAGTTCTTATAAAAAAATGCCTCCCACTATCTAAAGCTACTCTCTCGTTAAGGCACATCACCACAAATTATGTGTCCTAGAGTTTCTCAAAATAGCACAAATTAGTTACCTTCTTTTCCCTCATTTCCATTACTATTATGACCGACAACAATTCAACTCTCCCCAGTCCCTTATCTTTAGTACACTCCTTTTTTTTTCTTCCACACCAAAATTGACTATTATATTTATATACAATATTTTTCATCTTTTGTTTAACTATAATCAAATCAAATTTGTTGCTAGAAATTTCTGCAACAGCACGCCGGGTATCTATTAGTAACATCCAAAGGCTGGGTCCCATCATAGCTAGATGGGTTTACCGAACTAAGAGGCTACATGGAACCTGTAGCAGTTTTTTTGCAAAAGAAAAATACATAGGGCCAACGCGAGAATTCGTAGCAATTTCCATTTTCTTAGCGGTATGTTAAGTCAAAAGCTTTTGTTTTGTTGTAGATGTTACTTCATAGTGTAAGTTTTACTTTTTTTTCGCTACATATTTTGTTCTTTTAGATAATGGAAAATAAAACTCTTTCCGAAAATGTACACAACCAATATTTATTACAAAGTCTTAATACAAGAAAACCAAAAGACTAAAAAGGTGTGACAGGCCACATAAAGAAGTCAAGTATTACATAACTGAAGCTGCCACATAAAGAAGTCAAGTATTACACAACTGAAGCTGCACTGGCCACCCAAACCAAGCTATAAATACCCTGATAACCAAGCACAACCTCCTGGCACCAGCTATCATCGCTTCCTTCTCTTGCAATTGCTGTAGTGTAGGCCAAAATTGCAGCGAGTTGATATATAAAAATAATACCTGTATATGATTAGATGGTTTTTTTATCAAACATAATATCATTTCGAGAGTTTCATCAGCTGAATACTCGAATCAACCACTTGGCACTTGCGTCTTGATTCCAGCAAAAAAGAAGAAAAAAAGACCTGCCGATTACAAAAACTACTCAATTGAATTGTAGCCCCATAGCTGCTGCCATCCACGTATCTCGTTCTGCGGTTCGCAGCGTTGGGCTTCGCCAGGATGTGTTCTATTGGCACGCACTACTGCCCCTTCGGTTTGGTCTGCTTGCCTTGATAGGTGGTGGTCGTCGGATTGGTTTTGTTTGCTGTTGGGTGGGGAACAGTAAGGTTGGCGTCTATCGTGACTTCGGGCGTGTCCTCGCACTCGCGGCCATCGGCATGGCCGCGACCATCGGATGCTCTGCGCCAGTAATCCCGTTTACCTGTCTCCGGATAGAATCCGATATTTATTTGTCTCTTATTTTTAGAGACAATCCAGTATCTATTCATACCCCTATCCCATGCTTCCTTGCATTCCACTGGGTGGTTTTCAACTCGTGTGACTTGGATCGGGAGAAAGTCAACTAGCGCAATGATCCTGAAATTCTCAACTCTGCCATACGTGCACTATGGATAACTGCATAGAACACCACTATAACCGTACAAGTTGCTCGGTGCCCTATAGATAACTAGTAATTGTTCTACGGGTGATTCGTTTACTTTGGCCTTAAAAATATCACATCCCAACGAGCGCACTGCCGCTTCACTTCGTCATCTGACACTAAACCCACGAGCTATTTGATTTATATGTCTCTTTACTGTCACGACCCCGTTTCCCAGTTACGGAGTGGTACAGATATATCATCAGCATAGCATTTAAAACATCCGAATTATATTACATCACAACAAAATAAGTTTGGCAGCGGCTTAGTTTATACATTAGACTAGGACATTTGAGCCCAAAATATACATTACAAAATGGACCTAAACCACAGGCGCCGAGAGCGCGGATAAGACCTAAAATTCGTACTCGTCTCCATCGAAACATTCTTCTTCGTATGGGCCTTCATCATTGTCCTGCGCATCTGATATGTATTGTGCAGTAATGAGTATGCGACGTACTCAGCAAGCCACATTGGGAAATTATTCTACATAACTACATGCATGTGATTTCAAAGGAGGGGTATAGGGTTTTAACATAACATCTGGTGGATGCATAGTCCTAACTTTGCCTTAGTAATTCAAATCTCCTTCGTTAAAACAGTTTTAAGACAAAGTGTTGAGTTTAAGTAACCCTGCCGGGTTAACGACAAGTTCAAGCAACCATCACAAAAATCTACTTGTGCATCGTGACGAGAATCACCTCTAAACACAGCTCTATTGACCGGGAGCACGGCGTATTCGAATACCATTTAATTGACTCTGTAAAGTTGTTCAGCTTTACCCACACGATCGCCATACCTCCTATCGTCACTGCAATCTTACACACCCCTTCTGGTGTGTCGATAGAGGTAGGCTATCAAGGCTTTTTATCTGCTCTATTTTTTAAAATTTCTACCCAGAAACTTTCATCACTCGCCCCTCCCGAGAGCCGACGGGCCAATGTCAACTATGCAATTCGGGAGTCGAGTGAGTTCCAGTTGTGATTCCCTACCGAGTAGCCTATCACCATATTTGCTTCTGCGGGCCTCCCAGAGAAGTGGGACGGCAAGCCAGTCTGTAGAAGTTCAGCGGGTAGAGCAGACTTACTAGGCTAGGTTCGACGAGTCGAACATGTGGTTGAGCGGTTCTTATGTTTTTCACTACGCACAAGGGTTGTGTCCTTATCTGCCCTGAGTAAGGAAATCCTCCCGATTCCCCTTACTCCACGACTAGGGGCATGGCGGCACGATCAACACGTGAAAGTCCCCATCTTCTCTATCCTCTCTATCGTCGGCAATTTCCTTTCAAGAAACCACATTCTCCGAGTCTAGCTGGGGTTAACAATTATCACTAAACTTTATCTAGCCTGAGTTCTAACGCCGGTGAAGGATACTGATAGTACTTATTTTCAACCTAGGGTTTTCGAGGTGAATACGGCCTACAAAATTTGACTGGGCTGTGGGGGTGGTAGGTGTTAACTACGCATCATGTCATTCAAAAATACCACGGTACTAAATTAACATGCATAAAATAATTAACTAAGCTATTAATACAATAAGTAGCAGGCAATTGGGATCAACATGGACAAAGAAATGTGACTTGCCTACTGCACCGTAGTTGTTCTGGTCGATGTCCTCGCATAGGTCTTCACCATCGGGTTCCTACTCGAGCGTCGGTTCACTACTATCGTTTCCTAGTTGCGAGAAAATCTAAAAAAACATACACACATAAGTCCGGACTCGACGAATGCGAGCTGGAAGCAAAATGCATATTAATAGAAAATAATACTGAAAATAAGGTGTAGGGTGTGCGGGATTGAATCTGGGATGTCGAGAAGCTGGAGAAAATGGCAGGTTTGGAGCTAGGGTTTTCGGACGGAAATCCGGATTATGAGTTGTAGTTTTTGTGGGTTTTGGACATTAACAAGTGAGAATTTAGATTTATGGATATTAGAAATGGAACCGCATCATTGAAACGATCGAAACGGTATATTATAGGGTTTTTAGGGTTTCGGGCCCGCAGTTGCGGGCAACACGTCGCGGCTCCGAGAAACGGGGTCGTGACATTTACTTTCTGCATCTGTATCTTAGAAGTTGAATAATAGTTTCACATCCATGATCATCATGCACCATCTAGGTCTATCACTAGCTTCACTCTTGTGAGCATTCACAATCGTTAGGCGATCAAAATTTACAATTATAAGGCCCTGAAATGTACCTCATTCTATTTCTTCGCTTTGCACGAGCGATTATAACAACTATGTTATTGGATAATATATATCTCTCTTTTCCCTGAAAAAGATCAAGGGAAGCAAAACAGAATTTCTTATGAGTTTTACTAGAAAAAACAGTTTGCAACTTGTTAAGTTATGATTTCTTATTGTCTTGATCTTACATTGAATTGCTGAACCTTGCTAGCTCGACTATTTGTAAAGCTAATGTGATCGATCAAATATATTTCTAAGTGTTGTTAGCAAACAGGTATGCACTACGCGGGTTTTTATTGGACGCTTCTCGACAAAACGCCACAACATTTAAACAAAACTCTTTATTACAACAAACATGCAATGGACAAAATGAACAAATAATACTAATAGAAATATGTAATCAATGCACTCAGGCAATCTCCCTTGCGAGCCGTTAAATTGCCAATCGAAGAATGAGGTAAAGCCCACGGTTGCCCTCAACTTAATAGTTACTTTACTAACAAAAAAAATACTCATAGGTTACGACATTGTGAAAACCACCATCAGCGTCACCCGCTCCCTCACTCTTCACTCTAACAAGGTCTCCATCTCCAATTTTGAGGCTCTCTTGATGTTATGCACGTCTGTACAGCGATAAATTTATTTCTTCATCGATGGCGTGAGTCGTTTCTCTCCTGTCACTAGTTCTTACCTACTCATCTCAACTATCTACATGTGCTGGCCCACATGAATTGGGTAAAAATTTGATGAAGAAAAACAGAAGGCCACGTAACTTGGATCTCGTCCATGTGTTATAACCCAGGTTCGCTCGAAATAAGAGAAAATGCCAAGGGGAGCAAACCAATATAAAATCACACCAAAATCCACATCTTCTTCGGCAGTGGCATAAATCTCTCAGAGGATGATGAGGATCGTGTGACGTCGACAAGAGAGGATAGTCAGATGGGTCGGTGCCAAAAAATTTGAGGGATGGACCCCCGGGAGCTAACCCCAATCACTGAATGTTAGGGTTAGCAGTAGGGCACTACGGGTTGGTGCGACGAGTCTGAGGAGTGGCAAAGGGCTAATCGCAACGTGCAGAAGACCCTCGTAGTTCATTCATCTCGCGAGGACTTTGCTTTCGTGTACACAAGTAGGAGTGGCTTGAATCCGTCGTACCGGGGCCGGGATCTACCACAGATGGGATTGCACAAGGAATGTACGTGGCCTCAAAATCCGTGGAGTCATGCCATCCTGCCGCATCGAATCCATGTTGGACCCCTTGACTGTGGGTCCTATCCCTGCTTGTCTGCGTGGCCGCCATGATGTCCAACCCACGTTGGCTACAGCTGTCGCTCAACTAGCTGCCGCGTAAGTCAGTTTATCAACTCTCACGACAGGTAAGCCTACGCCGTCACGCACTCACGCATTCGCACCCTGTCATCCCAAAGCTAGACTCGAAAACACTAATGACAGCATTGGTCCACGTGTACCAGCTCGAGATGGACCCACGACGACACCCTGTCACTTCTCGCCCCTGACATGTGGGCCCACACGCTATGACATCTTGAGCTCTTCAGCCATTGGTCAATCCAGTGCAACGACTGACGAGTAGCCAGAAAGATAGAGTAAACTATTCGTAGTAGAGTAGTAGGAGTATACTGTGAACAGCACAATAATCAATAGCATACATGTGAGTATTTCTCTGGAGAAGTTTTTTGCCGAATAAAGTTCCGGAAAGAAAAGACAAGTTAAATTTATACTTGAACATGTGCTCTTTTTTTTCCCTCTCCCACCAGACTTGTACCTACAAAGGTGCCATTTAGCTGTTCCCTTTTCGCATGATTATAATTGCAACTGTTGGCGTGTCGCGTAACCGGTGACTGAGGAGCGAGGTCGTAATCATGATTGTTTTCTAAAATACAAGTCGTAATCATGTGTATGTAGGAGTATCACCATAATATATACCGGCGCTGATCGAAACGGGCAATTAATTGTAGGACGAATCGGTTCTGTCTCGCTTCTTGTTTAAACAGAAGCATCGAGCCATCAAGACTTGATGCTCAAGCAACCACTAACAAGCCATATAAATTCTCAGCCATTGATTGACTCATTAATTCGAGCTGTTAAGCACCTACTATCTAGCTAATTAAGCTCGTTCTTAGAGCTAGCTAGCTGTTGGTAGCTATTCGAATAGCAAGTATTCCGTCACCATCACATCTAACTGCAAACATTACTGCTTTTAAAGCATACATTCTCTGCCTCAAGAAGAGAAAACGCTACTTGGGAATGTATACACGATTTTCACGTTCAGATCCTACAGCGGGTTACACGGGGTCATATCAAGTGCAGAGGGCATATTGTCAGAAAGATTGAAAGTTCCGTCAAAATTTTACTTGGAAGTTTTAAATAATTCATAAAAAATAATACCACTATGAAAGGGTACGTCCATGGAAAAATTCAACTCCAAATTCAATGCATTTCACAAGATTGAGAAAAAAAGGAAGACAAACCGACTAAGAATAATTTGCTGAATAGTATTCCATAGTGTTAACAGATGGGCCAGAGGATTAGTGGTGGCAGTGTGGATATTCACCCCGTTCCACATGGGGCGCCTGAGCTTTGAGCAATGTTTGATTGAAGGGAGTTTTAACCCGAGTGAGGATTTTGGCACCCGAACACTATTGCACTATTTAATTTCCAAAATTCAAAAAGTACGTCATCTTGTTTTAAAAACTTCCTACAAAATCCCTAACATGTGGGAGTATATTACTAACCAGGAAAATGTCATGAAATATAGTTACATTTGTGATTTGCGCAGGAAGAAACAAGCAGGAGGTGGGAGGCCGGTGTCAAAATAGCACTTACTTTTTTTTTCCATAGCTCTCAGAAATGCAAATTTAGCTACAGAAATTTACAATCCGCATAATATAGCAATTCGTACCCGTGGGATTTTTGTGTGGATTTTTTTAATTCAATTTTTTTTTGTGTGGCACCATGAGCAATGCGCTCGGGTTGCAAAAGGACTTTCCGGTGTTAATCCATCTAATCTTGCATCAGAAAAGAGGAACACGGACTATTGAACATCCCAAGGGAAATAGTGTCACGTCCCACAAAATTTGATTTGGACAGGTAAACCGCATGGCTACACCACATAGAGTATTTGGTCCGTTCCAATGCTGCATCATCGACGGGCGTACGTTTACATTCCGATTCAATGAATGGCGCCATATGCACGTAAAGCATTAATTCGTTGATTCTTATGTCCTAGCTACTGCTCCTCTCTCCCTCCCTCTCTCTCTCACATTCGCATCTTTTCCATGACTAGCGAAACTTCAAGTACACTGTTGATGATTGCACAATACATGCATGATTCATAGCCAACAACTAGTCTAAACCCTAATGTGTCCTGGATATACCAAACATATCATGCATAGTATAAGATAAAACTATATATAGTGGTGCCACACCAACATGCACGCCCAACACTAGTCCTCAACCTCCAAAGTCTTGAGCATCATCGAGAGAGGCGTGGATCAACACGGGTTCATTTGGATCATCGAGATCAATTGTATCAGTAGCCCTGCGTGGACCAAGTCTTGAGGACAACTGCAGAGACATATGACATTTCAGTAACTACAAACAATATTAAATGTCGACTAGGTTGTCTGGTGATTAAACAAAGTTTCCTCGAGAAACCAATTAAGAAAAGATTCCAAAACAAAAACAGTAAGGAATGGACGCAACATTTGACAAAGCTAGGGGGAATCATGTCCTGTCTCACTAGGCTGCTAGCCAGGCACGCACCCCGGCCGGAGGGGTCAATACGACGGAGATTTTAAAGCCGGGGGAGAACAATCCTTCTCGCCTTCTAGCCTTGACACCCTAAAACCTTGCATGTTTGGTTACGCTACCAATACATACTATACTGGCTACTCGTACAGCTAGGGCACCCTGGCCTTTTGGTTAAAGCGCGAAGCGGCTTTCTTGTGATCGCCTCACTTTTTTCCATGGATCGAGTATCTTTCTCTCGATCGTCTTTTTCCTCGCTTTTCCATGGACGACATCGTCAACAGTAGTAATAACTACGGGGTTTGTGCTGTAGCAGCTGCGAAATACTGTACCACACATGTAGGAGTATCTTTTAGGTTAACAATAGCTGCTGCCGATCAATGCAGCTCTGAAAATTTACCGTCACGGGCTTTTCTGCATCGATCGATCGATCGGTCGATCCTCTCCCTACAGTGGATCATCAACCGATCCTCTGGGTTATGTAATCGAACAAACACTGTCTGGTGTCTGCGCTACGATATACCGGAGCTGTGCATGCCTTTCCCTGACGACTCGACTGGTGCTTTTCGCTACGATCCATAGTTACAGAGAATCTGCAGTTCTGGACATTACTCCGTAGCAATATTGTAGTGATACTTTCTATACTATTAAGGATTTGTTTGTTGAACTATGACTGTTGATAAAACTGCTATTGGTTGGCTATCTGGAAAAACTGTTACGATTGTGAGAAAGTAAACATATGACTTTGGTTGATCCAAACCATCTACAACATTTTAGAAAATAAGGACTGAAACTTCAGCACATTGCAAAAAATGGAATGTAGCTTTTCCAAACAACTGAATTTGTATTGCAAATCCCACAGTTACTGTCGGCAAAAACTACTGAAAAGCTTACCGTTTAGTTGGGCTGTAGCTTTTTCAGTGAAAAGCTGCTGAAAAACCCAACCAAACACTCTCTAAATCGAAAGTATACGGCATGGTGTTCACTGAATAGTGTACGTATACGACATACGTTGCACACAGAATACTACTCCTGCCAGTACATTACTCGTCTACTCCATTTACTGGCCGGACATGCAGGTATGGCATACCGGATACATGCACGAAGGGCGCGCGCTGGCATACGTACGCACGTAGAACGTAATTTTGTCGCTAACATCGTGCAGGAAACCAGGGACGAGAGAGTACGCACGCACGCACGCTGTAATTAATGGGATTGGTGGTTCGATGTGTCTCACCAGCTTGGTCTCGATCCATCGATCAGCGCATCCATCACCTGCGTCTCTGTGTTGTACACTGTACTGAAGTGCTTGTACTCTCGACAAGTTATAAATCAAAATTGGATTGCTTCTCAGGGCATGAATGCACTGGATCAGCTGTCGTTATGTGTTGCTTGTTTTGGACACAAGCGGTAGCTGTCCAGTAACCCGGTTGGAGTTTTGCATTGCGGTCGTCTGTAGAGGTATGTTCTCCCTCGTTTCTGGTGCATATGTATTTACATGGAGTACGTACTAAACACTCGACAATATCCAGCATGGTTACACTCCTGTGCTACAACACTCAATACCATGCCTACGAGCTCCCTAGTGTCCCTTGTCATGTTGTCTCTAGATAACTGGTCAAAACACGGTTTAGTATGGCCTTGCCTGCTAACTGGTTGCTTGTTCCATGTTCAGTTCCATTTAATTAATTTTCGGTGTCTTTTCTACTAAGAAAACGCAGTGCAGTAGTGCATGTAGTATCCATGCAAGAACAAGCGCTACCGAACAAACACGCACAGCTCGGTAAAGACGAAAGAGTAAACCCACCGTACTTTATATCTGAACAGTGAGAGAGGTAAAACAAATCCATGTAAGAGCATCCATGAAAAGGGAGAGCCAAAAGAGAGACAGCCATGGATCGAGGAGTAACTTTGCGCATGCATGAAGGAGGGCAGGTGGCAATAGAATGTGTATGTGCCGCTCGTGAGCTCCGTTGCGCCTTGCGATGAATGGCTTTTACTTGGGGCACAGGGATAAGCACAAAGGCACAGGAGCCGGGCATGCAGCTCGATCGGCCTTGTCCATCAACTAGTACAGCGTGGATTGAACGGTGCAAGATCCATCTGCCCGGGAGCAAGCAGAGCGAACACATATCACGCGATATTTCAGTGTGTGCTTGCCTGCTCAAGTGCTCATGGGTTGGCTACTTGGCTGTGGCGTGAGCAGGCAAGCAACGAACTACTGTCGCCAACACATGCGCGGACTAAATGCATGCCTCCTCTCCAGGCTCCAGCTCATGTGCTAGGCCGTCGATCTCATCTCTTCCCTACGCATGACAGCACGGATTATTTAGTTCTTCTCCTAGCTAGTAATTGGTGGTCTGCCACATGAAGTGTTTGCTGTGCCGTGCAGTACGTCATGCTAGCTAGCTAGCTAACTGCCTCTTCTGAACCTTGCGGAAAACAGGTAACGTACATTGTGTCGATAGATCCTTGTCGACGTCGTCACTGTATATCATGGATCGAATCCTCGGTCGCGCCTGCCAAAATGAGCTATTTAGGTACTCTAATCTCCTTGGATGCTACAAGTGTGTTCAGTGAAAATAATGATATTCATTCCTGCCACGAAACTCGCAGATCATGCAGTTATTTCAGGTCCTACCTCTCCTGCGTAAGCTGTATGTAGTGTAACAGTGGCTGCGATTTAAGACGATGAAGCGTCTTAATTTATTACCTCCGGCCCGTACGGCCTGCACCGGTGCATGCACCAATACCGACCTAGCAGCATCCTCGTTTATGCGCATTATGCTTGGATGCGTGTATTGGTGGACCTAAAGCTAAATTAACCCGATGTCTTCGTATGCTCTATGCTAGCAGGTGGAGTGTGGAATAGACCAAAATTAGCTAGAGTCAGTGTCCAATAATTCTAATAGAGAGTGTCACATATTTAATTTGCATAAAGGGTAAAGACAATTTCAAAATTTACCAGATGTCTAGTGCACCCAGGTGGGCCTTCATTCGGCCATTCCTGGATGTGTGGTGAAACCAACATCATGGGGTCTAATTCAATAGCCGTATAATAAATAGTAGATCATACATGTGTGAAACGTAAAATAGACATGAGAATATATGGTGGTGCTCTTCTCTTTATTAATATGTCCTCACGAGTACAAATTCTCAAGAATGCATGTAAATAACATGAAGACCATCTCTCTATTTATAGATCATCTATGTGATGGTTAGGGTTTAGTAATTGATCACATGGGTCCTAGGGGACGACGTGCCAGCCGGTCAACCCTTTAGGAAGCCCGGTTTCATAACACTCCACCTTGGGTAATTACTACGAAAGGTCTATACCTCATTTAAACTCCAAAAAACACAGTCAAAAAAATTGATGAAAGAACGGATAGCATTGCTGCTTTACAATGCACTAGTTGTGTCATTAAGAACCTTGTGGATGAGAAACATCTATGAAAACTCATCAAAGGAAAAAAGAGTGCACCATCTAAGTTTGATTAATATTCAATTGGTCTAATCAATGAATAATATTTGTTGTAATGTTCGTCATTATTATATCATTTGGTTAATAATTATTAATTCAGGAATTTCTCCCCCTGAATTCTCTTTGCATTACTCTCCCGATGGCTCTCGTTAGAATCTTTACGTCTAACATCAAAGTTTCTCGAAGAACACTATGTGCAATATTATTTATGTTAGAGTATGACTATCACATAATTCTTGATTCCCTTCTCACAATTTATTCTAAAAATTGTGACGAGCCTCTCGAGTTTCTAGTGTACCCTCTACTTTATTTATTCATGAAACAAGGTGAGTGGTGTATTTATGGAGTAGTAATGACATCAATGTGTAGTATAACTACTCTCGGTTGTAATATATAAGCCGTTTCAAATTTATGGAAACTTTGAGTAAGGTAGGTGATTGTGTTATAAGGTTCCATGCATTCTTATAGTATAATCAAATACCTGGAGTCATATCTGCGTGAGCATGGGTTCCAATACCTAAACTGGAGTTTCTCTATGAGGTCTTCTTGAGTCATATGTGCAAAGTAGTTCGCATTGTGCTAGAATCCATTTAGATGGGATCGATCAAGTTGGTGTATTACTACAACCCTTCATGGTCATTGTTTTAGTTGTAAATCTAAACATATCTTGATCTTACCTAGATCTCTTTTATTTCGTTTCAAGTTTTGGTTTCGAGCACGCACTTGCTTCCTCTATCTAATGCTGTCACTATGATATATAAAATCATCAAAACTGGACTTCTTTACAAAAATCATTCCGATACCTTTGTATAAATGGGAAGTACTCAAGATGTAGACGATGACTCCTTCTGGTTGCACTAGAGCTTGTTCTGAGCAATCTCGATCATTGGTCAAGGTTGGTCACGATTCCTAGACTTTCGCCCTCGCCTGGTAGTTTCCTTTCTTTCCTACCACGCAGTCAATCTCTTGCTTACTGAACAAGATTGAGTGGGATGGTTATAGTAAGGGGCAAACCTCTTATCTAAGCTTCCTCCCTTCGCTCCCTTTTGTCGTAGATGGTTCAGTGATTATCTTTTGCAAGATATGGACTTTTCCAAGACGGACTTAAGCCAATTTCTCGATTCAAGATGCATTCAACATGGGCAGCATGCATGGCACTTCTCAACCGTGCCTCCAAGGGACAGTTGAACGAGCGACTCATGAATGTTGCCGGGTTTTCGCGAGCTGTCACAACTGATTACTCCTTTTTTTCCATTTTAAAGTGAGACGGTAGGGGGTGTACTTTTCTATTCAAGTTCTATTAGGCTTCTCCGTCCATAACTCACAGTCCATCTATCTCTTGTGGAAGCACTTTTTAGAGTGCCTATGCCTAGCTCTCAAAAACGAAGAAGGAAGGCAAGGCCCTCTTACCAGCAAAAAAGATAGGGAACAATATTCACTACCTTTTATTTGATCGCTTTGGGGATAGCCGTGATTGTTTGTATAGCCTTTCTTACATAGAAAGTTGCTTACTTATACACCATATCCATTAATAATATCATTCAATTTTTCTGCCACTGAGATTAAGTAGCTAAAGATAATTCCATCAATGACTGGAGTTTTAATATGAGCGGTAATTTAGATCGCATGGGGAGTTAATACCGAGTTTTTTTTTGCCATAAATACTTCTCTTTTCTTCAGAGTAATCACCATTTTTCATGCATCTTCCTGTTTATTTTCCTCACATGTCAATATGGTAGATGGAATCTCTTCGTAATGAGCTTTTTTATAATGCCCTTCCAGTATCCCACTATTTCAAATTTATGGGTACCGAATTCTTTAGTCTCCGGTCTCCGACATTTATGTGTGCACATACTTCTTAGCTGGTGACTTTCTTTCGTAGGAAGAATCATGTCTATAATGCCATTTAGTTTTGGCTTTACAAATGTGCCAAGTCTCAATCGACTCCCCTACTTATTCTTTTGTGGGGTATTTCATTAATCTAGGCAGGCAAGTCCCCATGCCCCGCTTTCCCCGGATGTTGTGGCGACCCACATACTACCTTTATGAGTAGCATGCCAATATTTGATGTATTGTAGATGAAGTGTAGTTTCATCAACAACATATCAATCAAGGTAGTACAACAAAAGCATTGCAGTTTTTCATTATCACATACTTATGTTACAAACCATACAAATTCAAATGCCAACATCTATTCGTACAAACCCGTTCCCCAATAGTATGGGAATTTAAAACTCTTTCCTTTTGGTATAACGAAAGACATATTCTACAACTCTCATCTCGCATAACCTAAGTATCTATTCTTCGGTGTTCTCCTTGTGGTACTCGAAATAGTAGTCCACCCCCTCGTCATCTATTGTCAATGTTTGCTCCTCCGGAACTTCTTCTTTGATCTTCGCATAGACTACTTCTTGCTCCGTCATCGGCTCACAATCTAATCAAGGAGGTTTATACTATAGGGATGAGTACATTAGGTACTCAAAAAGTATAGCAAAAAATGTTTAATGCACTATCTCTAAAGAGAACAAGGAATGTTCTCCAAAAGCAATACAATTTCAAAGGAAAGCAAGTTAAGTTATTATTTCGAGAGCTACGATCCCTTGGCTCATAGGTTGCTAGAACCCCCTATGGATTCCTTTCCTGTTGCGTTCGCAATTTGAACCAGGAATATAGCATGCCAATGCCATACTTTATTACACTTTACAGAGGTACCACTTTACCCACAAACACCCACAATTATATATCTGAGGTTGCAAGTCTCGTTCACACTGCCATGGTCACAAAGGCTTTTCACCATTGTTCTGCCATACCCAGCGTCGTAGTTCTGCATAATGGGCCTGGACTACCTGTCTCACGTTGATACTCTAAATTCAGCGTACCGTAGTTGACATACAGGTCCAGACTACCTTCCTAGTAGTTGATACTCCAGATCCAACTAGCACGGTTTTCTATTCCTAGGGAGTATGGCATAGGACAAGGGTACTTCAGCTCAGCCCTGCCCATAAAGGGTATGTAGTTAATGCGGTCGCTATGGTGCTTAAGCATAGGTGGTTAGTGTTATTTAAATTTATATGAAAACCCATTGTAGTGGAACCTGCCTTCCATGTGCCTGAAAGCACCTTTTCAAAGTTCCACCACCAGCAATGGTCACGCCTAGGAAATGACGATCAGTATCTCAGTTGATTAGATTTAGAAAATATGTTTTCCTTTTTATGTGGGTTAAAGAAGAGATTGAAGGTTTTGTCAAACATTATCAACATGCAGGAACAAGAAATTGTACATGCATGGTGATGGATAGGTAATGAAGTTCGATGGGTCTGCTTGCTGAACTCCGACTTTTGGAAAGAGATAAAGTTTGATAAAGACTAATTCCAGAAACTCAACATGGATACATACAAAATGATATGCATGCATGAGAGATTGTAACTCAAAATGCAAAAGGATGACCCAAACTTTCCTTAAATCTTTTTCGAATGGTTTATAATTATTTAGTAAATAATCAAGCTTTAGCTATTTTTAAAGCTTGCATAAAGCATTACATGAAATATTAATTAATTTTTATGATTTATTTTAGTTGGGATTGATATACCACTCAACATATTTTAATTGATTTAAGTAATTAACCTAGAAGTTTAAATTAAAATTTAATTTAGATGCTTTTCTTGATTTTCATCTCTTTTAAAGAAAAAGAGAAACAAATGTAATTTGGGCTGACCTGCTAATTTTTGTCCCTGGCCGATCTATCATTAGCCTGTTGGGCCTATCTAGCCCAACCTCCCTCTCCATCCTATCTATTTCTAATCTCCTCTCTCTCATTGTCTCACCCTCTCTCACTCACCCGATCAATCCCTTTCTTCCTTAGCTCTCTGTCTCTCCCTCCCGCGCACGCCGCTGCCGCTCAACAGCACTGCTGTCACCTTGATCTAACACCGACGATGGTGTCACCATGCTCCTCTCTCCCCCCTACTTCGCCCCCCTGGGTCTTTGCTGCTACACTCTCCTGCTAGCCCCAATTTTGTCGTCGTCCTCCGACCCTAGGGTTTGGGGTTGATGCCGGTGACCCAACGCCTCAGCTTAGCTCGACGACCATGGTGCTGTGTCTCCTAGTGGCGTACTTCCCCATGCTCAAGGCCCACCACTCTGTCCTCGTGCTGTGGTGGTACGATGCCGGTGGTGGCCATGGCATTACAGCCCAGTACCGGTTGGTGCTCCGCCTGGCTTCCACCAGTCGGTTGTCACGTCGTGCTCGGTTATGGTTGCCTACCCCTTTGTTGGCCACCTCACCTAGCTACACCCGACGCCTCCGCTCTGCTCAACCAGAACCCTACCTCACCGTCACCATGTGATGGTGGTGAGTTCACCGCATCGTAACCTTAGCGGTGATGCCGCGCTTGGTAAGCTACCCTCTTTCTCCTATTTGGCTTGGTGATGGTTGCAGAGTAGCTAACTTTGTCACCTCAAAGCTAATTACCGGATGCTTATGTTTAACCATAATCACATGTACTATTAGAAATTTTACTTAACCCTTGCATGTTTACAGTTGGATAAGTTGAACCTACAGTACTAATTTGAGGTCATGTATTGTTAACTTTACCTTAACAACCCATATACCTTGCACAAGAGAATTAATATTTTGTTATCTTATCTAATCTTATATTGCCGTCTGCATTGTTTATCCCAAGTAGACTAAGGTCATTGACTTGTATGCTAAGTCATGGATTAAGGTCAACAAAGGTAGGCTACTGGATATTTCTCTAGATGAATTGATGCTTATCTAAAACCATTTTATTTCTAAAACCTTTGCAAAAACGGATTTTACACCATTGGAGGCAAGCCAACTGTACTGTGGTTCTATTTTGTTTATTGTTGTTGCCTGGTGCTACTTTAGATGAACTTATGGGCTAAAGTTAAATATTTCTTTTTTTTGCAAAGAAGTTGAGTTTATAGGGTCTAATATCCTTGTGGTCCTCTTTGGATATTTTTAAAATAAAATATTTTACTATACTTATTTTTAAACTATATAGGTTCCACTTTTGGTGCTCTTTTACCCTTGCAATTAATTTCGTGGGTTGGGCAAAATGTGTTGGTGGAACCATTCTTATTTAAAAATCACCTTTTAAAGTTGTTTCTTCCTGCAGTAAAATTGCATGATCCTAATAGTCTCGAGTGTATAAACTCGACAACCTCGGGTACCGCAAACATTCCAAAGCTGCCTTCCCCATGCTCGGCCTTCTTCGCCTTGACTACTCAAGTGCTTCAAACATTGTAACGTTCACATGCAAGCAAATTTTAATTAATTAGCAATTGTAATTTATTTCTTTTTCCCTTCTTTATTTATGCATGTAACAGTTGTGTACTCAAACAATTGTAATTTACTTATGTTTATTTTTATTTTATATGTATTCAGATATTGTACACGTTGTAATAATATCGATATTTAATTGAATTCCCAGTGCCAATGTATATGCATATGTGTATGAATGCTTGCAATGTATGAAGTGCACAACATAATAGCCTGCCTAGTACTAGTCAGCAACATGACACGATAGAATCGACCAACTCAGCAACGTGAGGGTTGTCCACACCCATCCCATGTTACTCTCGATCAGGTCTAAGAGCAAGGGTTCGCATATACGTCTTTGGTTATGCGAGGTTTTCGGGAAACCAAGTCCTCATCCTTTTATAAAATATAAGAAGACCTTAGTATGAAAGTGTCGAACCCCAGAATTCATAACAGAGAGGCTTAAGTGAAACCACCCGCTAAGTCGAAACGTCAACCCCGACCTCAACTCCTGGGTGTCAATTCCAAGAGGAGTGGAGTGATATGGCTCCGAATAGCCCGAGACGGCAACCCCGAAGCTTACTCTGGCGAGAGCACAGAGTAGTAGGGTGATATGGTCTCCTCACTCGGTTCCTACTGAGCCGGAACATCAACCCCGAACTCGTCCCGGCAAATTAATGCACGGCTGGAGTAGGGTGATATAGTTCCCAATCTCTCAGTAGTAGAGTCGCTTCACAGGGGTGATTAAACTTAATGACTCTATGATATAAACTCTAAAGTCCTACCCGCAACATGCGCTTCATCACATACACGCACGGCACATGAGCAGGCGAAAACAACCAGATCTCATAGCAGTGACTCTACGACAGAAACTGCAATATTATAAGTTTGAAACTTAACAAACATACATACACACAAGGATCTGAAGATCTAAACACACAGCGGAAGAGTTTATAAGGCTGAGAAGCCAAAACAGTAGGGCCAAAAGTGGCAGCAAAAACAAACCAAACTGCCAACCCAAGGGCAGGATCACTGCCTGGGATTCCCATCGTCTAGGCGTCGTCGGTGTCGAGTTCTATATAGAAACCACCCTCTGAAGGGGTAGTTTCCTCTGCAACAAAAATATCAACAACAACGGGGTGAGTACAACATTGTACTCCGCAAGACTTACAGTGCGGAAATAGTAGTGATTGTGCCAGGTATCAACAAGGGGTAATTGTGGACTAGTTGCGGAAAGCCAAGTTTACCTTTATCAATACAATAAGTAGATTGAAATTCGACTACTAGAGTACCTTTTCAAAGGGGATGAGTCGACACTTCTCGGATATTCCTTACTGCAGATCACCACACCTGAAAAACCCTCGACCCATCCTCAATGTAACATCCCTAGTTTACTAACCTTGTATTGTGTATAATATGCATTTCATGGCATGAACATTTGCACTTAAAATTGAGTAAGATTTTGAAATTTTATGCAAAGCCCTAAATAAAACCCTAACTCGATATCGTGGATGACACCTTGAATCTTAATCGATCTTGCAAAGTCTTGGAATAATAAGTCCTGAGGATCATCTCATGAATTCGAATTGTTGACCGAGCTATAAAACCCTAAGTTTGGGATAACCAAAAGTCCGAAGGTTATGTTGAAAGGGGAGATTAACCGTTAATTTGACCTCTGCGTTGGAGCTTGAATTGGGGATAGAGCTTGAAGGTTTAAAAGAAGATTTTGAGCTGATCTGGAAAACTTTCTTGAAATGGAACAAAACAGTATAAGAATACTTTGAGGTTTAATTTTATATTTGAGAGAACCTTGAAATGGTTCTAAAGGTTTTAAAATTAGGGTTCAAATTCATTTCAAGGTTTAACCAAACACTCAATCTAGAACATTAAACCAACTAAGAGGGAAGATCCCAATTCTTGCTTTTAAATTCAAATTACCGAACAAGGGCTTTAAGTTAGTTGAAATATAAACTTGAAAATTCAAAACAGAAAAATAGAAAAACCCTAAATTCTATTCTCCTCCCCCCCCCTGCCGACCGGCCCATTCCCTCCCCTTCTGGCCTAGCCCGCCACCGCCTCCCCCTGGTTCCTTCTCCTGTAAGTATCCTTCCCCTCACCCTCATCTCCCCGCCGCCACGCCTTGGCCACCTCCTGTGCCCTCGTGGCAGCTCCTGGCCTCCCCTACCGCCACCTCCTGCTAGCGTTTCCCCCCCCCCTTTGCATCTCCCTCCACCGGCCGAGTCCTTTCCCCAGGTTATCTCTATCTCTCTCTCCAGTGCGCCGCCTATGCTCACCGCCCGGCCGCTTCTTCACCGAGCTCGCCACCGGAGCTCCTGAGCATCCGTGCCCCGGTCGCCGCCCCCTTCTTCACCCCCATCTCACCGCCTCCTCGCCGCCGGCTCCTTGCTCCGCCTGCCGCGCCGCCCTGCCTCACCCAAGCACCACCGCCTCCGGATCTCCCCGGCCGCTCCCGAGCCCTCCACGCCGTCTCGCCGCTCCCCCGGAGTCCTCCCCTCGCCGCCGCTTGCTCCGACCGCTCCCCACCAGCCCCACCCGAGCGCCCTTGGCCTCCGCCACCGACGTCGCTCGCCGGAGCTCACCCCCTCATCGCCGTGCTCCGCCGCCTCACCCCGGTAGTTTCCCCGCCTCGCCATCCCTCCGGCCGAGCCCCTCCCAAGCTCCTCCTCCGCCGGTCCCGGTGCTACCCCACCTGAGCCAACCGCCACCTCCGGCTAGTCGCCGCGTCGAGCTCCGGTAAGCCGCCGCTCGCCACCGCTTGGCTCGCCGCCGGCCTCACCGAGCGGGTTCCGATCGGTGCCCTGGGCATTAGTAGCCTTTTAAGTGTGTCATTAGGACACACTGACAGTTAAACTAACTGGTTAACCACAGCAATTAATTCTAAATATTTATTAATCGCGGTTAAGTGCAATCAATGCTAATAATCATTGTTTCGACCATTTAATTGGGTTAAATAATGGCGTCTGTGATTAACTCAGTAGTTAACGCCAATTATTAACTCCTGGACATAATTAATGACTAATCATCAGTTCATTAATGTTAACTGACACAATAATGGTGCTAATTAACTACTAACCGTGTATTTGATGAGCTGGTTAAAACTGTTGCTATGACACGTGGGACCCCATATCAGAATTGAATTGAAAGAATAAAGAAATTAGGAAATTTATAACAGCTGGGTCCCACCCTTGTTATCAAATGTAAAATAAAATCTTAAAGAAAAGAAATTCTGGCCAGTGGGCCCCACCTGTAAGTGGCTCAAATCAATGTTGGTCAAATTGACCAATGGGCCCACATGTCAGCCTCTACTTCATTTAAATTAATTTGAATGTTATTTGTGCTGAGAAAAATACAACAAAGGGGTAAAATTTGATTAAATCTTATAAAATTCATAGAAAATCCAATTTTCATCAGAAAAATGTAAATAATATGTCAAAATGATCAGAAAAAGAAGATCTATTCAAATATGTCATTTTCATACATGTTTGCATGCTAGGAATAATACAATTTGCTAAAAACTCAAATTAAGGTTTCCGATTAGCCGGAGGGTTTTTCGGATCGCATTTTATGCGTCCGGACTCCGATTAAATTGATTCCACTTGCATTAGTTTTATTTTTGCATCCTCTACACCCTGGCATGCATTGCATCTTGTGTTGATGTGTGGCATTTTGGATGTTTATGGATGTGCCTTTTCGTTTCCGGTGTTTTCGTTCTTCCCGTTAGAGTCGGAAGATCCAGAAGACGATAGTTTCGAACAAGAGCAGGGTTTAGTTGCTCAGCAACCAGGCAAGCAGCCCCTTTGGTCACATTGCTAAACTCCTATTACTTTGCTAAGTATTAGTTGTTTTCAAATGCAATATTGCATGCGTTCAAATGCTATTTTCTCGTTAGTATTACCTCTATTCCTTGCGCACAGCTTATTTTGTCGCTTAATCAACTCCACTACCATCCTAACCTAACTAGGGTAGTCTAGTGTACAACCTGCTATTGCTTACTATGTGGTAATTACTTAGCCATGCTTAGAATTGTAAGCGTCGTAATTCCTGGGATAGCAGATGTTCTCACACCATTGGATGGGTTACTTGGTAGGTGGGTGTTTACTGGGATTGCTTAATAAACTTGCTTAATTTTATCTGGGCTAGACGAGAGGCCGTGGCTGGGAGCACGGTGGGTTGTCTCGTCTTCCCGCAAGGACCGGTTACCGATGTCCCTTCGAACCAAGATTCGCGTACTTCTACACGGGTGGATTATGGGGCCACCCACGACTAACTAATTTGCCTAGACTTAGACTATGGGCCACATAGTTTGCGATTTGCGTGTGTGGGTGCGTGGAAAAAGGAATGTGGTTGTGGTGCTGTGCAACAATATAGGTGGAAGGGGTACACACGGTTCGAGTCCGGGGATGTATCACCTGCTCCAACGTAGGGGACCGTGTCTCTGTGCCGTCGGACAGATGTACATGGACTAACCCGTACGGGTGGCTCATACCTAGGTCGACAGCATTGTAACGGTCGTGTTCGATCACCCTCTGCCAGCACACCTCGTGAAGTGTGTATCGTATGGCATTAAGAGTCGATCGATACGTGTAGGTAAAGATGTACCCCCCTGCAGGGTTAGAACTGTTGAACAGCCGTGTCCGCGGTTATGGACAGCTTGGTAAGATTTTGCATCGAATTAGACAACTACAACAAACTCTAAAACTTGCCAACTCTAAGGACGGTGTAGCGACAGCTTCCTCCCAGGGTGGTCGAGGATGGGTCGAGGGTATCTAGGGTGTGGTGTTCTGCAGGTAGGAATGTTCGTGAAGTGTAGACTTATCCCCTTTTCAAAAACCTTCTGGTAGTCGCTCCTCATTGCTAGGGTAAAATTGGCTTTCCGCAAAATAGTCCACAAACCCCTTTTTTTTTATACCTGGCACAACTATTACTACTTTCCGCACTGTAAGTCTTGCGGAGTACATTTTTGTACTCACCCTGCTATTGTTGTTGTTTTTGTTGCAGAGGGAACTACCCTCGGGAGGGTAGTTTCTATATAGCGATCGACGCCTACGACGGTTAGTCACTGGGAATCCCAGGCAGTGATCCTGCCCCTGGGATTGGGCAGTTAGGTTTGTTTTGCTGCCGCTTTCGGCACTACTGTTCGGCTTCTTGGCCCTACTTAAACTTCCGCTGTGCATTGCACTGGGATCCTCGGATCCTTTGCAGGTATGTATTGCTATATTGCAGTTCTGTCGTAGAGTTCTGCTGTGTTAGCTGGTTGTTTTCGCCCACTCATGTGCCGTGCGTGTATGTGATGAAGCGCATGTTGTGGGTAGGACTTTAGAGTTCATATCATAGAGTCATTAAGTTTAATCACCCATGTGAAGCGACTCTACTACTGAGAGATTGGGAACTATATCATCCTACTCCAGCCGTGCATTAATTTGCCGGGACGAGTTCGGGATTGAGGTTCCGGCTCAGTGGAAAAGAGTGAGGAGACCATATCACCCTACTACTCTGCGCTCCGGCCAGAGTAAGCTTTGGGGTTGACGTCTCGGGCTATTCGGAGCCATATCACTCCACACCTCTTGGAATTGACACCCAGGAGTTGAGGTCGGGGTTGACGTTTCGACTTAGCGGGTGGTTTCACTTAAGCCTCTCTGTTACGAATTCTGGGGTTCGACACTCAACCACCCTGGGAGGAAGCTGTCGCTAACCACGTCCTTAGAGTTGACAAGTTTTAGAGTTGGTTATAGTTGTCTAATTCGATGCAAAATCTTACCAAGCTGTCCATAACCGCGGACACGGCTGTTCAAACAGTTTAACCCTGCAGGGGTGTACATCTTTACCTACACGTATCGATCGTCTCTTAATGCTATCAAGTACACACTTCACGAGGTGTGCTAGCAGAGGGTGATCGAACACGACCTTTACAATGCTTTCGACCTAGGTATGAGCCACCCGTACGGGCTAGTCCATGTACATCAGTCCGGCCGTAACTACGACACGGTCTCATACGTTGTAGCAGGTGATACATCCCCGGACTCGAACCGTGTGTAACCCTTACACCTATATTGAAGCACCACACCACATTCCTTTTTCACGCACCCGGCAAATAGAAACGGCAAACTATGCAGCTCATACTCTAAGTCTAGGCAAATTATTCAGTCGTGGGTGGCCCCATAATCCACCCGTGTAGAAGTACGCGAATCTTGGTTCGAAGGGACACCGGTAACCGGTCCTTGTGGGAAGACGAGACAACCCACCATGCTCCCAGCCATGGCCTCTCGTCTATACCCAGATATGATTAAGCAAATTCATTAGTTATCCCCGTGAACACCCACCTACCACGTAACCCATTCCCAGTGTTGATTCATCTGCTATCCCAGGAATTACGACTTTTACATGTCTAAGCATGTCTAAGCATAAATAGCATAATAGCATTCGAACAGTGGATACTATTCTACGCTAGATAGGTGAGGTTAGTGGTGGAGCTGTTTAAGCGACAAGGTGAGTCGTATTCATCGGACTAGGGCTTTTCTTAGCGGAAAAATAGCAGTTGAACGCATGTAATAATGAATTTGAAAACAATTAATACTTTGCAAATAGTAGGAGATTTGTAACGTGACCAAAGAGGCTGCTTGCCTGGTTGCACTGCAACTAAACCTTGCTCGCGATCGGGACTATCGTCTTCTGGACCTTCCGGCTCTAACGGAGAAGAATAAAAACACCGGAAACAAGGGCATAATCGTAAACATCAAAATGCAACACATCGGCATGAGATGCAATGCATGCCATGGCATAGAGGACATAAAATAATGACTAATGCAAGTGAAATTAATTTAATCGGAGTCCGGACGCATAAAATATCGCGACCCGAAAATCCTCCGGCTAATCGGAAATCCTAATTTGAGTTTTTAGCAAATTGTATTATTCCTAGCATGCAAACAGGTATGAAAATGACATATTTGAATTGATCTTCTTTTTCTGAACATTTTGATATATTATTTGCATTTTTCTGATTACAAATGGAGTTTCTATGAATTCTACAAGATTTAAATCATTTTAAATCTTTTGTTGTATTTTTCTCAGTAAAATTAACAATTGATTTAATTCAATATCTACAGAGACTGACATGTGGGCCCTAGGTCAATTCTAGTCAACATTGACTTGAGTCAATGACAGTGGGGCCCACCCGTCATGCTCTTTTATTTTCTTTTACTTTTATTTTAATTTAAAGACTTACAGGTGGGTCCTACCCGTCATATTCTTATTCTTTTCTTTTATTCCCTGACATGCGGGACCTAAGTGTCATTAGGATAAAATTATTACACTCCTTTAATGCACTGCTACACAGAAATGACCATCATTACTTTGTCTGTTAGCATTAATAACTGTTATTAAAAGGTCGGTTAGCACTTAATTGCTTATGATTAGATTTAATTACAGCGGTTAACTCATTAATCAAACTCATTAATATGTCGGTCAGATTTGATCAACAATCATTAGCATTTTACTGCATCCGAACAACACTTTGAGTTATTCAATATGCTTAGCATTGATAACTTCATTAATTATCCAACACATAACTAAGACATTAATCATGGTCATTAAATAGTCGGTTAATACTAATTATTGGTGATTAACTCTCATCATGCCGGCAGTGAGTAATCATTAACTGAGCTCAAACTTAATGGTGCTTATTATTATGTCCTATCCGGCCAATTAGTTAACATTAAACATGCTTAACCATTATGGTGCTTGTTAATGTGTCTGAACCATTATTTACAGGGGATTAGGTGTGCTGAGATTTTATAGTGCTTATAAATGTGTCTTCACTGTTAATTAAAAAGGGATTAGGGTGGTTATTGGGTAGCCACGCAGCTAGCTCAGGGGGCTCGGTTGAGCCATGGCCGGCGGCAGGAGAAGCAAGGGAGGGTGGCGCGGCGAGGCCTTACCGGCGAACGGCGGGGAGCCAAGCCCGGCGGCGAGGGCACGGGGTGGGGCGGCGTGGTGAGGCGGAGCCGAGGCGGGCCTCGGTGGCGGCGTGCGGGGGACCCGGGGCAAACGGCGGCACGAGGGGAGGCTTGGGAGGCTTCGGTGGCGAGCGGCGCCGGCTCGGGGGTGGATGGGAGGCGGCGGGGCACGGCGAGGTGGGCTCGGGAGAGGCGGGACGGCGAGCCTAGGCGGCCGACGGAGGAGGCACGGAGGCGGGGATGCGGCGGAGGACCTCAACGGCGAGGTGGTCCGGCGACGAGGGCAGCAAGCACGGCGGTGGAGAGGGGCCGGCGATGGGGGCTCGGTAGCAGTGAACCGGAGAGAGAGAAAGTGAGGCGGGGAGGGAAGAATGCCGACCGGGAACTGAGAGGAGATAAGGAGGAGGCGGACCGGGAGGGGAGCACCCGAAGCAGGAGGTGGCCGGGGCAGCATTAGGAGCTTGCCACGGCTGCTCCTTTGCCAGCATGAGGTGGCGGCGGCGGGGAGAAGAAGCACAGGGGGCGGTGCGCACTGTTAGAGCGGGCCAAGCAGGCTGGAAGGGAGGAGGTGGGCCGGGTGAGAGCTGGCCCACTCGGGCAGGAAGAAAAGAAAGCGGGCCAGAGGAAAATGGCCTGCTTGGCTAGGAGAGGGATTTAGGGTTTCTAGGTTTCTTTTTAATTTTCAATTTGTAACTTCAAATCAGATTACATCCCTGTTTTGACATTTCAATTTAAAAGGAAGTTTTGAGGTTCCTCCCTCTGGTTTTGGTTTGATTTTCTAGTTAGGTGTTTAATTAAACTCTAACACGAATTTGAATTCTATTTTTAAATCTTTAGAACCATTTCAAAGTTCTCTCAAAATTATAATTAAATCTCAAAGCATTGTTACAATGTTTTGTTCTGATTCAACTAAGTTTTCAGAATCCACTCCACATTCTCTCTTAAATCCTCGAGCTCTACTTCTAATTAGAGCTCCGAGTAAAAGGTTTTAACTTAACGGTTAATTTTCTTCTCAACCTAACCTTTCCGACTTTTTAATTATTTCAAACCTAAGGTTTTAGAGCTCGGTCAAGAAGCGGATTTGGTGAGAGGTTCCTCGGAACTTATTATTTCGAAGCTTCTCAAAATCAATTAAGTTTCGAGGTGTTATCCATGCTATTAAGTTAGGGTTTGCCGGGGGCTTTTCACAAAAATTCAAAATCTTACTCAATTTTAGATTCCGGTGCAAATGCATGCCATGCAATACTGCACACCATTAGCGACTCAAGAACGGGGACGTTACAGACCTACCCCCCTTACGAGAATCTCGACCCCGAGATTCGTATTGGTTGGAAGAGAGAGAAGATATGCGGATCGAACATAATCTTCGCGTTCCCAATCACTTCTTTGGAAAAGTTGAATCGAAGAACTTCGAGAATCTTGATGTTACCTCTTCGGGTAGCCTTTTCCATTCCGTCGCGGCTGCGAAGAGAATACTTTCAATTTTCTCAGAAATCTCATGCATTATGGAATTGAATCTTCAAGGCACTTCCGAGGCTAAGAAACATGGAAGATATTGCGGAGATTACCAAACGACGAAGGTAGCTTCGATAAGATAAATCTTATGGATTGCCTCGAAGCGGATCTCATGACAACGAAGATTAAAGAAGTTCTCCGGACCGAATGGGGCAGTTGATCGAGTCAACTTATTCCAAAAGGAATCAACAGGAGCTAGATAAATGGGGAGTGCTTCCGGGAACCGTTTGGACAACAAATTCGACATCACCACCCGATGGCGAAGTTAGGAGTTTGCCAGATACATACCCGGAAAGAGCACGGGCCACCGAAATATCGAGAAGATTAGGAGGAAGCTTGCTTAGAGAGCGCAAGAATAGCGCTTGACAAATTTTGAACTGGTGGGAACAACTTGACCGAAAAGAGAGAAATGAGATACGGTTTTGGGTTGAGCGAGCAAGCAAAGCTTAATGCACAACGAACCAATCCGTACCCAGGATGGCATGGATATTGAGGGAACCCAAACAAGCAAAGATATAGATAGCACAAACAGCAGGGTATTTTACAAAAGATATATACACACCGTAGTGTTTACATACCGTAACCTAACACCGATTAAACAGATGGAGCCAAACGATCACTGTTACATCCAGACACCACAACCTTAGAAAGTTAACCTATCACATGAGATTAGGTTCAACTTAAGATACAACAGATATCAAAGAGCAAACTTCATTTGCTGATCGTGCCTACAAGCACAGAATCTATGGAGAGGTATTATCCTGGTCGTGGTGTTGGGCATAATACATCATTGTCTCCGGTGGCTCTCGAAAATTACGAGGCACCTCTCCGGAAGTGGCTCGTATTGTCGACGGAATGTTCCGGGTACTTCCATAGCTACTCGGTGACGAGGCGTGTAGCGGAGTCCCGAAACTGGAACAAACTCACAAACAAGAGGTCGATTGGCAGAATATGGCCCAGTAAATTCTCCACGGGCGGTCATCAAGTCCACGGGGGCTTGTGGTGTACCAATATGCTTACGAATGAATTCCAAAGCACGATTAAGGCGGTAATGGTAGCAATCACGATCGTAGGCAGCTGCTCGATAAAGGCGATGCGTGATATTAAGCATCGGAGCCAACTCGACGATCGTAGGGTCGGGATGGGAAATAAATTCATGGCACCACATTGGAGAATCAGGATCCTCTTGCCCCACGTGAAATGCGAAGGAAGAACCTATAAGTTGTCCTGCATAGTGACAACTGAGAAAGCGGATAGCATTAAAAGCGGTGGGTTGAACCGATCCTTCAGCACAACCGTCGCGGCCCCGAATAATAAGAGGTTGCCCCAAGGACATCAAAGATAGCTGTAGTGGCTCCGTAGGATGTGGCCGGATGAAAAGCGAAGTGACCTAGTCATTCAACCCAAACAGGCGGTAGAAGCAGTAGACGATGCATTCCGGATGCCACATATATCCTAATCTTGCCATATCTATAGCAAGAGTGGAAGAGCACCACCAACCGACAGGCGGTGGGTAGTGCCAGTCATAGCGAAGTGGGGTTCAGTCCTCTGGACCAGGAATTAAAAATGGAGTTACTTTTCAGTTTAAACTGAATCATTGGAAACATTTAGGACAGAATGTACTGCGGAAAATTCTAAGTGCATCCCTCCTTCTTGTGGGGTTCCACAATAGTTCATCGTTTTCTTGGAACATATATATGTATAACGTGTCCAAATCTTCGAATGTTAAAACTCAAGGGTGCATTCCCCGCACCAGGTCATAAGATATAACAATACTATATGCAAGTACTCTAGGATTGATACTATATGCAAGTAGTCAAGACTGCATGTGTTCAAGTAATGTTGGTATATAAATCTTCATTGATCAATATTTCCACTAGTACATTATTCATGAGGAAATAAAGATGATAGTTATTACTTAGTGCCCAAATAACACATCTAAAGTCTTATTGACTTTTGGGAATCGTTATATTTTTTTCTCGTCATTCCAAGATAAGGATCTTGTGCACACTTCATGTGGTGCACATGTTCAGATATGCTACACAAATTATTTATTAAAGAATTGAAATTCAACAAATATGCAGCAGAGGAGGAAGCAACATAACATAACAAAACTTTAATAATAGAATTTGACTTATTATAAATACAAATAAAATTTATCTACGAGTGACATAGGAATCTAAGAATATTCGCTTCCGTAGAGCTTACAAACCATTACTAATTGTTAGAATGCAAAAACCACCTACAGAAATATCTGATAAATTTTATTAAAGTACGTGCAGGTACTTATATTGATCCCGATATGTACGCAGCGACCTGTGCTTGGATCTAAGTGTCTATGGGCTCCCTTGCATGGGTGGGCGCCGCCAGGTTCGGCTGTCTCCCCCTCAAAAGTGATGGCATCCATCTTGGTATCCATGCGATAAGCATCGTTAGTGTTCATATGGGTCCCAACTTTGAGTTCATGAATTCCTTCAAGAGCAAGTGTTTCCTACTCTATGTCCATCTCTTTAATGATAACAAAGTGAGCCTCCATCACTACTACAGAACACACAATTACAGTTGGCCCAAAATTGCTATCTCAGCCGGTTTACCTTCCGGCTATAGAGAAAGGGTGCTAATAATGTGTATTATCTCAGCCGGTTATAAGATAACAACTTCTCAGCCGGTTAGAACAAAAAACTGACTGAGATATTAGACTATCCCAGTCGGTTTCCGAACAAAAAACCGACTGAGATAATATAATATCTCAGTTGGTTTCCCAGCTAAACCGACAGAAGAGTAAACTTTTATAGTCGGTTTTTACACGGGAACCGACTGAGATAATAGCATATCTCAGTCGGTTCCCCTGTTCGACAGGCAACGATGAAGTCTCATCTCAGCCGGTTCCAGGGAAACAACCGGCTGGGATATTCGTTGGTACAGGGCAGGCAGAATCTGAGTTTCTGCCTGCCCTGAAACAGAAAAAGCAATTTATATTCCCAGATTCCCATAACGCATTTCACATCCAACTTGAATTCATAATACAGATTCATATTGACATCATATTTCAATTGGCAACTAAACACAGATGAAAGTATATAGAAATTCAATAGTTAAAATCTCATTGTTCGGTGGAATCGGGAGCTTCAGCTTGCTGAAAGTGTCGTTAATCCCATCGATGCTCGTCTTTGCGTTCAGAGGGTCTAGGGGGACGTTATGTATCCTCTGCTCTCCGTTGCTGGGAACACTAGCCCCCAAGCGGCATCCACAAGATCGTCCATGCCCACCAACCTAACTTGAATCGTGCATCTCGTGGGAGCCTACATCAAAGAACGCGTTTCAGCTAACATGCCACAAACAATTTTATGTAGAATAATTTTTCAAGGTATATCAAGAATACCTCGATCTCATTACAGGGGAAGATAAAAGTTGTATCTTCCTAGCGAGTAGGGAGGTCGATCGACGCGCAGCTACTGCGTCGACCCCCATGGCTGGCAGCAAACTGGCTGTTCTTATCGCGGAGTTAGAATCCACTCCGCGCTTAAGTCCCGAAGTATCTCTTGCTTGAACTCTTCGCTCTTGCGTTGTTCTTCAGCGGCTTTCCTCGCCCTTTTGCGTTTGCGCTTCGCCTCCAAAGCCTGGGAGAGTCTATACTTATGGGGAACGAGGGAACCTACACCCCTCGTGCAACCTAGGTGCTCGGGGTTTCCCAAGCCCTCTTCGAGCACATCTCCTACGAAGGTGTCAGCCTAGGATGACGCATCGAACTCCAGCTGCAAAAGCCAGAATTATTTGTTACTACAATTGGTATGATTGACAAGCTGTTTAGTACGACTAAGGCGGGATTTATATCTCACCAAACGTCTGTATACTTGTGCGTCAGCTGGGTTCTCAAATGCTGGGTCGCCCGAAGCTGATGTCGATGCAGATGCCCTGGCTCTAACCCAGGCTTTGGTCCTCGCATCCGTGATGTTCGCAAATCTGGGAGGGGCATCCGATTGCGATGCCTGCTCATCCTCCCTTTCCCATCTCTTCTTCATTCCCGCGTGGTCGGCAACCCGTAGACGGTGCAGGTGCTTGTTTCTCTTAGGGAGTTCCCGGTTTTTCTCACTCTTCAGCTTGAATTCTTCCGTCGTCTTCATCCTGACGAACTCGTTCCAAACCTCAGGAGTAATCATCGGCCACTTCCCGAAAAGCTCCACCTCGGCATACATGTACTCGTTGACGGGCATAGTCTTCCAGTTCTTCCAAGCCTTGCAGGCTATCATCTTAGCAGCTCGCTTGATACGAGCTTTCCATTCTTCGGGGAACATGAAATATCTCAATATTTCCCCCAAAATCACAGCGAGCTGTTCTGTTCCTACTCTATTCCAACTTTCTAAAGTGATTGGGACCCGCTCTCTTGCTACGATGCCGCTGACCATGCTGAACTTCCTCCTTGCGTTCTCAGGGTCGTCTGGTGCTCCTGAGTCATACAAGTGCGTGACCGTGTACTTCGCATCCGGTCTCTTCGACCGTTTCCTTCCTTCTCCTCGACAGGCTTTTTTCTTAGGCCCGGAGGTGCTGGTTGTGTCGCTGGATGGCCTAGGTGGCGACGGCGACCGAGAGTCGCCATTGTCCGACGATCTTGGGATAATAGAAGAAAAGTATATTAACTTTATGTACTCAAATAAATGCATTAGACATCTAAAACAATGCAATACAATTACATCACGGCCTAAGAGACTCCAAAGAAGAGCTCGGTAGAAATAGGATGAAGGTCACCAAGTGAAGCCATGTAACCATACAGTACTAACAGCCCCAGCATTGCCATCGACATTATTTCACCATTCTCCAATACCAGCAATAAGGAATGTCATAGTGACCATTTAGAGTGATCAAGAGTAAGGCCACCAGGAGCAGTAGGGAAGAGGGAGAAGGCCAACAGGATTGGGAGAACAAGGGACACCAGGAGTATCAAGAAGGAGGCACCTAAGTAACAACTTCCTGAAAGTATTCATCACTAGATATCAAATTGAGATTCAGAAATTAAACGGTCTAGCAACTGCATATATGAACAAATTTTAGCCCAGTTGTCCAATCATTCCTCCATATATGCTAAAATGTTGTATATATCTTTTTGAGTAGATGGAAATGACCAATAATACTACCAGTTCAGCAAAGGGTTAACAACTGAAAAAAGTGGCCATACCATTAGAATGATGTGGAAGAGCTAGAGATGTTGCTAGAGGTCTTATTTGCTCTTCTACCTGAAAAACTATTACTTACACTACCACAAGCTGAGTACTGAGTGTTACACTATCTCTGGCTGAGTAATGAGTGTTACTTAAATCTGCAGGCATACTTCATGCAAATTGATGGCACGTTAAGCAAATTGACAACGGTAAGTTGGGGCAGCTAAATCAAGTTCACAATACCATAACAGGCTAGCAAAACCTGGCCTGATACTGCTGTTGACAACAACATCAATGAAACTTTCTTGTCAGGACTTTCTAAAAGCGTGGGATTTACCACTTTGTTGACATTGTATCTGTTTGCGACCCATTTTCAGTTGAGAGAGTATATTGATGACACAGAAGATTACATTAATATCCAGGTAATGTTTCCCTGTAATTTAGATGTGTTCTTTTCACTATTCTAGTACCCACAAATTTTTTCTGTGCAGCTCGACAACCACCGTAATCAGTTAATTCAGGTAATTTTTGACTCACAGAGCCTCATGATTCTCTTTTCTACAGATGCTATACTTCAGAATAGAAACTGAAATTGCATTTAGACAAGCTTATGTTAGCTTGCTAACCAATGAACAAATGCGATAGAAAGATGGTTAATCTAATCAAGTAAAGGTTTCACAAACTTATCTGATTTGGGTCACTGTGAGACTTCCTACTTCCGTGATCACAATGGTCATATTGCACAAAAATTATAGTTTGAATATTCATGGCTCATTGCATGTTGGCATTCTGCTAGAGTAATGTACCTTGTGTGCTGGACCGGGGAGGAGGTGGCGGCGGCTCGGGCGACAGAGGCGCCGGCTCGGGCGACGGAGGCACCGGCCAAGGCCACATCAGCAGCGGCCCGGGCGACGGAGGTGGCGGTGGCTCGGCGGATTGGGGACTTCGTCCGGTGCGTCGGGGAGGCCATCTCGGAGGAGGGGCGGTGGTTGAGGCGGCTGGAGCAGCGGCGGTTAGAGGCGGCGGCGGGTCCTGCGAGAAAGGTGGGAGTCGAAAACTTTGTGAAGTTCCAGAGGAGGGAGACGAATCGGTTTTTATTAACCAAAATCATTGCAGCCGGTTAACCCCGAGAAACCGACTGAGAAAATACACTACAGTCGGTTCGGTCAAAAAAAGAACTAACATAATATGCTATCTCAGTTGGTTCGGTCCACATCACTGACTGGGATAATATGCTATCTCAGTCAGTTTGCCAAACCGACTAAGATAATGTTCTATCTCAGTCGGTTCAGGCAATGCAACCGACTGAGATAATGTACTATCTCAGTCGGTTTCGGAGATGCAACTGACTGAGATAACATACTATCTCAGCCGGTTTGGTCGCCTAAAACTGACTGTAATATGTTTACGCAGTCGGTGCTCCAGAGGAACCCTAAACTTTAACCCTAAACCCTAGACCCTAAACCCTAAACCCTAAAGTTATTTTTTTAGAATTCTAGTTGTTGGCTTTTAGTTCAAGTTATTTTCTTTGTAGATAAGTTATTTTTTATTTAAGTTATTTTATTTGTATTTAAGTTATTTTCTTTGTAGATAAGTTATTTTTTATTAACATCATAGAACATATACGATTATTTTAAATCATAGAAAATAGTACCATATATCATTAATATCTGAAGTTATGTTACAAAATAATTTCTTCTTGATGATCACTTCGTTTATACGGAGCAGGATCATGTTGCAATTCATCTTCGACCCTTGTTCCATCATCGGGGCTGGGAACTCATCGATTTTGTTGTAATCTTCCTCATCCACCACATGTTCAACTCCGACAATACTCCTTTTGAGGGCATAACTACGTGCCGCTTCTTGTTGGATGGATCGGTAGTGTAGAAGACTTGATGAACTTGTTGAGCGAGGATGAAAGGTTCGTTTTTGTACGCGACACGTTCAAGGTGTTCTTTTATGTAAAAGGTGTATCCATTGATTTCGTACCATTTCCATGTGATGACCGACCATGCTGGGCCTCTAGTTAAATATGACAATGCACCACTTGATGGGAGTACATGGAATCGCTCTTTGTACCATTCATTGAACTCTACATTGTGATGTTTTATGACCCAGTCATTTGCGCGAGTCGGATTTTGTTGATGTAGAATATCCTTTTGTTCATTCATATATCGCAAAACAATGGTCATGTGCTGCAAAATAGTTAAATAGGCTTGAGCATTCATATACTTTTCTTCCAATGGTCCCTACACCGAGCAGCCTGCCCTCATGGCGAGATCGAGGCACGACTACTGGTTGAAGATGGGACATGTAATTAACGCAGAACTCAATGACCTCTTCTGTTGCGTAGCCTTCGATGATACTGCCCTCAGGGTGAGATCGATTCCGAACATAGTGCTTCAGAATTCCTATGTAGCGTTCGAATGGGTACATGCTGCGAAGAAACACAGGGCCGCACATCCTAACTTCATGCACTAGGTGGACTATGGGATGAACCATGATATCAAAGAACGACGGAGGAAAAAACATCTCGATCTCGTATAGAGTCTTCACCATCTCATCTTGCAAACCATCTAGTTCTTTAAGGCTAATGACCTTCTTCCAAAATGTGTTAAAGAAACCACACAGCTTCGTGAGAGTCCACCGCACATTTGGTGGAAGAATATTTCTAATTGCAACAGGGAGCATCTGTCTCATAAGCACATGGCAATCATGTGACTTCATACCAATTAATTTTAGATCTTTCATGGAAACAAGTCTGTTGATGTTGGCGGAGTAGCCTGATAAAACCTTGATACCATGCAAGCAAGCACATAACTTAGTCTTCTCTGGCTTGGAAAGGGTATAACAAGCATGCGGAAGGAACGTCTTTCCGTTTCCTATTTTCTGCGGTCTTAACTCTGGTCGGATTCCAATATCTTCCATGTCTAGCCGTGCATTCAGACCATCTTTTGTTTTATCAGGCATGTTTAATAAGAGACCCATTATACTATCGCATACATTCTTCTCTACGTGCATCACATCGACTTCTAGATGCTTTTAGTAAGGGAGGTCCCAGAATATTGACCTCTTCTTTCAGATGAGCTTCTCAACGGGCTTCATTTTCTTCGTCGTACCTCATCTTTTAAACATCCCCTTTCCAAGCACAACTTTTAGGTCTTTAACCTGATCGTGGATCTCGGTGCCGCTAAAAATATGTGGAGCTGAGACTTACTCGACGGTTCCATCGAATTCGTGTCTCATCCTGCGGTAACGGTGATCCCCTGTAAGGAGCCTACGATGATGCATGTACACCGCTTTCTTAGAGTGTTTTAGCCACCTGCTTGCTGTATCAACAAGGCATTGAATGGGTTGTTTCGGACCTTAGATAAGTATTACCATCATGATATACTTCCTCTTCATACGCAACCAAGGTGGAGGTTATACATGCACAGATTCATGAGCCAAGTGCTGTGTCGGCTACTCATGTTGCCGAATGGGTTCATTCCATCAGTACTCAGCCCGAACCTTACCTTCCTCGCCTCTTCACCGAACATAGCATACCTCCTGTCAATATTTCTCCACTATAAAGAATCTGCTAGGTGTCTCAACATTCTATCATCTGTACGCTCATCTGCGTGCCAATGCATCAGTTTGGCCTCCTTCGGATTCGCAAATAAGCACTTCAAACAGGTAATTATGGGCAAGTACCAGGCAACCTTAACAGGAGTCCCCTTCCTCACCTCTATGCTTTCCCTGACATCATCATCGTCGATCTTACGCTTATATCACGAAGCTTTGCACACCGGACATACCCGCAAATTCACATAGTCTTTACGGTACAAGATATAGTCATTCCTATAGGCATGTATTTTCTCTACCTCCATTCTCAAAGGGCAAAGAACATTCTTTGCTCTGTATGTAGTTTTCGGCATCTGGTTTCCCTTTGGAAGCATGTCTCCCTAACAATGTTAGGAGCGACGAGAAGCTCTTATCGGTCGATCCGCTGCTAGCCTTCAGTTTTAGCAGTTCCAGAACGCCCGACAACTTTGTGAACTTGTAGCCAGGGTACATTGGTTTCTCCAAGTCTTCCAATAAGCAGACACATTTCCTGTACTCCCGATCATTCTCACAGTTTTCTTTGACATCTCGGATCTTTGATCTAACTCGTTGTCCTCATGCGACGACGTGTCATCTTGCGACACGTCCTCTTGTGACGCACATACGTCATCACGCGTCTGCTCAATAGGTGCGCTATTGACAGTATCAGCCACGTCGTTGCCTTCATCCATATTTTCCGGACTTTCCTCTACAATCTGATCTTCACCGTGGCTAGGCCAACATGCATACGCCTTCATGAATCCTGTCCTGATCAAATGTGCTTGGATCTGTGTAAGGTTTGTGAAGCTCTTCAAATTTTCACAATGACAATATGGACAGCTGATCCACGTATCCCCTGTGTTCAAACTATATCGTTCGGCTACTCGTAAGAATGCCGAGACGCCTTCGATGTACTCATTGCTAGCACGATTCTCAGCATACATCCACCGTCCATCCATCTATAACAACATGCAAATTTTATTAAATTGAGCAAGAACTATCAAAATATTATGTGCCACAAAATTGTATAAAAATTACCATAAAATTTAGCAACACCACCCCAACCAACTTATATCAAGTGTACCAAACAATGTACACCTGCATTCAAGGCTCAGCTGGCAACTTCGGACAGCATTTATGGATGTCGAACAACATCATCTGAGTCGGTTCCAGCAAAACAACCGTCTCAAAATTATCTCAGCCGGTTGGGAAAAGGGAACAGTCTGTAAAAGTTCACTTACCTCAGCCGGTTTTACTGGACAAACCGACTGTAATACTATCACAGTCTGTTTTTCACTATCACAGTCTGTTTTTCACTCTGAACCGGCTGAGGTTAGATATTATCTCAGCCGGTTCATTCTTTTCAGTTAGTTTTTTCACACCGACCGACTGAGACTTGAGTTCTTACTGTCGGTTTTGCTTGCACCGGCTGAAATCTGGGGTCCAGGAGTTTTGCTTGCACCGACTGAGATCTGGGGTCCAGGAAACCCTGTTCTGTAGTAGTGCATCTTCTTCTGCTCTCCATTCTTCTGATGGAAATCTTCAATGATGTACTTGCGGGTGCGGCATGTCTTGGACCAGTGTCCCCACATACCACGTCAGAAACAAGTCTGATCCTACAGACCATATGTCTTCTCACCCTCCTAAGTCTTCCTTCCCATCTTCTACTGTTGAGAGTAATGTTGTTCCTTATAAGCATTCACCTTCTTCCCCTTTTCGCCCTTCTGAATTTTCTTCTTGAAGGTGGATCTTTTCACATTGTAACAGGTGGCATGAGCTTCGTGTCTAGTCGTGGTTCCTGTGGCAAGAGCTATGTCTCTTTATATAATTTCATCTTGCTGTTCGGCAACTTGCATGATATCTATTAAGTTACTTCTTGTACTTGCCATGGCAGTACTGATGCTGTAGTACCACCTTGCTAGTGCATGCGTGCAACTTGCCAAGCATGTCATCATGGTCCGCATGGCGCAGCGGCCTGCTTACACATCTTGCGGTGGCCGGCGACGACCTGCTCACATGTGTGGCTTGCCAGACCTACAATCGTAGCATGGCCTGCGGACGCATCGTGGCCTTCCCACCCTCCTAGCCTACTCATCCGGCAAGTGTGGTGTGGCCCCGCATGGCACAGTGGCTTGCGTGCTTGGCAGCCTGCCTTGCTGCATGGGACGTGGCGCATCTGCGCGGTAGCGCTTGCTGTGGCTGGCGCAGAACATCTATACGTGTCACATGACGGTGCCTATGTGGTGCTTCAATCATCTACTGCTAACGGTGGTTCTTCATACGTTGGCCAATTGTACCAGCAGTGTCCTTGTGGTGAGGCAACATAGTCAACCTCGGTTCCATACTGAGGTGATGGCCTCATGCCACAACGTGCAAAAGTTGACTAAAAGCCGACCTGTAGCACGTTGTGGCGGGGTTTACTCATAGCCTGTCCAATCTCGTACCAGTGCCAGACCGACTACATGCGGTACACATCTACGTGCAGGCTGGTGATCGTTCTAGCTCCATCTATTAAACCATGTATTAACAGATGATGTTCATTAGGTCAGACTAGATTGGTCTCCAAGAACATGATGTAGCGAATAAAAAGAATAACTCAACATAGAAAGCGAGAGTGCAAAGCAAAAAACAATTTGAATATTGAATTTGATCTACTAGATATAATGGACGGTCATCAATTTGATATTACTTTAAAGCCATTGTAAAGGTAGCTTGATCCGTAGACTCGAGGAGAGTCTCGTGCTAACAACATATTGTGATAGTAACATCACGAGGTGTGATCCAATGACCGTATATAATAAATAGTAGATCAAATATGTGCAGGAAGTAAAATAGACATAAGGATATAGGATAGTGCTTTTCTTTATATAAGTCTGTTATTACAAGTACAAGTTTTTAATAATGTATATAAATAATATGAAGATTTCTCTCTCGAGCAGTGACAGCGAACTAGAGCCATGCATGTCCAAACGCATTAATGCAAGCCTTCTGCTGATTCCATTCATTTGTTAGGGCGTCATGCACGTACATACGTACGTATACATTGTATGTGTAGGGTACGTTATGGCTTCCTTGCGAAGGGTGTGGCGCCCTTTGTTTCGTGAAAGCTACAGGTGCAGCTGCAGCTACAAGCCAGCCAGCTAGCTTCCGATCGATTGACACCGGCAGTGTTTGGCTTTGATGTAAATGCACATGTTCCCGGATGGCCATTGGCCTAACTAGGGAGGAGATTTGGAGCGACTAGCTTTGAAGTATGTATGATGGTAGCAATGTTTTTGTCGATGCGAGAGCTAGTGAGGTTGGCTTTTGTTCCTTCCTGTTTTGTCAGCTGCTAATCCTTTATTATTTGTTTGGAGAAAGTGAAAGGGAAGTTGCAGCCAGGAGCATGACGACCCAGCTCCCAACTTGACATAGGATTCCCGATTAATCGGCTGTTGAATGCGGTGGGCACATTAAAGCAAAGCCTTGAGTTCCAGCAGGGCTTGCTTGCTGCTCTCTCTATCGGCGCCAGCAGCGCAGGACGCCCGGCTCAATCCGGGCAGCGCGCCAGTGCATTTCACAGAATCATCTGTTTCACCCAACAATGACCGTAGGTCGGAGTACATAGTTTGGACTGAGATTCAGTGACTTCGCTCTGTGAAGTCACTGCGTGACTTAGCCCCTCCCATCCAGCGTCCATATGTGATCCAACGGTCCAGATTTCTTCCCCGATTTTTTTAAAATCACGTATAAGTTTCAAAAAAATCTGAAAAAATTCATACCGGTTTACAATGGAATGAAGTATACACAGGTAAATTTTCGTAAAATAATATGCCCATTTGTGGCCTGTGCAAAAAAAGAAAAAAGAGAACACAGTGAACAGTACGCATGGGTGAACAGTATACTTTTTTTTTACACAGGCCACAAATGGGCATATTATTTTACGAAAATTTACCTGTGTATGCTTCATTCCATTGTAAACTGGTATGAATTTTTTCAGATTTTTTTGAAACTTATACGTGATTTTAAAAAATCGGGGAAGAATTCTGGACCGTTGGATCACATATGGACGCTGGATGGGACGGGCTAAGTCACGCAGTGACTTCACAGAGCGAAGTCACTGAATCCCAGTCCACATAGTTTGCCCTTCGATCTGATTCTAGACCAAACCTGAAACGTGCCTAAAATGGCATGACAAATTACTAGTAAGTTCACGTGAGATATCAGACTCACGAGACCAATAAATCAACCGGAAAATATATGCAAATTTTGAGACATTTTACTTAAAAAACTCGGGTAAAACATATACCAGCATAAAATTAAATTTCATGAATATGTACATTTCATCCAGAAAGTGGCTCTTTAAAATAGCTCATATTGTGGTCTTCAATAAAAAAAACATTCAGGGAGAAGATTATTGAGGCAAAACATGAGTTAAAAGTATGGAAAAGTCTAGAATGAAGCGTGTGAGTACGACATAGAGTGTGTAGAGAGAAAGAGCGAGAGAGGTATATATGTGTGCCATGTGAGTGTCTGGTTCTATGCATAGCATGCGCTGGGCTTAAACCCAGGTTATTTTTTGTAAATATTATTTTTTTCATAAATTTTAGAAATATAGGTTTGTAGGAGATTTTTCAGAACTATACTCCTGTCAGCCAACAGAAAGCCGATAGGGGCTTTGTCATCCAATTGTTAACCAACTGCAACCGCAGTTGGTCAACCAAAAGCTGAAAGGGGCTTATCGTCCAACCAAAGACGACAGGAGCTTATCGTTCAACCATCGGACAACAAGTACAAATAGTTAGACGACTTGCCTTATCGGCTTTCTGAATTGAAGATTAGCAAGTTAGCGGCTCATGTTAGTCATTTGTTCCGAAGGCTATTGAGAAATTGGAAAAAAAAAGGAGAAATCTCGCCATCATTGTGATCCATTAATGCTCTACTTCTTTCTCAAGTTTTGATTCTCCAACTCTCGGCAAGTTTACTTTCTAGCTTTACACGACCAACTCAACTGAGGGAAGAGAGGATAAATGGCTAGGAGAAGAGAAGATAAATGGTAGAATGAGAGGGAATGAACTTTTATAGGCAAGACAATAAACTCCTGTCGGCTTTTTGTTGACTAGGTCAGTTAACAATTGGACGGCAAGGCCCTTTGACGTAGTTTTGAAAAATCCTCCAACAGAGCTATATTTCTCAAATTAATGAGAAAAATATATTTGTAAAATAATTCCTTAAACTCAGCAATGGATGTTCTAGATAGTACACGTGGCATCATCTAGTGTAATTAAAAAGAGATCCAACAGCCAATAGTGCTTGGATTAACCGTCTCTCCACAGTCGGATCAAGTTTATCCGATGGCCAATATTTGAAACTATTCATAAACTGTGATAATATAGTTATTGATATAATATAAATATGAATATAGATATGTCGGGGAACAATGGGCTTTAACTTGCATCCTCTGGACTGACATGACTGGTTTTTCATTGGATACTTCCCTGCGCTCACTGATACCGTGAACTCTAGGCACGAGCACAAGTTATCGCGTGCAACTATGCATCACGTGCGATGTAGGTGGAACGGGACCGCGGAGCAATGAAACAGAGTTCCATGGCTGCGGTGTGTGGCAGGCAGGCAAGGGAAGCCCAGCTCCCTGTCCCCGGGACGGGCCCACGTGGAGGGGAATCCACGTGACCTGGCCCAATTTGGATGACGCCCGGGCCCACCTAAGCAGGCCCAACTCAAGTTGCATAAGCGCGGGCCCGGGTTGCAGAGCCCTGGGTGGGGCCACAGGGCCTGTGCCCACTAACGGCCACGCCCATGTGGGCCCACCTTCAGCGCCAGCCCGGGGCCGAAGCCCAAAGGGGAGGTCCCACCCAGCAGTGAGCCGCAGTGAATAATGCATGGCACGTCCCCTTTGCAACGTCTGGTGGCCGGAGCGCCGGCGCTCTCCGTCACTGACAGATGGGTCCTATTCTATGGGCCATGCCTGCTGTGAGGCAGGATTTGAACAGGGAGTCACTGTTTTCTCTGGCAGTAGTTTTGGGCCCCTTCTCTCCGGAGTTTTATCTTCTCAGCACTATATGGAGGCTGGGAAGAATAAGCTCTGCCCCTCTGTCCTCTCACCCCCACATCGTGCAACGCAAAGGTGCTAGATAGACAGAGAGATGAGGACTGAAAGAGAGCGACAAGAGGGGGTCCTGGTCGAGCTGACATGCGGTAGCAAGGGCCAAGGGGACGTAGTACTGTCCCGGTGGCCATGCAGTAGCAGCGGCTGTCGTTGGACCATCATCATGAGATTGCTGAGCTCGCTCGCTCCCCCGCTTTTCTCCATCCTTGGCGCCGTCGCTCGCGTCTCACAGGATTATGCATGGCAATTTGGCCAATATCCTTGTCGATTGTCATGTGCCTCTCTCTCTCTCTCTGTCTCTCTCTGTCTCTCTCTGTCTCACTCACTTACACACACACACACAGTCTCACTTTCTGTCAGTGTCATGTGCACGGTTTTTCAACTGAGAGAGCTAGCGTGCGCATAGAATCTTACAAGCTTGACTTATGCCGCCATTAATTGAGCATATATACATGGGCTTACTAGGCGTTCGTGATCTGTTGCATCGTACCACCAACGTACCACTGCTGTCTGCCCGTCGTGTGGGCGCGGCCCCGATAGTTTAAAGTTTCTCAGTGCACACCCTGGCTGCAAGCCGCAGGGGCGCGCGCGAGAGATCTGGCCAATGATTGGTCGAGCTGTGCATGAGGTGGGGCCGGCCTGGCAGCGGCAGTTGATGCCTGCTCTGTCCATAACAAGTTCAATAGTGACCATACTCCATACACCAACGCATGCAAGCGATCGAGATGTCTTGTTTGGTACCGTGCGTTGTCCCGGCGTAGTCTGCACGATGAGACATGAAAGCAGGAATCCTGATGAGCCTGCATGCCCAACCATTGATGACGGTCATATGCGTCCAGCAAGATCGATATATGATGCATGGTCAGCTGGCTGCAGAGATCGATGCCTAACTTTGGCAGGCAGGAGAGGAGGGATCTGATCGATGAATTATGCGTGACATGTAGCGAAGTGTAGCAGCTGGAATGTTTTGGATGGACGTAGGTACGCACGTAGGTCGTCACAGGTTTGAAATTTTGGCAAGGCTTGAAGTCCATCTTGCCAGCAAGCTCCTGCATTTTTTTTCTTGGTCCACACTATGGTGTGTGACTATTGTCAGGGCCTCCTCCTGCCTCCTCATGCATCGATCTCCGTACATCGTGCTTGCAACTTGCAATAATCTGCAACTTGCACAGACGCACGCAAGAGAAAAAAAAGATGTTTTGTTTCATGGCTTCAGTTCTCATCCGGGAGAAGAAATATGAGAAGTTTGCAGTTGCAGTCAATAGACAAGATCCTGAAGCTCTAATTTGCGACCTCCTGCACGCTGATCGATCGAACTCATCTTCGACCTTTCCCAACTTAGACACTGGCATCTGGGCCCCAGAGACCCATGCAGCCTCTCCCTACCTTCAATCAGCTCTCACAACACGTGGATGTCGGCACCTATTTGATCTCGATGAGTCTAACACGAACTCGGTCGATTGATGATTTTGTTCTTTTTCATGGTTGCCATCGCACCCTTCACCCCGTCTTTCAACTGGAAAGGTGTTTCCGTGATGCTGGGTCTCACTGGTTTAATTGGTTCTATTCCAACTTTCCCAAGCATACATACCTAACTTTTGCGTGGTTGGGTGCATTTGCATCTGGATCCACCATTGCAGCATGCATGCTCTTGCCAACCTATTTAATTTATTATTACCAAAGAAAATATAAATAAGAATTAAAAAAAAGAAACCATGATCTTATCCTAGCCATGATTGCAGCTTTATAAAGATCATGCTATTGCAAAATTAGCCTCCAAGACACCATGTCACCGCTAATTTTCACATCTAAAATCGTGGTCATTTGGTTTTACTAGTCGCAATATCAAGATCATACAGCGTAGGATTTCCTAAGGTTACATGCAAGAAAGAAGACGACACCAATGTTTTTTGATGAGGTTCAACCAAAATCTACATCTCCGAAAGCCCTTCTCTGCACGCTCCACCCTGCATATATTAATCATACATTACATCACAGTCGGCCTACGGCTGTCACCGATTAGACCGGTTATGGATCGCCGGTCAAACCACCCCCCCTCCCCTCGACATTGATCCGACGATCAAATCTTTTCAAGGCTGACGGTCAGACCATACTTTAGACTGCCCCTTGGACCGACCCTCTGTCGCACTCAGATTTGGTTTGGTTATAACATGTGGTGCTCCCTCCTTATATAGGAGACCTACGATATAGAAGTCTGACTCATACTCTATCTGTACCTTATCTTGACACTTTGTAGTACACTATTTTAATATTACAACTTTTATAAGCCCAACTTCTAGTCTACTCATACACATATCCGACGCAAACTCAACAAACTCTACCTTGACGAATATGTCCTCCACCACCTTGAAGTCGTTTTGCTCGAAGCTCTATGTACCTTGGACTTGAGATTTCACCTTTTGTAGCTCAGTGACTTGAACCGCTCAACAAACACAAACTACCCTCAAACTTACTGCCTTCATGAGTTCTCAACGCTACTCCCTGACTCTTTCATGACTTCATCTGCATCTGTATTTCCTTCTTTCCTTTCATCGCAATCAACGGTTTAGCAAAATTAGATTCCTCTTGCACCCTGGTACGTGCCTAACTTTCTAGAGCATCCATTCAACATCATTATACACGATCTTGAAGTCACGTGTCCCGACAACACTATGGACTGTGTCATCACCCTGGTAGCCTCTTGCTAGACCTATACGAAGATCAACCACTCACTATTAGGTGTCACATAAAAGAGTTACCTGAATCTAACATCCACGCTTATGTTGACCATTTATCTAAAACTGAAGAAACTTCGCAGCCATATCCTAAGTCATCTTTGAAAGTGCATCTAGTGCCCCCTAATGGGTTTTGATATTAATGACAAACGATTAAGGGGCTAATGGTTTACTAAGTGTATTCAGATGAATAGTCCCCAAGTAGTTGGTTTAACCAGCGGATGTCGACCCCTAAAAAGTTAGAGATGAAGAAAGGCTTGGATCTAGAAGATAAGGATCATTTGAGTCTATAGGACAAGCCACCTATTAAGAGGGGTGAGATATCTAAGTTAGAAGAAGAACCTTCATATGTGCTCAATCAAATCTCAGAAGTCTTCTTTGAAATCTCTTTCTGAGACACAGACTGTGATTCTCGGTAATACCGGTTTGAAGAATCGGTTGTACTGAGATTGGCCTCTGTTGCGAGGTTTAAATACTTAGTCGTCTCAAGCCTCGAAGAGCTTCAATTGCGGCATGACCGGTCTTCAACCCGGTGCTGCCGAGAATGGCCTCTATGTCGGAGAGTTAGGGAACTCTGCCGCTTAAGGTTTGCCCTAATTTCATATTTCGAAAACCGGTATGTCCGTTTTTGAAGACTGGTACTTCCGGAATATGCTTCTGATATCCTAGACTAAGTCCTACTCGTTTTGTCTTCGGTTCTTCCGGTTTTGTTTCCGGTTGCACCGAGAATCTCTTCTGGACTTAGGTCTTATGTTGTCTCAGACTAAGTCCCGTATGATTTATTCTCGGTTACACCGGTTTTGCTTCCGGTTGTACCGAGAATCCCTTCTGGACTTAGGTCTTCTGTTGCCCTAGATTAAGTCATCTGTGTGTGATGTCTTCGGTCATACCGGTTCCGTTTCCGGTGATGCCGATAATCTATTCTGGACTTAGGTCTATCTGAAAAAGCTGTGTTACCGAGTTGGTTTCCGGTTTGACTGAGTTTCTTCTCTGTGGAAGAAGAACGTGTCAACTCTTCAAAACTCGGTTCAACCGTCTTCAAAGTCGGCACTACCGGGAAGTGCTTCTGGAAGTAACTCTGCGGAGTATATTCTTCAATCCCGGTGTGACCGTGTTCCTTTCGGAACTACTGACTTTGTGTTGAAGACTTTCGCTGTGCGTCTGAGTTCCTCAGATCTGACCGTTGGTTTAAAACCCGGTGCTTTCGGTTTCGTATTCCTGTTGTGCCGAAGAAGAATCTTTGTGCCCAACGACTCTTTTCTGAGTTATGGCTATAAATAGCCCCCGACCGTCTGCGGGCTCGGGAGGACACTTAGCGCAAAAAGAAATTCTCTCACTTCGTGTTCCCCTTTCCTCTTGACTCCCTTGAGAACTATTTTCAGAGAGGAAAGTTTGAAGAGATCTGAGAACTGATTGAGCATCCAAGTAAGAGCTTCTTCAAGCCTAGAGTTTAAACTTGTTACTCTTGAAGATTTGGCATCTCCTAGCCGGCTAGGCGTCGTTGAAGAGCTCCAACTTGTGGATTCGCCTCCAACAGTTGTGAAGGTTCGGGGATCACCTCAAGATCCACCACGAGTGATTGATCAAGTACTTAGTGGATTTGGCTCATGGAGAAGAAGGTGAAGACTGCGTGTCTTCGGAGCTAAGTGCTTAGCCTCTCCAAACGAAGACGTAGAGTTGTTGCCAACAGCTTGAACTTCGGATTAAATCTTGTGTCTTCATTTCTAGCTCTTTACTTTGTATTAATCTTCATTTGAGCTATATCCTGCTTGCTTCTCATTGATTCACCCTTAAACTGCTTCACCTTTGCATGCTAAGGAACTAATTTGAATAAAATTTGATAATCTCCTATTCACCCCCCTCTAGTCGATAAACCTCAATCTTTCAATCTTTTTGAGTCAAATTCGCAGTTATGTCATCATTTTTTCGGACAATGCTTCTCCATATGTCCCCAGTTGAAGCACTTCGGTCTCCTTCTGTTTTTTGACACAACCGAATAAACAACTTTGTCTTCACCATTAACCTCACTTCTAGTTGCCTCTAGATTTAGTGATGCCCTGATTGGAGACATCTATGTGCCCACACAAGCTTTTTACATGTACCTACTTTCGAGCTTTTGCAAATTCCCTTTGACAAACTCCTGTCCATCACATGGTTCTCACTAATCCTAATAGACACAGTCTTATGGTCTTGACCGCCTTGATCTTACAGTTCTTCCAATGTTCGGTTCCGCTTGTCCGGCTTGACATCCCTCAAAGTCTCCAACTCCGACCATGATCTTCCAAAGCCCGAAGTCATTGGACCCGTCAAGTTGTTCGCTACATCAAATCTAGAAAACATGACTCTCGTTGACACTAGTCAGACCACTCGTGCAGTGCCGTGCACTTGTTGCTGCATGCCTCACCGCGATTCGCCCACGTCGAGCCTCCGCAATCCTAGTCAAAGATCTGTTGGGTAGCTAGCTCACACCTCGTCAGCTTCCACTGCTTTCCTCCATCAATTTGGCCCAATTGATGCTGAGCCTCATGCCTCACCTCTAAGAATCACCAAGTGCTCTTCTCCTCTGAATCATGTGCTTTTCGTCTTTGCTGAACTAGGCTCCGATTCTCTAAGTTTTTACACCGTAGCATTTCCCTCAGCCCATATCGTTAGACGCTCTCGAAGTCCTCCTCCAATTCGACCATTTGAACGGAAACCGACTCTGGATAAACCAAGATTATGGTCTGTCCCAGTTCAAAGTAAAATCCCTCCACGGACTCCAACTCCTCCTCGAACACGACTCCCGGTGGTTATCCCGGCCATCTCGATATCCTCCGATTCGGCCTCCTCATTTGTGTGTGCACACAAACTGAATCGATCCGTGCTCTCGCCGTGTCAGACATTGCAAGCCTCCTCCAATGCAAGTACCGCACCCCTAGGCTTACGTTGTGTGTCATCACGCCCTAGAATCACGGACTTCGCCAATCCCGCAAGCTTCAAGCCGCCCGCATTGCCGGCCACGCCATCTCTAGACCAGTTGGTGTGACCGACCATAGCCGCCGGTCTAACCGCATCCGAGTCACCTAGATCGCATTTGATCAATCTTCGCACCCGAGGCACCTAGTTGCTTGCTAGGATTGCCTGATTGTCGACATGCTCCACCTTGCGCTGTTTCCGCCTTGCAAATCACCGTGTATTGCTTGACACCTTGTAGATGCATGATCTTGCACTATGCGCTCCAGGCTCCTCCGAGCCTTATGCGCACACTGCCACCCTCGCCGCATGTGCTCCAAGCCCTTGAACGGACCGTATATGTACGTCGTCAAGCATCCTCGGTCTCTGTTGAGATCTTTTGCATCGCCTCTAGATCAAGTCCAACCTCATGCTCTAATACCACTTGTTGCGAAATTAGCCTACATGGCGCCGTGTCACCGCTAACTTCCATGACTAAAACCATAACCATTTGGTTCCACTAGTCACAATATCAAGATTGGGCATCGTAGGATCATAGGATCTACCGATGTTGCATGCAAGAAAGAAGACGACACCGATGTTTGTTGACAAGGTTCAGCCGAAGTATATATCCTCAGGAGCCCCTCTTTGGGCGCTTCGCCCCACATATATTTAATCATATATGTACATCATCGTCGGCCTCCGGGTGCCGCCGATTAGACCGGTTATGGACCGCCGGTCAGACTAGCCCCCCTCAGACATTGATCCGCTGATTCTCCTAGTACCCACGACAATTCCAAGGTATCCACCAATGTTTTCGAGGCTGACGATCAGACCGCCCCTTAGACTGACCATCCACTGCATTCTAATTTGGTTTGATTACATCATGTGGTGCCCCCTCTTTTTATAGAAAGCTTAGGATACAAGAGTCCGACTGCTACTTTATCCATACTCTATCCGGACACCTTGTAGTAGTATCCTATTTCCAATAATATAACTCTCCTAATTTTAATCTGTAATCTACTTATACATGTATTCGACATAAACTCATAATACATGCTATCCAATAGCTTAATCGGCGTCCCTCTAGAAAGCAAAAAGAAGGGCGATCTTGATCAAACAGATTAATCGAGGAATGATTTGTGATACTGCTGGTTTAGAAGCCAATTAGGTAGGACACATGACATGATCATTTGCCTGCTTTAGTCATACGAGTTGATGGTTCCTTTCAAGATGTAAATAAAGCAGATAGTCACATCAAGCTTGTACCTTTTCCTCACTTTGAGGAAAGAAAAATTACCGGTTCCACCTGGATTATCAAATTATTCATGTGTTGAACATAGGTGAGTTTTAAATTGTAGTAGCAGGTAACAGCGGACTAAAAGCGGTTTACAGCTGAACTGATAAAATAAGAGGAGAAGATCTTTTGGGGGGCAGTGAAGAACAAAGCCACAAGATCCAAAGCTGAAGTTAGTATGTATGCATGTGTGAGAAAGTCTGGTACTGGTCCAAGTACTCATGTGCAGCTGTGTCCAGATCTGGATTGGTACTACAATGCTATTGACAAAACTGTAAAGCGGATGCATTCCTACTTAATAATAGCAGTAGGGAAAAAAGGCAGAAAGAAACTAGAAATGATGGAGAGAAAAATGTAGCGGTAGTATATGGGACCGGGTAGACAACCAGACATGTGTAAAAGGATGACTAGGACCGGGGCGTGTGCGTGAGTCTCAAGTTGCAACGTGCAAATCCAGTTAGGTTTATTTGACCGAGTCAGACGGGTGTTTGACAAAAAATAGTATCAACGTCGCAAGATTTATTTTTTGATAGCTGGGTTATACATATCGTACTCTCAAAAAGTGTCGCAAGATCCATATATGCATGCCAAAGTATGGTTTTGATTTTCTGGAACTAAACTTAGGCTGAGTTGACAAGAAATATGTTAGGGCAAAGGATGAACGTTTAATATTTGAACCAAACAGCACTAGAGTGGCTTGTGATGCCTTGTACTTTCTAAAGTCTGGCCAACTAGGCTTGCAAACTTGACAGTACAGAGGTGGTCCCTTTGGTCGGTATCATTATATACAGTCTAATCCATCTCACGGTATATAGGCCTTCGCCGTTGCCGTCTTGTGTGTTACTGCTGGTCTGCTGCTGCCTACAGATGCCACGGCAAATAGAGAAGGCAGCGCATCGTAAAAGCCTTCTTTGAGATTGAACTGGCTGCCTAAATAAATGAATAATGTGCTATATTTGAAAGTTAATCGAGTCCATCAACCTTTTTTCGACAAAGAAGGTTAGACTTTTGGTCTTTGCATCGATTGATGTAGATAACCTAATTTAAAATATAGTCATCAGAAAAGTTTAAGACTTCACATAGGAGAAAAGACAAAGACCCGAATGGTATAAGGACTCCCAAACATCACACAGTCTATTGTTAAATCATTATCCATATTGGGTAAACAAAATCTCCACCACAGTCTCCAAATTGTTGCACCCAGTAGCCAATGAATCATGTCACTCTGATCGCTGCATTAAGCACCATGTACGAAGGCAACTGATAGCCATATAGATAACCTGCAACAAAAATTAGGAACTCTCTTCTCATTAAAAATCATACCATTTCTGGTAAGCCAAATGGACCATCATAAAGTACAAACTCCAATTAAAATTTGCGCTCGTATCGGTTTATGCAAGCCCATTAACTAATTTTCAAACATATTAGAAATGCTACACGATGCAAGGAGATTGAGTGTCACATAGACAGTTCGCTACACTAGGCTAGCAAAAGCACAGTTGAGAAAAATGTGTTGAGAGTTGTTTCATCCTTATCACAAAAGCACATTGCTTGCTACCCTTCCACCTTCTTTTGGCTAAATTATCTTTAGTCGGAATGACCCCACGAGAGAGGAACCATATGCAAATTTTGATTTTCAGTAGCATCTTTAGCTTCCATATGAATTTCTGACGGAAAGGAGAGTAGTATTCACCAATAGCGGCATACATCAACTTAACCGTAAATTGGCCGAACGAGTCTAACTTCCAATGGAAGATGTGTCGATCCAGATTTATGCTCAATAATCGTCCCAATAAATCATTTCACTCTTCTAATTTAGGCCCTATTAGAGCTCGCCTGAAGGAGATGTTAATCATGACTGAACTCATCACATCTCATAACGTGGCAATGTCTCTTTCTGACAATGTGATATAAATGAGGGTACTATTGACTGAGAGGCGTGGCACCAAGCCAGTCGTCCTGTAGAAACGGATCTCAGCATTGTTGTTGGCGATGAAAGTACCATGCAAACGGAACTGAGCCTTGGCTTTCATCAAGCCGGCCCAAAAATGAGAATCGCTCGGCGTACCCTCCTCGTTGAGTAGCTTAAAAAGTCACTTACTAAGTAAGCAAATGTTCTTTTGCTCTAAATCTTGAATGAAGGCCACCTAGCTCGCGGGGCCGACATATAATATTCCATTTAGATAGTTTATATTTTCTCTTCTGGTCGTCGCACTGTTAGTAAAAACCTAGACCGTAGTAGTCCAACATTTTCCGTACCCTTTGGGCACTTCAGAAAAGGATAACATAAACATGAGAAGACCAATCAAAACTGAATTGATAAGAATAAGACATCCACTCATGGACGTGTACTTGTCTTTTCAACTGCTAAGTTTTTTCTCAAACCAATCCGACACCCTTCCGAATCCTTATTCCGTAGCTTACGGAAGTGAATCGGAATGCCTAGGTAGCAGAGAGACATCGATCCCACTGCACAACCAACAAATGAGTACAAACTTTTGAAATCTTTAGCCATACCAAAACGAAAGATCTCGCTTTGATGAAAATTAATCTAATCTTCAGATCAGATAGATGCTCGAAGACACAAAGTAAGAGCTTAAATTTTTTGGCCTGGTTGAGATCATAATCCATGAATAAAACAGTATCATCGGCATATTGCAAAACAGATGTACCTCTGTCCACCAAATGAGGTACCACGCTTGTAATTTGATAGTCCTCCTTTGCTCGAGCAATAAGAATGGCCAACATATCTACCACAGTATCAAAAAGAAATAGAGACATTGGGTTCACTTGACAGAGCCTCTTATATATTTGAAAGAAGTGCCCCCACATTATTATTCACTTTGATGCCGGTGCTCCGCGACGCACGTACTTATCAATCCAGACACACCACCACCTAGGCGGTCAACTGAATGAACGTTATAGCAGGTTCGTCAGTTACGGATCGAAACCCAATGCCAGTGAAGTTTCGTACTATCAGAGCAAGTTTACGGGGCAGAAATACTAGTTGGGCTGAAAGTTGATGGGCAGTCTAGTACCAATAGGCCTTAGATGGGCTCTTACTGACGCCAGTATAATCGATTATATATGTGGCCGACAAGTTCAAGGTTAACTGCGCGGAGCCTAACGAGCTGAGGGCCCAATCACGAATCGTTGTACAACATCGCCGTCAAATCCTGGAATTCATTTTCCTCTGAAAATTAATCCCGGAATTCATTTTTATGCCTAAAATAATAGTAATCCAGTACCTAATTCGGACCTAATTGCGTGAAGAAACGGGGTCACGTGAAAACTGAAACTCCGTGCTACCTGCAAAGATGTGCAAATCCTGGCAGTTTGTGTAACCATGCCGAATTAGGAGGTGCAATGATTTAATCAGATTGTAAACACCAAGTGGCATCTGACTTAATCATGATAACGATAATTAGTTCGTTTGACGGGCAGATATTGCCCATCTGTGACGAGTAGGCAGCCCGTCAGCAATCAATCGTCAGTGATAACAAAAGTTATCTCTGACAGATCCACAGCCCGTCTCACCCGTCAGGCATGATTGTGGAAAGGACCGCATGATCGACCTGCAGCAGACATCTCTGACGGGTGAGGTCTAGTCGACCGTCAGTCATGATATCTACTTTCGACGGCTATTAGTCATGGCCCGTCAGAGATGACTGCTGGAAAGGACCGAAGGAAGTCATCACTGATGGGCTAAAACAGATGCCTGTCAGTGACGATAGTTACTTGTGACGGGTGATCCGTTCCCACCCGTCAGAGTAGGAATTTATCACTGACGGGCTGCCTACAAGGCCCGTCAATACTAAAATTTACCTTTGACGGCTCGCTTTACAACGCCCGTCAGTGATAACTTCCATCACTGATGGTTGCACCACCAGCGCCTGTTAGTGATAACTTCCATCACTGACGGTTGCACCACCAGCGCCCGTCAGTGATGACCCTATCCTGATTCCTACATAAACCTGTTTTGCTGGCTATCCTCAGGATTTGCTAGCCATGCTCTCTGAAAAAAAGTCCCAGCTGTGCAGCCCTAGCTACACAGCTTCTCAGCAGCCCCAGCTGCGAGGCATAGGCACAAAGTATATATCACTAATAATTGAAATAACATCACATAGCATCACAAAATCAGAAACCACATTTACAACACATTCACAAATATATGAAATTCACAAATCGAAATGCACATATATTACAACGACACAATCACTTCCAAATTCACACACATATATATGTCACCGAGCTTCTATATTGTTGCGGAGTAGTTGTGGCGCACCCGGTTTTAAGGCCGGATAAGCCCTTGTGTTTACGGTACCGGTCCCTGGATCAGTAGCCGATACCCACAAGTTTACCTGTGTATCAAAATCATACACGCACTTATTAGAATATAAAGCATAATCCGATCTTTAAGATCGAAAAACTATACCTTTAGCCCAACGGCTAGAAATCTTGCAGCGGAAAAACGAGCGGTGATGAGCCCATCAATATGCCATTCCCAACAGGCAACTGACTGGGGGTTCGCCCTAGTTATCGTGGATACTGACGTTGCTTTCGGATGGTTGCCCTTCGGTCTGGCCACATAACAAGCCAGGTGAGTACATTGAATGTACTCGCAAGCGCTCCACCAGGAAGTTTAGCACAGATATATGCATGCAAGGGAATTATCAAGAACTTGGCTCTATTCTAGGTTTCATGTTGTGCGAGAAAGTAAGTTTGCATTTGGAAATACGTACATAGATGTAAAAGCGATTTTATCCAAAAACATCTCGCCGCAGCGAGATAGGGTATTGCTCAAACACTCGGCCCGTACCCCGGGGGAGTTCACTTTTGTGCTTACCGCTACCTGCGGTACAGCACGGTACTTGCCCGGTTCCACAGGGAGACGCAGCTCGCCTCGTACTTACGGGGTTCCCAATCACCCGGTTCCTCAGGTAGACACAGCTGACCTCGTACTTACGGGGATTCTAGGGTTTGCCCGAGTCCACGGGAAAACCCGACTTCACACCTCATGACACAGCATGACACCCTGCGAACACGGCGGATCGCGTCCTTAAACCCATAACCCAGAAATCCTTTTTGGGGCTCAGAAAGCCAAAACTACTTTAGTGTGGCCCGACCAAGTTCGTCCATGACCGCGGACGCGGCTATTCGAATAGTTTTAACACTCTGCAGAGGTTGTACGACTTTACCCACACGATGTAGTTCACCCTGGGCATACCGGGCCCTGGTACACTACCAGAGCTAGTACAACGAGACTCTTCACCGCTGTGAACCCAGCCACGAACCCGTCAGAATAGACATGTCCCAAGCCTAGCCCGAATCAGTACCCCTGCTACGAGGAGGTTGGTGTTCCATCTTTGTGGCGGGCGAAAACTCGGTATCCCCGGGTTTGCCCTCTTCGAAGTGTACCCCACTCCATCTGCACTCTACTAACTGCCCACGGGTTCATGCTAGTCCAGGTCGGCTACTAGATCAAGTCCTTCCCACAAAGGACATGTGGTCGTACGGTAAGACTTGGCCAAACGGCACTTAAGACAGGTCCTTAGGTGATCCGAGAAGGACTCCACTCCACTCCCGTAAACGGGCAGCGAGAACCACGACGGGCCTTACCTCGCTCTTTAACATCTCCCTTCCAACACCCTTCATTACCAACCCGGATCAAAATCTTCTCCTTTTTAACTCGGTTCCACAGAACCATTTCACGGTAGAATATCCCAACCCATGCATATCCTACCTTCCATGCACCTCTACAACCGGACGCGACGGTCCGTTTCGATATTTCATCGATCACATGAAATATGGGGTGTTGCTTTCCTTTTCCTTTTCGAAAACCTAATTCATCTACTGCGGGGCTAAGCATATATATATATATATATACATACACTATCCTAAGTTTCCGATACATCTACGGAATACAATAGTCCTAAGGCGACAAGGTTTACGGGGTCGGACTAGGGTTTCCTATCATCGGTGATATCTACTCTCTATAAAATAACTGGGATAAAATATAGCATGCATGGTTCGAAAGCAAAATAATATTTCGTAAAACTGGGATTCAACATGATCAAGGGCGGAGAGCTTGCCTGGCGTTATCGGCCGAATTTCAGTCGCGACCTTGGCACGTCGACGTCGGGAGTCCTGCGCGTGAGGTATCGCCGCGACGCAACTACACGTCGTGAAAAACAACGATTCACTAACGGCGCAAGGAAAATCCATTTAAGATCCAAAAATATGCTCAAGCCATATTTAAAACCATACCTCGATCTTAGAGGGTGGCTAGGGTTTTCAGGGTTTTACGATGCCCTTACATCTTCGAACTAGGTGACATGTGGATGAGTACAACTACAGGCATGGGCTCTAGGTTCTAACACTTTCTTGAAGGGTTTAACACGGTGGAGCTAACACTAATGGGAACCTATATATATGCATGGAAGGACAGCTAGGGTTTCTAGGTTAACACGTCCCTAAAACCTTAACTCCTAAACATGTACAGGAATGTCTTTATGCTAGTATCAGAGGACAAACCTACATGCTGGACAACTTGGAATGGAACATCTTATCACTAGGTTTAAAAGTATAACACTACACGTGCATGCGTGATGATCTAGGGTTTTGCTATAACTACAACCTTTCATTCACAAACTATGCAATCTGAGGATGGAAACCTACTTATGCGTGCTCTGGATTCTATCATAACTTCGAAGGTTTATCTCGATGGGGTAATGCTAAGGGAACTTGTATATGTATGAAATGTCGATTAGGGTTCCTATGGTTTGGGTGGTAAATACTTATTCTCTTTGGCTCTTGTACTCATGTATCATATGAACAAGTATAGTCCACTGGGTACATGGAGAGGTTTGGATTTAAACCTACTGGACAACTTGGGTTGAATCATCTAATTAACTATATTTGAAAAAGAGATAACCCTACATATGCATGCTTGACTTAGGGTTTCATGGATCATCTATTCTCCTTAAACTTTGAACTAAGCAACATGAATGCATGGTTGTAACTAGTGCGATGCTCAAGAATAGACATGTTTACATGCTGGAGATACCTAGAGCTAAACACCTATTCAAAAAGGGAATTCGAAGGACTGTTTGCAATTTGATCTGTGTACTGGACTGGGCTGTACAGGGAGAGCCATTGAGATTTTCGAAAAGTGGTATATATGAAAAAGATGGGAAATAAAGTTTTGAACAACTCTTATTTGGGACATTTTCTGAGAATCGGCTTGGATGGGGCTGTACAGGCCAGAACAGCGAGGAAGGGACTTGAGGCTGTGGCAGGACGCGGCAGCGGAAACAGCTAAAATGAGCTGCCGCGGTAGGAATGGGGCAGCGGCGGGGATTGAGCTGGGCTGCCGCGGTGAGGGTTTTAGGTGTGGCAGGCTGCCGCGGCGGGGACTTGGGTGGCACTGCACTGCCGCGGCAGGGGAAAAGGATGTCGCAGGCTGCCGCAGCAAGGGACGACAGCAGGGACAGCCCAGGCGAGCTGCCGCGGCAAGGACTTTGGCTGCCGCGGCAAGGAAGCTAGGGGAAGAAAGGGGAGAAGTCCGGCGGCGGCTTGGACATGGCCGGCGGCAAGGGAGTTGGCCTGAGCTTGGGAGCTTTGGGAGCTACAAAGCAAGAGAGGGGAGGGAGCAAAGAACCTCAGGAGCTCGGCTGTTGATGGGAGAATTAACGGGGCAAGGTGCAGCTGGAGTTTGGGAGCTCGGGCATGGCTTGGTGAGCAGCTCGGGGAACTGCAGAGAAACTCGGGCTGGTTCTAAGGAAGGGCAGTAGCTGAGGGAGGAGAACTCGAGGAAGAGAGGAGCTCAGAACAGCGGGGGAAACAGCTCAGCTTTGGGGACATGGAGGAGAGCTCGAAAATGGCAGGAGGAGGTAGCTCGGGAGGAGAAGAGGCAGCTGGAGCTTGGGGAGGACTGGGAGCTGGTGCGGCTGCTGTGGGGAAAAGAGCTGCTAGGGGAGCTCGAGCTGGCCTTGGAGAAAAGAGCTTGGGGAGTTCTGCTGTTGCTTGGGACTGCAGGAATGGAAAGGAGTTGACATGGGGAAAGGAGGGGGCGCAGGCTGCTGCTGCTAGTTGACTTGTGAGCTGATGAGAGAAAGAAAAAGAGAGATGGCGTGCAGGGTTTGCTGCTGGTGCATGCAGGCTGCAAGTATGGAAAAAGAAAATGGGCAAGGACACAAGGGGAGGGAGGTGGCGTGTTGGGGAGAAAGGAGGAGCTGCATGTCGTGCATAGCAGGGAAAAGGTGGCCTGGCTGTGCTCAGGTAGTAAAGGGGGTGGTTGGCTGCTGCTGGACTGGACAACAGAGTAAAGGAAAGAAAATGGCAGTGGGTTCAGCCATGCATGCGCAGGAAACAAGTCAAAACTGCAGGAGAAAAGAAGAAAGGAATAGCTAGGGCATGCGTGTGCTTGGGGGGCTTTGGTGACAAGAAAAGTAAAAGAAATGGCAGCTGGGACTGGTGGTGTTGGAGCTGGACTGCTGCTGTACTTGCATGGCAGGAGAAATAAAAGGGCTGCTACACATGGGAGAGGGCTGTTTGGCTTTGGGAAAAAGAAATGGGGTGGGGCTGCCATGTGCTGTCGATGGAGGGAGGTGAGGCAGCTTGGTATGGCTTAAGAGGGGGCGCATGGAGCTGCTGTGGTAGACAAGATAGCTCAGCATGCATGGATGAAAAGAGATGGAGCCAGATGATGCTGGTAAATCAAGGTGAAGTTGACGAGTAGAGAAAGGACTTAGCTGCTGTGCTTGGCTATTGGAATTAAATAGGGAAGTGAGTAGTGAGTTGATGGGAGATGGCAGAGAAAATAATTACATGCATGCATGACAAGAGTGCTTGGCTTGGTGCTTTAGAAAATGAGCAGAGGCAGGAGGTGGAGGAGGCCTCCGGGAATACGTATGTTTACACATACATATACACATGCGGTCTTTATTAAATATTCACATGGTGGAGATTGCCAAGGTATTTAGGAAGTATTCTAAAGGTATTCTGAGGAGAGAGAAAAAGGTGGCGGGGTGTACATGCGTGCCCACGTGGGTGAGGAATTGTCTAGAACATTATATAAATAGGGTTTTGACTGAAACAAGAGATAAATGGATGAATCGGTGAGATGGTAAACGGTTATTTGACTATGGTGAGAAACTAAATGGTTAAATGGTTATTTGGTAGAAAACTACTGGGACAGATATTTTTCTCTGGTAAAGGTGAAAAAGATATTTTTGTGTTGCATGGTAAAGAGAGAAAATATTACCACGGTGAAGTATTTATTTGGGGTTTTACCATGCAGAGAGATAAAAGGTGACACGGTAAGAATAAGAGATATGGGTGCCGAAAAGAAAGTGGATATATGTATATATATATATATTTACATGGATATACATATATCCTGGCAATGGAAAATGGTAAGGTACCCGAAGATATTTTTCTTGGTTCTGTGGTCAAAGGATTTTTACCGAGGAAAGTAATTCAGGGTTTGGTGTGTATGTGCCCACATACACTTGGATATTTTTGCATATATGGGATTTGTATGCGGATGGAATGGACATGCGATGTTCTGGAGAGCTGGGGTGTTGAATGTTGCCACTGGTCAGGTGTATATATGCATGGGGTGGTGGCAGAGCCGAATGACGAGTTAGGGTTTTGACCCGCAGCTCGGAAAGAATGGATCAGGGTTTGAGAACATTTGCCGAACAGAGTCCCGACAAAGCAGAGATCAAGGGTACAGGAACAGAGGGGAAAGGTTTTGGGTTGACACACTTTAGGGTTTCAACAGAGGCAGGATTTGAATAGAAGTTTTAATATGATGCATCTTAACTTGCATTAATAAGAAAAAGTTTTTGTTGGCCCTAATTTTCAGGTCTCGGAAAATTGAGGTGTTACAGTAGTCGATCGATTAACCTCAAAGATATCCTGCATAGATAGCGCCATAGCAACGTTACATTGAAGATAACAGAGTTACAAATATGAACTAAGTTATCAATAAATCAATATTTTCCAGAGGTGGGGAGCAGCTCTACGCCGGTGTAAAATTCACCACCTGGCCGGACGACGCATTGGTTCAAGAAGTATGCAAACACATCTCTCATGCGGCATTGATCTTGTAAGTAGTCGTAGTCGAGAGCCAGGTAGTCCTTGAAGTCTTTTCCACTGGAAAGTGGGTTGTAGTGATGGACCATCGCGTCCATGTGCACGCATACATAAAACCCACATGTCACGCTATTCGCCGGCTGCTGCCTGCACAGGAAGTCAAACATGTGGCTGAGCCTAGGATTTGACTTTTTCCAGCGCGCCATCCCTCCCATTGCCCTAAATTTGGCGTACGCCTCGTCAACGCACCTCCGAATCTTGGAGAAGTTCCTAGGGGGTAGTCCTTCTCGACGCCTAAGAGAATCAAGGTAAAATACCTTATTCCAATGTACGACTATCACGAGAAGGATCCAATGGTCGCTGCATAGACCAGATGAGATGCATGTAAACACACGCAGCTATTTAATTAAGTGCTTGAAGAAAAAATTGACACAATTAGTAAAGAACTCACGAAGGGTTGTATGGCAAGATTATCATTTCACTGTCCCTTTGCATGAGCCATGCCTGGGAGATGAAATCAACGACCGACTCAAATGCATCGTCGATTTGGTGGTCATGCAAGATGCACGGATCGATGAACCCAATGCTTGCTTTGTTACACCTGGCCTCTTTGGATTGCCAGAGTGTCCAGACCCTCATTAGCGTGGTGTCTAGTCTCCTCAGGTTATACATGCTCCAGACGTCTTGAAAGTCGACGTTGAATGTAGGACTGTCAAACTCTCAATAAAAGTGGTAACTTTCTGGCACTTCGAGTTTGATGAAAGATACAAATCAATCCGGTTGACTCGAATGTAGCTCATTGTCTGGGAGGAGCGGCTGACCGGGAATGTAGCTGTCTGCCCTTACTTTCTGTTGTACGACAGGAGTTGATGCGTACGATAGGGACTTAGCGGCGCTATCTTGTTTTGCTAACCTCTTTGTTGTGCCGCCCTGTTTGGTGTTTCTTTTTTTGGAGCTTTTTGGGCTGCACTTGGACCACTCTCCATACGTATTATGTTTTCCTTAGGCGTAGGGCCGGCAAAAGCCTCCTTCATAGCTCCGTGAAGTGTGCCTGGAGATAAAGTCTTCACGGCACCTTGCGCACTAATGGGCCCCGCTGGCAGTAGGATATTTTTCGGGTCCTGCCTATGCTTGGAACGTCTTTCTTTTCTCGGTGGCTCGGGTGCGTCGACAAGTGCCGGCTCAACTTCCATAATGGTGTCATGTGCCACCGGGTCCTCATGGGCTGGCATCAAGTCTTCATCTCTCCGGTCGAATGACAGATGTGTTTGGCTCAAGGCCAAAGGAGATATCCGGGTTGATGGAGAGGCGCTGGCCGGAGATGTGCGAGTTGAGGCCCCTTCTATAATCACTTGAGCCTTCAGCCACTGGATGAAGGTCATCAAGCATTGTCCTAGCGTGGTGGCATCCTCTTCAGGAGGTACAGGGACAGTCATGGAACTGAACTCCGCAACTACCCTATCCACCTATACCTTCACCATGTCCGGTGATATAAACTGATGGTGTATCAGGGCCCCCGAAGAAGCTGGCATCAGTAGGCCGTGTGCGACGGTAACATTGGCGCCCGGCACAAGATAAACCAATTGGCATTTCGTAGGCACCTGCACCTGTGAAATAGTTAAAGCTTGGTTCTCGGCCATTAGGATAGTGTTTAAAATATATATAGGATGTGTATGAAAGATTCTACTAAGTACCCTGAACTTACGTTTACGTTGTCGCACGGATATGATGTAGCTACCCTATCGGAGGTGGCCGTGTTGGTAGAGGCGCAACTGCTCCATCCAGGAACGTTCGGCGCACGATGCATGGGTGGCGGATCCCCACATAACCTTGCGAACTCCTGTCTTGCCGCCTCTCATGCCGCCTCTTCCGACCGTCTCAGGAAATCCTCGCTGATCTCCTGTCTCGCCGCCTCTCTCGCCTTCTCCATCATCGCTTCCATTAAAGCATTGTGCGTGCTCCTCTTCCTTCGGCGGGCTGCATCAGGTGATTTGGGAAAGGTTCTATCCCATGTAGCGGCTACACCAACACCTCGTGTACGCCCAGTTTTCTCCGGGTTTCCTAGAGCAACCGATAGAGGCGTTTGCCACCCCTCGGAATGTACGGAGTCTTGAGAGGATTCCTGCTGGCTCAACTGTATCTGCAATAGAGACGTTTCATATTTCACTATCGAGCGTTTAGGAAACAAATTAGTTACGATGGATTGACAGGATAGGTCGAGTTAGTACCAATCGATTGGACACCGCTTGGACCTCGTCGTTGGGGAACGTCACATCCCCCGTCGTCGGGTTCACTTTCGTGTGACCCCTCGCCCAGTTTCTAGCACGAGGCTCCAATATTTCCTCAAACGGAACTGGTTTCCCAGCCACTCGTAGTGCAGCATCTTCTCTTTCCCATTTACCCTTTATCCCGGTGTACCCGCGGCTACCAACGTTGTGGTTGAATTTATTCCTCATGCGCAGCTCCTTATTCTTCTCACTCTTGGCCTTGAACTCGTCAGTGCTCCTTGAGGCGACGAATTAGTCCCACTGTTTATCAGTTACTTTCGACCATCTTCTTCCCAGATGGTGATTTTTCATCGCGTACTCCTTGGTCACAGTGTGTCTCCAGTTCTTGTGAGCATTACACATCGTGATCTCGGCGTGGTGCTTCACCGTCTCCTTAAGGTGCTCCGGGACCTCGAACAAGTTAAACAGTGAGGTCAACAGGGCATCTATCTCTAATCGGGGCACCTGGTTCCAATCGGGAGTAGTGATCGGGATGTTCTCCCGTACGAGCACCCCACAGGTGTTGTTGAACTTCGACGCCGAGCTCGTTGGTTCACATGGTGCGCCTGTATCGGGATCGACCCCCGTGATGACTAAGGTCTGTGTTGGCAACTTGTTCCCCATTCTTGGTTTGAGTTGCCTTTTTGGTGGCGGTACAACTTCGGCCTCGACCTCGTCCCCGAGCTTGAACGGACCAAAGCCTCTTTTTTATGTAAATATATTAACTAGATTAAATAAAGACCTAATATGTCCACATGAAAACCCTAAAATGAGAATTTGGTATATATCATAGTTGGACCTAATAAAGATGTTAGATTTTTTTAGAATTTGGTATATATCGTAGTTGTTATACAAACAAATAACATTTTCCAAGAGGTTGAACTCAATGAAAAATTTTCTTTGGAATTACATACAAAGTAGTCCATGAGAAAAATTCTTAAGGTTCTCAATCCTACAAATCAAACAATATTTATTGAAACTTTTTTTTAAGTAATAGGATCCTCTAAAATTTCTATGAAATTTATTTGAATCGAAAGAGCCCTAAACTGATTTATGTTCATGTAGTGAAGGGAGTTGTTATTATGGATAACTAACTCAACAGGTTATCTTGATATCGTTTTCAAAAAAGAGGTGATAAAATAAATAGCTTCAAACTACATTTTGAAGTTGGAAGACTTTAAAAGTACACTAGACATTTTCATATAAAAATACATATTGTACAACACACAATGTAAGTGCGAAAAAAAGAAAGAGCCGAGTAGCCAGGTTTCATCGTCACCGTTCATTTTTGAATCGAACGAGCTAGGTACCTGGAATGGGCGCATACATTTCTCTCTTGGAATGAAAGTTCCCTAATGAACAAGCTAGGTACTAAGGACTTACCCGCCCATGCCGGAGTGGGAGGAAGAGCTGGCCGCACCGGAGTGCGAGGAGGAGGCGGTGGCTTGCGCGGTGCAGGTGACCTCGGTGGCGGCGGCAGCGGCTTGTGCGGTGGAGGCGACCTCGGCGATGGTGAGCGCGGTGGAGGCGACCTCGGCGACGTCGGTGGCAGTGGCTTGCGCGGTGGAGGCGGCCCCGACGGCAGCGGGTGTGGAGCTGCTGGCGGCGGGATCCATGGAGTACGGAGGACTTCGAGTGCAGATGCATCGGCGGCGGCAGCAGCACTTCTGCGGAGGCGGCTAGGGCTCGTTGCTGGTCCAGGCGGCTAGGGCTACGGACGTGCGGGCACGAAATTTTTCAAAGTGCATGGGCCCTGCTATATGTAGCCCCACTCAACACTGACGGGCGACAAATACTTGCCTGTCAGTAGTGATGAGTCATCACTGACGAGCAACAAATATTTGCTCGTCAGTGTTGACAGATTCATCACTCACGGGTAAAACTTCTCACCAGTCATGTTGACTGACTTATCACTGACAAGTAAATCTGTTCACCCGTCACTTTTAGTTATGAGTGACGGGCGACAAATATTTGCCCGTCAGTGTTGACAGATTCATCACTCACGGGTAAAACTTCTCACCCGTCAGTGTTGACTGACTCATCACTGACGGGTAGATTTGTTCACCCGTCACTCTTAGTTATGAGTGACGGGCGACAAATATTTGCCCGTCAGTACTGACTTGAAATGGATAGTTTCATCTTAGGATGTTTTGACCAGTTTGAAAGTTCTATTGGTTTTAGTTGCAATAACAGAATTGGAATCGACCAATCATAATCAAAATTGCACTTGTGGAGTCTGCGAAAGTTTCACACATTTTATATTACACATATTATATATGTTACATATCACATAAATGACAACACTTATATTAAGTTTCGTCGTTCTCGTCATCGTCATCAACTAGCTTTTTCTCTTGATATGTCAGTCCTTCGTTATGATCAGTATGTACGTACGGCTTGGCATCATTATCAATATGATGTTTGATCTTTTTCTTTGTGCTCTCATCGTCATCTTGGGTATCCGGATCATTGAATTGGTCGTAGTCTTCTTCATCCACTACACCATCAACTCCAACGATACTCCTTTTTTCCTTTTCTTACAATGTGGTACTTTTTATTAGATGGATCCAGTACGCAGAACACTTGCGCAACCTATTTAGCCAATATAAATGGTTCTTCTCTGGACCCGACACTCCGAAGATTCACCGTGGTGACGTTCTGGTCTTCGACACGGACGTCCTTCAGGTGCACCCATCGGCAACGAAACACCGGGACCTTGGTCACAGTGTAGTCAAGTTCCCAAATCTCTTCGATGATGCCGTAGTACCTGCATTTCGGGCCATCAACACTACTTTTAGCTTCTATCGTCAGCCCGGAGTTTTGGTATGTGCTTTTCCGGTCTTGAGCCTCCTTATAGAATGTATATCCGTTGATATCATACCCTTGCCATGTCACGACGTTTGTCATGGGTTCTCTTGCCAACCATTTGACGATTATTTCTTCTTCACTTGTCGGTTCCCTTCCGTACAAGTAGTCCTTTAGCCAACGGCCAAATTGCGCGTTGTGCGTCTTTGTGATCCAAAAAGGTCATCTATTGGGGTTTTCTTTGCACAACAGTTGCTGGTACATCTCTATATAAGGCCCAACCACTGACAGGTGTTGCAAGACCATGAAATGTGCTCTATGGAAGTTAGTTGATCGATCCGTACGTAAAGGATCGTACTGTCTTCTTCCGAGTGTGCCAACACCAATGAGTCTAACCGAGTGCCGCGAACTCGGCACACCTATAGGTCGATGTTCAGCCATGTAATCTGTGCAGAACTCGACGCACTCTTCAGCAGCATATCCTTGGATGATGCTTCATTCAGGCCGATATCTGTTATGAACATAGCGCTTCAGAATGCCCATGTATCTTTCGAAAGGATACAAGTATCTCCGGAACAATATGTATCATGAGATGTACCATGATATCGAAGAATGTAGGAGAGAAGTACATCTCTAGTTCGCATATGGTCACGACGATCTCTTGCTTAAATTTCTGAAGGCGATCTGGGGTAATTGACTTCTGAGAGATCGTGTTGAAAAGGCTACAAAGGTTAGTGACAATCTTGCGGACTCCTAGCTCCATTAGGCCTCTAATTGCAATGGGTAGGATCTGTGTCATCATCACATGACAATCATGAGACTTCATACCAATTAATTTCAACTCTTTCATCAATACAAGTTTCTTTATGTTTGTCGAATATCCGGAAGGAACTTTTACCCCAGCAAGACACTCGCACAATCTCTTCTTCTCTGCTTTGCTCAGAGTGTAACAGGTGGGAGGTAGGCACGTCTTGACTCTCAAATCACCCTTTTTTGTCTTTGACGTTATCTGTTTGGACCACAGCTCTAGTCTGACGCCCATCTGTTCCATGTCAAGCTGTGCCTTGACACCATCTTTTGTCTTATCTGGAATGTTCAGCAAAATACCAACCAAGCTGTCGCACACATTTTTCTCGACATGCATAACATCAATACTGTGACGGGTGTGTAGAACTTGCCAGTAAGGCAGGTCCCAAAATACCGATTTCCTCTTCCAGATGCCCGGTCTTAGCTCTTGTGTCCTTCTGGGTACAATCTCGATATCTTTGAAAAACTCATATATCTGTGCATCGGTCTTCTCCACCGGATTCGAACGATTTTCCACTTCTCCGTTAAACTTAATTGGGCACTACCTCCATGGATTGTTTTTGGCCAGCCACCTTCGGTGACCCATGTACACGATTTTCCTCGAGTTCAATAAAAATAAACTCACTATCTCTTCTTGGCACGAGACACAAGCTTCGTATCTTTTCACACTCTGGCTGGACGAGTTTCCAAGCGCTGGATAGTCATTGGCCGTGGTGAACAACATAGCTCGCAGCTGGAAATACTCCACTTTATCAGCGTCCCAAACCTCAGTCCCCTGGTGCCAGAGTGTCTCTAGTTCTTCTTTCATTGGTTGCATGTACACGTCAATATCGTTTCCAGGTTGCTTCGGCCCTTGGATGAGAACGGAGAGGTGTATATACTTTCGCTTCATCGACAGCCGTAGAGGAAGGTTGTACATCCATAGAAGGACTGGCCATGTGTTGTGTCTGCTACTCATGTTGCCGAATGGATTGATCCCGTCTGTACTCATCCCAAACCTTATGTTTCTCGCCTCTTCCCCGAAATCAGGAAATGCATCGTCCACTGCCCTCCATTGGCATGCATCGGCAGGGTGCCTCAGGATTCCATCTTCAATTCGACCCTCTGTATGCCAATGCATTCGTTTTGCATCTTTCTTGTTGGCAAAAAATCGCTTCAAATAGGGAAGAATAGGAAGATACCAGCAAACCTTCGCAGGGGGCCCTTCACTTCATCGTCGTCCTCGTCACAATCGACCTCGTTTGTAATACGCTTGTAGCGGGATGTCTTGCACACCGGACATCTTCGTAGGTCTACGTACTCTTTGCGGTACAAGATGCAGTCGTTTGGACACGCATGGAATTTTTCAACGTCCAATCCAAGAGGGCATATAACCTTCTTTGGCCTGTAAGTGCTTGTAGGAAAGGAGCTCTAATAATTTTGTGAAACTTGTGTCTAGCCAGTTGTAGGCTGCCTTTAGCTTTAGAAGTTCTAACGAGACGGACAACCGCGTATGTTCGAGTTTACATCCAACAAACAACAGTACTCTCGCGTCTTCCAACAATCTTACAAACTTTGTGAACTCTCTTTCATTCTCCGGGTTCGCAGTCATCTCTTCCATATCACGCAACATGTCATCCAAATTCCCCATGCTATCCTCATCCAAAGATTCTGAATTAGCTTCTTCCTCGATAGCTACATGCTTATCCTCAACGAACTCCACCGCTTCTGCCGGGTTTGCAACTTCTTTCTCTTCACCGTGACATGTCCAACATGTATAGCCTTCCATGAAACCCTTCGTCAGCAAATGTAGTTGCAACTCCCCCGTCGTTGATAACATTTGCGTATTACTACATTTACGACATGGACAACACATCTTCTCTTTTCCCTTGATCGCCATATCCTCTTGAGCGACTCGAAGAAACTCATTCAAAGCGGTGATGAAACTCTGTGTGGCACGATCACCATACATCCAATTTCGATCAATCGATCCCTATGACAACATAAAAATAATTTCATAAAATAAATATATTAGCCATTTCTTCTCTCACGTCCAAGAAAATAAAGTAATTACCATGTTAGAGGTTCAAAGAGGAGTTAGGAGCGATGGATATCGTGGGCCTTCGGGGAGAGGGATATTGACGAGGAGGCAGGGGTTTTTGAGAGGGGGAGGGGACCGGAGGAGGAGAAAAAAGGGCCTCTTGAGAGGGGGGAGGGAGAGGAGGAATTAAGGAGCCTTTGAGAGAGGGATCAAGAGGGCCGAAGAGAAGAGGGCCTTCGGGAGAGAAGAGGGCCGCGCGCAGGCCGCAGCAGTTTAGGTAGCGATGGCGGCGCATGCAGCTGGTCCTGGGGACGCGCAGGCACAGATCTGCTTCGAGCTTGGGCACCATTGACGGGCGAAGTAAAAGGAACCATCAGAGATGCGCGCAGGACAAATTTGAGTGAATAACGGGCACTGACGGGCGACGCATAACGGCCCGTCAGTGAAATTGAATTAGACTTCACTGACGGGCAGCACAAAAGGAACCGTCAGCGGTGACTTGACCAGCCAAGTCAATTTTATGGGTCAAGTCACTACAGACGGGCTAGCAGAGGGCCCGTCAGAGCTGTGTACATCACCGCTGACGGGTTTTTTCGTCTGACCGTCAGTGGTGAGACGACTGGGGTAAACCTTTATGTATCCTCACATCACTGACGGGTGCCTTTACATGACCATCATAGGTGATTGTTACATCTCTGACGGGTCTAACTTCAGGCCCGTCAGTGATGACTTTCCTGTGAAATATGGTGTTTCTGCTGAAGTCATTACTAACGGCCCGTCGTTTTACCCATCAGTTATGACTCCCCGGAAACGAAACATCTGATAGAGTCACCACTGACGGCTGTCCGTATGCCCATCAGTGATAGGTAAGAAGCCTGACGGGTTTTCCCCTGCCCGTCAGTGATACGGTATAGCGGATGACCTTTTTGGTAGTAGTGTATGCTTGAATAAATGATTTGGGATTTGTTCTTCCACTACCTTGCCAAGGACCCAGTCTGCGGAATCGCAGTAGGCGTGCTGGTGGTTAAGGCTAAAAATGAGCCGAGCCGCTCGACTCATCCTGCGCGTGAAAACATGAGATGAGTTTGGCTCAGCTCGCCGGCAGCCACGAGTCTGGAATAGAATTTGGCTTGGGCTTGCCCTAGGCTCAAGCTAGCTTGCGAGTCGGCACAGAGGCTAGAATGCTTGAATTGGCCCATGCCTGATCCCGCTCGCACTTACGCCATCGCCGCCGCTCCTCTGCTGGACGCTGCCGCCGCTCCTCTGCTGGACGCTGCTGCCGCTCCAGCGAATGCCGCAGCTCCATCGGACATCGCCGACCATCGTAACACGCCAGCACCTCTTCTTCACCGGACATCGCCATACCTCAGCCCTCCTCCTCCGCCGAACGCTACCGGCCCGCCGTCCCCCAACCCTATAGCCACAACGTAGGACGCCGCTGCTCCCCTGCCTGCAGCTGCAGCCTAGGACGCCTCCGTTCTTCAGCCCCCCTCCTCCGTCGGTGTTGTCCTGCTAGCATGGCTAGCTTTAGGCGTGTTTGTAATTTAATTTTCATTCAGTTTTTATCTAGTTAACTCGAGCCGATTTGTCTTCGGTTAAAAAATATGTATAGATATCTCCAAATGTACTTATTTCTTGAGATATACTTTTTTCGCCCGGTGCATGACATGACAACAATTTGCTGGTGTTTCAAACATGCATTGCTCATGTATGGCTGATGGTTGTGTCGCTCCTAATAATGTGTGTCGGTTTCCCAACCATAAAGGCCGCCCTTCATACATGTAGCTAACTAGCTATGGTTTGTTAATAAAAGCGATTTGGTGAGGACTAAGGGAGTGTTTGGTTGGAGGGCAAGGAGGGAAGGGTTAGGGCCATCCAGTTTTTCGTGGATGGGACGAGCCATTTTTTTATTTGGTTGGATAGATGGGATGAACCAATCTTTTTTTTGGTTGGAGGGATGAAAGTTGGATGGGATGAGCCAATTTAACTTAATTATATTACTTAGTTTCTATTAATAATGATTAATTATACACTAAAGAACACACTAAATATCTACCAATGCTAAACTAGCCATAAACTTACTAATTAATAATAAAATATATTAATTATCACTGATTATATACTAATCAACTCACTAATCATATATTAGTCAACACACTAAACACTAATCTTATCGTTACAAATACTAATCAATAATAAATATGCTAATTATCACTAACAATTGTTAATTATCACTAATCATTTTCTAATAATCATAATTAAAGAAGGGCGGCAGCCTCATCCGGTCATTTTGGCCGGGTCTCTCCATCCAGCATATTGAGAAAATATTTCTCTAGAGTGGATATCTCTATCCACCACATCCCTCTAACCAAACAGAAGAATATCCATAAAAAGGTGGATATCTCTATCCCATCCACCCTCATCCCATGAACCAAACGCACCCTAAATGGGCCATGAAGATCTGAGTGAGACGCACTGTTGAAAATCTAGGTGCGTCAGATGGATCTAATTAGCGGACACGAATAGCTCACACCAAGGATTCACAGCCCAATGCGTTAAAAGCTTCTATTAGCAAAGATCTCTTGGAAAGCAAGAATTTGATAAATATTACTCCCGCAGATCAGAATTATCAGACATATTTTAATTGTTTGATCAGTAATTAATCTAATATTAGTTATGTGATATAGAATTAATACAATTGACTTCTTCTTCAAAACACTTTCTTATGATTATGATTTTACAACTATTAACAATATTGTATAAATAATTTACAGTCAAAGCATGAGTTTGAACAGTTAAAATACATCTTACAGTTCTAAACAGAGAGAGTACGTACAAAATGTAGATGGTAGGATATTAAATACATAACATGCCTAATTAATGTTATGTATTTTAGCAAACTGTGAGCCATTTTACTGATCATTTCTGTGCAGTTTATTCCTCGCATTGTAGTATTCTTTGGTTTGCAGTTTATTCATCTCTTCGATTGTAGCCGCACGGTTTGATCCCCCCCACCCCCCCCCTTTTCAAATTATCCTGCTTTAGGTTCCTTTCTTCCATTCTAAATTCAATTCAATTGCTTCCTGGCTCACCTACATCCCGTTGGATACTAGCCGCTGCTGCTTTCATATATATATATTCTCCCAATTTCCCAGGTGGAAAAGAGAGCTGAGTTCCTGGAGGAATGTAATATATATATTCTCCCAATTTCCCATATCTAATTCGTGCGTGCTTTGTTCCCGCTGTCCATGCTCCATGTATGGCGCTGTGTTTCCGGATGGTTGGCTGCTCTGTATTTATCTTGGTGTGTAACCTCTCCGTGTGGCAAATCTTGCAATATACTTCTATATTAATGTGTGCTTATCAAAATAATCCCCGTACTCCATTGACTCGTGAGTAGACAAGAAAAGGCGAGGGAAAGCAATTGAGGGTTTGCCAGAATAATAATGAAAAAAGATGACCATGCATCTTGAGTAACGTGTAGTGCTGATTTTAGCATAGGCTAATGGTGTGGCTCTCTTGGAACCTTCGATGGATAAATATAGTTCGATTCCCGCCAACCAAAGGTTGGACGAGTTATTTATGTGACAATTTAATTTTGATTTTCCTTAGTTTGAATTTTTTGACTTCTAGGTCGTCAGCCTTAACATAAATGCACTAGCTCGTCTATATATCTATGGACAACATGTGAAATTCAAGGCCCCCTTCGCTTAGAGATAGAAATTCTCATATTAATAAAAAAATCCACAAATTTTCAAGAGAAAAAGAAAAGATCTTAAGGTGAACGAGCTGCAGTTATGACGGCTTAGATCTCGTCAGACCAGTCTAGGAGTCCAAAGCTAACCTATACAGACTGAATTAAACTACCCAAAAACTTTTGCAGGTTAAACTCTCATCGTGAAAGTTGTGCTTCACGTCTAAAACTAGTTGCGGTAGATGGATTTGATTTGCACAAATCAGCCTTGCGCGCGTTGGTTGGATGCTACACGGACGTGAAGTCCAGGTGCTACACGCGGCGAGAGAATCCGGCCTCCGTATGCGAGTCACCTAAATAGACCTCTTTCTCACATCAAAATACATTTAACTATCAATCGAGCGCTCCAAATAAGTCCACTAATCAATCGAGTCTGCCGTAAATACTGTGATTCACCTTCGTAATCAACATTTGATTTCTTTGTATTTCATCAGCCACGGTATCTTGGATTATATAACTAAATTAAGGTTAAAACGAGTTTACTGGAGAGAGAAATTCTCTATTAATCGAAAAGAAAAATAAAGATTTACAGAGTTGATTATTGTGGGTCTAATTTATAGTTGTGGAGATTGATCGGATAAAGATTAAACTCTTAGTACAACAAGAGTGTTTTTTGAAACAATAGAGATTTGAGATACTTGGCTAAACATCAACATATTGCAGAGTTTGTCAAAGAGCACTGCTTAGACTTTTTAGCCTTACTAGAAATAGGAAGGTCTGAATTCTTGCCAACGAGTCTTAGACACCTATGTGGTGGTGTGGATTATATGTGGTATTGTAAAGCACCGATGGGGTGGTCCGGCATTCTTCTAGGGGTTAACCTTGCAGTCTTTCATATTCGGTCCATTGTGGAGGGAGATCTTTTTGTTAAGTTCCTTCTCTGAAATAGGGAAGTGTATTCCAATGGGTCCTGGTGGTCGTCTATGGGGCGGCACAACCGGAATTCAAGAGACAATTTCTCACTCAATTGGTTTGCTCTTGTAATTTGGAGTCATGACCTCTTCTAATAGGAGGTGACTTTAATATGCTAAGATGTCCCGAGGAAAAAAGCAATGATCATTTTGATTGGCGTTGCTCTTTCCTACACAATTCGGTAATTGACAGCTTGGATTTGAGAGAAATAATATTGTCTAGGCGCCAATTCACATGTGTCAATAACCTAGATGTTCCCAGTTTTAAAAATCTAGATCGGGTTCTTATGAGTACTGGTTGGGAGTTTAAGTTTCCATTAGTCACTTTGTCTACTTTAGAGAGGTTCAGATCTGACCACACCCTACTTTTGCTCAATACTAGGGCGACGTTCCAATGTTGAAACCAACCATGTTTTAAGTTTGAGCTTGGATGGTTGTTATGGGATGGATTTTATGATATGGTGATGGATATTTGGAGAAATTAACAACAGGGACAATCGGTCATGGGAGGTTGGCAATTTAAAATAAGAAGTTTGAGACAGTACCTAAGAGGATGGGCAAAGAATATGAGTGGATGTTACCGTAACGAGAAGAGGCGTTTGTTGTCTCTCATTGACTCGCTTGCAAAAAATCAGAACATATGGTGTTATCCAAGGATGAGATTATGACTAAGCAGGAGTCCAATGAGTGCTTAGTATCTCTCCTACATGAGGAAGAAGTCAAGTGGTACCAACGTGCAAAGGTTAAACATTTATTGGAGGGGGATAATAACACAAGGTATTTCCCTTTAATCGTGAATGGGAAGCATCGGAAGCAACAGATTTATCATTTGGAGCAAGAGAAAGTGTGGATAAGTGGAGAAGTCCAACTTAAGCAATATATTACTAGTTACTGCAAGAAGTTGTTTGGTCGCACGGATGTCAGTGATGTGTCCTTGAGGGAGTATTATAGGGATGATACCACCTAGGTGTCGAACCTGAAGAATGCAGTTCTCACAGAATGTTTGGAAAAGGAGGTGAGAGAGGCTATTTTTAAGATAGCCAGATGGATTCCTGACAAAGTTTTACCAGGTGTTCTGGCATCTTATCAAGGATGACTTGATGAAATTATTTGACACGTTCCATCGTGGGAAACTTTGCATGGTCTCAACTTCGGAGTTATTACGCTTCTCCCGAAAAAGCCGAATGCCAATCGGATTCAAAAATGCAAGCCAATTGGCCTCTTAAATGTTAGCATTAAACTTTTTATGAAAGTGGCCACCAATCGCCTTATGAGCATTGAACAACAAGTTGTCCGATCTATGTAGACGATGTTTATTCTAGGCAGGAATATTATGGAATGGATGGTAATTCTACACGAAACTCTCCATACCAAAAAGGGGGATGAGGTTATTGTTAAAGTTGATTTTGAAAAGGCTTTTCATTGAAATGGCCTTTCTTGCAACAAACTTTACATATGAACGGGTTCAATGCAAGTTGGTGTTCCTGGGTCGAAACCTTTGTGACCGGTGGGAGTGTTGAAATTAAGGTCAATGACGATGTTGGTCCTTTATTTCAAAGTTGTAAAGGGCTCTGCTAGGGTGATCGTATGTCTCCACTCCTTTTTAATAATGTGGTAGACATGTTAGCTGTAGTTATCGAGAGGGCTAAAAAGGATGGTCAGATCCAGGGTGTTGTTCCACCTTTGGTGGAGGATTGGCTGTCCATCCTGTAGCATGCGGATGTAACTATTCTATTTTTTATCATAGTTTAGAAGCGGCCAAAAATCTAAAGCTGATCTTAAACACTTTTGAACAATTGTTGGGTCTGAAGATAAACTTTCATAAGAGTGAGACTTTTTGTTTTGGAGCTGCCAAGGAGGTTGAATACGATTACATCCAGATTTTTGGCTACGATGTAGGCCTTTTTCCTTTTCGTTACCTAGGTATACCAATTCATCATAGGAGGCTCATGAATAGTGAATGGAAGGGTGTTGAAGAGTGATTGAGAAAAAATTAAGCAGCTAGAAGGGTAAAAACCTCACTTTGAGGTGTTGCTCAATTCTCTGCTGAGCAATTTGCCAATGTTTTGTTTTCCTTCTTTGAGATACCTAAGGGGTATTTAAAAAGTTGGATTATTATCGATTGTGCTTCTTTTGGAAAAATGATAAGCGAAAATATCGTTTAGCCAAGTGGAACATAATGTGCCATCCAAAAGATCATGGGGTCTGGGTATTACAATGGTTATTCAAACTCCTAAATGAGGATGGCAAATGGCACTAGGCACGGCTGCTTAGAGCGAAATATTTATATAATAAGATGCTTACACAAGTGGATGGTAAATTCGAGGACTCTCATTTCTGGTTGGGTTTGATGAAAGCCAAACAGCACCTTTCATGGGACGAGATAGTGGCCCGGATTGCATGTGCCGAGATAGGTGGTGGTGTAGCCGCAGACTATGTCGTAATTGACGCTATTACTTTTGTAGCTTGCATATCTTTTTAGTTTTAACCTACTAGCTGATGCTTTATAGTAATAGGCTATGCATATTTTAAGATGTAAAGACCAAATGTTAATTCTTCTATTATCTAAGAGAAAAAAACTATATTACCGTCAGTTAATTTAATGGGCACGCTCAAAGATACTAAGAATACGAGAATGCATAGCACAATATGCATATGCTTTTACATGAAACAATTAAGATAAAGCTCTAAGAGTCTTTGTCTCTTTCTCTGTGTCTCTTTCTCTTTTCCAAAGGAAAATAAATCACTATGATAACAAATAAGAACATTGCGACTAACTCCTGAGGCTAGGGTTCCATCTTGATATTGCATTAAAATACAAAGTGGATTATGAATACAAAGTCGCGAGGCACAATTTTACATTGGATTAAGTATTCCAATTTTTAAATATGAGTGAAGGATCTATCGAAGGAAAAGAGATCTTGGCTTTTAAGACTCAAGCCAAAGAAAATTGACTCGCTCTCTTCCCATACATCCGTTTTACGTAAAGTAGCTTTGTTTCATCTTGACGTTGCTCGGGTGGACCAACGTCCTCAAGAGGCTGGTCTACCAATGACTTTAGGAGAAATTGCACTGCGCACCACATCCTCGATATTGAACCGGTTGATATCGCTCATCCTATCATGGCCCGTTAATACCGCTTCGGAGATAGTAGATCTCTACAGGCAAAAAGAAAAGTCCAGAACAACACGAGCCTAGGAGAGAGAAAGACAACTATGTGGCCTTCTTTCAAGAAGTAGGTTTATGTGACACTCTGTGGAATAGAGATTGATATTTGTTGAAGTCTATGCATATAGGTTCATCTGATGCGTCTTTTTGTGCTAACATGATATGAGCTCCATACATATTACTTAAGGTCTCCTCATCTTGGAGGAAAATAAATTGGTTAAAACGATATAGTTATATCAAGACTAGCCGTGCAATTATTTTGCAAGTCGACACCTGTAGACGAAGAAGGATATCAAAATTATATTCCTGGTGATTGAAGTTGAAAGTGAAACTTAGTAGGAAGCACCAATTAAAATTCATAAAAAAATTCACACAAAAATAATGAAAGCATCCATTAGGAAAGACTATAAGAATCACACATAAAAAAATATATTTAAGATGATAGAAAAAAGAAAATTTAGTTGTGCAAATTGCACAAACTACTCTGCTAGTTGTACTTAATTACCTTCCACAGACTTAATTTGGCCATATTGCCTTGTAATCCACAATTTTATTATATTAATTTCCAGAAAGCATGTGTTAAGTATTTTTGTACTATATGTACCAGCAACCTGTAGGTAAGGATTTTCATGAAGTCAAATTTTTTTTATCATCCTCACTAACGGAATGTTGCTTGCTATTCTTCTATTTTCTTATATTTGTCCATAGCCATCATATGCACAAATCAAGTAAGAACAAATCTATTCATTATATATTAAAATACATGATACATTAACAAAAAAGATAGACATGCTAGAAAATCTCACAAAATATAAAATATTTGATCATTAATCTGATGGACCCTCTTTTTATTAGTAGACCATAACAGAGAAATCTTCATGAATTTATCTAAAAATCACATCTGATAGATTTTCATAACTCTACCTAAATGGATCATAATTGATAGATCTTCATAATCGTACCCAAACATATCACAACCGTATCTTCACAATTGTACCTAAACATATCACAACCGATTGATCTTTATAATTGTACCTAATAAGATCATAACCGATAAATTTTCATAACTACACTTAACATTATCTATTCATTGATCTGGTACACCTTTATTATTAATGGACCGCAATCGATAAATCTTCATAACTGTACATAAACATTATTTGACCATTGATCTGATGTACCTGAATTATTGGTGGTCCATGACCAATATATATTTATAATTTTATATCTCATACAAAAGCTACCCGAACCTTTATGTCTATGTAGTGATCTAATATCAACAACCGACGTTTTAAACTTAACTCCACGTACTAATCTAATATCACATATAAACGATCAGCTAGATCGTGATTTGAATTTTAATACCATGTGGTCTAATATCCTCTACAAACTACCTACTAGCTCAATACGCATACTGATCTAATACCAAGTACAAATCACGTATAGACAACTTGTTGTCTAACGTACAAACCAATGATCCGCTCGGCGATCCAAACTTTAATTCAAATATTACGTATCTGGCTGTAATATGGTGTTCTTGCAAATAGTATAATAATATATATCTAGGTAAGTCTAAAAAATTAAAGATAATTGAAGACATTTCTCACGCAATTGCGTGAGACACCAAGCTAGTTCTAAGAAAAAAAAATTGTCCATGCATACGCCTATTAAATAACATATATAAGACAACCCTTTAAACATTCCCAAAGCAATTTAGTACTCCCTCCGGTTTCCTAAAAGCTGCCATTTTGGACATGGACATAGTCACTTTTTGAAACTTTGACCACTAGTATCTCCAAAAATATTCAAGATGAGATACTTGAAAATCATGTGTAAATTTATCTCAAAAAGTACATTTAGAATATATATATATATATATATATATATTTTTTTTTGGATTTTATAAATATTTTATGATAAATATTCGTGGTCAAAGTTGTGTTTTGAAGGCTATGTCAATATTTAAAATGACAGTTTTTATAGAGCCAAACAAAATAGTACTCTTCGTAATCATGGGTGATTCATACTATACCATGGAAGTGCACGGGACACTGATTTCAATTTTATTTTTTAATTTATCATAACATAGCACAGATGCTCAGGTCCACAAAAATATAGAGGTATCTATGCCTTTGTGGTGACTCGTAGCTGTTTTCGTTCGGATCCACTTGTTCTCAACTATACAAAATACTCCCTTCCGTTCTCAAAGGTTATTGTTTTAAACATAGACAGATTCAAAATTTTAAAACTTTAAGCCGATATCTTAAAAATATTTAGATTACATACTTAAAACTTGCATACGTGAATTTATCTCAAATAGCAGTTTCACAATAATGGTTTTTGCTGGGTTTTACGGACATATTCCAATAGAAATTAGTTGTCAAATTAAGTTATGTTTTAGAAACCCTGTCAATATCCAAAATATCTACTTTTAGAGAACTAGAGGGAGTATCTAAGAGTAGTCTCAATGCATTGTATCTTAAGTTGTATCATATATATTAAATATGTGTTTAGATATAATTCTTTTGATAGCTTGTATCTTAGTGTTGAATCTAAAAGAGTTGTCATTTAATGTGTTTTTCTAAAAGAACAAGTATAACTTGCCTTGAATTCAACGATAAGAGTCGTATCAAGATTGAAATATGGTATCTCTCTCCTCCTTAATTAGTCTTTCATTTTGTCTAGTTATTATGTTTTAGATGCAGCTGATATCATTGCATTGGAACTGCCTTAAATACTCCTTGTGATTAACAAAGTGAACAGTCTCATGTGACATCTGTTCTAGAAAGCTTTTTTGGGTCTACGTACATTGCGATGAAGACGCTGGCATTTCAAGCAAATCAGGGAAAGTGTATGATTTGGACAAAACTTGTGATACGCTCAGTTTTGTGGCTTGGTAGGATAACCCCATCAATCATACACTGTAAGAAAATGTATGATTTGAGCAAAACGTGTGACCGTACATTCTGTTCTGTGGATTGGCAGATTAACCGTATCAATCATACTGTAATACCATTAAGGCATTAACAAGAGCTATTTGCTCGAAATCTAAGTCAAAAACGCGAAGCAACCAATATAGTTTGATCTTGGAAGCTAAGGAAGATATATCTTTCTTCACGGGTAGATGGATTGGACATAAGACCATCGCAAGTCAGGGTTGGATAACCGTCTTGCGAGATCCCATTAAGGCAGTAATTCAGCACAATTTTGACGTGGAATACAGAAAAATAAATGCACTATGTTCTATGCTCTTGCCATTTTTCAATCACCTGATAATTCACGACATCTCAGTCGATTTGTTGACCATGGGATCTGCGACGTGATTTGTGCTCCTGCATCACTTTCTTCAATCTCGTGAGCTCGACGGAGTGGTTAGAGTCGCAAGGCGGAGGCACCGGCAACACAAGAGTAATGATGGTGACAGAGCTGAAGGAGGAGACCGTGTTGAAGTGGTTAGAATTGCAAGGAGGAGCCGCCAGTGACGTAGGAGCGTCAGTGGTGGCGAAGCAGAGGGAGGAGACCTTGTCGGAGTGGTTAGGATTAAGAGTGGTTATGGTGGAAAGCTCAATGTAGTCAGGGGTTTAGAGGAAAGGTTTGATCTAATAACCACGGCGGTGGTCAAATATGAGGACAACGGCAACCGCTGAAATTAGAGAAAGGAGAACGGTAGGAGATTGAAGAAAGAGATAAAGTCGTTGAATCAAATCCAATGGTTATGGCAATTGACTGACTACGAGGACAAAATTAGTCGACTACGCAGGAGGCAGACCCTACTTTTTGATATTTATACCCCATTCAGGAAAAATAGTGATACAAATCCAATGGTTACGGAAATTAACTGAGTAGGAGGACAAAATCAGTCGACTACGCAGGAGGCAGACCCTCCGTTTTGATATTTATACCCCATTGTGAGGAAAAATAGTATATGTACTAATAGCATTAGATCGAGCCTAGCTACCGGTTGTAGTCCGATCGATAATGCAATGCACCTACATAAGATAATTTTCACGTATGGTAAGTTTTTTGGAGCGACAGATCTAGTTCCCAATACCTCTTGTGCCCGTTTGGCGCCGGGAAGAATATGTATCCCGCAGAAAATGGTGTAGTGTATTATACACTAGCGAGCTAAAGATATCGTAGTTTATGCACTTTATCTCTTATATTAAAATTCTAACAATATTCATATTGAGTGGAATATAGAGTAAATTCCATATATTTTTTTACCATGTGTTTGAGGGCCTTGATGGCCTTCAAAGTGCTTGCCTTCTCCAGAGATTCCTCGCCCGCCTCCACGAACACCTCGTCGTGGCAGCGTTGGTTTGTGGGCCGGTATGGCTGGGGCAGCGGGCATGACCTGGGTGATTGGCACGCCCTCGACACCCTCATCTTGAGGAGTTTGATTGCTCTCCCCAGGACTTCTGGGGAAGACCAAGGGCGACTCTCACTGATGGGGCGTGCACGGCCTTCCACCTCGACCGCTGGCTAGGAGGGGCCCCTGGCCGTCCGCTTCCCGGCGTTATTCTCGCACGCCTTGCCCCCTCACGCCTCAGTCGAGCATGTCCTCGGCGCTCCGTCCCTTCAAGATCTTCTCCAACCGCCGCTCTCCTCCACGGCCGGTGGCGAGCTGGTCGGTGTCCATGGGGAACTTCTTGGGATTTCCCTCAGGCCGGGGTCCCAGACTCCGGGGTGCTGGCCGCCTCTTAAGCGACTTTCTCCGCCCGTAATGCCTACTTCGCCTGCGTTGCGGATCTGCGGATCGACCTCTTTTTTCGTCCCTCTGATTTGGGATTGCTTTGCCTTCCGGCAAGTGTAAGCAGTTCCTTTGACTTCGCCATCGCCGGTGCCTTCCGTGGCGCGCCCTGCTCCACCAAAGCCACATCATCGCTTCGCCCGGAGGAATCTTTGGATCATCTCCTCTTCGCCTGCCCGGCTATCTGGAGACACCTCTGCCGGTGGCGGTGCTCGCACTCACTGTGCCAGTCTATCCTTGAAAACTGGGCTCACAACCTTTCAAGGCCCGGATAGCCCAGTTTCGGATGAGCTTTTTTGAGTTTTTGCATTTTGAGTGGTTGTACCTCAGCGTCCCGGGAGACTCGGTAAAACCAGGGGCTCGTGTAAGTACGCAAACAGAGCACACGCTTTTCCATGCCTTTTTAGTGCCTCAAGACTGCTCCACTGTGTCACGAATATGATTTGAAATGGACAGATCTTTTTTCTTTATAATGATCGCTGCATCTCCATGTCCCCTGTCACTCACAGCCGCGTTGTCGCCCAGGCGTGCAGTCCACGACGGCGCCATCGCGCGGTGACAAATTGGGAATTTTACCCGGAGAATCTTGCATGCATGCTCACATGTACGAGGCGCTGCACGTCTGCAGAAAGAAAGCTCGCTTTCTGCTAAAAAATCGGCACGCCTCATTTTCTCGGTGGACGCTGGACTGCTAGCGGCGACTTAACTGGCTGTTCGTTTCGGGCTAGCTACTGCTGCTTTAAATCGTAGCCGGAAAGCAAAAACCGGAAAAGATACCGCTGTTTAGTCAGTTAATAAAAATGAATTTTGAGATACCCTCACTTGTGATCTTTAATTTTCATGTGGTTTTTGCCGGGATCTTAGAAGTGAGTTGATGTTCAGGATTACTAGCAGTGTTCATGGTATAGTTCTACTTGTTCACGTATAGTGCAAGACAACCGAGATATTTCCAAATCTAATATGTTGTTTGTTATTGTAACTGCCTTGCCAAGAGAGGAGTGTTATTCATCTGTAACCTGAAAATTCACTTCATGTCTGCCTTCCAGAAGAGTGACAAAACTCCAATACTTACAGTTTGTTGTATATATACAGTGACATAACTCCAATATACACGAAATAGCAGCCAGTAAGAAACAATTCAGCAAGTGTGTCGGTCGTACGGGAATTACATTATACAACAAAAATACAGTTTGTGGTATACAACCTCCATCCTAAGATTGCACAATACGCCGACGCCAAATGACCGTTCAACCAGGAGAAAGGAACAGCAAGTTCAGATAGCAAGCTCACATCCTGCTCTTCCGGACTGGGCCCAATTCCTTGGCCTTTGCCCTCAGCTCATGCTTCTTGATCTTACCCGTCGCCGTCTTCGGCAGTGGCCCGAACACCACGGACTTGGGGACCCAATAACCGGGCAGCCTCTCGCGGCAGAATCTCATTATGTTACCTGCCAATGCTGCCTCGTTGGAACCGTCCACGCCATCCTTCAGCGTGACAAAGGCGCACGGCGACTCACCCCACTGCTCGTCGGCCCGCGCCACGACCGATGCCTCGAGCACTACCGGATGCAGGTAGACCGCCTTCTCCACCTCCAGGCTGCTGATGTTCTCCCCACCGGAGATGATGATGTCCTTGGCTCGGTCCTTCACCTCGATGTAGCCATCTGGGTGTCGAACGCCCAGATCACCGGAATGGAACCATCCGTTCTCAAATGCCTCGGCGTTGGCCTTCGGGTTCTTCAGGTAGCCCTTCATGACGCCGTTCCCTTGCATGACAATCTCGCCGAGGGTGGAGCCGTCGGCTGGGACCGGCGCCATTGTCTTCGGGTCGACAACGTCGAGGCCCTCCAGGCCCACATAGCGAATGCCCTGGCGAGCATGCAGGCGGGCACGCTCGTCGGCTGGCAGGCTGTCCCACTCTGGCTTCCAGGCACACACTGTGGCTGGTCCATACGTCTCTGAAAGGCCATAGGTATGAGTGACACGGAACCCGTGCTCTGACATGGATGCAAGGACTGAAGGTGGTGGAGCAGCGCCAGCAGTCATGACATCAACAACACGCGGCAAGGGGAGAATGGTGTCAGCCGGAGGAGCGTTGATAATGGTGTTGAGGACAACTGGTGCCCCACAGAAGTGAGTCACACCTTGGTTGGCTATCGCCGAGAAGATGGCCTTCGCTGTGACCTGTGAATATGGGTCAACAAAAGAGAATTATCAGTCAATCAGTTGCTGGTGAGATGGGATAGTTAAACTGCTGGAGCTTCCACTATCACACATGAGACGAGTGGGTGACTGAAGAATTTATACTTTTGTTCCTTGTGATTTGTAAATTGTTCATTTGTACCAAACACACTTAACAAAACTGAATAATTCAGATGAGTTGCTAACAAACTTTACCCTACAAGGTCAAAAGCAAAACAAGTAGTCCAGTGAGGATAAGCTTGAGTGCAAACTTCAAAGTGTACTGATCTGTACAATTCTACAACTTAAATTCATCAGCCAACTTAAGTTCCTTTTATTTCCAAAATTGCATTTTGGTTGTTGACATCCTTGCATGTAAACAACAATCAAGTATGCCAAAATTGTTTGAAGCAATTCACAACAAAACACATTCTTGTTACTAGCATCTAACAGATTTTGTTTTCCAACCAAGCTTGTAAAACTAGCCAATATGGTCCAACTAATGGTGACAAAAAAAAATCAATTATGAACTGGCTACGGAGTCACAGGACATGAACAGAAAGGATCCAACCTAAGTAATATTCTCTTTAAGTAACATCTTTTATTGCTCTTGAAGTTGAAAGTACAAAGCAACATTGATAAAGTTACATCAAGCTAGTTATAATTTGTTTGTGTGTGTTCATACTTAAGAATGATTCTACCAATAAAATCATTTGTTGTACATATTCATCATGGTAGTTTCTTTTTTTTTATATGACAATGTTGTGGAGGTTTCTGCACCTGCATCAACCTATGTCATATACTTCTCAGTGACATGATTGCGGTTCATACTTACTGTTCTGTACATATACCTTCTATTCATATAGAAACGGCTATATTCCATGAAACATGAGATTTCATGAGTGGGTCTCATGTGTACATTTTAAAATAAGCTTTACTACTTCAGTTGTGTACTGAGTTTATGTTCCGCAGGCATTTGACCGTAAGAAGGTCCCTACTGAAGCATGGTTTCGAAATAATGAGGCATACCTGACGAAGACATATGCTTGTTCCACAGATAGCAGCAAGCGTCCATGTATAGCACCAGCCATTACAGTGGAACATCGGCAAAGTCCACAAGTAAACGGCACCTTCATTCATTCCCCATACCAGAGCACCACTGAGTGACATTAGGTAAGCGCCCCTATGATGCAATACCACGCCCTTTGGGTTAGACGTTGTTCCAGAAGTATAACCTAAGGCAATACTCTTCCACTCATCCTGTGGTGGTTTCCAGGCAAATTCAGGATCGCCAGTTTCCAAGAACTTCTCATATTCAATGGCTCCTTTTCTCAGAGCATTTTGGAGGGCTGAAGGATCGCAGGTTTGATCACCAATGACTATTAGAAGTGGCTGTTTGAAAGAACCTTTCTTTTGATCTGCTATAATCCTCAAAGAATCTTCTGCCAGGGAGAAAAATTCTTGGTCAACCATCACAACTTCAGCTGACGAGTGGTCCAACAGAAATGCAACAGTGGAAGCATTTAATCGAATGTTGACACAGTTGACCACCGCTCCAGCCATTGGAACTCCAAAATGAGCTTCGTAAATTGCTGGAATATTCGGAGCTATTACAGCTACCTAACAGATTTAAGAGAAACTAAAAATCAATACAAACATGATAGAATATATAGCATGCATGCAATGCAACTAGAGAAGCTTTACTTTTAGCTGGCACGAAATAGTCAATCAAAATACTATAGTAGCACATGAAGATATATTACTGTCTTCAAGGTGATTTCTGTAATCAATATGATGTATAATTGCCTTAAAAAAACTGCTGTGTAACACAAATATAACTCTTAGCAAACAAACGTTTTGGTGTTGACAAGACGAACAGATTGGTGAAAATCTAATACTAAACACAGCTTGCACAAAGTTTCATTCTACCCTGCCAGATGATGGTTTCTTTATAGAAACAAGCTTTTCAACACATCTTTGTACGAGACTGCATCCCAAAGCCCGAAAAACAAAGGCAACTCCGAAAAGAATTAAGCAGCAATGTCAAATATGGGATCTAGCTGAAACAATAATTTCCTATCAGAACTTAGAAACTTTAACCATAGATGCAAGTGGTGAATTTTATATGGTCCAGATCAGCTTCTAGACCACCAATGCCCACAGTTATGGTAAATTAGCTACCACAATTCAAGGTACTAACAAAGTATGTTACTACTGCCCTGCCCAAACATGAATAGAGTACACAATTTGGATGTCTTACTGCACTATGTCGCACCATTCAGTTTGCAACTTTGCATCAAGAAGTATGGCACTCTGTTTCTGTGAGCATGTGATCCATCACATCTCAACATGTGTTTGTGCAATAGAAATGCACAAGACACGCGTATTGAAAGGACAAGCTTTTAGAATGCATTTCTATCATACGAGGAGTTGAGGACTAAGAAGCACACCATTCATCCACCCATCTAATAATAGTCTATCAATATGATGGGACCTGACACCAGTTACCAGAAATCCAGGAGTTGAAAGCCCAGTTTGTCCACATAAATAATTACTTATTTAACCTTTTGAGGGTAGGATAAGCGTATAAATATAAACTATCTATTATTGACTTTCTTAAAATATACTCTCTCCGTTCAGAAATGTAAGGCGTATTTTGATTAATTAAGACAAGTTTTTGACCAACAATTACTCTATTAATATATGATTTATGTGACATATTATTGATATCATTAGATTCGTATTCAAAAGTACTTACTTATGCTTATGATTTTGTATCACATAAAACGTATATTAACAAAATAATTATTGGTCAAAATCTTGTCTTAATTAATCAAAATACACTTTACATTTCTAGATGGAGAAAGTAAAGTTTTACTGTTTAGGGCAAGCTTATATATTCATGGCGGAAGGTTTTTTTTTGGGAGTAAAATGCAGCATAGGTCCATAGACTTGTGTGAACGTGTCCTGAACTTGAGACTTACACCTACACATTTATATCCATAAATTTGTATCACGTAAGTAAAGGTCCAAATCCTACTCTCTCTTTTTTGCGGGAAGGTCCAAATCCTACTTTTGGGTATTTGGGGATGACATGGCACTTTAGCTAAATCCAGATCAAAATTTGATCATGTGAAGACGGTTTGAATCAATGGAGAACTGTTTTTTTTAAAAAAAATTCGAATATTCGATGGAAATTTTCACATGTCATTGACAACTTCTACAAGCTCCCGATTAATCTTATTGAGAAAAACCATGGTAATTTGGCTTGAACAGGGTTAAATTATCACACATGTTTAGGGACATAAATGTGCAATTACCAGTTTAGTGGCCCAAGTGACACAACCGCGAGTTTATGGTCCTATTGCACTTCTTCGTTTTCCATCACCATCTTAGAATGTCAACGGAACAGCACTTTCTCAAGAAAAGAAAAAAAAATCAGCGGAACACCACAGGCACACGTAGATGAAGGAAGAGAGAGCTGGAGGGGAACAGAGATGGCATCCCGTACCGTGCTCCCGTGGCCAACGGATCGGCGGGCGAGTGCGGAGGCGAGGCGGCGACACCGGCGGTAGGTGTCGGCCCAGGTGTAGCGCACGGGGCCATGCACGACGGACGCCCTGCCCGGGTGCACCAGCGCGGCGCGCTCGAGGAACCAGAGCGGCGTGAGCGCCGTGTAGTTGGCCGCGTTCCGCGGCAGCTCGTCGATGTCCCTCTCCGCCGCCATTTCACCACGCTGGTGGCCACCAACGCCGCCGCTGCCCCCGGCCTCTCTCTGCCCTGTCCCTGAGCGACTCTTGTTGACTTCTGAGTTGGCACGGAGCCGTGAGCCACGGGGTTGGAGTTGGAGTGAAGCCCGAACAAGTGGGGGCAGCGCTACGCTGCCTGCCTTTTATATGCCGGTGGGCCTGGTGGGTCGTGCCGCCGTGGCGTGGCGCGCGGTGGGATGATCGTGCGGAGGGGGGATGAGGAGCGGGTGGTGAGGAATCTGCCGGGAATTCGTCTCGTGGCACGGGGTTTCCCGAGTTCTTTTAGTGGCGCGGCGTCGGCGAGCAGGCGCAGCCGTCAGATTGGTTGGGTGGGTGCGTTCGTCGTGCCGAGGCGCCGTGCGAGGAGTTCCGTCGTTAATTTATCGGCGATGCCATCACGAATTTGCGATTCGAAAAGCTCGCGTGATCATCGAGAGTCACCGTTTATGCGTCACGCTTGTATTGTAGCGGGGTAGACTTTATGCGTCGCGTTTGTACAATAGCGGGAAAGGCGTTTAAGTCCGGGCAACTCTTCAGCTTTTGATGCGGACGAAATTAGGCTCGCGTTAGTCCTTGTCGGATTTTAGCGTAGGTTTTGCCGGTCACTCTGATCCTCGGTTCTTGCCTCACTTGCTTGACATTTTCGATGGAGTAATATTAAATTTGTCCAGTTGACACGATTTAGTCACTATAGAAAAATATAAAATACGGTTACTAATGTTGTTTAAGAGGTTTAATACAGTTACTACCTCACTTCCTCTATACGAATACATCTACGTTGAAGAGCCAGCCACCACACGTCAGCTCCCTTCTCCCTCTTTCCTCCCCAGATCTCTTCATCCTCCCTCTCCATGCTCTTTCCTAATCCGTGGCAATCACGGAGCTTCTGGAGGCCGTCAAGGGATGAGACTGTCTTCGCAATTCGCGTGCTCCGGCACCTGGCCTGTGCCACTAGCAGGGCTGTGGGCACCAACCTCATAGGCTCCGCTCTCTCCCATGGCGTCACGCTTGATGAGATCGCCTCCTTCCTTGACCTTGCTGGCGGCCACGCGCACGTGACGCTCAAGGTCTGCATGCCGGTGCGGAGAAGCGGATCCTGGCAGCGGCGCATTCTAGCGTGAAGCAGCCGAAGTACAATCAAGGGTAGCGTGTGCGGCGCGCGGGGCCCCGAGCGGAGTGTCGTAGTGGATGCGATGTGGGTGGCGTGGTCATGCAGAGTGTGACATTGGTGCGCGATGTTGGTCTCGCAGAAACAATTAGGGATTTCAACTAATCCTTTCTGGAGAATTAAACGGCCTACCCGAATAGGCTCTTTATTTGGTGGGTGATGCAGGGCCATGGCTAGTGCGTATGCAACCCCATGGCAGGTGGTGGCTCGTGCGGGAGCCATCCAACCCACCGCCGTGGTTGTCCAGCGGCGCCTCCATGAACAGCTCCGACACCTCGTCATTGCTCGAAGCATCACCTTGTTTGCCTCCTTGTCTTGGTCGTAGTAAGCATAGGCGAGGACACTAGTATGGGCACGGGAGAAGGGCTCAGGGCCGACAGGGTCGAGCATGGCCTAGTGGAGGCTTGGCCACTCCAGCACGAGTCTATTCTGGTGGTTGCAGCTGTAGCCCGCATACAATGCACCTGAGGGCCCACGAGGCATTAGGGTGCGCCCCATGACAGTTAGCGCGTACCGGTGCGGTTGAGAGTCGCCTCGAGGACGAAGAGATCCGAGAGAGAGGAGGTCAACATCCACGGCCGAGCAGCTACAATGACAACGTGCGGCATGCCCTAGGAGTGAGAAGGTGGAAAGGGCTCAGAGTTAATTAACACCAGTAATTGATTAATTAAATGACCAATCATTTTTAGGTTGACACATGACAACATTTATTAATAAAATTTTAAATATGATAGTTATACGTAGAAGAAGTGAGCTAGTAACGGTATTAAATCATTTTAGCAACTTTAATAATCATATTTTATATTTTTCTAAATACAATGACCAAATCGAATACTATAGAATTTTTTGGCGTCACGATGATTGGTCACCAAGGACGAGAAAAGTCGAGAGCAGCAGCCAGCAACAATGCCAGAAGAATCACCCAGGCGAACGATTGGGCATTAAACAAGTCGCAATTTCCGCACGATCATGTTGCAACTGGCAGAAGTGTCAGCTTCTGCTGCGACGTCGGATAGAAATTGGGAAATGATCAATCACCTTCACATAACGAAATCAAATTGCTGCGCTTGTGCGATCGACATGGGGCAGAACGGGCGGGCATAAAAAAAAACTTGAGCTTGCGACTTCCATTACACTTTCCGGCACAGGGAGTCCCCACTCAAGCCAAGAAGGGATCTGCACGTTGTGCTGTGAACGCGACCACAGCAATCGCCTCATTTTGGCACACTATTTGCTCAGTCTCGGCATATCATTTCCGCTCCCAGTTACAGCAAATCAAGAAGAGGCTACATAACATAAAGTCTATCTCAACAACACAAACAGCAAAGCAAAGCCAAGAAGAGTTTTTATTTTTCACTTTTCTTTCCTTTTTTTGAAGGAAAAAGAGTAATTGTTTCTGATGGGCAACCTATGCACGCAATCCATACAGAAACATCGAAGCATAGCTCTTATTCATGATGACGCTAGCAACCACTGTACAAGTGTGTGTCTCTCAGCTTCAGAGCTCACATCCTGCTCTTCTTCACAGGGCCAAGCTCCTTGGCCTTCGCCCTCAGCTCATGCTTCTTGATCTTCCCCGTCGCTGTCTTCGGCAACGGCCCAAAGATCACCGACTTCGGCACCCAGTAACCTGGCATCCTCTCCCGGCAGAATCTCATGATGTCGTTCGCAAGCGCCGCCTCATCGGAGCTGGCAGCACTTTCCTTCAGGGTAACGAATGCGCACGGCGACTCCCCCCACCGCTCGTCGGCCCTGGCAACGACCGAGCCCTCAAGAACCGCTGGGTGTGTGCACAGCACCTTCTCCACCTCCAGGGTGCTGATGTTCTCACCGCCGGAGATGATGATGTCCTTCATCCGGTCTTTGACTTCGATGTACCCGTCAGGGTGCTTCACCCCGAGGTCACCGGAGTGGTACCAACCGTGCGCGAACGCCTCGGCGTTGGCCTTGGGGTTCTTCAGGTAGCCCTTCATGACGGCGTTGCCCCTCATGACGATCTCCCCGTAGGACTTGCCGTCGGCGGGGACAGGGGCCATCGTTTTCGGATCAACCACGTCGAGGCCCTCCAGTGCAATGTACCTGATGCCTTGCCGGCAATGCAGGCGAGAGCGCTCCTCTAGTGGCAGATTGTCCCACTCAGGCTTCCAACCGCACACTGTCGATGGGCCATAGGTCTCTGACAGACCGTAAGTGTGCGTGACATGGAAACCACGGATAGACAGGGCGGCGAGCAGGGACGGTGTTGGCGCAGCTCCCGCCAGCATGACATTGACGACACGGGCGAGTGGCAGGAAGGTTTCACTTGCAGGAGCGTTTATGAGGTTGTTCAAGACGACGGGTGCAGCGCAGAAGTGTGTCACTCCTTGGTTTGCAATGCCAGAGTATATAGCCCTTGTGCTCACCTGCAAAACACAAGCGCAATGTGGTTCTTGAGAATCAAGATTAACACATAGTATCAAAGGAATCGAGGAATCGCACGACCGTTTATCTTGCTTTTGTCCAACCGAAAGTGTACTCTGTATTGTCTACTTTATACTAAAAGTAGAATACAATAGAAAAATAGAGAGGCAATTTTTTTAAAAGTAAAATATCTGATCGTTAATTTAATGGATCCCTTTATTATTAGTGGACCACACTACTATCTACTATCTACTATATACTAAATGTATAATGCAATAAAAAAATAGAAAGAGACTAGAAATTCTCACAAAAAAGCAAAACATCTGAATGTTAATTTAGTTGACCATTTTATTATTAGTGGATCATAATCAATAAATCTTCATAACTGTATCTAAACAGACCACAACTAATAGATATTTATAATTGCATCTAAACATATTACAAGAGATCACAATCGATAGATCTTCATAACTGTACATAAATATATCATAACCCATATATCATCATAATTGTACCTAAACATATCACATTCGATAAATCATCATAATTATACCTAAATAGACAGCTCAGTACAACGACTAGCATGCCGGCTCGTGATCTGAACTTTTATTTCCCGTATTAATCTAATATCACGCGTACGGGTAAAAATATAAAAACTAAAAATATTCCAGTGTAATTGCGCGGGATACGTGCTAGTTACTAAAAAGCTAAAATGAACTTCGCCCAGCTAGATAACACGTTTGCTACCAGAAATGTATTCCAGAACAATCGACAATATCACAGGATGAGAGATATTGTACTACATTCTTACTACCTATTCCTCCCAGCAGGTGATTTTTTTTAGATAGCTTGACTATATGCAATTTTGTATTTTTGTGTCTGTACAACTTAGCAGTTCTACCATAATTTGCATTCAATATACAGCAAGTGTTGCATGCCAAAAACAGAAGTTGTAATTGCGTTCGCTGAAATGGTAAGCTTTCACATACCTGGCGAAGACATATGCTGGTTCCACAGAGGGCAGCCAATGCCCAAGTGTAACACCAACCATTACAATGGAACATGGGTAAAGTCCACAGGTAAACAGCCCCTTCGGGCATCCCCCAAACCATAGCAACACTGAGAGCCATGAGATAGGCGCCACGGTGATGCAACACGACACCTTTTGGGCTGGAAGTAGTTCCAGAAGTGTATCCTAAGGCAATGCTATGCCATTCATCCTTTGGTGGCTTCCAATTGAATTCTGGGTCACCTGTTTTCAGGAACTCCTCATACTCAGTGGCCCCCTTTCCTAGAGCATATTGTAGAGACTTTGGATCGCAAGTCGGATCACCGATAACAATAAGGATCGGAGGCCTAAAATCCCGTTTCTTCTTATCTGCTACTATCTTCAGGGATTCTTCGGCTAGGGTGAAGAATTCTTGGTCCACCATCACAACTTCTGCCACGGAATGATCAAGAAGGAATGCAATAGTCTCAGCATTCAACCGGATGTTGACACAGTTCACCACAGCTCCAGACATTGGAACACCGAAGTGAGCTTCATACACTGCCGGAACATTTGGAGCTACCACAGCAACCTAAGGAAACCAAAAGACAATCAATTAGGCACGGTTTGATCCTAATGTTAAAAAGCCACTGCAGTACCCAAGGATGCTATAAACCATATAAAATCACAAGGTTTATTTTAGCAGCTAATGGACCATCCGGTTAAAGGTGGAATTTTTTTATCTAAGGGTGTTGATACAAATTTACTATGACCCCACCAAATAACAAACATAAATCGGAAAACAAAATATAAACCATCATTCCACATGCTTCTTTGGAGCTTCCAGGAAAGATAGTTTAACCCTCGTACTCTCAACAGACGACTGATAAGATCATGGACAGAGACTCTAACAAAAGAAAGGGATAAACTTATCTTATTTGACCAGAAACAGTGACGGTTCCGTGTTTTTTTCATGAGCAAAGCTACTGAACTAGTACTATCGGTCAGGAATACCTTATGAGAGGTACGATGGTTCCGTCTTATGCTTGTTCTTTTCGTTTCGTTTCTTTTTCAGACGAACATCCCATGTTTCCATTGTACTGGAAATAAAAGGTGAACATATTGTACTCCAGTATTTAGCAATTTATATAAAAAAGTAAACTTTAGCAAGGTTCTAAATATAAGCAGTAACTTCATTTTACTAAAGTTACTTCTTCTTTCCTTTAAGCACCATAACTGACTAATTAGTCCATTTATCTTCCGAAGGTTTCAATTATTACACTCTCGCATTATTACACATTATGTTTTATTTCGTCTAAAATAATACTACTAAAATCAGAATCACTCTGAATTGAACTTTCTGCCTAAACCCATACAGCAAAAATATTTACCCACTCGCAAGAAAACAAAAAAGAACACAATCACAACAAGCTCTCGTGCTTGCTTGTTTACCTTTCTAAAAAAAGAGATAACTAATTAAATTACGGAGCTCTTTGGAAATTAGCACAAGGGAAGGAACAGAGGAGAGGAATTCACCGTGCTGCCGTGGCCGATGGATCGCCGCGCGAGGGCGGAGGCGAGGCGGCGGCACCGGCGGTAGGTCTCGGCCCACGTGTATCGGGCCTGGCCGTGCACGACCGACGCCCTGTCCGGCTGGGCCAGGGCGGCCCGCTCCAGGAACCAGAGCGGCGTCAGCGCCGTGAAATTGGCGTCATTCCGCGGCAGATCGTCGATGTCCCTCTCCGCCCCGGCCCCGGCCCCGAGCCCATGCCCCAGCCCCTCCGAGCCCATCCTCTCTGCTCTCTCTCACTGTCGATCGAGAAGGCAAAGATGGTGGCGAAACGGGAGTGCGTCGAAAGCGTGATGCGGTATATACAGAGAGTGAATGAAGGGACGAATCGATCGATCACCTGTGGCATTTATAGTTCGGAGCGAACCCTCCAGGTCTGCACGGTGCGAACGGCCTGTACGCCGGGATGTCCGTCCGATCGTGGACGGACGCTGAGGATCGGTGTTGTATATAGGAGGCGAGGCACTTGAAGTCTTGAATTTGGACTTGGCCACCGTGACGGAGTGGGCCGGACAGGACACGCGGACTAGCTTCGTGTAGGTAGTTCGATAGGCTCCACGGGCTCTTGCTCCTCCGTCCGATTCTCCGCTCGTGGCGGCGGCCATGGCCCATACGACGATCTGTCTTGTCAGCCTGTCACTCTTACTACTGCTGCTTAACAACGATCTGTTTTCCCCCAAAAATGACAATTATCTGTTCATGCAGTCTCTGATATGCATGTGCACTTCCATTGTGATTCCGGTTTCTGGATTTGTGTTAGCCGACAGTGCGCATGAACTTTGGGACTCCTAAGCGCGTGTTTCGGACAGTCATGCCATGATCCCTAGATCAGTTTAGAAATTAGACATGACAATTTCAAGATATGGAATGTTTGCTCTCTTCCAGATCGTACCCGTTAAACGGCAGTAGCAAAAGTTTCAAGATATGAAATGATGATCTGGCATATTTTAAGGAGTATGAGGTACGCGCTGATGCAAGCAGCAACGCATCCACGCCCGTGCACAGGCTCTCCTGTCATGCCTGTTTGAAACGCAGGATAGTAGAAACGCGATATAAAAAAAATCATAGAAAGTTAATCTCATGTCTTTGGATTCTATAAAAAATATATATGAATTATATAATGTAGCTATTTAGATGATGCACATGAATTTTGTAAAATACTAGCTCGGTGTCTTGCACAATTGCACCAAAAATGTTTTTAGTCCTCTTTAATTTTTTAGACTTACGCATGTATATTATTATACCATTTGCAAAAAATACCATACGTGTCGTTTGTGCATGATTTTAGAATTAGAGTTTGGATCACTAAGCCGATCGTTGGTTTGTACATTAGACGGCTAATCATTTGTACGTGATATTAGATCATTATATGGAATCAAACTTCGTCGGCGAGCCAGGCGGTCATTGTATTGAGTCGGTAGGTAGCTTGTACAGAATATTTGACCACATGGAAATAAAGTTTAGATCACAATCTAGCTAATCATTTGTATGTGATATTAGATTAATACGCAGAATTAAGTTTAAAATCATCGAATGTTGATATTAGATCACTACGCGGACATAAAAGACTCAGGTAGCATTGATATGAGGTGTAAAATTATAAATATCTATTGGTCGTGGTCCACTAATAATTTAGGTATGTTAGATCAATGGTCAAATAATGTTTACGTACAGTTATTGAAGATCTATGATTACAGTCTATTAATAATAAAGGTCTACGGAATAATGGCGAGATGATGTTTAGGTGTGATATGTTTATAAGGATCAATTATAAATATCAATCAGCTATGATATGTTTAGTACAATTGTAAAGATACGATTGCGATATGTCTCGGCACAATTTCGAAGATCTATCAACCGTGATTCGTTTAGGTACAGTTATGAAGATCTATTGGCTGTGATCCGATTAGGAACAATTATAATGATCTATCGGTTATGATCTATTTAGGTACAGTTATGATGATCTATCGGATATGATTTATTTAGATGCAGTTATAAAAATCTATCGATTGTGGTCTACTAATAAAAAGATGATCCATCTAATGTTTTGCTTTTTTATGTGATTTTTTATCATGTCTATCTTTTTTTTGATTAACTTGTCGTGCACTTTTAATATATAATAGACAAATGTTTCTTGATTAGATATAGAAGATGAGAGATAGAGAGGCATGTTGTATTGGACTTTTGAAAGGAAATGGAAACACGAGGTTTGAATACATGTTTGGAAACCTCCAAAAAATGAAGAGAACAAATAACTTCTATAGAAATTTTGAAAGCCAAAAAAAATTTCTATAACTTTACTCCAAACAAGCCCCCTGTAGAATCTAGATGGAGTTGTACTGCTTCTCTAGGTTTCAAATGATGAATACTTTGCCACATAGTTTGTTATTGGAGTTGAATGTTAGGTTGTAAGAATTCAACGTTCATGTTTGAAATGTGTATATCGGATGTTCTAGTACCCTGATCGGAACTTTCGATGTATTTTGAAAAATCCGATCTCGACTATGTTTATAGTGCTCTGGAAAAACCGGAGTCTCCGGTTTGATGATCGGTAATTCCGATGTGTTTCGGAAGTTCTGAGTTTGAATTCGGAGTTTTGGACTTTCATTTCCGGAAGCTCCGAGGTTTTCCGGAAGCTCCTAGGTTTGAGCGAACCGGATGGTCCGATGTGTTTCAGAAGTTCCGAGTTTGAATTCAGAGGTTCGGACCTTCATCTCCGGAAGCTCCGAGATTTTCCGGAAGCTCTGAGGTTTGTGCGAACCGGATGGTCCGAGGTGTTTCGGAAGTTCCATTATTGAAGTCGGAATTTCTGAGCTTGAAGTCGGAGGCTCCGACTTCCATTTTCGGAGGCTCTGAGTTTAGGTTCTGGACTCAGTGTTTGTGAGTGCCCGGTGGACTTCCAGATCGTGTGTGAGGAGTCAAAATTGAAGTGGAGGCTCCGACTTACAATTCCGGAGGGACCAAGTTCGGAGTCTGGACTCGGCTCTCAGATCGCGTATGGGAGAACCGAAGGTTCTGATCTAGGAACCGGATGTTCCGATAGTGAAAACATTTTGACCACGTGCTTTCTGATGAATTAGAGTTTGGTCAATTTGTCTCGTAAAAATTGATGAAATTATTTTCTTGACTAACTTGGGTCAAGTAGAAAACTTGTGCTCGCAACCGGTTTGCTTGTCTACTAGTGTGCAGGGTAAATGATTGCGACGGTGGTTCGGTCACGAGGATCGGCATGACGTCTGGAAGGTGGAGATGCGATCAAGGTGGTGGCGACGACATCGGGCGGCTCAAGACGGAGCCTTAACGGACAAGGCAAAGGTAGAGACAAGACATGAGGACCAAGTTGGTGCGAGGGCACTTTGTACAAATTTGGATGCCACGGAAGCAAAATCAAAGAAATCGCGGCGGCGGCCAACGATGCGGTTTAGGATTAGGCTTGCAGTGGTAGGAAGATTTGATGGTGAATAGGTGGCTTAGACGCTTTAAGATGTGTGCCGAGTGCCCTATGCCCTTAAGTGGGCTTTAAGGCTCAAGTGGCGAGGGGTATGTCCCTTCCACTATAAATAGGAGATAGTAGGTTTGTGAAACTTTAACTCTTTTTGGATAATCTCTTGGAAGAGCTGCTCAGGAGAGCTTTGGCCTAAGTTGAGAGGCTTTTAAACATCAAGAAAATCAATACAAGAAGAGTTCCAAAAAGATAGTACGTGTTCTTGAGTTTTCTCTCTCTCTCTTTGGATTTTCGTTCTCTTGCCTCTGTCTTTTTGAGATTTCTTAGATATTGTAAGTTAGTGATAAAATATCATGTTCATGTTAATTCCATCCTAGCATACCCGAAGAATCTCTCATTCCCATCTTGATTTCAGATCTATATTGGAGGAAAGACAAGTTCTTAGGGTTTTTAATTTTGATTCTCTTTGAGATTTCAATCATGTCTTTTGGGGCTTGGAATATGTTGCTAGGATATGTGAGATGATTTCGTGTTAATTCCTTATCAACATACCTCACAAGGTCCTAGGATTCAATGATTTGATTTTCGTTTATCTTATTAGTTAGGGTTGATTTTTGAAGTTAGAAAACATCAGATAGCAAAATTGGCTTTTTCTCTTAGCACAGACAAGACTTTGACATGATTTCAATTGGAACATCTTCGTAAGTCTCGTGTCTACCACTGTGCAAAATTTCATTCAATTCCGTTGGGCAGATCAAAATCTGTGAACATTTTTCCGAGCGATAGTCTGTTGGTTTTGCCAATATCAGAAGCTCCAACTTCCTCGTTCCGGAAGTTCTGATCCACATCGGAAGTTCCGATCCGGGAGTCGGAAGTTCTGATTTTTTCAGAGAGTTCAGAAATAGGGTCACTTCGGAACTTCCGGTAAGGTCAGAACTTTCGATATTTCTACTCCGGAACTTTCGATCTGTCTGGTTTTGGCTCCACTGATTTTGATTGTTTTTGTCGATGGTTTTCCACTACATTATCTGATTTGAATACATTGCATTGTGTTCTTGTTTTCAGAAGAAAATTTTGAAACTGACATTCACATCGAAAGCCACTGATCCAACACCCCCAGTGCGTCGAAATACAACGTGACAAGTGTGTTAAGCTACTTAAGAATTGAAATTCAACGTAATGCAGGCTAGAATTACAGTTTTATTTTGCTTTTGAGAAATGACTACAGTTCCAGGTTGGTATACTGTTGCACTTTCGAGAAACCCTGTTACTGAGCCCAACAAGCGTAAATGTGATCGCTTAGGGCATGTTCAAAATATGATGTCAAATGACTCTTCATCTTGCCATGTAAGATAATTGCTGATGTCGAGGAGACAGAATGAAACTGACTCTTCGCGAAGAGCTAGACTCTATCGAAGAATAAAAATTCTAGGGTAAGCCTTATTGTCTTTGTATTCTGTTGTATTTAATGTTAACTCTTCGTGTAAAGTCAGCTTAAGAGGCAACACATTGTATGAGTTATTTTTAATATCGACTTTAGATGACATGGAGGGGTCAATGAGTTGATGACTGATTCTACCTTTATAGATGCCCTTATCTAGCCCGGTAGTACTTATGTTAAGATCAATGAATAGTCCACTTGTAACAGATGGGCCTAAAGCCCGTGCACATCCTTAAGTTCATAACCTGCTTGGTTCATTTTCTATTACGAGTGCAGTGCACCAGGGCACCGGGCCACTGGATCTTCTTTGGACCTTCGGACGTAAAAGAACCTTCAGACATCGCATTGCTGGTGATGATTAATCACACAATAATAAAGTAGACATGGGAGATAAGATGTACGTGTATTGCTCTTTTCTTTATTGATTGGTTCTCTCAACTCTTATGTATAATGTATAGCATTACGCTTCTATTTATATTAGTTCTGCAAGGAGGATTCCACCATCTTGTGCCTCAAGTTTGTAATGGATTCGGATGCCCCCTAGGAGAGGGGGGCAGTGGCCCTCCACCGTTGATCTATCCCCATTTATTCCTTTACCAGATCTTGACTAGGTTCCCAATTTATTCATTTTGGGCAATTTCATTGATTGACAGAGACAAGCCCCCTCATCCACATTTTGTTGGACGTGTCTGACTAAGTAGGATTTGGGAATCCAGAGTCCTTTTCCTTTTCAGAGGCCTTTGGACAAGAACATGAGTAGTAGTATAGGGTACCTTCACTCTCTCCGATGTATTTCTAGCTGGCACATGCAACTTTGTCACGCTCTTCAAATTAGTGAAATGAACAGGCGCTGATTCGCTACATAAATCCCTAATTTCCTAAGGGCGCCCATTGTAGTCCTATGCAGCGAGGTATAGACACAGATGATGCATCTAAATTTTTGAAGATGGGATGTTCTTAGTGGAATCCTTTGTGCGAGCTATACTGGTGAATGGATTTTGTAGGCTGACGGTCTATAGTTGATAATGGCCGCAACACGCAAGACTACATGTCCCAAACAAGTTGTTGGTAAATTACTACCATGCAACAATAGTTTGTGTTGACGATCGGTAAACCGCCGATCTTACGGTATTCGTGGAATGTGTATGTATGAGGGGTAGGGACCGCTAGAGCACAAGGCCAGAGGTATAATGGCAAGGAAAACACCTTTTTTATACAAGTTCAGGCCTCCCTCAGGATAACAACCCAACGTCATGTTCGTATATATTCAATGGAGAAACGTCTTACAAGGGAATCTGGAAGTTAGTGGCTATCCTAGGCCTAATCGTAGACTAATCCGGCTAATTCCGCTACTCTTGACTCCTTCGAGGTGATGGGACTTCAGGATCTGTATTGGCCTTCTGGATCTAACCTCCCTTGTCGATCTAACTTGACTCGTCCTTCCCTATGGGACTGCTGACCCTTTTATAGGGGGTTCATCTAGTCGTACCGTACATGGACTTACGTCCGAGTAGGACTCTGGCTTCCTTAAACATCGGGATGAACTTCCTAGTTTAAGGGATATATTTCCTCCTTCTTAGAGGTTACCTTATCGTCCTGGGATCCTTACCGGATACGGGGTATACTTTGGTAATCCAGAGAATTGTATATCAGATACTTCCTAATATACGGGATACTGTACTATTCATCATCAGTTTGGCAATGGATTTTATTGAAGGAGGGCGTGGGAGCTACAAGATGGAGGGTTTGGGTGTGGAGGGAAAAAATTGATGTGAGAAGGGTTTCTATACCAGGGGCAGGGAGTAATTTCATTGAAGTTTTGAGGGTAGTGTCAAAACTCACTCCCTCGTAAGCTCAAGAAGGTATTCCTGAGGTGCTTCTCCCATTATAACTACATCGGCTTCTTTACGGCCTGTTGGCAACATTAGAGAAGGATAATGGGAGTTTAGAGGAGGGACTTTGTTGAAGGATTAGGCATGAGAAGTTGAGTTTTAGTCTCAATCCTTTATTTGGTATATGATCAGAATTACTAGTGAGAATTTAAGAGGGAAGTTTCTTTCCACGTTTGGTTAGTGGGAAATCATAGGAATTATCTTATAGAGGATAACATCAATTATCACGAAAGGCTGAGATGATCTCTAGTGAGCAATTCCTTCCCAATTCCCATCCACCTCCATATTATTAAAATGGTGGGAATTACACTCTCAACTCCTATGCCTTGTCCTTGCTAAATTCATGTCCACCAATCAAACATGTGATTTCATGAAGATTTTATATAGATATATGACGAGTTTCATTAAAAAAATATTTGATTGAAGTTTTATTAGGTTTAAGACTTGTTTCATAGAAATTTCACACATGTTTAGAAGTAGTTTCACCGAGGTTCATCGTGTTTCATTGTATTTCGTGATGGTTTCACAAAAAATAAAACATGTGTTTCAATGGATTTCATGATGGTTTCCTCAAGTTCACCGTGTTTCATTGTATTTCATGATGGTTTCACAATCAATCAAACGTGTTTTAGTGGATTTCATGATGGCTGCTAAAACTGACATAAAGTATGACAAGTTCTATTGGACTTCATGTCCGTTTCAGCAAAAGATAGATTGATGTTGCTACGTTTCAAAAAAAAATATCAATTCAGATTATTTTCATATCTCCTATTTACAATAGCAGAACATCAAGTTCAAATGTGCTCTCATTGTCTCTAAGTCAAAATTCTTTATCCAGAAAATATGCAGGAACTCGAAATCTTTGAAGACTAGGGAAGAACAATGAATCATGTCGTCTCTCTTTAAAAAGATGATGTCATAATAAATAAACCAACTAGATCAAGAATTTTGGATGAACACACATTAAAACCATGGTTGAAGAATACAAAAACGTGAACAAAAATTTTCTGATAAAAAATAAATGTAGTTCATCATATCCATTATTCCCATCCTGTAACTCGTTGGCTAGTGGTCACGAAGAATATCAGTTGCACACCAGTCAGATGTGAGGAAGATAGTTAGATCCGGGCACCGGAGGTGAGAGATTTTCAGATCCGGCCACCTCGCAGGCCACATCGCCAGAGCCACGCGTCCTCCTCTTGCCGCGACCTCCTTCCCCCCATCCTCCCAGAAGCGCCAACGGACCATCGCCATACTCCGAGCCGCTGCTCTCGACAGCTACCCTACGGCCTCTGGTCACTGGCCTCGCCAAGGTTGCCATCGGAGAGAGAGAGAAGAGAGCAGCGTGAGCGAGAGAGAGAGTTTGGATTTGGGAATAGCTTTTTATCCTGTATTGTAGGACCACCAGTGTATTTGTATTTTGTATTCAAAACTACATTCCATTAAACAATGTATTGGCACAGATCTTAAAAACTATACCAAAGGTTCAGATTAACGCCCTGCACAAAATCCATATTCAACAAACAGGGCCTTGCTTACTTTCATCTCTAGAATATGACCCCATCTGTTTATCTGATAGTTTGACTGTCTGCCTCGACTCATGAAGACACTGGAGTTGGCGGCGGTGCCTATTTGCTCAATTCATTCAAGCTCTTTGTAATGTGATGGGATTCTTTCCAAATATCAAAAAGTTAGAGGTGCTATTGACAATTTACCCCCAGCTTATACACTGAATCGCCACTAACTAGAGTACTAGACGGTAGCACGGCCGTGAGAACATTCCAACCGCGGCAAAATCCAGAAATTTTTTGAACTTTAGGTTTTTCCGTGTCGACCTGTCCTGTTTATCGCACTTTTGTTTCCCATTCTGCTCCATCTGTCTTATTGCTACATTGTATATCATGCTCGAATCGTGTCATTGCTAGCTCAAGCCGCACAAGTTATTACAAGTATTGTAGTTGCGTCAGGCTTACACTCATTCAGGACCAAGTAAAAACCTGAAGGCCTCTGCTGCGAGTAAGATGCTAGCTAGCCCTGGTCATCGCAAAAATCTGTGAATAACATAACCTCAAAGCCCTACAAGATGTTCTCTCACCGACTTCTCCAAGTTCAACAAGAGGCGCAAGGAGAAGTACGGAGACAGCGGGAAGACGGGAACAAGGTATTCATGTAGGCACAGTGCTCAAACGTCTAACTAATAGATAGATCTTATAAGTAATTACACGAGAAATTTGACTTGTGCTATCTCATCACATGCAAGTTACATGCCTTTTCGTTATACATGCATTTTACAGACTAGATGCCAAGCATTTCAGCGAAGAGAAAAAAAACGAAAGGAAGGAAAAAGATTAGATCAATGACAAGTCAAAGAAGGCGCCTACTCGGCTCATCCACCAGAAAGAAATTTCAGAACAGCCAGTGGGACACCTTCTTGGGTACGACGCGCTCTTCGATGGTGTTTAGGGTCGGCTTCCACCCCCTGCTCGACAGCTCCCGGCTCAAGAATTCCGGCCGGTGCTCCTCGAACCCGTCAGTCATCGCCGTCGCAGCCGTCTCCTCCCTCCTCTGCACTTCAGCCACCGCCGCCGCCTCGCGCTTCGCTAACCCGTCGGCCTCGTCACCCTCCCGGCTCTTCCTGGACGACAGCTTCCTCCTCAGCCCGCCCGGCATTGACCTGGACCGCGCCAGCGACCGTGATGCCGTCAGCACGCGCCGCGCCTCCTCGGCCGACACCTTGCCGCGGGTGGCCGGCAGCAGGACGTACACCCCGCCAGCGCCCAGCACGTGGTCAGCGGGAAGCGGCGCGACCTTGCTGTCTCCGCCGGCGCCGGCGCCGCCCTTCCGCTGCTGCAGGACGCGCGCGTCGATAACGAAGTGGCGTGGGTTGTCCATCATGAGCTCCGCCACGGACACGGGCTCGCTGAGCGCCCGCACGCTCCCGTCCGCCATCACCACCTTCCCGCCGCTCGCGCCCACCGCGGCGCCCGCCGAGATCAGGTTGCCCATGCCGTCGCGCGCTGTATGCACGATCGGCAAAGCTAGCTCGCCACACGTACGTACCCCGCTCGGCAATGGGTTAAGCTAAGCGAGCTAGCTAGCTGCTAATGGCGCCGCGGGAGGAGGGATGGTTGGGTCGGAGGGTATTAAAACGGTGGGTGGGAGCGCATATTTTTCTAGTAATTTCCGAGGTCGCAGGGAGTAAAATACTACCATGATAGGAAATTTTCTCGAGGGGTTTAGTTGGCTCGGCGAGAAAAAAGAGATGGCGGGTTCGGTTTGAACCGAACTGCTCCTCCTCCTCCCGCGAGGACGTGAGGTCGTTGGCGCGTTGACTCGTCCTTGACTCGCTGCACCGTCACGGCCTTTTCCGACTTTCTCCGTGCCGTGCATGTCCTGTGCTGCCGTTCCGTTCTGAACGCATTTAACTTTGAGAGAAATCGTCACTGGTGAAGTGGTGATAGACTTGCATAGCCTTTGGAATGTTCCTAATTTTCCAAAATTTCCCGGAAAATTCGAGAGAACAGGGAATGGGTGCAGAGTGTGTACGCGAGGCTTCCAAGCGTAACAGGCGGGCAGTAGATCGAACAGGAAAAATAAAGACAGGAGAAAAGATAAGAAAACAAGCGGCTTAAGGGCACTCCCAATGCATTGTATCGTAGGTTGTATCTTATTGCATTGAATAACTATTTAGATACAACATTTTCAATGGGTTGTATTTTAGTATTGTATCTAAAACATCTTCATTTATTATATTTTATGATCTATACTACCATTTTTAACCTTGTAACCTATTTGTGACATAGTTCTAGTACATAGTAGTACATGTATGAGCCACATAGAATCATTCAAGAATTAATTTACATCAATTACACCGCTATTCCAAATTAAGAGACAGTCTCCTTCTCTTTCCTTCATAACTGTCCTGCCACATAAACTTTTTGCCTAGGTGGCATGGTTTAAGAGACAGCTGAGTTGGAGCATTGGAACTATTCTAAGTAGGGATTAAGTCTTGAGTCGAGAGTGGGTTTGATACTTCGAGTTGGTTGGCGACTAGTGTCTGGTGATGTGTTCGGCCGAGCTGGATGTATGCGTACTTTTTGTCTCAGCTCCGAAGGCGACGTGCTACCATTTCGTCGTTGGGGATCCACTCTTCTGTCCGCTGCCCAGCAAGCTAGGTGCTCTTCAGTTGTTATGTATGAAATTGCTTGGAAGAGAATCGAAGTCTCCATCTTTTGGGGGGATGTATTAGCCGAGCCGTAGTCGTAGAATAATCTGAGGCGCGTGTCTCTGCGCGTTTGATGAGATCTCTAGGTGAGTGCACGCACACGCATCCGTTTATGAGCAGGAAATAGCTGGGTGAGCTAACCTGGTTTGATGGACTGTCTTCTATGTTCTGCCATTGGTTTAAATGACTCTGCGATGTTGATGAGATTATGTCCGTTCATTATGTCGGCGATCCTCCTGCACCTTACAGATATTCAGACCAAATGAATTTGTGTTCGGAGACATGGATACTTGTACCATCTCTCATTAAATCAGGAAAAAAGAGAAGATCTTGAGATCAACCAACCAATGCTGGCAAATATTGGACAGAGAGAATTTGGAGTTGTATGGACAAAATTTGGCAAAATGCTGATCCTACCGTGGTGGTGGCTTTGGTATTTAGCATCTAGTGACACTGATAATTGCCATGCTTCTACTTCCAAGCATCATTGCTGCAAAGGACAGTCTATGCCAACCTTACTTTGTGTAAGCCTTACACTTGACTCTCAAGTCCTAACCGTCTTTGAATACGACTTACAAGACGCAAGTCCATGGAAAACATGTAAACCGAGCATACATCTAAGTCTTCTCTACACATAAACGGATCGTATGATTGGCTTGCGAGAAATTGGCCTGTTTCTCGATGATCATGCTGCCTATTATTCAATACAGCAATTTATAACAGTTATTTTTTTTAGTTTTTAGAATGGTATAATAAGTGTATAGTTGCTAACAGAAGTCACAACCAATCTATTTTGTGCCAGTTTGTGTAGTTGCTAGCACGTCACAACCAATCTATTTTCTGCTTTGTGTAGTTGCTAGCACATGTCACAACCAAATCTACCTTCTGTAAGATCGACGATCTTGTTTAGAACCGATTTTTTATAGGAAAAAGTCCTTTTTTGACTTTGAACTTTGATACAAGGTCTGAGTTGAATCCACAAATATAAAACCAGACTTCTGACCCTCAACTTGAATGCCGAAGTAGCATATGACATGGCTGATTTTGCCAATGGATAATTTTGTACCCCAAGGGATTTAGATGGATATTTTTCCTCTCAAAATGCATGTTGTTAGCCACATCATATGCCATGTTGGCAAAACTGTCCACTTACGTCGCAAAACCACTGTTGGAACCGTCTTAGGTTCCAAAATAATCTGATTTTAGAAGTTGAAGGTTGCAAAAATCCGATTTATAGTTGGGGGTTCCACTTGAACCTCTACCAAAGTTCAGGATTTAATATGAACTTCCCTCTTAATTTTTAGTATGTCTCTTCCAAACTGCCATGTTAACCCTGTCACCTTGTCCAAAATGGGAAGAAAAAACACCGTCACTACCGATCACCATCACCTGCCCAAAAGAAAAAGGGCCACCAAATTTGACACCATTCCTTCCAGAATCTCAGGCTCCAGTGATGACAAATAAAGACAGAATAGCGTATGAGTTGAGCCTGACCAAATTGCTGCCATAGTGATGGTCGATGGGAATGATGGCTTCGGTTAATTGGAGAGGAATGTGTACCAACCAGGTAAGAAGCTTCGATTTGCTGAGAAATAAATCTAGTCTAATACTTGTCTTCTCCTTGGACCAGCCGGCACTTGTAATCTAATTAAGCCCCTTAGACCTGCCATTGCCAGTCCAACCAACCTCTCTGGGTTGGTCTAGAATCAATTAAACTTCGTCTTTCTCTTTCTCCCTCCCTCTCTCCTGTTTGAAAAGGACAGTTCGCTTCTTGCTCAAGCGATTCTGTTGTGTTGCATGCATTAGTTGAGGGGTCATGTATACGCTCGGAAAATCTAAAGAAAGGCGTACTTACATTAGCTATCTCATGGCAACACGATCAACGACCCGGTTTCCTTAGTTGGTTGTAACCTTACAACAAAATGGTTGGTTAGTGTTTAGGTGCTTCCGTTTAATTCATTTGCAATGGTGTGATGCATGACATGCACGTATGTTTGATTAGAGCTGTTTTAAAGTACACCACCTTACCTCTCTAGAGGTAAGATAGTTTTGAATCCTAACCGTCCGATACAAAAGGCTAGTAATGGAATTTCTTTCAAAAAGAATGACGAGGCAATCCCATGATTTAGAAGTTTAAAATGGAATGAATGTCTATTTGATCCTTAATACACCGTCAACACAATGAGTATCATGCTTTGTTGAGAATGAGCAATGTATATTTGGGAACATTTTAAAAGATTAATAAGTTTTCATGAATATCTAGATATTTGTTACGGAAGAAACTAGATAAAATTCTTCATGACAAAGTAAGAATATCTAGAGACTAGATATTTACTATGAAGGTTCTAAAGTAGATTATTCACCACGCTTCATGGTAAATGTTAAAGAGTTCTAAAGATAAGATATTTTTAAGTAATACTTTAGAATAAAGATATTTTGTATTTTAGAGTTTGGATTGTGCCACATGGTAACAATCCAACGGTAGTGTAGTCCTATAAATAGGGGGAGTGTATTTCCTCCCCATGTATAAGGAAGACGTTTATGAGTCATATGTAGTCATAGTGAGTGGCATTAGGTGAAGTGGTAGGTTAGTCATTACAAATGTTGTATCAAAGCCTTAGTAGTGAATAAGAGAACTTCCTTTGTAAGAGTGTGATCTTCCTAGTAAGTCGCGTACTTCTAATACTTAATGCTTATTGAGTTGTGATTCGACATGAGCGGCTCAGTCGCCCGCATTCACAACGGTGCTTTAATGTGAGTGGTTTGGTCGCTAGAAGCAGAACACTAAGTACTAAGAAGTAAAGGCCAACCAACTAGGGAGTAGTTGATGTAGCTAGTGTGCATAGATCCTCATAGTATGGGTCGTAAGGGCCACCTAGAGCTTTCCCAATAGTTTGTACTAGAGTAGGCTGTTCGGACCATCGAAAGACAAGTGTTAGAAACTTACATTGGTCGGTGCAGTTTTTGGTAAGCACGGGGCGCTTACATGGTGTGTTACTAAGAGACGCTAAGGGGAGATTCCGTTGGAGCATAGTTTGAGACTATGAAGATAGTTGGTTTGGGACTAAGCGAAGGATGCTGGGCGTCAGTTAAGATGTCAGATCTCATGAGCACAAGCAGTGGCTTGAAGAGACTCAACTATGACTATCAGGAGACCTACATGGAATCCTATCTACAGGGTCAGGACTTAGGGGAGGTCATTGCAGGCACTGAGACAACTCCTCTAGAGAATGCAGAAGCCTTGCGAAAGTGGCATATCAAGGCAAACAATGCTATGTTCATGTTGAAGACCGCAATTGACAATGACCTAGTGAAGCACATACAAGACGTGCAGATATTTAAAGGCGGCTTGGGAGATATTGACGAAACTGTTCTCAAAGAAGAATGAGACGTGACACCAGCTCTTATAAAATGAGCTTGCAGGTATCTCACAAGGCACTCTAAGTATTAGTGAATACTTTACAAAAGTAAAAATATTTGCCGTGAGATATGCCAGCTTGATCATGAGGAGAAGATTAATAACGCAAGAATGAGAAGGATCATCATCCATGGCCTAAGACCCGAGTACAACAGGTTTATGGCCGTAGTGAGGAGATGACCTACACAACCTTCTTTGGTTGAGCTGGAGAATTTGTTGGTTAATCAGGAGACATTAGCCGAGCAGATGTGCATGGTCACCTTGAGAGAGCAGGATGAAGAGAAAACGCTCTTTGTTGACAAGAAAAAGAGTTCACTTAGAAGCCAAAAAACAGAGAAGGTGAAGTGGGCAAGAGATGAAAGGTGGTGCCCAGATGAGAGCACCTACTTCAGGGGAGCTCAAAGAAAGAGAGATGGCTAACCAACTAAAAATAGTTAGTGTAGTGAGTGTGCGTAGGTCCTCATAGTGTGGATAATAAGAGTCAACCTCAAACCATTCCCAACAAACTTACCTAGAAAACGTATACAAATAATTGTCCATTATAGCATGCAAGATGTGTCTGTTTTTTTTTACTTTTAGTAAAAGAAAAGAAATGTGCAAAACAATAGAAGGCAGATTGCTCTATAAAAACTTGGTTGTCTATGTTACTTATTTGCTCGTTCTATCATAAATCTTGTCAAGCATTTAGCTTTGATCTTGTTCCTTAAAAAAAATACGATGAATGAAGTTAAAACGGCTTACAAAGTCAGAGCTGACCTCTCGGAATAGCAAGACAACGTGTATTTGGAAACGGAAATTAGCGTTAATTAGCTTGTTTGCCGTTTCCTTGTATATACATCGCATAGAAAGTAAACAATAATGCGAATATTTACCTAAGAGGTAATAGCTATATCAGCCATTGGATGACGGACAATTAACGGTCCACTAAAGTTTGATTAAGCGCTGTACGTAGGTCTGTACTTAGAATGTTAGTCTCACCAAATGGACGTCTGAGCCTAATAAATTTGTACGTATAGAGACCGCGAGAGGCATCTGTCAAACTCAGCATCAACTACATAGAAAAAACCATTCAACTCATAACATCACGGCGATGATTATGTGACCGGGAGTTTGCGCTCGCGCAACGATCGCCGACACTTCAAGGACGCTCAAAAGTAGAAGCAGTAATAAATGGTATTTCAAACTTCAAAGCATAGGAAAAATCCAGATTTGAGCGTTTTACGTCTGGCATGACTCCTAATAATGGACTTCTCTTCGAGCTGGACAGGTAGTACTATCAGATTTTGTATAGTTTGAAGCATGTCGTGCTCCGAAATGGTAGTACCCATCAGGTCAGCTGTGGCTATTTCACTTTTACCCATCAGGTGGCAGCAACAATGGAAGATCGGAAAATTCTTGCTCTGGTCTTCTTCTTTTTTCAGGGAAACCTCTGGTCTAATGGTTGTCGCTGTCGACAATACAGAGTGAAATGTGTTGGCAGCCAGAATGAAAAGGGTCAACCTTGCAGCCCAAGCAGGATAGATTCCCATCGAGCGCGCACCAGCATCCCAGTTCGATTCGGTACAGCCCATGTGAACAGCTTAATAATAGCTTAGCTGTGTACGCCCACACGGCCCAAAGAGTTACACTTGCGATGACCCGAAAGTGGAAAACAAGGCTTCCAACGTCCAGACTCCAGACCCAAGATAACGTTACATGAAGAGGAGCAAAAAAAGGTACCACAAGGATGAAACTGAGCCAGTGAAAGAAATATTAAGCAGGTCGTAATTCTCTCAAAGACGATCTGAAAAATGGTAATCTGTCTCTCCAAAAGAGAGCAGGTAATTTAGATGCGTGAAGTGTGCTGTAGCCTGTAGAGATTGTTCTAACTTATAACAGAGTATCTGTGCGAATGTGCGTGCGTGAAGTGAACAGGGTAAACTGAAGTTCGTCGAGTTGTTGTTCTTTTGTTCCACATGCAGCTCAAAGTACAAGTAATGAGTCGATAACGATCCATACTACTACGACAGCTTACTACTGGAGAACTGGTCACTACACAACAGGTCTACTTGAGTAGCTGAGATTTTGTCACATAAAGTTGGAATTCATTAAATAAATAACGTCTCATTGACATGTGGGTTCAGTAGCATAATTAAATAATTAACTTATAAATTGAATAAACTAATAACGGACATGTAGTGCTATAGACCCTAACAGTCAGCCTCTACAAGAAATTGTAGTAGTAAATAAATAAATAACCTGTGGGACCCACTTGTCATTGTGGAATTCTCTCTGTTAAGTTAGGGGAATTGACCTGAACTCAATCTTCGCAGGCTCCGGTCTTCCTCGTTTGAAGTCCAAATTGAACGTTTCTTGAGCCTAGTTTCATATAATTTCAAGCTCTACACGATAATACTAATTCATAATTATGTAAATTTGTTGGATTTATTCGAATACATTAAATTTAGTTGCATAATTAGATTGCGAGAGTCCTGAGGATCAGATGCAAGATCAGGAGCAAGACTAATACTCAGAATTTAAGCAAGGCTGATTGCCACTTTGATCATATTTAACCTACGTTTGCAAATGCTATGTCGTTTAAAATTATCAAAATTGCATGCTATATGTTCTTAAAAGCTATGTCTGAGTGCTAATGTTTACTGTTTAGGAAGTTGCCCCTTTGATCATAGTGAACGGACTATTTGGTAGAGATGAACAGACACACATTCCAACTTCTATAAGACCGGTCAGGGTGTCAAACAGAATAATTTGATCAAGCAAACTTAGCCATGATTCATCATAGTAAAAAAGAACGAACCGTTGCTGACCAAGTTAGTTTAACCCCGAATCCAGAAAGAGAGAATTGCCTCAGTACCACTACAATTTCTGCCACTCTCCAAAATACCACTCAAACATTGCCTCTCTCCAAAATAGCATCCAATTCAGTCACTGTTACTCCAAAATAGCACTGCCGTTTGATTTTGAGCTCACTCACGTTAGTTATCTCAGCCCCCATCTTCGCCCCCCTCTCCCGAAGCAACCACCACCGCCGCATCTAGGTCTCCTCGCCGCCACGTCTCCACAGCGCCGCGCCGCCTCGTCCCGGATGATCGCCGTCGGGGCCCGCGGGGACTAGGCCCACGTCTACGCGCGGCCCGCAGATGGGGACGACGACAGGCGGCGGCGTGCTGGAGAGCCGCGGCGACCGGCGTCATGGCGACCGGAGCCGGCAGGGGCGAGCGCGAGGGGGCCGCGCCGGAGGTCGGCCCGCAAACTGCGGGGGCGGAGAGGCGGCGTCGCGGGAGCGGGCTACGGGCGCGGCGCTGCCGGGACGAGGCGGCGCGGCGCTGTGGAGACATAGCGGCGGCGCGGCGCGGCGCGGTGGCGCCGCGGGCGGAGGAGCAGCAACGCGAGGCGGCGTGGCGGGGCGATGCTGCAGGCGGCGCGGTAGGCGGAGGAGCGGCGCGAGGAGCCCCGGCGGCGAGCGGCGTGAGGTAGTGCTCCAGCAGCGGGTGCACGGAGGAGCTTCGGCCGAACCGCGGCGCCCGACGGGGCCGATTCAACAGCAGGCGGCGCTCGGCGGGGCCGAACGGCGGCGGCGGCCGAAGGAGCTCAGGCCGGCTACGCTCGTGGGCAACGCGAGGGAGCACTGGCGGCGAGCAGCGCGGGGAGCTCCGGCGGCGAGTGGCGTGCGGCTGTGCTGGCCACGGGCGCGCGGGGGGAGCTCCAGCCACGGGCGCGCAAGGGGGCTCCGGCGGCGCCGGGTGCGCGTGGAGGCCGCTGCGCGGGCATGGCGGGAGGTGCTGCGTTCTTCGGCCACCACAACGACGCCAGTGCTATTTTGGAGAGACTAACGTGAGTGAGCTCAAAATCAAACGGCAGTGTTATTTTGGAGTAACAGTGACTGAATTGGGTGCTATTTTGGAGAGAGGCAATGTTTGAGTGGTATTTTGGAGAGTGACAAAAATTATAGTGGTACTGAGGCAATTCTCTCATCCAAAAATGGCTAGATGACCTAGATGCTCATTTTCAACTTCTATTCCACTGAGAATGCGTTAACTCCAAACCTTCCAGGAGCCCAAGTGCTTAGACAACTCCATAGCATACGACAACACATATGCAATGGAAAAATTCGTGCAAATCCCCAGTTGCTTTGATTCCTTTGAACTCTCGGCACAGGCAGGGGTCGTTATCAGATGTGCAGCAAGCGCACATGCATCTATGTCACATGCAAAAGAGTTCTATACCATCCAGACACCAAATATACTCCACGGCTACGCAGGAGCCCCTTTCCAGACACAACTTCGTACAAGCACCGTATCTCACTTTCTCCTATACTTAAATTTATATACCTGCAACTATATAAGCCACCTAGTTCCATTCGCAAAACCGGAGCGAAGTACACATTAGTAGTACCAAGCAATTCAGAGAGCCCCAGAACATAGCCATTCCCAAGGCTTTGCTCCTTGCCATCTTCTGCTGCTGCTTCTGCTTCTTCAGTTCTGCCCTAGCAGTTCGCGAGCTGAACGATGACCTGTCGATGGTGGTGAGGCACGAGAGTTGGATGGCGCATTGTGGCCACATGTGCAAAGACTGCCGAGAAGGCACGGCGGTTCGAGGCATTCAACGCCAGGAACCACAAGTTTTGGCTCAGTGTCAACCAATTCGACCTCACCAATGATGGCTTTGTGGTATATTACACGGATATCAAATAAAGAATTCAATATATGGCACAGGAAGAAACGGAATAACAATACTTTAATAATATAACCTAACTTACTATAAGACGTTGAAAAAATATATCTGCATGCACACAAAATACTTAAAAATAATTTACACTCATAAAGCTCGAAAACCATTTATGAAAATTTAATTGCAATAACAACTAGAAAGGTCTCATAAAGTTCTCTAAGTACATGTTAGGTACTAGAGACTCAACAAGGTAAATATTAGTTTCTGCATTAATTTAGTCATCCGTGAGATTCTCCCCCTTAATAGTTGTTGCTATTCCAATCTTCAAGGGAGCGACTTTGTTGACATTTAAAGGAACATTCTCAACGAGAATAGGAGCATTGTTGAGGTGTAAAAGGGCTTCTAGAGCTTCACGTCATAACGTATTTGGCTTGTAGACAATAAGTTGAGCCTCCTTGTTCCTTCATCTTTCGTCCTTCCGACGAAAACATCAACAATGTGTATGCGAGTGTGACACATTTTGGACAATTGTCCCCAGATGCCACATACATAGCAAATTTGCTCTTGCAAACCATATGGCTTTTTGCCTTCTTGCTTTTTCCACGCTCCTCCATATAAAGTTTGTGAGCTTTTTTTTCTTTACTTGCCTCCCTCTCGCTTCTTGAAGTTTCGCTTTTTCATTCTGTAGCCTGCTAGATTGGCTTCATGCCCTTTCTTGCTACTAACGTAGCATGAGACAAGTGAGAAATGGTCGACAAACTTCTTGTTTGGTGAATCGGACATTCTACATATTCATTCATAACATTCATATTTTTTACTTCACACAAAACATGTGAGTAGCATGCATTCATAATGGTGTAAGAAATTCTTAAATAATTTCAGCATATCCTAAGCAAGTATATACATGAAGAAAATGAATTAATTATAAGCCAAACAATATACAATATATGAAAATAAATCCAAAAAGTAATCTCAGGGGTTTTTCTATGAGAAAATATATTTTAGTGACTCTAGAGAATTTAGTAAAATATAAAGGGGTTTATAGAAAGATTTTCTAGCACAAAATATTAGTGTAATATGTTATTATGTTATTATTCTGAGTCTTCTTCACAAAATCTCCTGCCCACCAGTCCACTAAGTCTACATGGCCCACAAGCACGGTGCTACCTGCCTGCCAAGCCTACTAGGCCGGCAAGCATGGCGCGGCCTACCCGTCAAGCTTGCACCACGACCCGCCCGCCTGCTTGGTTTGCATGGTTGGAAGCGTGGCATGCTCGCCCGCTCGACCCACGGGGCTGGCAAGCGCAGCGCGGCCTACTAGCATGGTGGTCCACTAGCTAGGCTGGCCCGCGAGGCCGGTAGCGCAACGCGGCCTGTCTTAGCAGCCCGCTCACCCCGCCCGGTAGGCCTAGAACGTCCTGCCAACGTGATGGCCCGCTCGCCCGGCAAGTGCAGCGTAGCCTGCCCACTCACCTGGCCTACTAGGCTCGCAAGTGTGGCTGTGTCGTGCCGCCTGCTAGCTTGTCATGGCTCGCCTCTAGTTGGTGGGCCCCAGCTTACCTGGCCCGTGTGGTGGCCCGCACATCCGCCTCGCTCGCTAGGCTAACAAGTTCAGCTAGACCATGTGACACGTTCGTGTGCCGCGGCCTACCTCCAGTTAGCACAGCCTGCTACGTGTAGCGGCCTGATCCACCTGACCTATGCGGTAGCTTGCCCACCCACTAGGCCTGCGAGGCCGACAAGCGTGGCTGGGTGGCACGCACCGTGGCCCGCCTAGCCACCTGGCCTAGCGGCCCGATCCACCTGGCTTGTGTGACAGCCCTTCCCATCCGCCAGGCCTATGAGGCCGACAAGTGTGATTGGGCTGCACGTGCTATCACCTGTTCACCTGCCCACCTAGCCTGCGAGATCGGCAAGTGCAGCTGGGTGTGTGCGGTATGCCTGGCACGTTGCTATGGCCCATATGGCGCAACTACTTGCTGTGGCGTACCCGGTTTTTTAGGCCGGATAAACCCCTTTGTGTTTCCTGTACTGGTCCCATGATCAGTAGCCAGTACACACAAACAACTTGATAACATTGTCATATGATAACGGTTTATTACAAGAAAAGGCCATTAAGGTCCTTCTTACACAACACAGCCGGATGACTGAAATTAAACAGCAGCGGAAGATAGTAAAACGTAGATAAAGCCCATTATTGTGCCAACCCAACAGGCAACTGACTGGGGGAGAATGCCCTAGCCGTCGTAGTCACTGTCATCGTCGTCGGAGAAGAATTCTTCTTCTTCTGGCCAAATCAACAAGCCAGGTGAGTACATGGAATGCACTCGCAAGCAAATTCCCATAGGAGATTAATACGGCAGTATTCCATGCAAGGAATGATTCAAAGAAGTAGCTCTAGCCTAGGTTGCATGTTGTGCGGAAAGATAAGTTTCCAATTTAATTACGAATAGTAGATTCAAAGGCATTTTGAAATTCATAGTACTTTAAACATCTCATATCATCTCATGGAGTAGACACCGCTACTCAACTCTCTTCCTATTACCGTTAGCTCCATCTGCCGTTCGATGGCTCCATCTATCCTTGGATAGCTCCATCCATCGGTTGACAGCTCCATTTATCCGGTAACTAGGTACTACATCACCAGCCCGTATGGTCTTACACTATTTGGCCAGTACGGCTGATTTCCTTTCTCCTGCAATTCCTTGCCACCGCAGCGTGGCCTCAATTGCACACTGTGGACACGTCGTGCCCATGTCCTTAATCCCATTGCCCAGATTTTCACAATCTAACCAGGGTGTGGCCTCGCCAGTTCATGTCCATAACCGAGGACCCGGCTATTCGAATAGTTTTTAACACTCTGCAGAGGTTGTACGGCTTTACCCACAAGATGTAAGTCCCCCTTATTGCCAGGGCCCAACAAGCACACTTCACGAGGTGTGCCGGTAGAGTTATTACAACAAGGCTTTCATCCGCTTCCATATCAAAGTTGGACCCGCTAGATAAGATCTACCTAACTCCGTTTGTGCCCAGGCAGCCTGACACCACAACCCGGAGTGGACTCACCTCTATGTCGAGACTCACCTCTGTGTCGAACCTCTACCCACGTACCGTGTAGAGATCCTCTAGAGGTAGTAACCTTCCTAGCACACTCTTCCTACTGCCCACGGATCCAGACTCTAATACTTGCCGGGTTAATACACCAAGTCCTTTCCATAAAGGCCATGTAGACGTACAGTGTGGAACTGGTTTAGCGGCACTTAGGTTCGGTCCTTATGTGATTCGAGCAAGACTCCATTCCATCTCCGTCAACCATGTAGCTTCCAGCTACTCCATCATCTCCCATAATACCCTTATATTTCCCACCCGAATCAAAATCATCCTCCACTTCCCTTTAGGTTTCAAAAGCAATAGTAACATTTTCAAAACCTCACCTCGGGTGGCACTTGCCAGACCGAGGGTTTTATTCCCATAACAGAAAGGGTATGCGGTAGACGATCAAAAATGGGTTTTCTTTCGAAGCAGGACTAAGCGGGGCTATCGCCTATAACCCTAATTAATTTGCCGATCGTACAATGAACAACAATTAATACTAGGGCTACAAGGATAGGATTTACGGACCTAAGCCATTGCAACTACTGGGTATAACTACTCCTACAAAAAATATTGGTGATATCACATAGCATGTACTTTCGCAAACAAAATAAATATACTTCGCAACTATAGGTTTCAACATGATCAAGGTGGGGAATTGCTTGCCTGGCAGTTCCTGCTCCTGTTCCTGTTGTGGGGGCGATTTCGGATCTTCCTCGCGCACGTACCTCACTCCTTCAACTACACACCGGAAGGAACGTCGAATAGGAAGCAAGCAAATGAAACAACTCTAACAAACCAATGCATGCTCAAAAGAAATGATGTTGTTAGGGTTAGGTGATAAAAGGGTTCGGCCAGGTTAGGGTTTGTGGTTTCGAAGGATAGGTGATCGTCTCATCCGAGGAGTTGTTAAATTTAAGGGCAACTCGGGACGGAAAGTAGGATGAGTATATAGGGGCTTAACTTAGTGGTGAGGTTACGAGTTTTTAGAGCTTAAGTCTACAAGCCCAAAGATTGCCCTAGACATCGGGTATATGCGTATACGTCACATAAAATGACGGCGCCTTAGATCGGAGGGGAAACCACGCCATTTTAGGTTGTGGCTTTAAATTCTTTTCCTACTGTCCTAACTAATGTTATGGATACATCGACATTCTGGATAAGGTGGAAATCTTACTTTGGTGCTATTCCGAAAGGGGTACATACACAGCATATGTTGACCTTAGGAAAATAATACTAACTCTAATGCAAACCTCTACTGTTTGAATACAAATTAGTTTGAATTTTGAAAATGTATTTGAATCAAAACTTTGGAATAATTCTAAGGATCTCAGAACCGGTTTAATAATGTCTAGAACCTGTCTGGTTCGAGCCGAACCGGTCGAATCAAGACTGAACCAGCATCTGGACCGGTTTCTGAGGACTTTACGCTTTCTACAAGAATTGGAACTACGCCTTCGAACAGCAAAGACGGAAAAATGGCGGGGCGCTACCACTTACCAGGTGGAGGACCACGTCCTTACCTGGCCCATGCGTCGGCGACTCAACCACTCTCCGCACAGCTCGGTCGGAACTCCCTTGGCTGCTCCGGACCAGGACAAGGTAGCGGCGCGCTTCAGGCAGGGGCTTCCGACGGCGGGGCTGCAGCTCGGAGAGGAGGGGAACTCAAGGAGGAAGAGGGCCGTCTGGGCTCGGTTTACTCGGCCAAGGAGCTCGGGATGGTTCGGCTGCTTGGGTTGGTGTGGAACCGAGAAGAGTGGAGGGAGCTAGGGGAGAAACCGGGAGGAGCTAGGGAATGTTTTGGGGAGGCTTGGGCTAATGGAAGCGGAGCTGCCGTTGTTGAGACGATGGGGTAGCTCGGCAGCCCCTTATATAGGTGGGCGGCGAGCTGGGCATGCGGTGGTCGCTGTTCATCCACACGCTCGCCGACGGGACGTGGTCGCGGTGCTTCTGTGGTTCAACAGGGCGGTGCAAGGTTCAAGCGAGGTCGGAGGGAGGTCGTGGCATCCGGTGATCGGCTGGACGGTGCTGGATTCGACGGACGACGCGTCGTCATCGGCGTTCGGTGCGGGTTTGCACTGTGGCGAGCTCGGGTGCGGGACAAGATGGCTCGAGGGTGAAATTGAAGGCGATGCTAAGCTGTGGAGGGTAAGGGCTGGCGGGTGCATCAAGGCGGCGAGCTGGACGATGAGTTTTCCAGCGGGCGGCGCGTTCATGCCGATGTTGGCATGCTGATGCCGGCCAGAGCGCGAGCTGTAGCGGCATCGAGTGCCCTTGGACAACCTATCAAAGTTTTCCACGTATCACCATGTCACAGGGACTCGTATGCACGTGTTCAAGGATTCTGCAAAGTTTGGCACCGAACGGTACTTCGTGCTGTGCTTGCCATGAATGCCATGGTGTGACGTGACTTGGCTTCCAACTGTTGGTAAGGGAACGTGAGCTACCAGGGGGTAATTAAGGATGTAGGTAAGTTGAGAAAACCGAGGATAGGCTGTACGAGGCTTTTAGTAACTTTTGGTTAGGGTTTGCTCTTGATTTCATGCGTGGAAGGAATTTGAGCGTAGGTGTTCGACATAGACCATTCCAGATTTTTGAATATAACTTTCCCATGTTTCCATATATTTGAGCTTCTGGTGAGTTGAGGATCCTTGTGGAATTTTATCAGAATTTTTGGAAGTATGTTTCTAGGGGTTGCAGTGCAGTGCAATGCTCCCGTTTGTTCCAAAATGTATTTATTTTTATGCAGATATTTTTGTACTGGGCATTAGTATTGTATGTTATAATCGAGTTAGATATCTTGTTAGGGTGTTCCTCAATTTATCTCAGAATTTTTTGGGAGCCGGAGAGTGTTTGGTTCCGCTGTTTGGGTTTCGGAGGAATTAGAATTTAAATATAAGGAAATGGTCGGGAGCTAGGGTTAGGGTTTCGGAGCGCGGCAAGGTGGGACGGAGATACGGAAACTCGAGATAAACCTTTCATCTTGGCCTGGGACCAATTGGTGGGAGGGTACCGTCGTTGCAGTGGCATATACGGTGTATGTGTTGCGTCTAGGATTTAGTCCGGGCAGTGCGTGTGTAGCGAGGTTGCATGTATTGAGCGTATGCAAGATTTAAAATGTTGTGCCTACATGCGATGATATGCTGGTTATGTGGTTTTCGAAAATCGGGATGTGCAAGTCTCGTGCCGCAGCCTGCTTCCCCGCCTGGCATGCTAGGCGGGCAACCACGATTGGGCTCAGCGGCCTGCTTGCGCGGCCCGCTCACCCTCCTGTCCTGCTAGGCCAACAAGCATAGCTTGGCCCGTGCTTGCCATGGCCAACTCGCCAGCCTGGCCTGCTAGGTCGGCAAGCGTGATGTGGCCTGCATGGCGCGGTGGCTTGTGTGCTCGATAGCCCGCCTTGCAGCGTGGGGCACGACACATCCGAGTGGCAAGTGCGGCATGGCTGTGTGCATTGCCGGTGCTACCTGCATGGCACTGTAGCAGAGCCTAGGGAGGCTTCGATTGTGGCTGGTGGTGGTGCTTCAATTATCTATTGCTAACGGCGATTCTTCATGCATCGTCCGATTATCCCAGTAGTGTTCATGTGGCTAGGACGTTGTGGGTGGGTTTACTTGTAGTCTGTTGTGGTTGTGTACTGGTGCCATACTGATTACGTGCGGTTCTTAACTACGTACAGATTGGAGATCATTCTAGTTTCATCTATTAAACCACGTGTTAATATATAACGTCTGTTAGGTCAGACTAGATTAATCTTTGAGAACATGGCATAGTAAATAGAAAGAGAAATTCAATGTAGGAAGCAAAAGAGCAATGTAAAAGCAATATGAACACTGCATTTTTTTCAATCTACTAAAATTTACATGTATTTTTAAAATTAATTTTACAATTTTTTTAATACATACCGCTAGATTAACTCACATGTTATAGTAGATACAATCGGCTTTTCTCATGACCGTTCGTCCGTGTGTGCGTGTATGATCCAATTCTTTCTTCTTCGCAGATGCTCGATCCGATCCATGCATGCGATGGAGGCCGATCGCTGCTGCTAGCTTCATGCTTGCGATCTAATCTGTCGGTTTAGACCGGCCTCATCTTGTCCATATGTATCTAATCAAAGAAGCAATGATTAGTTCATTAAGATAATTGATGCGTGGAGGAATTAAGAGCAACATATTGATTTGGTGTGCATTCGGTGGTGGCGGACCTAGAACTAAATTTACCCAGTGTCTCTATACAAGTTACATATGTCTCTCATTTTAAATTGAGATGTCGCTCACATATTATACACACATAAAGTATATCAAGGAAAATAATTTAGACCCAGTGTCCTGTGCACCATGTAGCTCGTACATAGCTATGCCAATGTGTGCATCTGAGCATGAATGCAACGCCTGGCGTGGTGAAGTGGTGAGCAGCGCCGTCGTGCGTGTAGTCGTGGAGGTCGCCCACGACACGGTGGATGGTAGCCGATCATCCGATCAACATATATTCAAGCAAGAAGATCAATTTGCTTAGCATCAAGATTACGAGATTAATCTACTAATCAACATATAGAGCGGCATACTCAGTTTAGTAGGTTACGAGTGAACCCATGCTGATAATGTGTTACAAAATATATAGATATCGTATTATCAATGTAGATCAATCACACATCATAACATAAAAAGTAAAGTATATATGAGTATAATAATATAGGAGTGATGCTTCTCTCTTTTTATTAGATTGGATCTTATTTTTTTAATATACTATCAGATGATTAGAATTTAATAATTACTATAGACACTAAAAGGACGCGGCGCACAGGCTGGTTTAGCCTGAGAGCCACGGTTTCGTAACAGAAACATCCTTGGCTTAGGGCATCAATTCCGTTCACCGGCATTATTGCCGCAATGCTCGTCTTCGTCAGGTTCAGCGATACTGAATCCACGACACTAATCAAATTTCGGCAGCTAGCTTACCATAAAACAAGCAAGATGGTCTCTGGCTGCCCCCAAAAGTAATCAACGGAATTAATCACAATCGTGCCGCCAATTAAGCGCCACGTACCCAAACAAGCTCACCACGCAGCATACATTACACACACGATCATGGCTGCAGCGCGGCAGGCTGGTAGTGCAGGGCACGTAAGCCATGCATGGGGTAACAATATCCTGCTCGAACCTACAACGCCACGAATAAACAGCACTGACCACAACTCGGTGCTCCGGTTCGTATCATCATCCTACCAGCCATGTCGACGACGCCTCGCGGCCGGTCGTCGTCCCACCGCCGCACCCGATGCAAGTGCACTGGCGGCGGCGGCGGCTGCCGCGCCAAGCCTTGCTGCTTTAACCCGCTGAGGTCCCTGTTCCGGTGCCCCGGCCGCGGCCGTGGACGTAGCCGCAGCCGCAGCCGGAACCGGACGCCGTCCAGGGTTCGTGACGCGTCGCCGGACGTCGCTACCGAGCAGCAAAGCCAGGAGGCGTCCTTCTTCGTCTATGCTATGCCGAGCCAGGCCAGGGCCGCCGAGCCCAAGAAGAAGCACAGGAAGGCGCCGCGCCTCCCGTCCATCCGTTCGTGCTTCCGGAAGAAGAAGGAGCGGAAGGCCAACGCCCGCCGCCAAGCGCTCACGCCGGCGCCGTCGATGGTGACGCATCCGCCACGCTCCCCACCGCCGCCGGAGAACGGGCACGCCGTGGCGCCCGCCGTGACACAACCACCTTCGCCCGCGTTTACTGAGAACGGCAGTATTTATTCGCCGGCGACGCCCGACCGGAAACCGGCTACACCGCGCCCCGGCAAGCAGTCGACGGACTCGGCGCGGTCACCGTTCCCGCCGCAGAGGCAGCCGTCGACGGACTCGGCGGCGCCACCGTTCCCGCCGCAGAGGCGGCAGTCGACGGATTCGGCGCTGTCAGCATTCCCCGCCTCAGAGGCAGCAACCGAGGCAGGTGGACGGGCTGCAGATCGTCGAGGTGGCGACGGGTGAGCGGCTGTCCGCGCACGACGTCGGGCTCATCGAGATGGGTGGCGGCTCGACTGACGACTCCGCGGATTCGTCGATGAAGTCGTCCCTGGAGTACATTAACGAGCCACCGTCCCCAGCACCGGCGAAACGGATGGTGGCGGATAGGGAGGCGACGGTGGTGAAGTCCAGGGAGCCACCGAGGCTTAACGGCAATGCCGCGAAGGCCGGGACCGGCCCGCGGTTCACCGAGCCTCTTGTGGTGGCGGAGGCTGATGAGCTGTGGGCGCATGACATCGCGTGCAGCCGCGCGCACGCTGCCATGCTCGCCGAGACGGTAAGTTCACATGCCGATTGCTTGAAATGCAGGAATTTTTTCAGTAAACAGAGTTATGTTAGCTTTAAATCAGACCTTGTAGTTTGAGTTTCATAATAATATGTCGTGAAATAGTCGATAATGTTTTGCAAGCCGTCCCCTGAAGTTGGAACACAACGTGAAAATATTGAATCGAATAGATTCAAAGGTTTAGAGCTTTACGAATTATTATTATTATTATTAAGGATGGAAAATGGATACAGATTGACCAAATTATTCAATATGCGAATTTGATAGAAGCAAATACAGCATATGAATTTCTTCCATCCCAATGATAACCTTCACATTTCATAAAAAATGTGGGCACCGAAACGCTAGTGATTCTTTCATCTGAAATTTTACACTACCCGTATCTAATTTTGTATTCATCTCCGGTGGAAAACTGGATCCGGATCACCTTTTTATCCAACATCTTTATCCAGATTTTTCGATTCCTTTTTATCCATCATCTTTATGAATTTCATCGGACAAAATTCAAAAATCAACATTATAAATGTAGTAATCGAATCTACATTATGCATTTTATCCGGTGCCTATCCTATCCCTTTCCACCCCAACTCTGTGCTAAAAGGGTTTTTAGGCCAGAAAGTACAAACCCCAAATCAGCCACTCCCACAGCTCCGGCCCAATTTCCTAAACCGACCAGGCCATTTACCTGCTCCCAGCAGCGCCGCCGCGCCACAGCCGCGCTCGCCGCGACACTTATGGCCGCCAGCTCCCAATCCCTCCTCTCCCCGGCACCCACCTCCCTCCCCGGCGCCCGCCTCGCCTTCTCCTCCCCCCGCGTCCTCGCCCTCCGCCGCCTCCCCGCTTTCCCGGCCGTCGCGGCGGCCTCCACCTCGATGGCGTCCTCGGAGAGCGAGGAGAAGGAGTCCAAGCTGTGGGGCGGGCGTTTCGAGGAGGGCGTCACAGACGCCGTGGAGCGCTTCACCGAGTCCATCTCCTACGACTGGCAGCTCTACAAGTACGACATCATGGGCAGCAAGGCCCACGCCTCCATGCTCGCCGCCCAGGTACCTTATGCGCTCTCCTGCAAATCACCTGTTCGTGCCGGTAGCGTGACCGCCTAGGTGTTCGACCAATTAGTTGCCTGCTTTGGACGAGGCTGCCGCGAAGCAGCTTGTGGGGGATTGTCGGGAATTAATCCGCTGCTTATGTCATGCTCGCTATGTGTTTGATAGAATTACTAGCTTCGTTGTACTGCTTTTGGTCCGACCTGCAGGTGTTCAAAACTGCTAGCTTGATTTGGAGCGTCGTATCAAAGGGTTTAATATTTTGGCTGTTAGGGGTTTAGGGCTGTTCAGCATGATTTGGTCAAATGTTTAATGAAAGCACCTTCCTTCAGGTTTTTGCACATGTTAATTGAACCAATTGTCACCATATTTGAGTGAGAATTCTGAACCATTTGCAGTGCAGGGTTTGATAACGACTGGGGATAGGGATATTATCTTGGAGGGCCTTGATCAAATTGAGAGGCAGATTCAAGATGGCAAGTTTGACTGGAGAAAGGATCGGGAGGATGTGCACATGAACATTGAGGCAGCTCTGATCGAGAGGGTTGGTGAACCAGCTAAGAAGCTACATACTGCTAGGAGCCGCAACGACCAAATCGTTACGGATCTTAGGCTGTGGTGCCGTGATGCTATTGATAAGATTTGGACTCGCATAAAACAGTTTCAGGTTTGTTCTTGAATTCTGTTTGTCATGTTCATGGCGTGCTGCTTATTATCATGTCTTCTGTATGTGTTATATGAAACATTATGGTTCATACCACAGTGTGATCTGTGATGATATACGCTAGATGAATTGTTATTTTTATTATTGGGCCTGGTACACATGTTCGTTCTGATAACTGCCTAAGACATCCCACTTTGTAAATACTACAATATTAACACATGATTTTCCCTTTTCTTATAGCTCTTCCATGGTGTATCTGCGTAAAGTGTTCTTTTTTGTAGCATCAACATTATTCTTGTTGTTTCAGGTGTCTCTGGTTTTGTTAGCTTCAGAATATGTTGACTTAATTGTCCCTGGTTACACTCATCTTCAAAGGGCACAGCCTGTATTGCTGCCACATCTTCTCTTATCGTATGTTGAACAGGTGTTTTTTCGTCCCCCCTTTCCGCCTCCTCTTTATTTCATGTAACTTTGATAGTGGATTTTCAGTGTGAATTTGGCTGCCATGTGTCTTACTGATGATTTACCATGCAAGAAAATCCCTGAACTACCACTCCACCTCTGTAGTAGGCAAATTAATCCGTTCTATTTAATTATTTCCAATGTGAAAATCGTTTAGGACTATCTGCCTGGTACTGTGATATGTTAGCTCTGCTCTTTTAGTATGAAAATGGAATTACAAGGATCTTTTGTGCAGAACAGAACTTTTCTTATTGAAAAGTTCAACTTGGCCCTTTGGCTATTACTTAGACATATCCTAGTACAGTACCAAAAGGAAAAAGTTGCATTATTGGATCACGTATTTCGCATTATTTAAGGCCCTTTTTTGGCTTTGAATGAAACATTCTGAACTTTGGAATGTGAAGAAAGAGCACCATATATGGGGGCTTATTTTCCCACAGTGTGTCCTTCAGTCTTTGAACCACAGCATCACTAGCTGGTAGTTTAAGTAAGCATGACATGCAATGGAGCATTAAGGTTACAAGCTTACAGCCTATAACCAAACACTTGCTGCATTTCCTGTGCCAGGGTGCAGTAGTGCTTTAGATAATTTACTGATAGTCTGATAAAATAATACTCTCATTTCTTTTAAATGAAAGTGGAACATATAACTGGAAATGAATCTAATATTGATTTGTACTTTGCACAGTTGGAGCGTGATGCTGGCCGACTGGTCAACTGCAGGGAAAGATTGAATTTTTGCCCTCTTGGTGCTTGTGCTTTGGCTGGAACTGGACTTCCCATTGATAGATTCAAAACTGCTAAAGATTTGAAGTTCACAGCTCCGATGAAAAACAGGTAACTAACTTCCTTGACTTTTAGTAGTGTCAACTTGTGAAGTAATGAACTAATGATAGCATGCTTTCTCTGCTATGTATTACTTGCTTGAATTGTAACCAAGCTAGAGTTAGTTTGTTAAATTGCATACTTAAAACTCGATGCTCTACATCTGCTCAATCGAGTCTGTGTTAAATGCAAGAGCACATGCACCCTGTTAATACTTCAAATTTTATTTTGGATTACTTTACCCTTACTGAAGTAAAGCTAGGTAAAAAATGTCAGGCTTGAGTACCTTATCATTTTTTGGCTATCCAATAAAAACTTGAGATATTGTGCAGAAGTGTGAATACCCAAGATCTGTTGATCTGCTTGTCTGAACTCTTACTTCATATTTCTGACCACGAGTACCGTTCCCAGCTTTAGTGCTGGAATATATTGTGCAATTGAAACACTATGTTTAAATCCTTCGGTACTTTTATGGACTTTGCAATGCAGATAATGAAACATACTATATTTCCTATATTTCCTCCTCTTGGATTGATCTTACTTTTGACATTTCATTAATCCGGGAGCTTTTCCTTCTACAGTATCGACGCAGTATCTGATCGTGACTTTGTATTGGAGTTTCTTGCTGCCAATTCGATTATGGCCATTCATCTTTCGCGCATTGGTGAAGAATGGGTTTTATGGGCATCAGAGGAGTTTGGGTTCTTGACACCAAGTGACTCAGTTTCAACTGGAAGTAGCATTATGCCACAGAAGAAAAATCCAGATCCGATGGAGCTTGTTCGTGGGAAATCTGCTAGGGTTGTTGGTGATCTCATGACTGTCCTAGTCCTCTGCAAAGGCCTTCCACAGGCCTACAACCGTGATCTACAGGTGAGCCTTGCTCTGATAAGTTTATTATTCAAGCTTGTGCCTCTCTGTATTCTGAAAGTTCTTTTTGAGCAGGAAGACAAGGAACCTTTGTTTGACAGTGTGAAGGCCATATTAGGAATGCTTGAAGTATGTAGCGAGTTTGCTCAAAATATATCTTTTAATTCGAAAAGAATACAGAGTTCGCTGCCCGCTGGTTATCTGGATGCAACAACGCTAGCAGATTATCTTGTGAAGAAGGTAAACACTCATTAGTCATTACCGAATCAGCCATAGCTTTACATATGAACATAATTTGGATGGAGAGTTTACATAAGAATTAGCCCACAACATCCAATCAGAATTATATCACGACAATACAGGAATTAACACACTCTTTTAATTCTAGCGCTGCTGTGTTGTTTATTTAGATCTATGCTGGTTGAATGTTTCTATATTTCTGCATGGCAGGGTGTTCCATTCAGAACTTCTCACGAGATAGTTGGAAGGTGCGTAGCTCTATGCGTATCGAAGAATTGTCAGCTGACCGAACTTGTAATGGATGACTTAAAAGCAGTTCACCCTGTCTTTGAGGCCGATGTCTACACATATTTGGGTGTCGAAAACGCCGTCAACAAGTTCATATCTTATGGTTCTACGGGTTCAGAACAAGTAAAAAGGCAACTTGAATACTGGCGCACTCAGCTTGGGATCAACCCATAAGGCCCAGCATCAACAGGGGAATAAACTCCGGAAATCTTGTATGGCTTTTATTTTTTTTGGAGGTGGATCATAATGTTAATGTACCTCTTTTCCGGATGGCAGTTCGCTGTTGCTTCATTTGAGAACTAGAGTGATCTGTGCAATTGGTTTTCTTAAGGCACATGCAATTGTATTGACTGCAATTGTATTGACCATTGAAAATGGTTTTGTCCTATACACAGCCAGTCGTCAATGGAAAAGTTAGTATGTGTTTAATTTTCCATGACTCTACTTGCGCAAAATCAGTCAGAGAACAAAAGAAATAAACCATTTTAATTTTCACAGAAAGTTCAACAGGAATCATTTCGATTTTGCGACACGTACTTGAACGGGCCTATTGGTAGTGATCCATGCATCGTCTCCCCCCTCCAATGCGAGACAGTATTCTTCCTTTTTTTCCTTTCTCCTTTCTTCTCTCGTTGCTCTTATCCCCTCGCCTTCCCCTGTCGCCCTTCACCTTTGCCGGTTTTGTTGACTAGAGACGAGGGGGAGAGGGGCCTCGGCCTTGTCTCCTCTATACAAATCCCTTTAGTTTAGGTGTGTTTACCTCTAGGGAGTTTGGTTTGATGCCGTTGAATAAGCTCGATGTGAGCTCCAATGGTTCTCTTTGCTACCCTCCTCTGCTGGTGGCGCAGCTTCATGGCGAAGCGGATAGCGTGGCGGGAAGTGGCTTATGCCTGGTCCGAGTTCTTGATGCTTCCTTCAGATCAATAGGCTAGGCAAGCGGGCACATGTAGCCCAGTTGCTTGCCAGCCTCACGGGCTGTCACACACACTTGCACAGTTGCGCTATGCTTGCCGGCCTCGCGAGCGAGTTGGCCGCAATGCCCACACATGCAGCCCAGCTACGCTTGCCGGCCACGTGGGCCGGGCGAGCGAGCATGCTACTTAGCCCAGCTGTGCTTGCCAGCTGTGCAGGCCAAGCATGCGAATGGCTGGGCAAGCCGTGTTGTGCTTGCCGGACTTGTAGGCTTGGTGGGCAGGCCACACCAAGCGTGTGGGCTACCACAAGGTCCAGCTGGCACGTGGGCAGGATATTGCAAAAAGGCCCCTAAAAAATAAATTACGCATAATGTCCTTGTATTAGAGAAAAATTTGCTACGAAACTCATGTGTTTAATTGATTTCACTAAGCAATACTAAAGTTACACTTTCTCGCAAAATTTTCCCAGCATTGGCTTTCGCATTTTCCTACATATTATATATCGTTTGGCTTATTATCTAATTTCTTTTCTTTATTTATATAATGCTGGATATGCTGAAATTACTTAGGAATTTCTTATACCATTAGAATGCATGACACTCATATGTTTTGCATGAAGTAAAACTTATAAACGTTATGAATGAATATGTAGGATGACTAGTTCGCTGAACAAGGAGTTTGTCAATCATTCCCCACTCGCCTCACACTGCATTAGTAGCAAGGTTTGACATGGAGTCAATCTAGCAAGCTGCAAAATGGGAAGGCAAAAACTCAAGAAGAAGGGCAAGGGAGGCAAGCAAAGAAATAATGCTCACAAAGCGTATCTCATCTCTCAACCTTCGAAGGGGTATGGAAAAACCAAGAAGACGAGAAGTCATATGGTTTGTAGGACCAGATTTGCTATGTATGTAGCATCTAGGGACACTTGTCCAAAATGTGCCTCACTCGCGCACACATTGTCGATGTTTCGTGTCAAAAGAAGAGAGGAGGAAGGACCAAGGAGGCTAAATTTGTTGTCCATCAGACAAGTGAGACAGGGCACGAAGCTCTAGACGTCCCTTTCCACCTCGGAAATGCTCCCACCCTCATGAACAATGTCCTTTCGAAAGTGCATCTAGTGCTCTCTAGTGGGTTTTGATAATTAATGACAAACGATTAAGAGACTAATGGTTTACTGAGTGTATTTAGGTGTATAGTCCCCAAGTAATTAGTTTAACCAGTGGATGTCGACCCCTAAAAAGTTAAAGATGAAGGCTTGGATCTAGAAGATTAGTGGTGATTTTCTAGTTTTTAATATGATCAAAGGATCAATTTGAGTCTATAGGACAAGCCATCTATTAAGAGGGGTGAGACATCTAAACTATAGGAAGAATCTTCATGTGTGCTCAGTCAAATCTCAGAAGACTTCTTTGAAATCTCTTTTTGAGACATAGACAGTAATTCTCGGTAATACCGGTTTGAAGAATCGGATGTACCGAGATTGGCATCTGTTGCGAGGTTTGATGACTGAGTCGTCTCAAGCATCGAATAGCTTCAATTGCGGCATAATCGGTCTTCAACCGGTGCTGCCGATAATGGCCTCTGTGTCGGAGAGTTAGGGAACCCTGCCGTTTAGGGTTTGCCCTAATTTCATGTTTCGAAAACCGGTATTTTTGTTCTTGAAGATCGGTGCTTCCGGAATATGTTTCTGTTGTCTCAGACCAAGTCCCATGTGTTTTGTCTTCGGTTCTACCGGGTTCATTTCCGGTTGTACCGAGAATCTCTTCTGGACTTGGGTCTTATGCCGTCTTAGACTAAGTCCCTTTTATGATGTCTTCGGTTTTCACCGGTTTCGTTTCCGGTTGTACCGAAAATCGCTTCTGGACTTAGGTCTTCTGTTGCCCTAGACTAAGTCCTGTTTGCTTTGTCTTCGGTTCTACCGGTTTCGTTTCCGGTGGTACCGAGAATCTTTTCTGGACTTAGATCTATTTAAGAAGCTGTGTTACTGAGTTGGTTTCTGGTTTGACCGAGTTTCTTCTCTGAGAAAGAAGAGCGTATCAATTCTTCAAATCTTGGTTTAACCGTTCCTCAAGTCGGCACCACCGGAAATCGTTCCTGGAAGTTACTCTGAGGAGTACAATCTTCAATCCCGGTGTGATCGTGTTCCTTTCAGAACTACCGACTTTGAGTTGAAGTCTTTCACTGTGTATCTGAATTCCTCAGAATATGACCGTTGTTTGAATCTTGGTGCTTCCGAGTTTGTATTCCGGTTATACCGAAGAGGAATCTTTGTGCCCAACGACTCTTTTCTGAGTCGCGGCTATAAATGGTCTCCGACCCCCTGTGGGCTCCGCAGGACATTTTGCGCAAAAAGACATTCTCTCACACCTGTGTTCCCCTTTCCTCTTGACTCCTTGAGATCTACTTTGAGAGAGGAAAGTTCTGAGAGATCTGAGATCTGTTCGAGCATTCAAGCAAGAGCTTCTTCGAGCCTAGAGTTTTTTACTCGTTACTCTTGGAGATTTGGCATCTCCTAGCCGGCTAGGCGTCGTTGAAGAGCTCCAACTTGTGGATTCGCCTCCAACAGTTTGTGAAGGTTCGGGGATCACCTCAAGATCCACCACAAGTGATTGAGCAAGTCCTAAGTGGACTTGGCTCAAGGAGAAGAAGGTGAAGACTGTGTGTCTTCGGAGCTAAGTGCTCAGCCTGTAACATCCTCAAAATTCTAGAATTTTTTGAACTTTTAAAAATTTTCTTGTAAGAGGATGCCGCTCGTAATACGATATAAGTGTGTATGTTCAAATTTGGCTTTTCCCAAGCCAACCCGATAGGGTTGGAATAATTTTGGGCTTAAAAGAGAGAATAGATTAATTCCTGAGAAATAATATTTTAGATTTTTTGTGTGGAAATATTTTTGTGGGAGACCTTATGCCTAAATTGATCTACTGGATTTTTCTGGGAATTTTTTAAAGTGTTTTGGTATTTTTGAATGCCACCTTTGATTTTCTGTAGATTTCAATTCAAAAATAAAAATAAAAATAAAAATAAAGAAAAGGCTTGTTGGGCTTTGCTGGGCTAGCTGTTGCCGTGCTGCACAGCACGCGCGCACGTTGCGCACGGCGCAGCGCCGACGTCGCGTACGTCACGTGGGTGGCCGTGTAGATCGTGCACAAGCCTGACCACGTAAGCCCTAATGTCCTCTATATGTAGACCCAACAGTACCTGTTCATTTCTTTTTCCCCATCTATTCCTCGCCTTCCCTACAGCTGCTCTTCTCGTCTAAGCAAGAAAATAGTAGATCGCATCTTCGTCGACCGTTCTTCATTGCCGACGATCTCCTGCGTATCACCCGCCATGAGCACTTTTTGTCCCGTCTGCTAATCTCCTTACCCTCTCTAATTCCTCCCTGTACCGAGCCATGTGCATTAGCAGGTTAGTGCTGGACTCATGCTAGACTCGTGTGTGCATGCAAGATCAATTGATTGATCCATGAGCCCAGCACGTATACATCGCAAGCAAATACATGCATGCACTAATCGGCCTATAAATGCATGCGGCAGCAATTAGTCCATCCATGCATGCGTGATCAACCCACGGTGGATCCAGTGCTCCTCGTCTACATAGCATGCATGTCTCTCCCCCTCATCTAATCCTCCTATAAAATTCAATTTAGTGCTAGACCTAAAATCTTAGGGTTGAAATAGGGTAATTAGGACCCAATGAAACCACTGGTGTAGTCGGATTTAGAATCTGACCGTTAGATTTTAAATCCATTCAAATTCAAATGAAATTCGACCAAGTTTGAGCTAACTTTGTACTAGATACAGATTTCGAAGTTATTTCTTTTCCAGTAGGTTACTAGCATGTGTAGGACCTTACTTGAGATTTTTCATGATTTTAGGAGTTATGCATGATTTTAGATAAATGTTTTCGTCTCTGTTTTAATTATTAGGAGTTATGCATGCTATTTTACTCCCGTAGTTAGCGTGTCGATTGGCACACATTTATCTTTATCCGCTTGTCGCCCTTTTACCTGTTACCTTGAGTAGTTTATTTAATAATTCAGAATAGAGTAGAGTTGATGCTTAGCCATGCTTAATTATCCCTAGGCTGTTTTATCTTGCCTCCGATCTTCGGATCGTTGTTATGATTACTGAAACTTGTTGAGCTCGCTGAGCTAGGGCCAGATGCCCGTTGTTGTTTCCCTTTTCTACTCTGGGTGAAACTTACCATCTAAAAGGTGCGGGCGACAACTGAATCATGAGTTGAAGGAGCAGATGGTCGTTCTTCATGATTTGAGGAAACCATCGGTTGTCCGTATCGAATAAGGTCAAATTCTTGATTTTGAGAAGTGTGAAAAACAGTACGACCACATGCTATATGGGCACTGGCTTGGTCAAGTAGGTTAGTTGAGTCTTGGTGTCGACATCGCCATACCACAGAAGAGTGGACGTAGCTACGAGGACCTCGGCACCAATGGGGGCCACGCAGGGTAGACGGGTGAACACTCCTCCATGTCGAAACCTAGTGGGCATGTAACATCGGCATGAAGCTAGCTAAAAGACCTCGTCACGATCTCCCTGCCGGTACACCGATGGGTGTGTACTATGCTGGCGATAGCCAGTGGCAATAAGACGAGATTGTGTTGTGTGGGTAAAGTGTATAACCTCTGCAGAGTGTCAAACTAATCGATTAGCCGTATCCACGGTCACGGATGTCACATAACTCATTTCTGATAAAAGACATGTCATTCTCCCCCTTGCTAATTCCCTCTACCCCAGTTCTAGAAATGTGATTAGGTGGTTGGAACCTATGGTCGAGTTTAGGCCGGATTCCTTACTCGCATGTGTTGGTCGTGGACCCTCACATTGATATGAAACCTCTGAAATGAAAACCTGATTTTATATCAAAGCCGCCTTTAAAATTATCGTAGTATTTAAGATGCTTTTATGCGAAATAGCCATACAGCCTTCCTTGGCAGCCTCATGTACATTGGTTTAGGTGTTTCCCTACGAGTGGGCACTCTGAGTACGCGAAGTACTCATCGACATGTTTTGGTTATGGTGGTGGACAGATGACTACGCTGCCGAAGACATTGACGGCGACTACTACGATGATCCCGAGGAGTGAGGTCGCGTTTACTCCGTCGACTGCCTGTGGCTGAGATGGAGCCTACCAGTTTATCGCTTTCTTTTTCCGCTGCTTTATTCTCTGTAACGGTCATGTGACCGAGTACTTTATTAAAGCTATGTGGCATCTATTTCGTCAAGACTATGTTGTAATAAATTTGACAGGGCAATGTTATCATTTCGACTGTGTTCATCAGCTTGATCCTGGACTGATGATGATACATAGAGGGGGTCCAGAAGTTAAGTTTGGACTCTCACAGAAGTGGTATCAGAGCCCACGTCGACCTAAGAACGTGACCCTAGTTTAGAATGAAAAGACCTAAGGTATATTTACATACAAATATGCCTCTACAAAAGAAAAACATTTTGTTTGAGTTTATTTTGCTCTTACTCAACTTTCTTTTACAAATCTTTCTAAAATGGTTACTGACTCCCCTCCTCTTTTCAAATTCTTGCTGTAGATGGCCGCCCGGACCGTAGCCAACATCGAGGAGGAGAACGCTTTCAGCGAGTTGCTTGGAGGGATGATGAGACAGGTGGGTCTCACCGAGATTGACATCTCGGGCTACGAGTACCCCCTCCCTACTGGGGAGTTCCGCTGGTCGCTTACCGTCAGGATCCCAGCCCGTGAGGAGCTAGCAGGGAGACTGATCAAGTTCCACGTTGCTAGTAACAGTTGGGCAGACGTTGTTGAGCAGGCGGCTCAGCAGGCTCTCGCTGCGGTGGCACACTACTACCGCCAGGACTTGGCAAGCACGCCGTACCGTTTCTTCCCGAGGCAGAGGACCGACTTCGTGATCCGTCCGAGGCGCAGCACCATTGGAGAGGCTGACGAGACTGTTGGCTTGATGGCTACTCTGGTTCAGGCACTGGAGACCCGTGCCGGAAACCTGAAGTACGAGGCCAACACTCTTGTCATAGAGAAGAGGATGATGCTTGATGAGATCGCAGAGCTCAAGAAGAAGATTCCCAGGGTACCAGAGTCAGAGATCCTAACACAATGCAAACCTAACACAATGCAAACCAGTTTGCAGTTGTGAGTCAAGGAGATCTCATAAAAAACTCAAAATTTTGGGATCAGAACGCATGCTTTGGATTTCTCTACAGAACCATACATGAAGATGTGACTCCAAGGTAGTCAATTGTACCATAAGAATGCATGAAGCTTTATAGCATATCCATCTACCTACCTGAAGTTTCCATGAAGTTAAAAATTCTTATATAGCACAATTGAAATCGATTATGTTGCACACTGATGTCATGTATTACTCCATGATGTACCACTCATATTATTCATGAATGAAGAAATAACGTAGATACGTTGAAATCTCAAACAAAGCTCATCACAATTTCTGAACTAATTTGTAAGAAGGGAATCATGATGATTAAATTTGTTGGATCGATGGCTTCCGGTAGCGTGGTGAATGTCGAATCCAAAATTTTCTTCTTAGAACAAGAACACACCAAGCTATAGATGAACTAGTGTGAACTGATCAGAGAATGCAGTGGAAAAAATTAACAAAAGCGATCAAAATCAGAGGAGTCAAAACAGAACAGATCAGAAGTTATGGAGTAAAAATATCAGAAGTTCTGATATTACTGGAAATTCCGAAGTGGCCCTTATTTTGAACTCTCTAGAAAAGACGGAATATCTTAAAAATCAAAACATCCGAAATTGGCAAAGGTTGCTCAGAAAAATGCACACATATTTTAATCTACTTGGTAGAATTGAGCGAAATTTTGCACAGTGGTAGACAAGGAGACTAGAAGACTAGTCCAAATAGAACCATATCAAAATCTTGTCTGTGCTAAGAGAAATCCTTGATTTACTACTAGTTGTTCCAAAAGCAATGAAGAACAACTTTGGGAAAAAGGGTGCTCGTGAGGAATCTTGACATGAGATCAATATGAGAGCATCTCACTTATCATAGAATCATATTCCAAACCTCAAATACAATATTGAATCCTCTCAAGACCCAAAATCGAAAACCCCAAACTTGGCATTTTCTCCAACACAAATTTGAATTAGAGAGGGGGATGAGAGATTCTTTGGGATGTTAGGGTGGGATCAGTTTGTAGATGATATTCCCATCATATACTTATCATACCCAAGAGGAATCAAGAGAGAGAACAAGAAAACAAAAATCAAAGGAATTTGAGAAAGGAAAAACTCAAGAACATAGTGATTTTGAGAACACGTTTTGTATTGCATTTCTTTAGATTTTCTTGGTGTTTACAAGCCTCTCATGATTAGGCCAAAGCTCTCTTGAGCAGATCTAACAAGGGATTATCAAAAAGGTTGGGGTTAAACAACCCATCATCTCCTATTCATAGCGGAAGGGGCATACCCCTCTCCACTTGGGTCTTAAAACCCACTTAAGGGCATAGAGCACTTAGCATGCATCTCAAAGCATCTAAACCACCTATCCACCCTAAAAAATTCCTACCACTACAAGCCTAACCCTAAACCGCATCATTGGCCGCCACGATGATTTCTTCGATTTTTCTTCGGTGGTTTTCGCACATTTACCAACGTGCCCACGCACCAACTTGGTCATCATGTCTTGTCTCCAACATTTGCCTCATCTGCTAAGCAATCATCTTGAGCCTCCCGATGTCGTCACCACCACCTTGATCGCATCTTCGCCCTCCAAGCGGCATGCTGATCCTCGTGACCGAACCATCGCCACACTCAACGACCCTGCACACTAGTAGACAAGCAAACCGATTGCGAGCACAAGTTTTCCAATTGACCCAAGTTAGTCGAGAGAAACAACTCCATCAATTTTCCTGAGACAAATTGACCAAACTCTAATTCATCAAAAACACGTGGTGAAAAACTTTTCTATATCGGAACATCCGATTACTGCACTGGAACCTTCAATTTTTCCAGAGCACCAAAAACTCAGTCGACTTCGGATCTTCCGAAACACATCGGAAGTTCTGATCATTAAACTGGAACCTCCTGTTTTTCCAGAGCATCAAAAACACGGTCGATTTCGGATCTTCCGAAACACATCGGAAGTTCTTATCATTAAACCGGAGGTTCCGGTTTACAAATTCCAGCAAATGAAGGTTGAATTCATGCAACCTAAAAGTCAACTCCAACACACACTCTATGGCAAAATATTCATCATCAAAGACCTAGGGAAGCAGCACATCCACAATCACAACTCCCCCTAGGTTATACAAAATTATTATGTGGTAATTGCATTTTACGCATAATATTACCCATTGTGTTGCTTTGGAAACATGTAAGTTAGATATGAAGATTCTAACGGGATCCATCTTGAGGGGGATTAAAGACAAAACAAATTTTAATTATCATGCTTGAAATATGAAAGCTCATGATTTGATTTACTTGGAAGAATCAAACATTGATAATTGTTTTGTTCTTCAAAATATATCCTACAAGCAAGAATATAAATTAAAACATAAATTCTCAAAAGCTTAGCTTGAATATGAACCCGCCTTCTATATGTGCAAAGTTCAAGGGGAGCAACCCCTGAATAAACAATTGACTAAACGATATGGTAATGGTGAACATTACGTAAAATATTATTCATCGATTAAATCAACTAGAGATTAACCAAACTTAGATGGTGCACTCTTTTCCATTCACAAGGTTTGTAATGAGGCAACTAGTGCAATATAAAGCAGCGAATGCTATGCACTCTGTCGACGATTGGTAAACCGCCGATCTTATGGTAGTCGTGATCAGAGAGATTTTTTGAAGAGTAGGAACCCCTGGGGCCACTGATCAAACAGTACTAGTTCACAGAAGGCGAAGATTTTATACAGGTTCGAGCGTCCCTTAGGATAATAACCCTATGTCCTGTTGGTATATATTGAATATCGAGTAGAATACAAGGATTTGTTAGTGTCTAGCCTAGATGGGATCTAAACCTAGTTGGGGATCTTCTCCGGCTGATCTACAGGAACTCGAGTTTCTTGAGGTGACGGATCTTCTCTGAGATGTCGGGTGGCGGATTGAGGCTCTGGAATAGTTAGTGCTCAATCTCTAAAGGCTTTTGCTCCTTCTGACATGTGTTTTTGGCTTCTCCTCATAGGGCCATCAAGTCTTTTTATAGGGGGCACCTCGTATCTGATTCAAAGTCATCTTTGACCAGGACGATATCATCCTTAAACGTAGGATAGACCTCCTAGTTAAGGGATATCCTGGAGCCCTACAAGAGATCTCCTTAGCTCCTAGAATCCTTTGCGAATTCGTCAGCTGCTCTGGATATCCAGGATATCGTATACGGATACTACCTCGCATACGGTATAAATATACTACTCACCATCACACTCTTTCTCCAATTTTTCATATTTTCAATTTTTTTTACAAGGCATGAGCATATCGTAATAATTGCTCTATGAGGAGTGTTATGAAACATGACCTCTTAGGGGTTGGGCAAGCCGGTGCGCCGTGCCCCCTTAAACTCATGTAGTCAATTACTAAATCCTAACTACCACGCAGATGGCTATAAATAAAGAGGTAAAATTTATTTATTCAACAAGCAATTATACTCATGAGATCTAATCTAATACAGAGAGAGAAATATCACTCATATATTTCTGTGTTGATGTCTTTCTTAGTTTTCATATTGTGATGTTAATTGATGTACATTGGCAACACGATGCCCGCAGATTTCGTAACACGTGTAACACCGAAGTAAACGGCATGATCGTGGAGGCACCACCGTGCCAGACTCTTTCTCAATTTTGTATTACACCGAAAAGTCATTTAGATAAATGAAACCTCTTTGACCACTTTGACTAGCGGCATTGGCATAGATAAAAGCACGTTTAATGAAGTATGCAAAAAAGAAATGCTGAAGAAATAGTGGCAAAGTAAAAATAAAATAAAATGGACTTCTCTTAATGGAAAAAAAAAGAACCTATTTTCAATTGAGAGGATCGCCTTACGTACAGCAAAACGTATTCGGATATCCCGGCTCTCTTCCAACAAGACGCTCGAACTCGAAACTACTTGTCCAGCCTTCCCCGCAGCCAGCGTCGGAGCTGACGGGGATGGCTTCCCGCCTCCTAACCAGATCAACGGCCGCGGTCCTCCTCTCCCACCTCCGCTCCAGGACCCTGAGCCCTACCCACCACCTCCCCGCCCATGGAGCTGCCATGTCCTCCCTTCTCGGACCCACTCACGCCGTTCCTGCCACCGCCACCAGACCATGTCCCCTCCGCGAGCCGGCTCGGTGGTTCTCTTCCGCGGTGGCGGTGGTGGAGGCGCCGAGGACAGTCGACGGCCTGACGGTGGACTCAATCGCCGACAAGGGGTGGTCGATCCTTGCCGAGGCCGAGAGCGACTGGCGCAGCCACGCCGCCGCCGTCGCGCAGTCCATCAAGCTTATCAAGAAACGCCTCAAGGTCCAATCTTTGTACGATACTCGATGGTCCGTGTTCTTCCGTATGCTTATTCGGTCAAGTGGCACGTGTTGTTGATTTTGTTGGGTTGGGATGTGCATCTCGGATACTCGTTTCTTTCAAGCATATCGACAAACACCTAATGTGCGTTCGCAGGTGCACGCGTACGTCTGTGTTGCACGTGCGAGGATGCCTGTTCAGGTGCATTTTTGCATAGTTGCGGGTATAGTAGTGAAGGATCAGGCGTTGGTGTGTGTTTGTGTGCTATTACCTGTAATGGTAATGTTCGTTCTGCTTGAACTGGGTTTTGACTTGCGCAGTGGAGATGGCTACTGGAGAGATCGAAGCAATTGGCTATGGTGTTGGAGAGACCAGACCTCTGGGAGGATCCAGTTTTCGCTGGGAAGGTTAGCCGTGAGCAAGGTGAGCTCATGGGCAAGATTAAGTCAGTGAACCAATTCGAGCAGGAATTGATGGAGCACATTGACATGTTGAGGCTTGCACGTGAAGAGGGTGATAATGAACTTGAGACGGTGAATACATTGCTTCCTTTACATAATTACATGATATAGAGCTCCAAACACAATTATATGGATCTTTGCTGGAAGCCTGGAACCCTTCAAGGTGCAAACTAGCTGCTTGTTTTATCTGCTGGTTAACTGTCCTGCGCAGGAATCCATGAGAGCATTAGCCAATATGAGAAGAAATGCAAAGGAAAAAGAACTCAATGCATTGCTTTCTGGAGATAATGACTCTTACCCTTGCTTCATTGAGGTATATTTGTTGTATCATGTTAGCAATTGTCATTGCAGTGCTCTATAACTCTTGCCAAGTTACTTGGAAAATTGGAACAGTAATTTTTCTTTTATGCTTTTATAGTGAGGTTACTTATTAGTGTCATTCCTCACAATGATGTCATAACCAGGTTCAAGCAGGAGCTGGAGGCACTGAGAGCATGGATTGGGCTGCCATGGTTATGAACATGTATAGATCATGGGCTCAACGACGGGGATATGCAGTCAGTGTAGTAGAAGAAATGCCTGGTGAAGTAGCAGGAATCAAGGTTTACTTGTTTTTCTCATCAACTCCCATCACTGAATTCAGTCAATTCACCACTTTATACAGAATTAGCGCCAGTTATATCCATTTCTAGAGATGATCACAAATGTAAAATCAAGCCATGTGGACATGAAGTTCCTATCTTTTTCTTTAACTATCTGTTAACTTCTCATTTGAGGATCATTTTAGCAAAAATGTTGATCTTATTCTGAATACCTGCTATTCCAGAGGGCTACTATCAAAGTTGATGGTGAACATGCATTTGGATATGCCAAATCTGAAATAGGAGTTCATAGATTAGTGCGGATTTCTCCATTTGACAGCGGAAAGCGGCGGCACACTTCCTTTGCTGCTGTGGCTGTAATACCTATTCTTGGTGATGCCTCTAGCCGATACCAGATAAACGATTCAGATCTTCGGATAGAACGCTTTCGTTCTGGTGGACCTGGTGGCCAGCATGCCAACACCACAGAAAGTGCGGTTAGAATTGTGCACATTCCAACTGGTACAACTGCAACTTGTCAAAATGAGAGGTAATTTTGATTCGTTTATAATTCAAATACTTAATCATAACTCAAGAAAAATATATGTCTTAATCTGTTCAGCATAACCTAGCAGCGTTCTTTGTTCCCTCTTAATTGATAAGAAATTGGATTTTTATGAACCAAATGATATCCCAGAATCCAGATTCTTGATCAAACAGAAACATCATTTTGGCTATTTCTTTATCTGCAGATCACAACATATGAATAAGGCATCAGCAATGGCAGTGCTCCAATCTAGACTAGACCAGCTTGAGATTACCCGTCAAGCACAGATGAATGCAGAGCACACACAATCGCTCTCTGAAATAAGCTGGGGCAACCAAATAAGATCTTACATACTCCATGTGAGTCTTCCATTTTGCGAGATTAATAAGAGTAAGCTGGCCACTTCAGCAAGGATAAAGTTAGCAATTTAGCATTGCATTATCCATGGTCTGACTCAGTGTTTCCTCTGAGCTAGTCCATCGCGTTCGTTGGCCTCTATATGTTGTTTTCATCCTCTTATGCTCTTGTTTGAAAATCAAGAAAGAAGCTGCACACTACTAACTATGCTCTGCAGCTAAATCATTCAGTGCATGTTTTTATTTATATTTTCGGCCATAAAGCTTTATAGTGAAGTTTCAGAAAGAAAAAAAAAGATACAAATCTTCTAGTGTGTTTGGCTATTCAAATAGTGAAGTGAGCTAGAATATGGAATGTGGATAGATGTTCCTGAATGTAAAAATCATAAATTCAAAACATATTTATGCCATTTTAATTGTATAGTACTTCAGAGATAACTGATATATTTTCCTTTATGCAGCCATACCGTATGGTCAAAGATCTCCGGACGAACTATGAAGTGTCTGATCCTGATTCAGTCTTGGAAGGCGACCTAGACGATTTCATCTTGAACTTTCTGTCATCATCATTGGATGAAGATGGAGGTGTCTGAACACAAACCATGCTTATCATTTATCGTTAGCATCAACATACTGTGACAGTGTCCAAGTGATAGCAAGAGGAGCTGTTTCTTTCTTTACTACACTGACAAATCCAACACAGATCTCAAGGGGCTAAAGGTGCGGAATAATTGTCAAATGCATTCCCAGGACGAAAATGTGAAATGTTTCTTTTAGTTAGAGAAGGTAATGTAATGAAAATATGCTTTATTGTTAGTCTATATATTCATTTATATATTGCTGTTGCCATTGGTGATAGATGCATAGTCATCTCTCGTCGATCTGAAACCTTGTTGTGATAACAACCTGCTAGATTGAGCTAGCCAGTCCATAATTGTTCATTTTCTTATTTCATTGTAGATGAAATTGATTGTGATTTCTTGCTCACATGTGTTAAATCTGAAGATAAATGAGATGGTGATGATGAACAAGTTGTGGAAAGTGTGGATATGTAACCCTCTTTCTTGAATTGCCTCACGTTGAGATGGATGTGAAAGATGATATGTTTAAATTTCATATGATGGTTCTTTACATATTCTCATATCTAAAAGTGAATTAAAATTTGAATTTTCCAAAGTTGTTACCTTGATTGCATTATTCTCATGATGATATTATGTTCTAGATGATTTATGTAGCCCGTGTCTCCATATATGGTTGAATTGGTAGTGCTTATGTTATCATTAGTTATCCCATGCCATGAATAAGATAATTGGAATGAACACATTAGCATCTTGTGAGTATGCAAGTACTCACTCCGGAATTCCATTCCAGCAGGTGATCCTAGCGTAGGTAAATTTTACGATTGTGATAATACCATTCTAATGTCCAGTTGCAATGTTTGCTCAACATTGTTATGAATTTACTTTTGTAAAGCTTTTCATGATGACATGGGCTGTCATCTCGATGTTTTATACCTGCTTCTGCTCCTAGTCTTAATGTTTGTTTAACCTGGACGACCTTCGGGTCGAGTTGTATGTAAGTTAAATAACTGTCCTATGTATGTGATGTGTTCTACTATCTTTAAACCCTGTCTTATAGAGTTTTGTTGTGGCATTCAAGTTGTTTTATTGGGGTGCTCATACACCATACGTGTATGATTTGAAGTGTATGGGTTAGTCGTGAAGAGTTACTGTTGTTCTTTCTTTCACTAAATGTGATGAGTAATGGTTGAACCCGCTAGCTGTGATGTGCTGGCCGACTAAACAGGGTGGGGGTGGTTGTACCAGGCGTTCGGGTGACCCACTAGCTGCGGCGACCCACATACTACCCTCCTGGATAGTATGCCAGTCTTCGACATATCGTAGACGAAATGACTTCTCGTCCACAATACATCGTACAGAGTAGCACGTTGGAAGCATCGTAGCGGTCCATATATTACAAACTGAGATTACAACTTGCAACAAAATACAAAGTCTCACAACTAATTTTTGAAAATACGGGGAATTTAAAACCGTTTATCGTCTGGCTGCAGCAAAAGTCTTTCCTACAACTCTTGATTCACTCAATCTAGTTTTCTACTCATCATTGCTCTCGTCGCGGAAGTCGACGTAGTAGTCGACGCCTTCGTCTTCCTTCCTTGGCGCTGGTTCTTCGGAACCTTCGTCGTCGACCTCGACGTAGATCACTTTCATCTCTGATAACAGCTCACAGTCTAATCAAAGGAATTAGAATAGAGAGATGAGTACAGAAAGTACTTAACAAGTCCAGGAATAACAAAGAGGTGTTTGATGCACTATCTACTGAGAACGGCAACGTTCTCCAAAAGCAATGCAGTTTGGCAAGGTAAGAGAGTTAAGTTTTAATTTAAGAGACTACGATCTCATGTCTTACAGGCTGTTAGGATCCCCGATGGATTCCTTTCCTGCCGCGTTCACAGTTCCGACCAGGAACATGGAGTGACTCAGCCACAATTTTTTACACTCTGCAGAGGTGCGCAACTATACCCACAAACGACAATAGTCGTGCAACTGAGGTGGCCAAACCCCATCTACACTCCTATGGTCACAAAGCCGTTTCACCGCTCGCTCAGTCATACCCCGCGTCGTAGTCCTGCACAACAGGCCAGGGACTACCGGTCTCACGTTGACACTACGGGTCCAACGCCTTGTGGGTAGCCTACTACTAACGCCACCTTCCGAACAGTTGATACTCCAGATCCAACTGTTGATGTCTTTCTTTCCCGGGGTAGTATGACCTATGGCAAAGGTACTTTGGCTTAGCCCTGCCCATACAGGGTATGTGGTTTGCGCGTTCGCTACGGCGCTTAAGCACAATCGATCGTTGGTTGCATTAACCTTATGTGAAACAAACCCGTGTGATGAAATCCGCCTTCCGATATGCCTTCGGCACCTTTCCAGGATTTCATCACCCACCATGCTATCGTCCAAGAACCGGCGATGAAAACAAAACAACAGTTGCTTTCCCTTTAGAAGATAGATTTCCAATTTTATGCAGGTTGTAGACAAGAGGGAAATTGTGGATCATTCTCAACGGACATGAACAAAAAACTGGACTTGTCTGGTAACGAGTAGGTAGTGGAGTTTGACTGTTCTGCTTGTGGAACTCCGGTCTTTGATGAAAAACAATAAAGTCCGATAAGGACTTATTCAAAAAATCCTAAAATATAAATGCAATGACATGGCATGGCATGCATAAGATGATGTGTTTATCAACATATTCTAAAAGAATCTAGACCTAATTTACTTAAACATTCTTTGGAAGGCTTAGAATCAATTAGAGGAATAATCAAGCTTCAATTATGTTAAGGTTCATGTTGATTCAAATTGGGTTAAATCAACTTCATCGTCTATGTCAGTTCACTTAAGGAACTAGATTAGGTTAAAATTCTCTTCTTTCTAAAGAAAAATATACTTAACTTAATTAGACTAACTTATTACTTTATTCAAATTCAATTTCCTTTTGAGAAGTAAATGTTTCTGACTTGAGAAATTCTCAATTTCGATTTACTCTTTAACATATATACATGTACAGATATATATATCCTTCTATTTTTATCACTTTACTTTTCTTTATTTTCAGTTTAAAGAAAAATAGTGGCAATTAGTTTTAATCCCCATTTTCTTTCTTTCTTTGTTTACTTTAAAAAAAACATCTTTATAATAGGCCCACTTGGCCTAAAAACCTAAACTACCCTAACCCCTTTACTCACTCATCTCTCTCTTTCCCTCATGTGCCGCCGCCGCCTGCCCCTTTTCTCTTCTTCCTCGGGTGACCGCGCCGCCGACTGCTTCGTTCCTCGGTCGCTGCCGGCCTTCCGACCTCCTCCTCCCCGTCGGGCACTCGAGCACCGCCGCCATCGCCGGCTTCTCGGTCGCTGCCGGCCCTCCGGTCTCCCATGGACGCCCTAGCCTAGCCCTCCCGAGGGCGCGTTGCCTCGGCCCCATGCGTCGTCGTGTCGGCCGCCTTGCTCCGGGATGGTCCCGCCGCCCCGTCCACGTCCGCGCTGCCTGAGGTCGCCTCCTTCGGCCGCTGCCCGGGGTTGGCTGCGGTCGGCGTCGCAGCTCCTCCACCGGAGCTCCGCCGGCCCGCTTCCCCCGCCGGTGGCGAGCCGCCGTATACGTTGCCGATTGATTCGCTATTCTCCGGTAAGACCTTTTTCCCCAAATCTCTAATCCCCAATTGTTCTAGGGTTCATCCATGAATACTTTGGTTTGAGATTTTGAGTTTTGGTTGGTGCTTGGTTTAGCCACTAATTACCTACTATCTTAGTTCACTTGGCCAATTTTGATGCTAAGATGGGTAATTGGTGCCTAAATTACGTGTTCAAACTGATGGAATAGACACTACTCTAAACTTAGCACATTCTGTGGTGATGAAAACTGAGGAAAGAATTTAAGTACTAGATTTTTAATTCCTGATACGACAGATACTACCTTGTTCTTAGCCTCTCTTTGCTGGTCCCAAAAGCTCATGTATGTGTGTCTGCTAATCTCGCAAGCTAAAGAATAGATGCTACACTAGATTATTGGTCTATTCCAGGCTAATCCTTTAGTTTTAAGTATTTTGGGAGAATCAGAACTCTAATTGGTCTTTAGCTGGTGTGTTGATGTTTGGCATTCAAATACTTGATGGCAGAACTGATAAGAATGGATATTGCACTTGATTTGGTTTGCTTACATGCATGTATGGTTCATATGTTCATTCTTTAGAGGCTGATAAGAACAATGCTATACTTGGTCTTGGTTTTGTTTGGGTAGTAGAATGGATGTATCACTACTGCAGAAACAGCTATAGAAGGCATATTAGCAGTGACGAGCATAGAAAACACACGTCACTGGTAAACCGAAAAGTTACCAGTGGCGGGCGGGAATTGTCACGTGTCACTGGTAAATAATTACCAGTGACGAGCACTAATTAACGCCCGTCACTGGTAACGCAGCAATTACTAGTGGCGGGCTTAAAGAGAAGCTCGTCACTGATATATTACACACCAGTGATGTACAATCCAACGTGCCCATCACTGCTAATATTTCCCGCCAAACTTGCTCCTGGCCTTCTTACCAGTTGCGGGCTCACGTTCGGCTCGTCACTGCTAGGTGGTTACCAGTGGCGGGCCTGTACATGTGCCCGTCACTGGTAACCTGCCCTTTACAAGCATCAGCGAGCTCCCTGCTGGCCAGTCGTACCTCCACTGGCCAGCAGCGAGCTCGCGATCGCCTCGACGTCCGCCGCCGCCGTACACGTCGTAGGAGGATTCTTAGCCCTCCAAACTCTTCCCCGACCTCTCCTAGCTCCTTTACCAACTCTTTCTCCCTTCAAATCTAACTAGATCATCACCTAGATCATCACCTAGCTCTAGCTAGCTTGCTCTAGCTATCTCCCCCAATTCAATTTAATTTGCTTTACCAGGTGAGTTTGAATGATCTAGTTACCACCTCTCCTAGGTAGCTAGCTTGCTCTTGTATTATTTGAATGATCTAGCAAAGGTTGATTATGCTCTCCCCCAATTGAAATATTTGATCCATTTTGTATCATTTTAGTGTATTACTTCTTAATTATTCTCCACCGTGGATGATCTTTGTGTAACAACTTTGATCAATAGCATTAATGGATGTGTATGCATGAGTCGACGCAAAGACCGGGGTGCTACCTCTATTTCTTTTTTAAATGCATGCATGATTTGTGTATTGCTCTCTCACAAATTTTAGAACCTCTGATTATGTATTTGCTGTATATGTAGTACTATATATCGATGCAATAAAACATATGTTGCGCACACCCAAGTGCTTGTAGCATAGGACTCGAGTAAGTGAGACTCTCAATGTACGTAAGAAATGTGATGTACTATAACTTCTTAGATGTGCATGAAATGTATTTCGTCATATATGTGAATGTGAGATATGCTTGTGGTACCGGCCGTCGAGCCGAGGCAACATTGGTTGCTTTGTTTATTTTTTCAGGGAAACTGAGTTCAACGTTTTGGCGAAATGTTGCTTCGTCAACGTTTTGTGAACGTTCGATACTCAATTTTGCATAATTTTAGCAAAGGTCATGCCGAAATTTTGAATTTTCAACAATTTATTTCAATAACCTGCCAAAATTGGAATGTTTTATGTAATATTTGAAAATCTCAATTGCAAAGAAACTTTTATTACTTTTTTTAGCCACTCATGAAAGGTTGGTACTAATTTATTTTCGTATATGTTAGGGATCGAACGACCGATGGATCGAAGTTGGATGTATGACGGCGATCGGAACACACAGAGTTCTATACGTCTTTGAATGAGTTCTTTGATTTCGCCGAGCGAGATATGGTGCGAAAGGGTGGCACGAAGATATGCTGTCCGTGTCGTGATTGCAAAAACCAGAAGATGTACGAGAGGAAATCTGGTTTTTTGCACATGCACCTAGTGCGATGGGGTTTCATGGCAGGTTACACACGGTGGACAAGTCACGGTGAGGAGGATGAGGTTGTTGCCGACGACGAAGGGTTAGATGAAGAAGCAGGACATGGGGAGCCGGAAGCAGAACGGTTGGATTATAAAGATGCCGGAGGACATGAAGAGGCCGAAGCGGATACGCGAAGCACGGGGGACAATTTGGCCGGAATGGTCCAGGACCGTCATGTGCAAGAGCAGGTTCTGAAGGAGACGAATAACGATAGTGCGGCTCGTAGAGAGGCTGCCAAGTTGGAGACACTGCTGAAAGACTCCGAGACTCCCTTGTATCCCGGATGCAATCCTGAGCACACCCGCCTCTCAGTCACGCTCGAACTTCTAAGACTGAAGGCACTCCACAACAGCACGGACACAAGCCTCGATGAGACATTGGAGTATCTCGCAAAAGTTCTGCCGGAGGGGAACGTGTTGCCTCGTGGTTGCGATGAGGCCAAGAAGGTCGTGTGCCCTCTTGAATTGGAGGTGACGAGATACCACGCGTGTCCGAATGACTGCATCATATATCGGAAGCAGTACGCGGAGCTAAGCAAGTGTCCCGAGTGCAAAGCATCCCGGTTCAAGCGGGGAAAGAACTACCAACCAGATGGTGAGAACGGAGTGAAGAGCGGTGCTCCTGCGAAGGTTGTATGGTACCTTGCACTCATTCCCCGTTTGAAGCGTCTATTCGCAAACAAGAAGGAGGCAAAGCTGATGCGTTGGCACGACGAGAGGCCAAGGAAAGATGACGCCGTGCTGAGACACCCTGCGGACGGTTGCCAGTGGAAAGCAATCGACGACCAATACCCCGAATTCGGAGGAGAGCCGAGGAATATCAGAATTGGAATGAGTACGGACGGACTCAATCCTTTGGAAAGATGAGCAGCAGGCACAGCACCTGGCCCGTGGTCGTATGGATGTACAACCTCCCTCCGTGGCTCTGTTTTAAGCGGAAGTACCTACACCTGTCTATGCTAATTCAAGGTCCACAGCAACCAGGGAACGATCTGAACGTGTATCACCAACTACTGAAGGAGGAGCTAGATACACTGTGGGCTGAACCAGGGGTCCGGGTCTGGGACGCTCACGAAGGAGACTACTTCAATATGAGAGCTATGATGATCACAACGGTGCAAGACTATCCTGCTTATGGATATCAATCCGGCCAGGTTTGCCACGGATACCACGGATGTGTTAAGTGCATGGAAGATACAACAAGTCGTCACCTACCGGGCTCTCACAAATCGTCTACATGGGCCACCGAAGATGGCTCAACAGGATGACCGTGGAGACAAGATAAAGAAAAGTTCGATAATACGGTTGAGACCCGAGGACCACCACGTAAGAGGAGTGGGGAAGAAATATACGAGATGTGAACTCTTGGGGTGAGTGCCCTAGGGCGGGAAAGAAGCAGAAGAAGGTAAAGCCGCTGGGAGGCGTGTGGAAACGAAATCTGTATTCTGGGATCTGCCTTACTGGCCTTTTCTCGAGACGCGCCACTGCATAGATGTCATGCATATGAGAAAAATGTCTGTGAGAGTGTGCTCGGTCTCTTGCTCCACATGGCAGACAAGACAAAGGATGGGCCGAAGGCACGAGCTGACTACGAGCAACTGGGGATAAGACGAGAGCTGTGGGCCAAGGAGGAGAAGACCAAATTGGGCAGGAATGTTACGAAAATCAAGACGGACTGTCCCGCCGCTTGCTACACTCTAAGTACAGACGAGCTGGATAAAATCTTCAAATGCCTCAGATGTGTCAAAGTAACTTCCGGCTACTCGGCAAACATACAGAGATTTCTAGACACGCAGAACCACAAACTAATCGGTATGAAGTCTCATGACTGTCACGTGATGATCACGCAGATACTTCCGGTTGCAATTAGAGGGCTAATGGAGCCATGATCCGCGGGACACTGCTTGACCTCTGTAACTTTTTCGACACTATCTCTCAGAAGTCCATCACTAAGAAGCGTTGCCGGCTACTGCAGGCGGAGATCATTGTCATACTCTGCGAGCTCGAGATGTACTTTCCGCCCGCATTCTTCGACGTCATGGTTCATCTCATGATCCATATCGTCCCGGAGATCATCGACCTAGGTCCAGTATCCTACACAACATGTACCCGTTGGAGAGGTTCAACGGGGTCGTCAAGCGATACGTTCGCAACAGGTCTCATCCGGACGGGAGCATCGTCCAGGGCTTTCTCACGGAGGAGAGCGTCGAGTTCTGCACGGATTACATGAAAGCTGACAAACCTATAGGCGTGCCTGTTAATCGGCACATTGGCAGGCTCGATGGCGTAGGTCACCGACGCGGAAAGAAGGATTTACATGTGCACAGTGACTCTCCGAACCGATCAGACGATTACGTCAGAGCGCACACAGTAGTGCTACAGCACCTGTTAGTGGTCCGTCCTTACGTTATTCAGCACATGGCAATGTTAAAAATAAAGCACGGCTCAAGAAAGACCGAGGCGGCTCTCATGAAAGAGCACAACGCAACGTTCGCCAGGTGGGCTAAAGAACTACTTCGACGAGCATAGCTTCTCAAAAGATGATGACGTAGCACGGACGGTGTTCCACGTGGCACAGGGACCCCTGATGAATATCGGGACGTACCAAGCATACGACATCAACGGATACACGTTCTATACAGAGGCACAAGACCAGAAGAGCGTGTACCAGAACTCTGGGGTGACGATGGAGGCCCCTGACCGTAAGAAAAAGGACAGATACTATGGTAGGCTGGAAGAGATTTGGGAACTGGACTACACCGTAACCAAGATCCCATGTTCCGGGTAAGATGGGCGAAGAATGTCGAAACGGAAGACTATTTCACTACCATGGTCATACCGAAAGCAGTTCCTATTGAGACAGTAAATGTGAAAGCGATCAGTGCCAAAAATGAGCCGTGGGTATTAGCTAAACAAGTGGCCCAATGCTTCTACATAACCGACCCGACGAGGCCAAGCCGTCATGTCATGAGGAGGGGCAAAAGGAGTATCGTTGGAATCGATGGTGTCGTTGACGAAGACGACTATGACCAATTTGACGACCCGGATATGGAGGAAGACAATCAGCCACGGGCCCAGCCGAAGGAGAAATTACTACATGTCCCGCCGTGCGTCCCTTCAAAAGACGAAGTCACTCCGAGGGGGTTTTAACCTATACCAGGAAGAAGACCAAGACTACCGTTGAGAAGACTGTCGAAGAGTGAAAAGATTGCCGAAGAATGTCGTAATTTAATTAAGTTAATTAATGATGTATAGCTCACTTTTGCATAATTTATGTATATAACAATAATGGTATTTATGTTAATTGTATTTATACGCACGAAGTTATCATTGCGCGCGCAAATATAAACAAACGGTCTCGTAAATAATTCTTTAAGAAAGTTATATCATAAATATTCTTAAGAAAGATTGGGCCATAAGTAACTAACCCTAATAATTAACTACCCTAACTAAGTAACTAACCCAAACTAAGTAACTAACCCTAACTAATGAACTAAACCCTAACTAAGTAAACTACCCTAACTAATTAACTAACCCTAACTAATTACTAACCCAAACTAAGTAACTAACCCTAACTAATGAACTAACCCTAACTAAGTAAACTAACCCTAACTAAGTAACTAACCCTAACTAATTAACTAACCCTAACTAATGAACTAACCCTAACTAATGAACTAACAAGTGGCCTAATTAACTAACCCTAACTAATTAACTAACCCTAACTAACTAACAATAACTAATGAACTAACCCTACTAAGTAAATGACCCATACTAACTAACCCTAACTAACTAACTCTAAGCACTAACCCTAATTACTAACTTATCAGTGACGAGCATTTATATGTGAGCGTCACTGGTAAATTATTTACCAGTGACGATCGGTATGTCTACGCGTCACTGGTAAATTATTTACCAGTGACGAGCATACTTGCCAGCACGTCACTGATAAAATTTACCAGTGACGAGCAGGCTTTCCGGCCCGTCACTGCTACGGCGAAATAAATAGGCGCGGATCCGCGGGACTTAGAGAAAAACTCTCCAAATCCCGCCCGCGCCTAAGTCTCCCTCACCGACGCCCTCGCGCGGACCCGACGCCGCCGCCGCTCCTCGCCGGACGCCGCCCTCGCGCCTCCCTCACCGACGCCGCCTCCTCTCACCGGACGCCGCCTCGCTCACGACGCCACTCCCTCACCGACGCCGCCCTCTCTCACCGCCCTCGCGCCTCCCTCACCGACGCCGCCTCCCTCACCGACGCCGCCTCCCTCACCGACGCGCCATCCAATCTCTCTTTCTCCCCGCGAGGTACGGCCGCCGCTCCTCTCCTCCTTCTTTCGTTATACTGTACCGGCTTTCGTAGGATGTTTGGTGGATCTGCTCGGGTTGTTTGTGATGTATCACGCGAATGGTTCTGACGAGATGGCATGGATGAGTTTGGGAGGAGAAGAGGAGGATGAGTAATCAGTATATCAATAAAATGTCCTCAGTTGCAAGAATAAAGGAATGCACGATATGATGCCATGGAAGTATGGGAAATCAGAGTTGCTGGGCAAGGATGTAGTTAGCTTGATACTACTTTTTTCTCAATGAAGTTTCCTGTAACTTATTGCCTCTCTCCACTGAAAGTTTCAGAAAATTGCAATTCCATGTGAAATAGCTGAAGTCCTGTGTAATTTTGGTAAATTGTTGAAAGATACTTGATTTAAACCAAGATATGTTTATCATACTTGTTGAACTTATAATGCTGCAAGACCTTATTAATCTATATGCATTGTAATTTGGTAAATTTTCTATTTATATGTCGGATTTGCGCTGTTATAAAGATTAGGGTATCAATTTGGACCACCCATTTACAAATTCCTGGGTCCGCCACTGTCGTGTTCACATATGCTTGTGGTACCGGCCGTCGAGCGAGGCAACATCGTTGCTTTCTTTATTTTTCAGGGAAACTGAGTTTCAACGTTTAGACGAAATGTTGCTTCGTCAACATTTGTCAACGTTCGATACTCAATTTTGCATAATTTTAGCAAAGGTCATGCCGAAATTTTTAATTTTCATTATATGTACGGTATATTCGTCTCATTGTTGTTCATTGTCATGCACAGTTATATGCTTTTGTTTAACAAGATTTCGTAATCTCAAATGCAAATAAAATTTAATTCCTACCTTGTTTGCTATAATGAATGGATATTAGAAAATGGCTGGAAGTAGCCCTCTCCATCGCGGACACCAACGGATGTCCCCGCACCGTCCCCGAGATATCGAGGGGCGTGCGGAAGCTCCCCGAGACCTGGCCCTCCAACAAACATCTCAGGGGGCCGCCATCGTCGACGACCCTGCTTCCGGGGATAACAACGAGTACGAGTCGTCCCACGAAGAGTTCGGCGGTGCTGAAGACGCGACCGATCGTGACGAAGGGACCGGCCGTGAGTACGAGACCGGTATGGAAGAAGAACAGGCGGACGGGGCTCCACCAGCCAAGCGGAAAAGGCGGCTCGCGCCTAGGAGACCTAACAAGTTGAGTACCGAGACGTTCGTAATCACTCGAGTGGACGACCTGGGCAAACCTGCCAGTCCTGTAAGAGCCGCACAGGGGTACTCAAACGCCGTAGGCTGCATCCTGCGTGAAACGGTGAAGATCACAACCTCCGACATAAGGACGAGAGAAACCGAGCATCTTCGAACTCTCCTCCTGGACAGGCTATTCAGCAGGTACTCCGTCCCGAGGCCGACAAAAACAGAGTCGCGACGAAAGCCCTGAGCATGATGACCAAATCATTGAATACCTGGAGATACCATGCCAATAAAATGAAGGATCAAGATTTGAGACCGTGATAAAGAAGAAATGGCCTACGATAGATGAGGCGGACTGGACCGAGTTCATTCAAACTCGCTCCGGCGATGAATTCAGGAGGAAGAGTGATGGGGGAAGGACATGCGGGGCAAGATCGTGGGTGACCACAGACTCGGCAGCCGTGGTTACCAAGGGAAGAGGCCTAAATGGGACAAGGAGGACGCAAGGTTGATTGCGGCCGGGAAAGAACCCCCTTTCTCGGACATCCAGGAAGGGCGCGGAAAGGATTTTGTGAGGGCCCGCGCAAAATTTGACCCGGCGACGGGGGAACCCATCTTCACGCACGAGAAAATGAAGGACGTGCACGAAGAACTGGTAACCTCTGAACCCATTTTATTTTATTTGTCCTACGTAGATTAATTTCCTAAAGATTACGTTTCTGAACGGTTCATGTTGCTTGCAGAGAAAGCTGAGCCAGCAACCTGAGAGCTCCCAGGACTCTGTCGGTACCGAGAGGTGGCAAGACCCTATCAACAAGGCTCTCGGGGAAGCCGGAGACTCGTGGCCGCATCATGGGCGTCGGGTATGGGGCTCGGTGGGCTGATTACGGTCCCCAAACCCGCGAGGCTGCCCGCGAGAGGAGGAAAGCCAAGCAGGATGAAGAATTCGATGCGCGAGTGGAGGCGGCTGTGAAACGGCTGTTAGGGCCTCTATACGATCAACTACGACGCCCACCCACGCATCCTGATACGCAGCCGCCGCCCTATAATCTGGATACGCAGCCGCCGGCCTTCACTGCTGCAAGGAGTAGCAGCCCCTCCGTATCGGGCGTTGGCCCCGGGTCGCCAAATACAATCGACGGCCTAACGGTAAGCGTCGTCGGCTCAACAAATCGTAAGGGTCTCGTACAGATTTCGTTGTTTGGACTCTAACCTCAGCGACCCGTACGTATGTTCCGCAGGTCATAACTCCGTGCCATCTCCAGACCCAAGTGCTCGGCTCGATGGTGACGGTCGCGTACGGTCGCGTCCACCCAATAACGCCGGAGAACAGGATGCACTGCGTGGATTTACCACCAAACATGGCGAGGGTGGAGTTGACTAAGGTGGTCGGCACCTTCGAGGACCTGGTTCTGAATGACCCCCCTGAAGAGGGATACGAGAAGCTAGGAGCCTGCAAGGGGTTTTTCCTTAGGTGGCCGAAGGACGCGATAAGTTGATTGAGACCTCCAATCGTCCAGCACCTTCGCCGAGCCACACCGACAGTCCATCAGCAAGACCATCTCCTCTGGGTATTTCCGCACCTCTATCATACAAGGATCTAGAGATGGAGCATGCCGAGGAGGGCGCGGAGCATGGCATGCTCGTGACGAGGAGGCACGAGAAGTTGTAGATACGCCGCCACCCAAGCATGACAGGCAAGACCACACGAAGTTGACTCCTAAAACACTCGTGGGCGCAGCCAAAGAAGCGATGGCCGGTCAGAGGGCCGTATCCCTGGATACGGAGCGCACGAGCAAAAAAGGGGCGGCGAAGAAGGCACATGCTAGCACCGGAACTTACGATAGACAGGGTGAGGCCAGGTTGAAGAAATCCTTAACGTACGCAGCATCTTCCCAGTCAGCACAGACAGCAAAGGGTCGTCAGTGGCGGGCCTATCACGTCCCGGGTCACCCGATGGTACCGAAGGATGAGTTCGACGTCCTCCGAACGAGATGAAGATTCTGCACGAGAACATTCGAGACATTGAATTAGGACCCGATGAAACGAATGTCTCGTATTACACGGCGAAGGTGCCAGAGGGTTTCCATTTCGTCAAGCAGTATCCCGCGGACAAGTTCTATCTGGACTTTGCGGAGATCTTCGGCATGTTCAACCTTTATCGGCTCGAAGCTTCGTTCGTCAGGCGCTTCACTAACCAGAGAGATCAGACGCCTGAAGATTCTCGATGTTGCAATAGCAGATCCGTTTCACATGCACGAGAACAACGTTCGCTCCCAAGAAGGTAGGGAGATTATGAAAGAATGCCTCGTGAGTGCGATGATAGCGCATAAGGGCAAGGACTACCTACTCGTGCCCTACAATCCTTGTAAGTCATTCTCTACTTTGTGCTTTCGTAAATTTCTCTTTCGCTTGTGCACCTAGCCAACTTCGTGGGTTAATATTGGTTTGTTCACATGTCTGCGCAGCGACCACTGGATCCTCTTAGTGCTAACGCCGAAGGAAAGGAAGGTTGTTTACTTTGATTCCATGAAGCGGGTGAAGAAAGACTACACCCTGCTCAAGAAAGTTCTGGATGATGCTCTCTTCGACTTTGCACAGAAGGGAGGAGGAGCAACTATGGTAAAAAGAAGTGGCGCTCCACGCTTTAAACACGTGACCGATTGGTGGTGCAGACAGCAGCCGGAGGGTAGTGTGACGTGCGGCTACTACGTCTGCTGCCACATGGACGACTTTGTACGGGCGCGGAACACGTTTCGCAAACAAGACGACCTACGCAAGTGGAGTAATAACCTCGAGCACAAGCCATATGACTGGAAGCAAGAGTTTGCACGCCTCCAGAATGCGTTCGCGAACATCATCAACAAGGACGTCGTCTCCGATACGGGGCTTTTCTACGCCGGCACTGACCCAAGGGAGGAACACGCCGCTCGCACAGAGCAGCGAGTTCGCCAAATCCCGACCGAAGACCCATTCGCGCGCCCACATGTAGCTTGGCCCTAGAGGACGGAAAAACATTGCATATGTATTGTGTTTGTGGTCGTGTATTCCCGAACTGGTCTACTTTGTACGTTTCCTGCACATATTTACGTATTGGCACTTGTTACTTTCGTACTCGGTTTTACATATGTACTTATCGTGTGCGACATCCGAGAGCGCGAGTGAGGTGGCCTTCGAAGCATACCGGGCACGTAGCATGCCGACGCAACGAGGCATCGTCGCAAGCGCTATTAGGCCACAGCGGCACGCCCTAGGAGAACGGCGACCGAAGGGGTACACCCCCTCCAGGACCCCTGTAGTACACAGGGGCTGGAGAGCGCCCTAGGAGAACAGCGACCGACGCCCTAGGAGCGCCAGCGAAAATGGTTGCCGCGGCAGCGAAAATGGCTGTCGCGGCAGCCAAAATGGCTGTTTTTGCTGCCGCGGCAGACATTTTGGCTGCCGCGGCAGCAAAAACAGCCATTTTGGCTGTCGCGGCAAACAAAATGGCTGCCGCGGCAGCCAAAACGGCTGTTTTTGCTGCCGCGGCAGCCAAAATGGCTGCTGCGGCACCCAAGCACGTTGCTGCCGCGGCAGCAAAATCAGCCCTTTTGGCTGCCGCGGCAGAGATAATGGCTGCCGCGGCAGCCAAAACGGCTGTTTTTGCTGCCGCGGCAGCAACGTGCTTGGGACCCTCATAACAGCAGTGACGAGCGGACTGGAGAGCTCGTCACTGCTGTATACCTTACCAGTGACGGGCCTAAACTATGGCTCGTCACTGCTGTATACCTTAGCAGTGACGGGCTCGCATGTGAGCCGTCACTGGTAACTAAATTACCAGTGACGAGCAGGTGGCCCGCCACTGATAACCAGTTACCAGTGGCTGGGTCACCAGTGACGGGCCGGCCCGCTCGTCACTACTGGGCTTTTTAGGCCCGTCACTGGTGTCCCTATCTGCAGTAGTGTATATGTGATTGCTTGCTCAAACTGCTAAGAACAGTTGCTGCAGGATCTATAGCATGATGATTTCTATACGGATTAGAGCAGAGCTATGTTTGATTTTTGCTGATCAAATATGGTGCCTATTTCATGGGATTGTTTGGCATGCTTATATTTAATAAGATTGATGGGAGCAGATGCTACTACTTGGTTCTTTTGCTAAGTCTTGTATATGTATGGCTCATATAGGAATGCCTTGAAACCTGATAGGATGGATACTACCATGTTGCCTCTTTCGGTTGCCTTAATATATATAATGATGATTTCTCTAAGAAGATATCTGAGAATGGTTTATGCCAAGTCCGATAAGAACATATTACTCTACACAAGTTGCCTAATAAAACCCTATGATGCAATCTAAAACCTGAGGATTTTTATTTGAGACGTTATGGGCCAAGCTAATAAGAACAGGTACTACCTAGTCTCTTATAAATCTCCTATGATGAGAATGGGTTCTGAGGGTTTCTTTATCCATTACATCCAGCTAGTATCATGTGTATATGCAGCTATGATGATCTTTGGGTGGGGTTTTTTACCTTGTGCTAGCTAGGACAATGGTAAGCTGGCCTTCTATACTTGTTCTTCCTCCTGATGGTTGTGGCCTCCCTTCTCCTGATGCGTCCCTCCTCTAGCTTCTTCCTCTTCCTCCCCTAATGCTTGGCTATGCTTCCTGAGATTTGCCCTTGTGGGGCTGGTCCTTACTCCTTTTGCTCCTTTGCTCTCTTGGTTTGCTCCTCAGCTTGCTGATGGTCTCCTCTTGTTCTTGTCGCCTAAGGTTCCTGGCTTGAGCTCTAGTGTGATGCTAGAGTGCTAAACCTTGGAGAGGTCACTAGTGCTACTGCTCCTCCTATCGTTGCTCCTAAGAGCCCTTTTTATAGCCCTTGATTCCCTCAGTGGTGGATCTTGCCATCACCTGCTGCTTGCTTATCTGGTGGCATTACCGAAATGGTTGCTAAAGCAATCCATTTGAGCATTGCTGCCTTGCCAGTTACGAAAAGTTGGCTAAAATCCAAACTTGTGAGTTCCAAAGGTGACTTTGGTTGGGTGATATTTATCTCAGATTTTTGAGTTTTATGAATTCTTTTTAAAACCAAATTATGGAGGTATTTTAGCATAGGAAAAATAAAAGTATTTTCAATACTTCTCACCCCTTTTATCCCTATATAAATATTGTAGATTCTTCCAATGAGGGTCTTAGCCACGTGGCCCTCGGACAATTTTGGAAACAAAATTGTTTTATAAAACTATTTCCAAAACTAAAAATTATTTAGGTCATCGGCACGGTTTTGCCCCCGCAGTTAACCCTGCGGATGTCGGCGGAACTGTGCCGGTGGCCACTTGTATTTCAAAACCCCGTTTTCGAAAACTCGCCTCCTACAACAACAGCGAAAATCCAATCGGTCTCGAGTGCATATACTTGACGACCTCGGATGTCATCTACATTCCCAACGACTTCCCCCCTCCGACTCCCGGCGCTTCTCCACTGCCGCTCAAGACTCGAAGACTCAGAAGGTCGGAGATTAGGGTTAGATGTTGTATAGGTAGAAATATTCCATCATGTATTTTTTTTATTTCTTTTTCTTATCCATTTTGCAATAATATTGTATTATAACACTTGTAATATTCGTTTAATTAATAAAGTTTCAATTCTAATTTTAATTTACATGTATGAATGAGGAGTGATATGAATGATGCAAATGCGCAACAAAAAAAATTCTCCCCTTCGACTTAGCTCACGACGATTATCAGTAGAATTAGGTCAACTCAGCAGCGCGAGTTGACCTGACTTCCTCCTCACGCTTCTCTCGACGGTTCTAAAACTAGGGCAAAACTAACCGTAGGGCAAACCTTGCAGGTGGACGGTAGTTTTAGGACTAGGAGTCACTGAGAAAACTATTTATGAAAACTAGAAGTAGATTTCGCATTTATTTCTGTCTCCATCTAACTTAATTCTGAAATTTCCTTTCCTATTGCATTTGTTTTCGTGTTTGGGGCTGATCTAATCATTCTTATTCATCTCTTTAGATGTCCAAGGTTTATGTTACCATGTGGGAAGCTCCCATTACCAAGGTGTGAGTGGTGCTCCCACACTTCTCCTTTGCTTGTTGGCCAACCTCAACTACCAATGGATGCTGGAGTACATGATGTACCGGCATAACCAGAGTTTCAGGATGAGCGACCACATTGCCGAGGTGTTTGTCCCTCCTCATCCATTCTATCCACATCAGCCGCCCCTTGTATTCCAGGGCCGTGATGGCTCTTTTGAAGGGGCTATCCAAGTTGCCGCTCTCAATGCCATCTCCTATTTGTGGTATTGGGAATCTGGCTGGCCAACACTCCTTTCCGTTACTTTGTGGGCCAAGAGTACCAGTGGTCGCGGCCGCCAGAGCCCGGTTGCCAGTTGCGTTTTGGGTGATCGACTCAATGGCAAGCGTCATGTCTCGACGAGATGGTGCAGAGCAATGATTGGAACGCGACAACACTGTCTAGCAGGGGAGCGAGCGAGAGAAGATGAGGCAATAGAGAAGGGGGCCTTTACCGGCAAAGGGCTCCGAGGTGGTTCCCGTCAGCTCTAACAGCAAGTTAATGGAGTAGCATGGACATGGTGATGCAAGAAGATGTACGCGTGTAGTGGAGTCTGATGGAGACAACAGTGAGCGACAAAATAGAGCAGTTGGCTAGTGGAGTCTGACGGAGACAACAGTGAGCGACAAAATACAGTAATTGGCCATCGGCCATACCAGTCTACCCTCACAGAAGCTATGCGGCGTGTGGCGAGGCTCGTGAAGACGACACCTGCCATGCGAGCCCTAGCATTCAGCGGAAAGAGGCACTGCTAGCGCAGAGCGCCTCTCCAAGATGAAGGCATCAGTAGTTGGGGCGCGGGCGAGAAGCAGCCAAGGCTTAAAGGTGGGCCTGGCCCGGTGCGCTACGGAGTTGTATTTCTCTCTTTTCTTTTCTTTTATCTGTATTTTGGCACTATTTCTACTTTTAAAAATTTAGGGGATTCAAAAAGAGTTTATATATCCTTTATGAACTATATGAATTTTCTCAAATCATACTAAGTAATATTCAATTGCTATTAAATACAAATCCAGTTATACCCTAATTAAGGTTTGAACTGCAAGTAGGTGAAATAATTCCCACAAATTTAAGAAAAAATTTATATTTGAGTTCAGGAAGGGAAATGAGCCACAAATACAAATTTTCATAAATTTTAGTAAGGGAAAATTCACTTAATTAATATATTTCCGTTCTGCTAATCTAAGATTTGTTAAAATAACACTTTATTCAATTATTCAAGTTAGCTCCAAATCACATGAAAATTTTCAAAGGCCTTCTTTGAGGTGTTTAAGACTCATGAAAATTATGAGAGACTATTTTGGATGATTTTTGTTTTTACTATTTTATTTAGGTTGATTTTAGGTCAAATTTGCAATTTTGTCACAAACTTGTGTAGTTACACCTTCTCATAATTAATTTTGCAAATTGTGATGAGCCTCTATTGAGTTTCTAGTGTATCCTCTATCTTATTCATTTATGAACAATGTGAGTGGTATATTTATGGAGTAGTACATGTCATCAATGTGCAGTATAACCAATCTTAGTTGTGGTATATAAGCCGTTTCAAATTTATGGAAACTTAATGTAAGGTAGATGATTGTGTTGTAAAGCTCTGTCCATTCTTATAGTACAATCGATTACCTGGAGTCATATCTATGTATATGGTTATATAGAAAAATCCAAAGCAAGGGTTCCAATCCCTAAACTAGATGAAAGTGCATCTTAGCCCCCTAAGTGAGTTTTGGTTATTAATGACAAAATGATTAAGGGACTAATATGTGCATTAAGTGTCATTCAGTTATTAGTCCCATAAAGGAGTGACTACTAATTTTGGTGGCCCCTAAAAAGTTCCAATGGAAGGATGGCATGAAGAAATGAAGATTAAGCACATTTTTTAGCTCTTTTTGTGGTTCATGGAATCACATTGTGTTTAGGACAAGCCGTACTATTAAGGAGGGATGAAATCAAGAAGCTGGTGAGAGTGCCTTGCTAATTCTCAACTAGAAACCAATTTAAAAATCTAAAGAGGTCCATGAAATTCCTCTACACAATCTTTCAGCAAAAGTCGGAACCTCCGTGATCCAGTTCTATATGTGGAGTTAGGGAAGTCAGAGCCTCTGAGTTGCCCTTCCAGTCCGGATTTTTGGATGTCGAAGCATCCAAGATTTTCCTAGAACCTCCAAATTTAGGTTGTGGAATCACCTAACTCATGAGTGCTAGACTTCCTTTGAAATCTTGGAATATCGGAGTTTGCTTTCTAGACCCTTAAGTTTCAGTTGTTGAATTGCCAAAGTCCTTAGAGATCTAAAGTCGGAGCAATCTGAAGTTTTTCTGAATGCTTTGAGTCTCTGTTCTGGACTTGTCTTTGAAAGGTCAAATTGTCCGAGTTTGTTTCTGAAACCTCCGAGTTTGTCTCCTGGTGCACCTCATCCGAGGTCATCTGAAATCTTGGGAGTCCCGGGTGCAATGTCAGAACCTACGGATATCTGTTTTGGAGATGCCTTGTTAAAGCTATTTAATACCCTGGAAGGTCCGAGTTCCATGTCGGAACCTCTGACATTAGCACATGTCTGGTGTGCCCTTAAACCCTTGTCTCCCTTGTGATTGTAATCTTTCCCATCTTATCATACTTATTCTTCTTGCATATCTGTTTACTAGTATGCTTAGGATTTAATTTGGTTACAATTTTTATAATCTCTTATTAACCCCTCTTCTAGTCGATAGCCTTGATCCTTTCACTAGAGTTTCTCTAACGGGTCTTCTTGACTCATATATACAAAGTAGTTTGCACTATGTTATGATCCATCATACAATATTGATCAAGTTGGTGTATTATATCGCTCCGTGGATTTTATTTGAGCTGCAAGTCTAAACATATCTCAATCTTACTTAGATCTCTTTTTTTTCATTTCAAGTTATGGCTTCAACCATGGACTTACTTCCTGTATCTTATGTTGTCGCCACAATATACGAATCATCAACACAAACCTTTCATTTACAAAAATCATTATGTGACTTTTGTACAAGTATATAGAGATAGCCTTGCTTGTTGGTGTAGTCTTTCTTCCATAGAAAGTTGCTTATTTTTATACCATATCCATTAGTAATATCATTCAAATTTTCTACCACTCAGATTAAATAGCTAAAGATAATTCCACCAATGACTGGAGTTTTAATAAGTAAAGGATCAAGATGTCGACCTAGAGAGGAGGGGTGAATAGGCGACTAAACAATTTTAATACAGTGTTAATCAATTCTTCAACTTTGCGGAATTAAAGTGGATTGACTAGCAAAGATGGCAATCTACAATATGAGCAAACAAATATACTAAGCAAGATAGGTATGAGCAATATGAAAGACTTGCAAAGTAAGTGCGGAATTGAAAGAGCACGAAACAAAGATTTGATCTCGGAGTTCGGATCCTTGAGGGGATCCTACGTCTCCGTTTGGGGAGCTCGATCACACGTGATCAAGAGCCGGCTTCCTCTCAAACCTTTATCCCTCGAGGACTCTCCGGAGTCTCCTCGACTTCTTCTTAGTGATTCTTTCCTCTCGAAGGCGAATCCCAGCCTTCACAAACTTTCCACAGCTCACCACACGGATTGGGAGCTCATGAGCGACTCCTAACCGTCTAGGAGTCCTCAACCTCCAAGAGTAACAAGTGCGTCGATTTGCTTGGAGATGAACTCAATTGCTCTAGTGCTCAACACTTTGAAATTCCTCACTCTTTTGAATCTCTCACTCAAGAACAAAGGACTTTTAGCTTTGGAGGAGAAGAATTGGCTCTCTTGAGTGCAAAAAAACGACTTGGCATAGAGTTGGGAGTGAATGGGGGAGGAGGGGTATAAATAGCCCTCTCACAAAAAACTAGCCGTTGGATTTGAAATAGCACATCCGGACATTCCGGGCATTTTAGTCCGGACACTCTGGATACACAAAATCCCAATGGTCAAAATATTCACAACACATCCGGACATTCCGGGCATCCGGTCGGACATGCCGGGTAGCAACCCGAGAGCGGAACAACCGGAAACTGATACCCGGACATTCCGGGTAGGTCCGGATACTCCGGACACCTACCCGAGACCGGAGTAACCGGAAACCAATACCCGGACATTCCGGCCTTCGGCCGGATACTCCGGATACCGTCCCGAGAGCTCTTCAAACAGGGTATGACTACCCGGACATTCCGGCCCTCAGCCGGCTACTCTGGATATCGTCCCGAGAGCTCTTTCCTTAGCACCAAAACACCCGGACATTCCGGCCTTCGACCGGACACTCCGGGGTAAACAAAGAAAATTAGGTTTTGGCTAAGTGTATGTGTGATGTGTCACTCCACAAAGAGAAAAGTGTTGAGCAATTTGAGGAAAATTAGGTTTTGGCTAAGTGTATGTGTGATGTGTCACTCCACAAAGAGAAAAGTGTTGAGCAATTTGAGCACTAAGCCTTCTCACCAACGTATCGACACACCCCCCTTTATAGTACGGCATTCCTATACTCAAAAGAATAGGCCAATAATTAAATCTTCAATGGAAACTACGCCGTCTTCTTTTCTTCACTTTTTAGGAGTCGTCAATGCCGGTTGAAATGCACAAGGATTAATACCTGGTTAAACACTCATTGCACATATTAGTCCCTTAATCGTTCGTCATCTATCACCAAAACTCAATTAGGGGCCTAATGTTCTTTCAATAAGAGTAGAAACTTAGATCACATGGGGAGGAATATGAGCTACTTTCCATAAATGCTTCTCTTCTCTTTAGAGCAATCATAGTTTCATTCATCTTCGTGCTTGCTCTTTTTGGGAAGCCGAAGTCCTCATCCTCTTATAAATATAAAAAGGCATTAGGACAAAGGATGGTATGAGACGCGACCCCTACTCTCTATGGTGCATTTCTTACAGTATGTGACTTTATACTGCCTCTGTGACTAGTGAAATAATTGGACAGTGAATTTGCTAATGTTTGTTTGTAAATTATTCTACTTCGAACTTCAGTGTATGTCCTACTAGTGTGTGAGTCCTGGGTGTGGATCCCTATGTCATTACATAGGAATTTTCCACGGGATTTCTCGATATTTTTCATTAAGGGTCCTATTCCTCCTCCTAATATCGGGAATAGATCCTCGAAGATGAAATTAACAAACTTTAAAAGCTTCTTATTCATGGGTCTAAGTGATTTATTATCATAGATGTCAATGCAGAATTCAACGTGTATCCTTCCTTCTTGTAGAGTTCCACAATAGTTCATTATTTGCTTAGAACATATACATGCATAGTGTGTCCTAATCTTCAAATGTTAAAACTCAAGACTGCATTCTCCTCACAAGATCATAACGTATAGCGATATTATATGCAAGTAATCTAGGATTGATGAGAGTTGCTTCATGTAAGGTTGCATGGCTTTAGTGTAATGTTGGTATATAAATCTCCATTGGAAAAGATGATGGTTATTCCTCCAAAGTGGGTGAGAGGTGGTGGCAGAGGAAGTGCGATGCTTGACCCCTCTATGCAGATGAGGCAAGCCCCACACTCGGACCAATAGCCGCACCAAGATCCTTAGCATCGAAGATGATATCCACATCAGACTTCCATATCAAGTAGTTTTCACCGGGAGAGGCGAACCCAACGAACTCCTTATTTGAGAAGCCAGACATCCTACATTATCCATTTGAAATAGACATAAGTTTTACTACATATGAGTGATATGCAAAATAATAGTAAAATATTGTTAAGTAACTTGAATATTTTTCTAAGAAATCATATTTAAATAAATAAAATAAATTGAATAATAAGTCAAACAATACATATAATATGTAGGAAATAAATACGAAAAAATGATACACGGGATTTTGCATGATAATATAATTTAGTGTTCTACGTGAATTCAATAAAGTGCAGGAGGTCATAGCAAGATTTTCTACACAAATAAAATATCGTGTAATTTCTTATTTCGCAAGGTTTTTTGCAAAATCTCCCCACCAGCCCATCAAGCCTATATAGCCCACAAGCACGGTGCAACTTGCCCGCCAAGGCCGGCAAGCATAGCTGGGTTATATGTGTGGGTGTCGTGGCCCGCTTGCATGCCTAGCCCTTGAGGCCGGCAAGCGCAGCGCGGCTACATGTGTGTGTGGCATCTCACATACCCGCCTAGCCCTCGAGGCTGACAAGCGTAGCTAGGCTACGTGGGTGTATGCGGTGGCCCGCCTGCTCACCTGCTCTGTGAGGCTGGCAAGAGCAACACTACGTGCTAGCTAAGGCCCACTCATCGGCCTACCCCACAAGGCTGGCAAGCGCGATGCAGCCTGCTTACATGTCATATGCCGTGGCCCAGCCGCCCACCTGGCCTGCTAGGCGGGGAAGCGTGGTTGGGCCACGCAGCCTGCTCGTGCATCATAGCCCATCACAGCCCGTCTCCATTTGGCACAGCCTACGACGCTCGACGAACCAATCCACTTGGCTTGTGTGGTAGCCCGCCCGCCCGATTGGCCCGTCAGGCTAGCAAGCACAGCCAGCTTGCCTAGCCCGCGAGGCTAGCAAGCGCGGATGGGTTGCTGGCGATTTTGCCCAGCGTGTGTGCGCTTGTGCCGGGTGGCACATCAACGTGGTGTAGCGGTCCGCATCGCCGGCGGTGCCTGTTTGGTGCAGCGGCGATGCCGGGGATGGTGGCCGGGGTGGCACGAGAGCATGATGCTACGTTATTTATTTATTTTTAGCGGCAATGCTTCGTGCACCATCTGGTCATATAGGCAATGCCCTTGTGGCGAGACGCAGCGTCACCCTGGGTTCCATGCCGAGGTGACAACCTCACGCCACAACGTGCAATAGCGTACCTAGCTAACCTGTAGCACATTGTGGTATGGTTTATTCCTAGCTTGTCCGATCTTGTACTGATGCCATACCTATTGCATGCAGTACTCGTCTACATGCAGATTGATGATCTTTCTAACTCCATCTATTAAATCACATGTTAACAGATGACGTGTTGTTTAGGTAGTCTGATCCGTAGGCTCAAGGAGTGTCTCATGCCGATAATGTATTGTGAAATCAACGTCACGAGGTGTGATCCGATGATCGTACAACAAGCGGTATATCAAATATGTACAGAAAGTAAAATAGACACGAGGACACAAGCTCTCAAAATACGTGTATAAAAATAACGCCTCTATTTGTAGACCATCTATGCAATAGCTAGAATTTAATAATTAACCATATAGACCCTAGAGAGGCGCAGCGTGTCAGCCAGTCCACCCATAAAAGGCCCAATTTCATAACACGTCGAACCAGAATGGTTGACTTCGAGTTGATGCTAATACTTCCAGAGTAGTGCGTGCATGTTCGCTGTAAGACCCAGAGTCGCAATCGCATGCACATTAAGGCCGATTTCTAGGGAGGTCCGGTACGGCCGTACGCAAGGCCCAACCCAAAAGCAAAACTTTGCGCGCGGAAGCACACCTTCAACTTGCGACAGCGCCTGTCCTTCAACTTGCGCTATGCAATTGAGTACAAAACACGTACTAAAAAGTCATAAATTAATGAAACAATTTAGCGTCGCGAACACAATATATCTATCCTATAACAAAATCTTAACTTTGTAGCCCGAGAAATGAAAAAACAAAGCTACTTAAAATAATATTGGTGGGCTGAACTTACAGCCCAACTTAAATTAGCTACTATTTATAGCATGATCTATCTTTTGTATTTCTTTAGTTATGGGTTAAATTTAAATTTAAAAAATAAAAATTAATAGATACATATTATGTTTATTATTATGTCAAATTCTTCTATATTTTTAAGTAATTTTCTGCATTTTCAGTCTCAGAGTGCACCAGGTGCACAGCAAAGATGAGTTGCACCAGATATTCTCATTTGCCGTCCAGCACGTCGGCTCGCCGGTCAACAGATCAGTTTATGTTTTTCACAAGCGAATCAACTAGCTAGGGACGTGTGTGTGTACTCCACCATTTATATATGCACCGTTTCTCTAGCTCTTCGCCACCGTGTGTAGCGCTACACTGTAGCCTGGGAAGAATAATCCTACACGAACTTCGAGCCAATGCACATGGGCAATTAAAAGCCCCCAGCCCTAATATGCATCGAGATTTGTAACTTCAACTTCCAGAAATCACCTGCTCAGTAGTATTTTGTTTTATTTTATTATCTCAACAGTATCTCTCCCTAATTGTGATTCCATTTCCACGGATACACGATCCCCCATTAATACTAGGTGTTCTTACAAGCTTAGAAAACCAAAGCGTGCAATGCACCAATCGATTCCCCTCCTCCGTTGACGTTTGCCACCCGAACACGATCAACGGCTAAAGAGAACAGAGATATGATCGTGTTGAAGTATTTGCGCTGCTCGCTGACCGTACGCAAAGACCAGCATAAAAGAAGCACTTGCGAGAGCTAGGTGCAACTCAGCGCCGGCCGACCTCACCAGCCAGCTAGCATAGCAACAATGGCGGAACAGCACGACGGCAAGTCGGGCACCACCTACCGGCGAGCCGACCGCTTGCAGCACTACAAAGATTGCCCGGGAAGCACCACCACGCCCCTCGTCTTCGTTCTCCTGGTTGGCGGCGCGCTCTTCCTCATCCTCGGTCCGAGCAACTCCTCCCTCACCCTCCCCAGCCTCCGCATCGTGTTCAGCAACCCCATCCACATCCCGGCCGCGGCTCCGCCACCGCCCGCAGCTGGCAACGCGAGCGACGAGGACAGCGGCCTCCCGCCGCCCAGGCAGCTGACCGACCCGCCCTACTCGCTGGGCCCCACCATCCTGGGCTACGACACCCGCCGCTCCGCGTGGCTGGCCGCGCACCCGGAGTTCCCCGCGCGCGTGCCGCCCACGGGGCGGCCGCGGGTGCTGGTCGTGACTGGGTCGGCGCCTGCACGGTGCCCCGACCCGGACGGCGACCACCTGCTGCTGCGCGCGTTCAAGAACAAGGTGGACTACTGCCGCGTGCACGGCCTCGAAGTGTTCTACAACACGGCGTTCCTGGACGCCGAGATGTCCGGGTTCTGGGCGAAGCTGCCGCTGCTGCGGTCGCTGATGCTGGCGCACCCGGAGGCGGAGCTCCTCTGGTGGGTGGACTCCGACGCGGTGTTCACGGACATGCTGTTCGAGCTGCCGTGGGAGCGGTACGCGGCACACAACCTCGTGCTCCACGGGTGGGAAGCCAAGGTGTTCGAGGAGAAGAGCTGGGTCGGCGTCAACACCGGCAGCTTCCTCATCCGCAACTGCCAATGGTCACTCGACCTCCTCGACGCGCTGGCTCCCATGGGGCCGCGCGGCCCCGTGCGCGACATGTACGGCGAGCTGTTCGCCAAGGAGCTCTCCGGCCGCCCGCCGTTCGAGGCCGACGACCAGTCCGCGCTCGTGTACCTGCTCGTCACGCAGCGTGAGAGGTGGGGGGAGAAGGTGTTCTTCGAGAGCTCCTACGAGCTCAACGGGTTCTGGGAGGTGATAGTGGACAGTTACGAGGAGTTGCGGCGGAAGGGGCCCGGCGACCGCCAGTGGCCGCTCGTGACGCACTTTGTCGGGTGCAAGCCGTGCCGGCGGTACGCGGACAGCTACCCGGCGGAGAGGTGCCGTCTCGGGATGGAGCGCGCGTTCAACTTCGCCGACGACCAGATACTGAAGCTGTACGGGTTCGGGCACGAGTCGCTCAACGGCACCGCCGTGCAGCGCGTCAGGAACGAAACCGGCGGCCCGCTGGACGCGGAGGACGTGGAGCTCGGCCGGCTGTTGCACCCCACGTTCAGGGCCGCCAAGCCAACATAGACGACGACTAGCCTGGGAAGGGTTTTGTTTTGTCGTGGTTGGCATGTTCTTTTTTTATGCTTTTTTAATATGATGCTTTCTAGAGCACTCAAATCCAGAGATTTTGCCAATTACTGGACCACCTGCTTAATTGCTTAAAAATCATTACCCGCTAACTGCCAATGTGCTATACTCCATCCGTTCAAAAATGTAAGACGTATTTGATTCGTTAAAACAAGATTTAACTAATGATTACTCTATTAATATACAATTTATGTGATACAAAATCATAATCATAAGTAAATACTTTTAAATATGAATCTAATGATAACAATTTTATGTCTATATTAATGGAGTAATCATTGATCAAAGTGTTGTCTTAATGAATTAAAATAAGCCTTACATTTTTAGACGGAGAGAGTATTAAGCTCCCCTGGAAAAAGGAGCACTGATAGTCACTTCCAAGACTCGAAAATACATCACAGACCTGTATACAAGGCGTGCAGCAAAGCGCGTAAAAACAGTTCGTACTACCTAACTTTCGATCAGGATTCAGTTCAACGTGCCATCTCAAACTGGACTGCACACCGATCGTGATGAAACTTTTTCCGCCTCCATTTGATTGATGATGTACTGTGGTCCATACAAATCCAATAATCTGGCAGGGCATTTCCTCAACCAGATTTACACGCTAGCATCTTCTCTAATAAGGCTCTCACGTTTTTTTCCTGTCCAATAGGAGATTAATCGATCTGTATCACGACAAGGGGTCAAATGGTCAGAGGTGTTAAGATCAATTTGTATCAGCAAACAAGGGGTCAAATAGTTTTAAAATTTTGTGCTACACCAGAAATTCCTCCCAACCTGCGAACTACTTCGGCTCATCTTCCTCTATAACTATGCCTCAGTAACACAACGTAGAATCATCTCACTGGCTGAGGCAAATTCTGCTAACATTAAAAAGAATGCCACCTGCGCACGGAGTACCTTCCCCTACAATGATAAAAAGTTATCTTCGATCCACTCAGATAGCTTGCGAATCTTTCTGGACATTTCAGTGCTCTTTGAAAAATAAGACTTGGCATTGGCAAGCATAACAGTGGCATCATGTGGACAGCCTCCAGATTTCTGTAGTAATCGTTATGCAGCCTTGCCCTGATCACCTCAATGGAAAACTGGACAGGAAACCTAGAGCAAATTTGTGCCAAAAAAATATCCTTAAAGATGGACGTTACTATTCAATATATCATAAATATAAAACACCGAATGTACTGCTCCATACACAATATTTTTCCAGGCGCACCATGCTGTCAGGCAAGGAAGCACCAAATCTTAAAAAGAGGTACTCCTAATATTTAGTGGGAGTATATATAATGCAACAAAAACTTCCAGGGCAGGTACTATTAAGGTTATATAGAAAATCAATATGCATACAGCTATAAGGGTCTCCTAATATTCTAGATAATCACTCCTATGAGCATATATGAATGAAAAAGAGAAAATAACAAAACAATTGGATGCAAACACACCATATAGAAAAACAGAGTATGCATTGATTGAATATTTACCGACCAGAAAATAACAAAACAATTGGATGCAAACACACCATATAGAAAAACAGAGTATGCATTGATTGAATATTTACCGACCTTGTTTCAAAAAAAATCAAATTTGTACTAAAATAAATATTGCCTCGTAATTGAAATGGAAAATGGGCCTTGTAGAGGTACAGCCAGCACCTTCTGATGTCAAACCAGCATTTATTTGACTCCGATGACAGATGTCAATAAGCGAATTTATGCTTGATGCTCGTTACGAGATTTGCCGACCAAAAAGTTAGTTTTGTAAGAAGTGATTGTTCACATTTTCTAAAAAGTATGCAACACCTAAAAGTCAATACAGAAACTACATTTAGTGTTCCATAAATCTTTAGTCTGTTAAACCTAACAAATACAGGCGTAAAGGTAATCCCATCTGAAATAAGGTGATTTTGCAATATGTGGCACAATCTATTATCTATAGATTTTATACCTTATGATACAGTCGAGCCCTTACTAGGAAGGATTATTTCACATTAGTCATTCTTCTCACTTTTGTTGCTAAATGAAAAACATACATACCAAATTATCAGCACTGAGTGCATTTATACAAGAATTACCTGTTTATGAAATCTGATTTTCCTGCAACGTTATCCAACTTCAAAACGCCATAGCGATCCTGAAGATCCATAAAGACCGTAGAAGGTCAAAACAACAACCAAAGAGTAGCCAAAGAGTGTAAAAACTGAAAATAAATTAACTTCACCTGGTTTCCGTAAGACATTTTCTGTAAAGAGGTCACTGCTGATAACAATTTATTCCTGATACCGGGATCAATATGTGGATGTTTCCATGGAACCCATGGGTTATTAGCATCATGGAGCTCCCACGGGCTATGCGGATGATCAGAACCATCATTCTTGTACTGTATGACATATTTCTCCCATGGACTCTCAGGAAAATCAGGTGATTTAGGCCTTATCGCTAATACCCGTCCCTCCCACCAACTTCCTCCTTCCTCTCCCTCATTCCTCCACCAAACTTTGCACTTATCTCTGATCGTCCAGTTCTGCGCAATAGCAGCTTCAAACCGTGCTCTTTCCACAAGAAAATCAGGGAAGTTAACTAACTCAGGCAATGTGATTACAAACGTTTGATCAAATGCACTTGAAGTGCTACCAATGAATTTAATAGTTAATTTACAGCTGCTTTCACCAGACCCTCTGTAGGTTGTGTACTCAAGTTCTTGAATTTTGCAAAGCTCCACAGCTTTAAGGTCTTTGATCCAATTCCATGGGCAACTATCCGATGTTCGCGTTCCTTTAAGATATTCTTCATGGCCCTGCAAAAATAACAAGCAAAAAGAAGTATGATAAGAAATATTTCATAAATATTATTTTAGGGGTCACAATTGTATGTGTGTTTGTACTTAATTCACTGTACAAACGCTATTCCCCATCATGAACTAGTTATCCTACAAATGCTGGTGTGGGTAGGAGTGCGAACATGTGGGAAAAGAAGAAATTATATTTTAGTTTTTTGCAGCTAAGAGTTCTTTGTCATCCCCATACTTACTACACAAAATATAACATTACCTGCCGCAAGTACATAACCTCATCTCCAAGTTGAGGAATATAACGATAACTATCTTCATGCTCTAGCAACATCAACCACGAATACTTCAAGGATACTTGGTGCCTTTTCTCCAGTAGACGTGTATCAGGAAAGTTGCAACTCTCTCTTTTGTTCCTAGCAGACCTTAAACCAGCAGTCTTTGATGTTGATCCCCACATTACTTCACGCACATCTGTAACAGTTCTTCTCCCACTAGTTGATGCTTCATGGGAAGAATTTTTCACTTCAGAGATATCACCCCTTGCTCTACCATTACCATCATCAGTGTACGCACATGATCTCCTTGTGCTTCTTCGCAAACTACCAGTACCAGGTGTAACAGGACTGTAATCTGGAGGTTGATACCCACCATCATCGTTGGAGATGGAAGTGCTATCTCCATTTCCATAGGCATCTGAATCCAAGTTTTTCCTGTGCTTACTTGGCTTTGACCTTTTGTACACTGCACTGTATGTCTTTGCAGATTCCAAGTGCAACCTTTTTGAATCATGCAAACCAGTGCTTTTATCTGTGCATTCCTGAAAATTTCTAGACACACTAGGGAAATCACTGCTCCAATGTTGATTGGTGACAGAATCCTCATCATGCTGCATGGAAACTTTATCATGCTCTGATTTCATGTCACTCCCTACTGCAGTAGTCTTTGATTTGTCTGATGAGCATGCTCCATCTGCGAGGCCTCGTGACCTGAACTTCAGTTTAAGGGATCTAGGCTGAGAAGTACTGCGTAAATGTTGGTCGCGTTCCTTGTTATTTTCTTCCTCTACATGAGTATTATTGTTGTTAGTTATACTTTCTTCACCCGGCAAATTACCTTCACTATAATCATCAGTATTGTGGTTTTCATGGATGTTATCCAGATAAATTGCATGTTCAGTTTTTTGTACATTCTGCTCAACCATTTCCTGGATGCCATTACCATATTCATGAGGTGTCTTCCGAGTACCAGACTCATCGACATCCTGTGAAACAGTATTATTTGAAGTGGGCCACATGTCTCCGGTAGAAGAGTCACCGAACTTGCAGCGCTTTGAAGATCGCAGCTTAACCTCACCCCACTTGATTGTGTTGTTACTGTGAACAGCAGAAATATCATTTAGACCAGAGGTCTCGTTTTGACCATCTGTTGTTATTTCAGCCTTGCAAGCAGAGGAACTTCCAGGCTCAAAAGCTAGTACTGGCTCAACTATTTCGTGTTTGGCCGCCGCAAGTGACACCACTGCTTTGTCCTGAGTGGAGGGTTCTGCTTTTCCGCTTTCTGAAGGAAACTGAATTTTAAATCACGGCGTGATATCCTCAGGACCAGTTTTCTATTATTTCCAGAATCTCCCCGAGTTTCAGTGAAATGAGAAGGTTGCGTAACATCTTCTGAATCATATTGGTTACTCTCTCTACCAAGTCTTGGCTGGCCGTACCGTCCTGACTGTTCAGCTTCAGTGCTTTCTGTGTTCACTTCACTGTCTGAGAGACTGCTCTCCGAGTCATCTTCATCCTCTTCTGTTGAAGCCCCTATCTTTGAGAGAAAACTGAGAGCATTGCGAGCAGCACGTCTTTGAGGCCGCAATCCCCTCGACTTAGGGGATCTTTTCCTTTTGCTTGAGCGACCATTCTTAGACTTCCTACCTCTATGTGGCCTTGACACGGTAGCCACATCATGCTCATCCAAATTTCTTCTCTTAACTCGCCGACCAGATGAAGTAATAAGATCAACCTATTGAAGATGTAGTAAGAGCAAAATAAGTTAAAAGGTTAGAAGGCAACATAAAGGAAGATAGAATGATCTTGACTATTGCCTCTTACATCAGTTTTTTTCTTCTTTCTTCTAGATCTGCGGAGATGAGCACTATTGTTAAGGTTATCCCCATCAATCTCTGCACTTGAGTATGAAGCCCCAGAGGAATCACCACTCAAAATCTCCTGTTCTCCTTCACTAGAATAGTCATCCATGCCATTGTACTCAGAATCAGTATCATCAGAGATAACTTCATTTTCTGGTTCAAGCTCAATGAAGTCCGTTATCTCTGGAAGTGGTTCCCACCTATCCGATCAATAATTGGGATGATTTGGTATTCACCAGTGGTTGCATTGTAAGTGGGGCCAACAGCAAAATTTACAGAAGGAGGTCGCCACTCAATACCCAGGGTACCTAACCGGCGTTTCTGGTACATGCTCTGAAAAGGCTCCGGGTATGGTATCATACCTGCAGTTAGCAATAGCAATTATAAGCTTGCAGGCGACCAGTAAAATTACTATACTATGTGGATTGATGGAGAAGTTAGATACCCGAGTCACACAAAAGGTCTTGAATATTTCTCCTATAAGGCACAAGTTGTGTTTCCTGGATACATTAAGCAAATTAGCATAAAGAAAACGTGGTAGCTCATGATGCACTTTGCGAACAGAGAAAAAGCAGTTTCACACAGGCAAGTATGGTCAGCTTCAATATCCAATTTTTGGGAAATACTGGCCCAAGCAGGTGTCCAGTAGCTTCTGGAGCTCTGGACAACTATGTTTTCTTTGTGTTTTTTTAACATTCCTTAGTCTCGCAATAGTTGTTTGTTGTTTCAAATGAGCACCATAAACCTTCAAAACCGACCAGGTACCAATGATAAATTGAACCCTTTGTATGGCTTCTGATGAGATAATAGCACACAAGTGTTTGATATAATGAAACATATTAATACATTACAGCTACTCAGAAAACACATTGTCTATATGTACGGTCCTCAAGATCTCGCCTGCATGAAGCAGGAATCGCTAGTAATCGCCGGTCAGCCATACGGCGGTGAATCCGTTCCCGGGCCTTGTACACACCGCCCGTCACACTATAGGAGCTGGCCATGTTTGAAGTCATTACCCTTAACCGTAAGGAGGGGGATGCCTAAGGCTAGGCTTGCGACTGGAGTGAAGTCGTAACAAGGTAGCCGTACTGGAAGGTGCGGCTGGATCACCTCCTTTTCAGGGAGAGCTAATGCTTATGCTTATTGGGTATTTTGGTTTGACACTGCTTCACGCCCAAAAAGAAGGCAGCTACGTCTGAGCTAAACTTGGATATGGAAGTGTGTTGGGCGTGTGTGCGTTTCAATTTCTCAAGAAAACAAGATTTGACAGGTTTATAATCTACCTTGCTTAGCTGGTGAGGTAGCAACAATTCAGAAGTAGATTGCAACGGCAGTAGGATGCGGTATTCTTTATAAGGTAGTTGTCAGTCAAAAACAGACTAGTAAATAGCAAGAGTGCAAATCATCTGACATAATATTACTTCACTAACCAGTAAAATGTATATTATCAAGAAAGCACAAGTCTAGGAACTTTCTTGAAAGCAATGCATGATACCAATGGCAACTCCAGTCGTCTATCATATCTTCAGAACATAATAAAATGAAGATTTCCATTTTAGAAACAGATCTTCGAAACAGTTTACATGATAACTCAATGGTAGCAGTTATTTGCACAAACTGAACAAAACATTATACATTTCAAAGAAACAAAACAACTCAACCAGCCAGTGCAAATGCAAAGAGCAGATAATTTTCGAACAAACCTGATCAATAACATTTCCATTTGTATCTTGAATAAGGGGCCGATAGTCTCCAAGAAAGAACTGTTGGAAAACATGGATAGTGAGCATCAATGATTGCATAAGAGGTGGGATATTTCCCCAAAAAGGAGGAGTATCCAGTGCAAACATATCTGGGTACAGTCATGCAAACTCTCAATGTGAGCTGCTGGATGAGCTTTCGGTAGACTAGATTTAGGGGGGATTACAGAGCCACATGGATGGATCATTCTGTGAATAACCCCTAAGGCCCTAACAGATTAGAAACCCATGATCAAACTATAAATTAGAATATCCAATCTATCCGTACCTCATCCAACTGTTCACATGAACACCAGGACAATGGCATTTTTGCATGGTTGCACCCAACAATGGTTTGCACTTGGCATTCACCCACCAAAAAAAACAACTTGATAGTTCAGTAACAAGTTTTGTACCTGATCATATTTCGCATCTTTCTGGGATTCACCCTGCCCTGTACCAATAATGAATATTTGCCCAATTTCATCGGTGAGAATAAGTGATGTCCCATCCCTAAATATCCATCCAGCACACATCAAGACAAGATGACAGGTAAATAATTAGTTTTGATCCATCAGCAATCTATAGTAATTGGTCAATGGTGCAAGTTTTCAATTTGCCATGATGTTGATGTTTCTATCTTAGCATTGCAACACTACACAGAAATAACCAAAGTCAGCAGTTGAAGTCGTATTATTTTGAATGGAACTATAACAGAAAACTAGAACGCTAAAGATCAGCCATTTCTACCAGCATGGTTGTCATGGTGTAGCCTAAGCAGGAAAGCGCCCAGGGTGGACATCATCGAAGCTCGCCTCACCTTGGTGAATTAGGCGAGCACCAGAATTTCTGTGGCGTCCATGGCGACAATTAGGCATCCCAGCGAGATTCCGGGCACCGCCATGGTTGCATGTTGAGTAGGTAAGTGAATGTGTGACTCTGAGTTGAAGAGAGAGAGAGAGAGAGAGAGAGTTTGTGTCTGAGAGAGAGAGAGAGGGAATGTGAGAGACTGAGGGATGCCATGGAACCCTAGCTGCCACTGCCGTTCATCACGCCAACTGCCACCACCGAAGCTCCCTCTGGCAGGCTTGCCTCTCCCTCCTTCCACTCCCTTCCTCGAGGCTTCAAGTCCCACCGCCGTCCACCGTTCCAGATCGTCGTTGCTACGGCCGCAGCCTCCAGTTCACTGTTGCCAGCGCCTGCTCCTCCACTTCTCTCTGCTCAGCTACTTCCCTCAGCTTCTGCTCTCTGTACAGCTCCTCTCTTGTCCTTGGCTCCTCCTCTCAACTCTGCTCTTCTTTTCTCCACTCCTATCTTCTTCCGCTATCTTCTCTTCTCTCCGATCTACCTGTCTAATTGCCTGTTTAATTCATGCCATTTGTTCGCCTGAGTGATGCCTAGTTGACTAGGCACCTGGCTGGCATCGTGGTCACCTAGTTCATCATGACACCAATCGTACTAGAGTTTTAATAGTGGCAGAGTGACAGATGCCTGATTCTTTTGAAAGAACCAGAACAAAGAACCGGGTAAAATGGTCAGGATTCCAGGTTTAGCGACCAGGGGAAATTGCATTGTAGAGGGGGGAAAAATATCAGGATTGCATTTCTGTTCTCTTCCTGCTTTTTTGTCTTCAATGTGAGTATGTAATCCACCGAACATGGCACATGTCAAGACACAGGCGACACCAGATGTTTCGAAGTAATTGTGCAAAGGAACTCTTGAAATATTGACTAACCCAAATCAATTGATAAGCAAAAGAGAAAGAACTTAATTTTGAAAGAAATTGAGCCCATTTTCATGCTCACAGTCATAATCAGAAAAATCAGATCTGAACTTGAGTGTGAAATCCTGCTCTTTCAAGATATAAAGGCGTGACTAAAATATGATGAGGTAAAGGTTAGTTCAGGGTCAACTGCTAAGTAGATAGGTGGGATGGTGGGGTTGTGGTGGTGGGGGTGGGGGAAGAGAGAAAATAGTCCAGTTAAATAAACATTACAAGTTTACAACTTGGCCAATTTGGCCATGGTCAGGCTGCTAGTGGTGGTTTAATCCCACGTGGATAGTCTACTTTCACTAGTGTTGCATATAAACCTTGGGAAACCAATCATACATTACCAAGTTAACCCTAGGCAAAGGAAGGACATGGGTTAGTAACTAATTGTTGGTATGGGCTGAATGCACCCGGGTTGATTACAGGTTAACACTTTCATGTAAGACGATCTTGATTAGAACAGGCATCCATGATAAAGGATCACAGCATTCAGAAGTGATATTTCTGAGTGTCAAGAAACTTGATGAGATTGAACAACAATCAACTAGAGATTTATACTGAATCTCTAGATCTTCCTTCCATAATGAGATGCTAAAGATACCTAGTAAATACAAATTAGCTCAGCTAAAAGCGACAAGCAAAGGTCCATTCTGAAATACGCAACTAATTTATTTCCACCTGCAATTTATGCCATCAATAGATTAGTGCACTTTTCTGCCGCGCTCAACAAGGTTTGACCCTTAAGTAACTCGTGGAAACAAATCAAGAAATATAGTAGAAAATACAGAAAAACAATTCAGGGGTCATTTCTGAACAAAAGCTGTTTTTCATTCGAAATTTTACACCACAAAACATTCTCAGAAGACTTACTAGGAAGGTGTCCCAGCCTTCCTAAGCTTTTATGGAACATCCTTAAAATTTATCCCCGGTTTTTTTCTGGTATTTGTCTTCATTCTTCTGAACATTTTGTCGTTTTATGAATTACTAGCTGAATGTCCGTGCGTTGTTACAGAAGTAACATAAATGTATTCAATCACATGGCACATCAATCTCCATACAAATCCAATGATCACAAAAATTAACTTAGACTTAAAAGAAATGGCAGGCCAAATACAACTAGCAAACTGTAACAATAATTGTATTAGATATTTTTACCCTAAATAAAGATATTTTGAAGGGTTAAATCCTTATATGCCCCTGCAAAGTTGAAAAAACACCCACTGCAGGCCACCCTGTGTCTATGACATACAGGCCTAAGGACATATAAGGGTTTAAATTTTTTTGTAAGGGCATATAAGGATTTGCCCCTATTTTAAAACCCCAAAAACAAGATTGCGGAGATCATGGGATATGGCCCCACTAGTCAGCAAGTTAATTTTGGTGGAGAGAGGTGGGATGACAGACAGATAATCAGCACCAACTCCAATATTTATTGGAATGACCGAATGAACACAGCGAAATCTGGTTGACTAGATGGGAGAGTGGATGGATATCATTTTTGAGAAGTACAGTAACGGACCAATGGTATAAATAAGGTTGAAAAATTAGTCATAGTTGAGAATGGACTGTTGCTTAATGGCCAAAACAAAATTTTCTCTCAGTTCAATGGGTATAAAAGGATTTGAAGAGAAGACAATGAGAATTTGAAGAAATTTTATAGACACACTTACGGAGAGAACTTCCCATCAACTAGCTTAAAATGGCCAGTTTCATAGATCTGTACAGGTTTCCCTTCCCATATCTGCAGAAATAATATATTTTCAGGATTGAAGATAGTGATTACGATTACAGAGATCTAGTTAGGAACTTACATCCCAGATGATCGTCTTTCCATCATACCCAGCACTCATAGCTATACGGGGGTTGAATGGATGCACATCAAGGACAAATGTCTGTTGATAATAAATTTGATCAAATTTAATAGGAGAAAGTTTCTTTATGAAAAGGTCATCACCTTTGAGAAAACAGTAGTTTAATAACAAAGTGCAGATGAATTATGAAAGAGAATGGAAATCACAAAATTGCAACGAACAAGAACTGCAGGTGCTTGATCCATTAAAGCAGTTTAATACATGCAAACTTTAGAAATGGACATGCATCTCATGCTACTTTGATGGGACTACACCAGTGGACCCATTTCTAGACCTAAAATGCTCATTCAAAAAATCCAAATCAACAATGACACAGGTCAGAGAATTATTACATCATGACAAGAAAAAATTAGTTCTTTATGTGAAATAATAACAGTTAAGCACATAGATCAATCTGTAGGAAATTAATGCCACGAATGGACAACGAAGTGGATGTGAAATGCACTGATCAAATATAAATCAAAACGCCATTGAGGTCAAGGACGATACTGTTACTACTAAATGGAAGCTCTTGAACACAAGAAAAATAATAATTTCAGTTATTTAAGAATTAAGAGAAAATGGCTTAAGTCTTCAATTGCGAAAGGCAACAATTTACGATGCAACTCAAGAGTGTCATATGTTCAAAAACAATTTTAAGTTTAGAATCTCCAAAACTACCATTTCCTAGATTTTCTGTTCCATTTATGTTTTGTCATCTTTAATGCATGCTCTGCCAGCGTACAGAGTTATTTCATTGTGCTTTCACTAGTGATATGAATATGATGAGCAGCATCCCAAGGAATGAGTTGCCAGAGACCAAGTTCACACATGTGCACCTATCTGATACGAAAATCCCATGGACGAAAACCATACTAGGAGCCAATTGGCAATAGTAAGTCATTAACCAAAAGAACGTTAATGCATAGAATGCATGTCATATGCTTACTGATTCCTTATGGCCAATCAGTGAATGCACCAAGCTCCCATCAGAAGCATTCCAAACACAAATTCTGCAATCTGCAGAACATAATACATATTGAAGGGAGATGAATACAAATGAGAACGATGAAAGATAAATTAATTATGTGACAACAAGATTGACTTTCTGCACGCTAGGAACCTAGGAGGCTAGGTGAGTGCTGACAATCAAACAACTCAAATGGCAATTACATGCAAATATTGGAATATAAAATAGAAGGGCCATATCAATATGAGCATGGTGAAAATGTATGAAGCAAAAGAACAAAGATACCCATGATAGCAGCAAGCACAAAGCGGTTGTCCAAACTCCAAACAATCATATTGACACCACGAGGAGTTGGCTGGAATCTTTGACGTGGACCACCGCGAAGCGGTTGAGGAGCCATTGGAGGTGGAGGAACCTTAAGATGGTAAGCACGTGTCCAGCGCCCAATCTTTCCCTGGGTTAATGCAGGGAACAAGTTATGCAAAAAAATTATATCAAATGGAACTATAAGATAAAACTAGAACACTAAAGGCCAGCTACGTGTCTAGCAGTACACATGCTAATACGACTGACCAGTCAGTAAACCTGCCTTAACCATTATACAGGGCACATGATTACAGCTGGCTGCTGCGGCAAGTTGTTTTTATACCAGCTCTTACTAAACACCCTCTAGTGGTTCGACACGTGACACAATGGGAAAATATACGGCAAATCAGAAAATAAGATGGGCAATAATTCAGGAGGCAATACATATTACTGTAGCAGAAGCCAAAATGGGCAGTTATGCAGATCGTCATATAAATAATTATTGAAAAAATGTTTTTCAGGAGTAAAATCATAGAGTTCTAGGTCCCATTAGCTTACATGTGATCTCCTAGACCGTGGAACCCATATAATTGCACTGCCATCACGGGAGCAGGTAACAATATTATGCGTGAACCTTGCAAAAAGAGACAAACTCAGCTGATGTAGAACTGCTGAAGCCAAAAATAACCACCAGTTGGACATGAGGTTAAAAAAACTGAAGTAACTAAAGAAACTACTAAGAATATGTTAGACAGGAGGTGAAAAAACTGAAGGATTACATAAACATGTAAAAGGAGTGACCATTCCATAAGTACATATACTGACCAGGAATTTCTTAGCTTAAGGTTATTTTCTTCCTTATTGGTGTGACTGCTGTCAGATGAAAAGGATCTAGATACCACACATCCACTAAACTGCACATAGTTTACATCATTTTCATGGCCCGATAATAGATCCATCTCATGATTTGCTTGGTCATGTTCCTCAGAACAACTCTTGCAAGCATTCCATACCTGAAAACAATACTTCTGATGAGAAAAGGCAATTCACCCTTTGATAGTAATATCAGAAGTTCACAAGTGACAGTCGATAACATGAAAACATGAAAACATACCCTTGCAAAAGTGTCTGAGCTGCCAGTAACAAACACAGTTCCATTAGCATTGAATGCACAACATAAGATTTGGTGATTTGTTGGTTGAACTTGAACAGCACTGGACGATGCATCACCACCCTTCCCTGGCATCAACGCCACGTGGTTGGATTAATTAAATGTAGGCATTACCAATGCAAACGCAATAGACATGCTTCAATGAACTAACCAGGGGCAACATCTGGAGGTTTTGGTATATATATTCGTGGAGATTGTTGAGATTGTCTAGCATCCCAAATCCTGCATGTCCCATCATCTGATGATCTGCTCATCAATATTATGTGACAAGTTAGGGAGAGCACAGAACTTAAAATAGCACGCAAAAACCCTATGATAAATGTAAAAGTACATACATCAAACCAATGGTGAGGTTTTCTCACAAGAACATAAAAGAAACAAACACATTTTCATACATCTGATGATATGCATAAAAATTAAACATGGTATGAAAATCAGCGCAAAATGCAAGGAGCTGCAATGTGCAAACGGAAGGATGTACAAAAAATACATGCTACACTATCAGTGTACCATTTCTTTTATTTAAGGATATGGTAGGAGTGATATAATTTAAATAAGTTTAGTAACTTCAGTTGCTCTCAGAGCATAAAGAGTGTAGGTAGAATGAAAATGAACAAAAACATCAGACATTATTTCTCCCAGATTGGTTCAGCTTTTCTAACTTGGACTTACCTAGCTTTAAACTTTCTACAGACAAGCATTTGCTTCAGTGGAACTAAAGCAGATTGGACATGACTTACACTACAGGCTGGTACGAAGTTCATCTTTTCTTTTCATTTGTACATCTGCTGCCATCCAGTTAGTATGTATAATCATGAACCAAAATAATTGGAAAGACTAAATACTACACCATCGGGAAAATAAGAAGAAAAAAAAAGAACACTCACGACAACAGCTGGAAAGCAGCACCTGGCCTTGGACTAAATGCAATAGCGGTTACAACCCCTGTATGCCCCTTCAGCACTGAGATTGGCATGCCATCAGGTATACGCCACTGCATTAGTAACCACATTAATTAAAAGTAAAAGAAAGAAAGAAAGAATGCTATCAATATCTGAGGGAAACCGAAACTAGCAAACTTACCACTCTAATAATGAAATCATTCGACGAGGATGCTACCACAGCATTATTGGAACTCACCGCGAGGTCAGTAATATCACCCTTAATTTGGGAAATGAAAGGTAATTTAATGGAAGGTTGTGAATATTTATATGTTGCATTGCAATAAGCCAATAAGCAAAACTTACTTCATGGCCTCGGCAGCTAGCCAGACAAAATGCTGTTTCCATTGCCCAAATTTTAACAAGACGATCATCAGAACCAGTAATAACATAACGTCCTGTACGATCAAAAGTAGCTGCAGAAACAGGAACAGTGTGAAAAACAATACAGCAGATAAAAATGGAAAATGTACAGATGGATAATTATGATGATTTGGACCAAAACAACCAAAGGACAACAAGGCAGCAGCTACATTTATTGAAGATATAGTAGGGAGAAAAATACAATCTTTAGAAACAGAATACGTGACATGCATTTGATAAATTCTCCAGCTAATATCACTAATTATTTTTGTTGAGTGACCCTGACACATATAAATCCTCTGTAGGAATAATCAAAACATTCAATAAGCCTTAATGTTGAGTTAGGACAACAAGCATGGACAGACATATCAACAGAACTCCAAATATTCCAGGAAAAATTGACTCCTGCAAACTTCACTTGGGTAGCCATTGTTAAACACACTAGATAGTCATGATTTGGCTCAGGGACACTATGAATTTGCGATTTTTGCTGAAACACACTATACTATTTAGAATTTTAGGAGAGAGAAGAGGCGTAAAATATCATTTTTGCCCTTAGAACCAAATTGAGCCCACCTGTCAGTGCCCTCTACCACACAGAGACAACTGGAGGGATCCATGCACAGTGTGTTTGTGTGGCATGTGAGAGGGCACTGACAGGTAAGCTCAGTTTGGTTCTGAGGTAAAATTGACTATCTAACCCACTTCTCTCTCCTAAAATTTGAAGAAGTATTATTGCAATGCCCATCCAGCAAATGATCACAATTCCGTAGTGTCCCCGAGCCAAATCACGATTGTGTTTCAGCAAATGTTGTCCAAGTGGATTGTCCAGGAAATGATTTTGGCAATATTCGATTAAATTCAGAAAACAAGAGAGTTCAACGTACCACAATACACAGCATTTTGATGTCCTCTCAATCTCTTTATAATCTGCATCTTTTCTACAAGGGTAGATGGCTTCGCAATAGCATAGCATGATGCACGTATAGAAGGAGCTCGATGATTTTTAGTGAAACCACCAATCTCTCTCAAACTTAAACCATGAACTTGATCAGCCTGTATGTGCGGCCAACGGAGATATCTCGGCAGCCCAGGAGTTTCCTTATCTTGCCTTCCTCTATCAGCTGAAGGATCCAAAATTGCATCAGCACATTGCAGTAATAACAGGGAATTACATTGAACATAAGACGAACTATCAAAACTTCAAAAGTGAACCACAAAGTTGCAACAGATGATATTATAAATAGCTTGAGAAATGGGGAGAAAAGGAATTCTTTAAAGCCTAGAAGAACATAATATACATACATGCCAGGAGGGAAAAGGAGTTTGAGCCAAGAAGGGTTGGAACATCAGCAGCATTTGGAGACCCGCCTACAATCAAGCTGTGTGGGCGGCAGGAACTAACAATCAGTTGCTTTAAAAGCTTTACCAAGTGGTCTTTACCAATGTGGGGGTATCTACAAAATAAGCAGCATAAAACTAGTAAGCAAAAACCTCAATGATATGTGATCGTTAAGGGGAAAAAAGGCACATAGAAGTTAACTGTTTTGCGAAGGTCAGAGGTCATTTTAAATCTGTCAGTTTGCCCATTATGCTAATTATTATATGCTGCGACCTTTCCATAATAACTGAGATTTCAGAATCATAAGTTCCATCAGTTCTAGATTAGTCACACAAACACTGCGAGACATAGTTACCAAATTACGAAAGGTGGACGAAATATGGGCTCCACAAGAGAAAATAAATGAATATATCTCCGGTATATACAGGATATGTATTCAATTGTTTTCCAATTCTATTATAAACAACTCAGACAACTCGGGGGCATCTCCAGTTCTTCACTACTTGCAGAATCTACTAGAGAGAATTCATCACTTCCAAAAATGTTTAGTAGCAGAGAAAACGATTCTGATTGATAATGAATAATAATAGAAGAAAATTTACCAGAAAATAGAGTAATGTTTTGTACCTCTCAACTAACTTTAGGTAACCCAAAGGGAGTGATACACCATCATCATTTTCTTCACCACTATGAAAACCACCACGCGAATACCAAGCATGGTACCTTCTAGGTAGCAGCTGATGCTCCAGGAGTTCATTGCACAGTTCTCCAAAGGTCCGCTTAAATGGACCATGTGATAGAAAATGCATAATGAGAAAGTAAAGTTCCCTCATATCAATATCAACAGGAGCCTCAGATGGAACATCTGCTGACATCACTTGATCCACAGAATTAACCTTCTCAAGTGCCTGGCTTGGAAAATCCAGGGGCACCATGCTAATAGAGGCTGCATTAGCAGAAGGTTGGTGCTTTCTAAAATCCATGTCTACAACACCACCTGGAGTTAGAAATAATAAAGCATAAATACACAAATAACATTAGTGAAGAGGTATTGAGTTCTGGATGTCAGACAGGAGCTTAAGGAACAAGTAGCCAAAGAGGTAATGCAAAACACAAGTAGAGAAGTCAAATATTGAATGGACATGAAATTGGAGAACATTATACTTCCTCAAAAGTAATGGAGGATGATACATATTACATAGCAAAAGCACACACATAAAGACAATTGCAGGAAAAATAATTTGGAGAACTAGCAGCAAGCTGGTGACCGTGAGACGTGGAGAAAATGAATAGTTTTAAGGATAAATCCAATAACTTTTCTAGTGAAGTGATATGGGTGAACAATAGTTAACAGAAATGCGGTATAATTGGTTTGTGATACACGTTACGCCACTTTCACAAAAGGTTAGAATGATGTGTGGCATTATAAAGGAAGAACAGCCATACATACATGTAAAATTTGAAATTCTAGTGCAGACAACAACTAGCTTATCGATAAAGCTATCAACAACCAAGATTCCCCCATCAGCTAACACACCTCACATCACTTGATTCCCTAAACACTAATATTGTTTAGACAACAAATAGAAACTCTAGCAAGATATGCAACTGGTGTAGTGGTATACTACAAATGAAGTTTTACACCGTATACCGTTAAATTGAAGTGTGTAAGAAACAATCAAGATATATCTTTTCATCCTTGGTCAAAACGGATAGAAATTCTGTCTAAATCCATCTAATCTACTTAGTTCGTTCCGCAATTCAATCCAAGAGATCCTGAGGAAATAATTGGTTTTCCATCAAGCTGAAACAATAGGCTGATGGTTCTAGTAAACCAAAACTACTCATATTTTAGCTATTTTGCTTACATTTCCATTTTTAACAAAAGAACTTTTGTGTTGCTGATAAGTCGAAGTCCACATGGTCGATTGCGTCAGCAGCAGATAGACAATATTAGATTCTACATATTCATCTCCACAGGCACCTATCCTGTGCTTGAAATTCACGGAATAAACAAACCAAGTGAGATCTACTACAGCTAGTCAGACGCAGAAATCAAGAATTCATTACGGTGTTAAACACATAAACTATCAGACTGGACCGCACAATCACCAATACCACATAAACACAACCACCTAGCCTTTCATACATCTAGTTTAAGCATCTTATCTATTTATTTAAGGCATATTGCAGAGGTACTTACTATTCAACCTCTTCTGCTCAGCCACCGCTTAAACCCTAGAACCTAGATGCATGAGATCCAAGAGAGACTATCCAACACACATATTCACCCTACATTTTGCAGCACCCACCTTCATAAACTGATCCAATCATGCAAAGCATCCGCACCTGCTCCTCACATTCGACACAATGATTTTTTCTTTGTTGCAAACATTTGCCTTTCCCATCAGTAGAACCCTAGAGTTCACAGCATTCAACACCAAGCAGATACAGTACTAAAACAACTCAATCATGTATGTCCACCAAAGCTCCCACAATTGTCATTTCAGAAAGCTCATCTACGAAATTATCACAGGGAAAACCCAGATGAGTGCACAAGTCTTCAACCCTAGCAATAAAACCCACGAAATTCGTCACAACTCTCTAGAAAACAGAGCTCCAAGACATTTCTTATGCTTGCCACAACCGGAATTACTACATCTTCTGCAGGGATTGAACACATCAACAAGCACAAATCTACCAATCTGGCTAAGGAATGCGCAAATCCTGAACCACAGAGGCAAAAACAAAAGGCATAATACGGCAGTAATTCGCGCCAAGGAGGGAAAGGGTGAGAGATCTACCAGGCACTGATTTTATTTCACAAAGACACAGCAAAGAGACTACTGTCTGTGAAGATCAAATAATCAATGGATGAAACAATTAATCAAGAGAGCATTAATAAAACACTAACCAGTGGCAGCAAGTAATCGAAGTGTTCGGTGATTGCTTGCCCTTAAACCTTGCCGCACGCTGCAGCCTGCCCTGGCCAGCACGGCACCCGCTGCCCAATCCGCCGCTGTGGTGCACGCCCGCGGCACGCGTGCTGCCGCCTGCCGACCTGCCGCGAGGCCACGCCCGCCGCTGCGCCGCACGCCCGTGCGGTCACGCCCGATGCCTGTGCAGACAATGGTTTCACCTCGCGTCTTGCCGCGGACGCGCCTCGGCGGCTCGTCCGTCCGCGCCTCCTTGTCTCCTTCGCGAGAGACAGGGAGAGAGGGGAGAGCTAGGGTTTCATGTGATTTGGGGAATCTCGTGGGCAATTGGATTTCGGAATGCCCAGTTGGTGTTCATAGGTTGGAAGAACGCCCGCGCGGCCGGAAGAGGCCGTCTCCGGCAGCGGCGAGCGGTCGGAGGCCGCGGTCCGGTCGCCTCCTGCGAGCCCTAGGCACAGTGAGAGAGAGAGAGAGAGAGAGAGAGAGAGAGAGGGGGGGCAGAGAGCGGAGGGGGGTTGCTTCGCGGGTGTGATCCAGATAGGGGGGCCTCAGAGGCTAACGGGTTAACGGGCTGATCTGATGGTGTAATCTGCACTCCGTACAGCACATTGTGAATCCATATAATAATGCATTTTAGATAATAAAGTTTTGCTAAAAACACGGCGTGTGTTAAATCTATATATTAAATTCACGGCATCTTTAACCGGTTTTTGTTGCATCCTAGTAAAAGGTTACGTCCCTACCAGCAATGTCACTAATACACGTTTTTCATAATATATATCACATGAAAAAATATACTCACATGTAATTTTAAAAAAATTATCCATGTTGATGTAATATACACGTAGACGTGTTTAGCTCTAAAAGTATGATCTTGAGCTCCGATATAATGCTTAGTACACATAATACCATATATCAAATGCAAGCACTAAAATAGAAAAAACAAATTATATAAACAAAGTAGTACCCACCATTAATATCATTATGTCATGGTATAACTATATGTGAACCACTGCACGTACGACAAAATGAGCTATGAATTTGGTATGATGATTTAACACAGTAATCTCCCACGCTACCATGCAAATTATGTGATCAAACGTTAGTGTGATGCATCTATTTAAATCTTACTACTTTGTGTCGCCGGTATGGCATTTTCATATTGACATGGTGAAGGGTTGATTATATGCACATCGATTTTGAAAATAACCAACAACTACTAAGATTTATGGCATTAAAACGTGAATTTTGCAGAGGACAAAGTAGGAGAAATTTTAGGGGTTGTTAATTAATGAGATTCATTAGGGGAGTTAGTGTGTAGCGAATGCTGAATTTGTAAGAGTGCAACTAAATTTGTGAGCCATCAGATTTAAGTTGAACGGATGGTTTAGATCGTTTGAATTCCAGAATTCGTGCTCTTTATACTGGTATAAAAATAGGGGATGCATATTGTATGCACTAGCCATATGAGGTGACTAGTGCACTGGAGGGATAAATAGCATGTTTACTGGTCATGAAAAATTTCAATAAAATTTTGACAATATTGACACAATATGTATGCGCCATAGCATAAAATTTCAAAACCAAATTTGATTCTCACGTAGAGAAACAAAAAAGACATATCCTACTGCGAATAATACCAAAATTAAATTTCCTACGAATAGTAGGTTTCAGGCACTATTCAAAGCATGATTTGCCTTTTTCTTTCTTTCTCGATGAATGACTTGAATTTGAGTTTGAAATTTTGTGCCAAGTTAGATGCAGGTTGTGCCAAATTTTTTCAAATTTTTCAAAAATAAAAAATTTATGACCATTAAACATGCTAATTATACATCTAGTATGCTAATACAACCTAAGCCCCTTAGTATACATAATGTGCCCTCTAAATAGAGACTAGAAATTTCATGTGTTGGATTTTTGTTAAATCCAAAGAAATTTATTGGCATGGCCATAGAAGCTCTTAAACGATGTATATGATGCTTCTGAAGAGCGTGTACAAAGAGGCGTTGTACTTACCTCTCTTTCCTAACACATGTAACTTGTGAACATGGAGGAAGAAAAACGAGAGACTCTTCGGTCGACCTCGTCATTGTTGTATCACGGTCATCTCTTCTTGAAGTATTATACTCCCTCCGTCCACAAATGTAAGGCGTGCACGGAATTTAAAGTTCAACTTTAACCAAGAATTAAACTAATAGTATTAAGCTATATGACACAAAAATGATACCATTGGATTCATATTCAAATATATTTTCAAATGGTATCACTTTTATATTATATAATTCAATAGTATTGGTTTAATTCTTGGTCAAAGTTGGATCTAAAATTTCGTGCGTGCCTTACATTTATGGACGGAGGGAGTAGAATCATGCAATCATTAGGTACCACAGAAACAATTAAGAGACAGCTCACCGTACCAATTGAAACGAGGAGAGACAATATCTGGAACTGACTTAAAGACATTTGATCCACCAATTCTGTGGGATTCTAAAGAAAACAATTGTGAATTTGACACCAAATTTGAAACAATTCCAAAGTCAATTTGTGGTTGCTAAACCGTGTTGTGCTGAATTTATTATAATGTGCTATGAAAAATAGACATGAAAGTAGAAAAAAATATATTAAATAAATGATAAAATAAACAAAAATTGGTTGGACAAACGAGATTAATATAATCCTGCAATCCCAAATAGAGCCTATCCAAGTAAAAAATGCAGCGAGTTTCACCTGTCACAATGAGGCCACCTACCTCGATGCGTCAGTGGAGGAAAAATGTTGAATTTCGTGAAACGATAAGGTGGCATATTTTTGAACCTGAACTGGTTCAATATACTAGAGACGCCCTCAGTGTTTAGACCATACAACACACAATCAAGGTAGTTAATAACCAAAACCAGCTGATTTCAAGTGCTTTTCTAGCTCCCTTCTCTGCATTTCCAGTGGTTTATGTAGCAGCTAAGTACCACGGCTACAAGATTCTATAGTACCTTCCAATCCTCACTGGGCAAATTGTATCCTTACTGTAGTTGTTAGCCCAGAATACGGTCATATTTATGCATCTCAGCTCATTTCCTGAACTTGCAGGGAAAACATTACACATGCACCAGCCCCGGGAATTTAGTTTACAAGCCAGAGAATGTCTTAAGTCTAAAATAATGCATTTCCCATTATTTATAAACTTACACATAACAGTAGTTTATGAAATGCGGAAAATAATGATCTGTAGTTCTGTACAAATTGCCAATTTATTTGGCCGGCAAGCTCTTGTGAAATTTTCCTATTAATTTCATGTCACAAGTGCGTACAAACGAATTCCCAGGTGAATATATTTCAGCCATCACCCTAGTCATGATGCAAACAACCTTCGGGGGCATGTGCTGTCTTGAAAATCAAATGAATCTTTGAGCTTGTTTGTGTCTCACTATCGCTTTTAAAAACTAAATCATATATTTCACTGTATTTGTCAACGAAGTGGACTTGAAGACCTTCTTTTACATTACAAGCAAGCTCCTCGAAATCCCTTCTGTTCGCTGATGGAAATGTAATCGTCTTTACCCACTTATCCTGGCAGCGATGGTTTTCTCCTCCACCTATTTAAGAGCCAAAACACAAAGCGTTACTGCAGTACTCACTGTTCATATGGAAAAAAAATCATATAGGATGACCATAACCATATCGATGGCTTAAGATAAACATCCGACAAACTTCAGAGTAAAATGTAAACAAAGTATATATAATAGTCGGCTTGAGAGATTCGAGAAATGTTGTGCCTGCATGCATAAACTTGCTGTTGTTATTATATAAGTATATACTTGCAGCAAATGCCAGTTCCTCAAGCAGCAGAATCCAAGAATCAAGACTATAGAGGGAGTTTTTTTTTAAAGACATACGGAGATAGGCTTTAAGGTCACACACGTTCCAAAAGTCTAACATAAGAAAGAGATAAGACACGATTATGACCTCAACAATTGAACAATTGATTTAATTTAGTATCAACACCAGTAGGTCAGCTACCCCCGTTCCGAAATCACCAACAGCGTGTTTGGTAACCGGATGGATGGGGAATGAGAGTTTAGAGGTGGGAGTAGACGTAGGGATGAGACAAGAAAAATGGCTGTTTACTCTCAATCCCTCGTTTGGCGGTGAGTAGAGATTAATATCAATTACCTCTCCCTCCCATGAATTACCAGGTCCTAACCAGAGAAGAGATTGATGGGAATTTCATTCACCAATTCCCTTTCCCCTTCCCCTTTAAACTCCCATTCCCCCCAACCAAATAGATGATATTTAGTCCTAAGTCCCCTTAACTCTCATTCCCTATCTCTAATTCCCTCCAACCAAACAAGCTGCAAAGGTAATTGGTGCGGGAAAGGGCTGCCTCTGAGAGCTTTCAGATTTTTGCCCGTTCGATCCGTGGTTCCCATCATCTAGGCCATTGGTTATCATCGCCTGCTGCTAGAGGTCCCTACACGAGTTTTCTTGCTGGTCGATGGAGGAGTGCGGTGGGATGTGCTGGTCCCTATATACACGAGTTTTCTTTTGGCCTGTGTCGCTGCCTTTGGACCGTGGGATGTGCTGGTCCCGTGTTGCAGCCAGTGTGTGCTGCTATCTGTTCGATCTCAGCTCTCTGCGGTCGTGGGGGTATAATGATGATTTCGCGCGCTCCTTCGTCCTGTGTCTATGTCATTCCGTGCTTCTGGTATCGCGGGGTTCGCCGCCGGCCCATGCTTGAGGCCAGCGCGTGCTGCTCGATTCGCGGCTTTGCCTGCTCCTTTCTCCCGCGCTGCGTTCCTGGTGTCCTGTGATTTGCTGCCGGGTACAGACGTCTTGCCGTGCTCCAGTTCGTCGTACGTGCTCGCCATACGCTGGTTCGTCCGTGCGTACCGAAACACTGTTTGCTGCTGTTTCGGGAGCATCGACCTTCCAGCAAATCACTGTTGGGTGAGCATGGCCCTTGCAGCAAAATACTGTTGGGTAGGTAATTGCTGTGGGGAAGGCAGCCTACATGAATCCATCTTCCTTTGCCTTTCTTCTCCCTCCCTCTTTCGATTACTTTGGCGTCCGTTTTATCGGTTTCGCGTCCGCGGTGCTTCCTTAGTCGGCTTCTTGCCCTCTAACTCCGGTGGATCTACAGTGCTTGTGCTACCGCAGGAACAATGCTGAGGCCAGTTTTTTCCCAATTTTATTGTTCTCCGAATGTCGTGCTTCCTGCTCTGTAGCCCGTGTGTCCCTCTAATCGATTGATTGTTTCTTGTGTAGGTCACGTGTCTGTGTTCTTCGCGTCGTCGGTTGTTCCTTCATTGTTCCTTCAGGTTTATGCCACTGCTTTTTCCTATGGGTTGTTTCCTTACTACTTGTCCAATCGATTATGTTTTCCACCCCCATTTAGGCCTCCGCTCTGTTTACTCATCGTATGCCTAACTTTTCCCCTTTTCGTTTTGGGTTATCGAAGGAGATACGTGATGCTGGCCTGTTCAAAAGGGGGGACGAATACGCTGTTTGTCAGGAACCCTTCAGTGAGCCGGCAGGTGATTAGTTCATTCTCCCTATGTTATTCTATACTTTGCTTTTTTTCCCTGTCTAATGTTCTACGGTGTTTCCTTTTGTTTGGGTGTTCGTGGGTATTTTTCTGGTTATTGTTATGTGTAATTACCACAAGATGTTCATTGCCTGCTATTCCCATGTGCCTCTGTTGGAGATTATCGCCCATCATTGTCGCTTACCGTTTCACTCTTACGTTCGTGAGGTGGCGCACGATGGCTCTGTTCTAGCAGGGGTCGAGATCGAGGTCTTTGTTAATAACGAGGGTGATCAGCCCCAGAGGCATTTTTTTGGGCATGCGCACCTATCGAGATGTCTTCATGTATGATCAGGCTGCTTTCCAAGCCATTCGGTTCTTGCAAGGATTATATGGGTTTGTTATGTCTGATTATAATTATGAGGGTATGGTAGCTTATAGAGAGCTTGCTTGATCAGCTGTACTTCTCGCTGCTTCCCTTGCTCGGCCAGTCGTATTTGCTGATCGTGCTGGTGTCATATCTGTGAATGAGGCTGTTCAGTGGCAAATTCTCTATTCTCAGTTGGTTTCGTCGGCCTGCGATCTTTAGTATTATGCAGTTCGTTTTATACATGTATCTCTCTGTTATTTCTATTTGTTAGTTTCGATTGCTTGGTTGTAATAATTAATCCTATGATCCTATCGAATTGCCAGCTTTGCTTTATTTTCTCTAACCTATCGTTGTTATGGTTCAGTTGTCTATTCTTCGACACTTTTGGCCACCTTCCTATCGCCTGCTTACACTTGTTGGCCTTGGGTGCGTATTTTTCTTATTGGATTTTCAATTTTTACGAGCTTTTTTCCTTTTGTATAGTACTACCATGTGGAGGCTGGGTTCAACCTGATCAGCCTCTTGTGGTGGTATGCCTCCCCGGCGTCGTGGTTGTGCTAGCGCACGTGCCTATTTTATACCTCCTACTCCTGCTGGCCTGCTTCCTCATAAGCGAAAGAGTATGGTGCCACCCAACTGTCCTTCCATTTGGTTTATTACTTCTCTAAATGTCAGTGCTTTTATATCTGTATTTCTACTGCCCCATATAGGAGATGGTTGGTTCCCGTTCTTGAGTCCTGCAATTACTGTTAGGAATAGGAAGAGACGTAGGTTGCTAATCGATCTACGCCGTTTTGGATATAGAGGTGCACTTTCTTTTTTAATTACTGCTGTAGACTTGCCTTCTATTTGTTATTTAGATCCTTCTTATAGTTTTGCACTCTCTTATTATGTAATTGTGTAGAACATATTGTGTTCGGGCCGTTACCGGGCGACTGGAATGGCTTTAGTGTCGAATTTGCAGAGTATTTGAAAGGTACTGGTTATGAATATGGGTTATACATTATTGTTTACCTCTGAATAGTACCTTTTATCCTACATACCCTAGGGTTTCTTATCCCCTGTGTTGTGCTCAGCTTCTATTCAGGACAGTCGTACCATGGTCCTCCTGAATACCAATGTTGTCACTGTGGTGCATCTTTTTGGTATGCAGAGAGGGTCGTATCCATGTCATCTGTCAGATATCGTCGAGTTGTCTATAACCTGTGTTGTAAGGGTGGGAAAGTTGCTATACCGCCTTTTAAGCCTCCGCCAGCTTTTCTATCTCAGCTTATGCATTTTAATGGTGATCGTTGTTCTAGATTGTTTCTTACAAAAATACGCCAGTACAATTGCTTGTCTAATTTCACATCTATGGGTGCGAGTATAGATCGGTTGTTAAATGATGGTCGTGGTCCAAACATTTTCAAAATAAGTGGACAGGTGCATCACCGTATAGGTTTGCTTTTGCCGCAGGAGGAATGATCTCCTAAGTTTGCTGAGTTATACATCTATGATCCTGCTAATGAAATTGACCATAGGATACGCGCTTTAAATCCGAATGATAATATTGGAGGTGAGCTAGATCGTGGGATTGTTGCTGGTTTGATACGTATGCTTGATGAGTTTAATCCTTTGGTTCACCAATTTAGGCTAGCAAGAGAGCATTTACAGGACCATGCTGATGAGCAGATTTCTATTCGGATTATCGCACCGGGCAATGGCGATGGTCCACAGTTTAGCTTACCCACATCTAATGAGCTTGCGGCTTTGGTTGTTGGTGATTTCACCATTGAAAGTTGTTGTCGTGATATCATTGTCAATGATAAGTTCAATGGTTTGCAACAGATCTCTTCTTTGCATCCTGCTTTTATGTCTTTGCAATACCCATTATTATTTCTGTATGCTGAGAGAGGGTTTCAGACTGATGTTTTATATGTTGGTATAGATCCATCTGCTGGTGGTGTTCGAAATACGATGACGATGCAAGAGCAGGAGAACGAGGCCATGCGGGCCACCGCCGGCAGCGCGCTGCAGCAGTGCCGCCTGCTCGAGCAGAAGAACCGGGTGTTCATGGCGCACGTGCGCGAGCTGTGCAGCACGCTCCAGCTGCGGAACTCCCAGCTCCGCATGCTCGGGGAAGTCGCCGGCGTGCCGCTGGACGTGCCGGACGTCTCCGGCCACCTCATGCAGCTGTACGGCGGCCTACAGATGCCGCTGCAGATTCAGATGCTTTTCCAGACCGACGACATCATGGTTGATGCCTACAGTATGCCGTGGCTCTGAATCAGCAGCATATTATGCGAAAAAAATGCTATGATTGTGTGGCGTGTTTTTTTGGTGCTATGATGTGAGCTACTGCGCTGCTATGGCTGTTGACTTTGTACTTCTGCTCCGTGAAGGTGAACTACGTGTACTACAAGTCTATGATGTGTAATGTGTTGCTATATATGAATATGAATAAATAAGTAAAGTTCGTGAAGTTGTGTACCTGAGCTGAACCACAAATTGACAAGTACGACTGTGCCTAGCCTAACATTAAAAATGTCTTTTATTCTTTCCTTTCCATGCAGAGCACTGCTATATTGAGGTGTATGCAAGGATAGCAGATCAAATATCTACAGAAAGATTGATACATATCATTTCTATATACGGGAGTGCTGCTGCTCACAAATTTAGCATGGTTGCTACACTACTTAATTTATTCATTTGTTAATGAAAGTGTCTAACTAGTGGTTTCTTAATTTAGCATTGGTCAATTTGTTTTTAATGATCTTCATTCAATGGTTCAGATTTCATCTATTTTCTATGTAAAAAATCACTAATCTTAACTCTCTCTCTTTTCTTCTTATCTTTCCCGCCATCTACTGCCGTTCTCTTTTTCTTCTCTGATCCCAGCAGTTGTTGTGGCGGCGGCTAGATCAAGCTTCCCTCTAACCCTCCCCCTCCCTGCGACTTTGGTGAACACCCCCAATCTGAACCCCTAACTCTAACCCTCTCCTCTGCCGATGCCACCATATCCACAACATCGCCGGCCCCACCTCGCCTCTGCTAGCACCGCCATGTTCGGGTTATCACCGGCCCTGGCGAGTTTTCTGTGTGGCCGAACGGAAAAGAGGTGAAGCAAGGACGAAGAAGGTGATTTGGCGAGGAAAAAAAAGTAAATATTAACAAACTGTGAAACAGTCGTCTAGCTTAGCATTTCTGTTGTTAATTTAACATTTGGGACATTTGGTGATCCGTACATTGTTAGCTGATCCACCTAACATCTGCGTGTATACACGCATTTGAGTGTATACACACCCTTTCGACGAGCCTTGAGCCTTTGATGGAATGAGAATACGAGGTGTTATCACTTGCTCGTTACGAACGAACTAATTAACGCCGGGGTAAACGCGTGTACATAACATAGTCGCTATCGTTGAAACATATATGGGAACTGACAACTCCCTCGAAACCTTTTCCTTCTTACAAGGTTTTCTCCTCCTTTCTTCTAGTCCTTTGTTCATCTCCCTCCGCTTCGGCCATTTTCTATCCTCTCTCTTACAACTCCAATGGCTGGAGAAGCAAGGCCCGGTTCTTCTTCCTATACGTACATTATTCGTTGCTTGGAGGAGACGCCGTCGCCATTCAATAAAGCGGCGTCTAGACCCAGTTACCCCTCTTCTTCTTCTTTTCACTCTCTCCACCTGGTCCATGATGGTGGCGACGGGGCGGAGCTAGGGAGGAACCGTCGGGGATTTTGCTGGATCTACTCTTCCCCCTCCTCGGCAACTTGGGCATCCACATGCTTCCATCTCGCTCGGATCTCCTATTTGGCTCTTCTTTTCTCCTCTTGCTTGCGCAATGGTGGTGCGGCGCTTGAGGTCGACGAATGAGCAGTTGGAGCTCACAGTTCGGGAATCTACTCCTTGCTTTTCTTTTCTTTGTTCAAATCCCCCTACTTCCTCCACCTGTTTTGCTTGCCGACGTGGTTTCTCTACATCTTTTGCCGGTGTTTTTGTGCTTCTTTTCCGGTCTCCTGGTAGCCAGAGCATGTCATTCTAGATGCGGTGCATATGTTCTCTTCTAGCTTCTGGTACCAACCTCCTCTTCTTGTGCAACCAATGTTGTCCCCTCCTATTTTTTGTGGTGGTGCAGGAGGAGCATCTAATGAAGTGTTGGCCATGGTGTGGTTGAGATCCAGTTCAACCTCTTCCACTGGAGGTGCAAATTGTTGTCTTTTGATCTAGCTGATAAACGGTAAGTTTTTCGGTGATGCTCTGTCCTCCTCAAGGTGACCACTGCCTATGTCAGGAGCTCATATCTCTCCACTGTATGAGGTCCTCTTGCATCTACGACACCAGCAAGGTTTCTTTCTTCCTGCTTCTCGGCGAGCACTGAAAAAGGATCTTTGGCGAACCTTGGCGCTTGTCCTTCATCAGATTCGAGCCGGTTGTCTTCTTCATCTCCAATGAAGGATGGCGTGCTTGCGATGGCGAAGCTCGCCAGCGAACATGTTGTGTGGTGGAAGATGTGTAGCCCATGGCCTCTTTCCAATCTCCACACATGTCCACTCACGCGTCCTCTCCCTAGGTGGTTGGATGGTACGTATGGCATGAGGCATTTCTGTAATTTGTCCTTTTCGGTTTGACTCCTGTTGGTTTAATATAAGACAGGGTTTTTCAAAAGAAAAGTTTAACGCCGGGGTCGCCACCATCGTGACACGGATGCCGACGCAACCGATGCCGACTGGCGTTAAACCGGCGATACTCGATCGATCGTGACGAGACGTCGATGCGTGATGTCGTGGACCGACAAAATTCCTGCCTCCTGACCGTCGCGGCCGGGCACATGCTTCCGAAAGACGGCAGCGCTAGCTATTCACGGACCGGCCGAGGCTTCGGCTCCGTCGACACTTCAGCATGCATGACGGCGATGGTTTTTGTTTCTTGGTTTCCTCCGCTCGGCTATGTTGTGTCGTCAGTGCCGAAATCAGAGCCACGTATGTACGCCTTGTTTGAGTTGCAAACGTGGAATACCGTGTGCCAAGCTACTGTGACCGTTTTGTTTTTCTTTAGGCGATAGCCGTTCTTGTATATTGCCCGGTCTCAGTCTGCTAGTTATTATCAGAATACTTAGCATTTTTATTTTTTAAATTTTCGGAATAATTCAGTATTAGTCGCATATAATCATAGCATATATCATGTATATATACTAAACATGAGTATAAGTAATAAAGCAGTATAACTCATATCTAAACAACATGTACATACAAGCATGACATATGCCAAATATAGTAATAGTATGGTCATGATGTTGACAGTATACCTTTCGGTAGAAGATAAGGACAGTGATGAACTTGAGGAAGTCTTCTCGTCATCGCAGAGACTTTAGAAAAGTAGACAGCGATCAGTCATACTAAGACGCTTCTCAAAAATCTTATTCGTCCTCTCGCGGATAGGATCCAAGGACGAATGGTTCCAGGAGCCTGCTCCCCCGAACACTGGTGCATGCCGGGACTTTGGATAGAGTAGCTCTAGAAGGGCAACTCAGCACACGAGGAAGAGAGAAGGCTCCAAGGCTCTAAGGCTCTTGGTGGTGTGTTGTGAGGAGGGGTGGAGGTGACCCTTATATAGGCTTGTGGGGGTAGGTGCAATTGTCCCTCCACATGTAGGCATGTGCCAGCACACGCTCTGCTTATGCTGACATGCGTCTCCACACACTCTCACATACATAACATGTGCTAGCACATGTCCCGCGCATGCCGACATGTGCTCCCACACAACCTCACACATAGCATGTGCTAGCACCCGCCTTGCTCAGTTGACATGTGTCCTCACACACTCTCACATAATATTGGGTCTTTAAGATTTATTGGAACCATTATTATGGGCTAAGTTCAAATATCTAATAAATCCCGTACTAGATCCTAGAAGCACCACAAAGTTTTCTTCTGTCCCAGTGTACTGTTAATATACCAGGTTTCGATGGAGACCTGTTAGGGTTGAACATCCATCTAGATCTTCAAGCTACACTCATCCACAACTACACAATGGACTATCCTTGAATTGGCAATATTATACAGATAAGTTTCACTTAAAGTCTTCACTGATACTAGGCTACCAAAAGGCTACCTCTCGGGTGGAGCACATAAGTCGTACTCCTTTGTCTCTTCATGAGCTTATTAGAGATTACCCGTGACTCACAGACTTGGACCAACTGTTGGGCTCACCTAGGTGTATTATTTTAGGAATGCTTTGTATGAAAATATCTTTGGTAATTAAAGTCACTGAACACATTAAGATAATATCACCATACCATATAGTTCCTGAGAGTGTTGCATTATCAGTGGAGTGGATTATAAATATACTCTCCTTTAGTTAACCAATAGCGTGTTCTTCCTAAGTCCTACTTCACGGGATCTCTGATGACATAGTTTGGGTTGCCACTATATTGTAACTCACACGGATCTCATACTCATCTCTTTCAATGCATTTTGTATCAAATTTCGTGATAGTCCCTTTGTAAAGGGATCTGCCAGGTTATTTGCCGTTCGTATGTAATCCAAGGCTATAACTTTGAATTTTCTCAATTTCCTAACAGATTTCAATCATCCTTTAACATGCCTTGATGATTCATGTTATTCTTAGTATTTTTCACTTTTGTGACAACCATTTGGTTATCACAGGTCATATGAATAGTCAATATTGATTTATTCACTACCGTGGCAAGTTCATCAAGAGATCACGCAGCTATTCTGTCTCAATAGTGGTTGTGTCTAATGCTGTGAGTTCTGCTTCCATGGTTGACCACATGAATATGATCTGTTTGCAAGTCTCCGTGAGATAGCTCCACGGTCAAACATATCCACTCGTGGCCTTAGTCTCATGAGCATTAGAAATCCAGTTTGAATCATTATATCCCTCCAGTACATTTGGGTACTTGGAATAGTGAATTTCATAATTCATTGTACCTTTTAGGTAGCGTAGACCCTTTCAAGGGCGTGCCAATGATCATCTCCTGGGTTGGATATAAACTGGCTGGATGTAAACTGGCTCAACTTGCTCACAACAAATGAGATATCAAGTCTTGTCGCGCTGGCTAAGTACATGAATGACCCAATAATGTCGGAGTATCTTAGTTGATCTTTACTGATACTTTTATCCTTTTAAAGTATCAGACTAAGATCATAAGGTGTTGGAGATGACTTGTTATCCATGTAGCCAAAGTGGCTCAAGATTATATCAGCATATCATCAACATACAAATACATGATTACTCCCCCACACCCACCATGGTGGTAATATACACATCTGTCGGCTTTGTTTACTGCAAACGCCATATATATTAAACTTATGTCAAATTTCTCATGCCATTATTTAGGTGCCTACTTGAAGCCCCATAACGACTTCAGTAATTTACAAACCTTGCCCTCTTGACCATTCACTACAAATCCATCAAGTTGTTTCATATAGATTTTCTTGTCCAACTCTCGATTAAGGAAAGTCATCTTAACGTCCATCTGATGAATGAGAAGACGGTGTGAGGCAGCCAAGGGTAGCCATACTTGTAAAAGTAGTCTCTCTAGAAACAGGTGAGTAAGTATTAAAGATGCCTTGACCTTCTTTTTGGGTATAACTCTTGACCACAAGCCAAGCATTTTACTTTTCAATAGTACCATCAGGCCTGAGCTCTTCTTCTTGAACACGCATTTACAACCTACAGGTTTACAACCATAGGGATGATATGTGATTTTCTAGGTCCCGTTAATGAGAATGGAGTCCATTTCATGATGGATCGCTTTCTTCCAATAGTCTGCATCAGGAGATGCATACGCTTCTGAAATGGTCTTAAGAGTATCATCCACGAGGATGCAGTGGAATTATCACCAAAAGATTTTATGATCCTTTGTCTTTTGCTCCTCCTAGGGGCTTTACTATATCCTCCTAAGGAGTTTGATTATTAGTTTGTTCAAGATGTTCAATAGAAATGGCGGGTTTAGGAGTTAAATGAATTGCTTGACTAGAAGTGTTATGCATATCTCGCATGGGGAAAATGTTTTCAAAGAAGGTAACATCCTTAGACTCCATTATTGTATCGACAAGCATATCAAATACCTTAGATTTTACTACTAGAAACCTATAGGCAATGCTTTGGTGAGCATATCCTAAAAGATAAAATCAGTGGCTTTAGGTCCAAGCTTGTGCTTCTTTGACCTCAACGACAATCCAGGACAGTTCGGATTGGCACAGGGTTGAGCGAGAAATAGGAAAGCATCCTCTGAGCAAATGCAGATGTCTGCGTGGAAGGCATACGACATGCCCGGGGTCCCAAGGAGGTGATTGAGAACAGGCTAGCCATTCAGCCTGGAAGAAGCTTATCAAGAAAAAACTCCGATGGTTTGCTCTAAATCTCCAAGATGCCATCCTTGCGAAGCTTGATAAACTCCTGGAGGATAGCTTTATTCGCGAGGTCAACCATCCTGAGTGGCTCGCTAACCCTATGTTGGTCAAGGCAAATGATCAACATGGCGAAAGACGATGGCAACACTTAGTCGCATTATCTTTGACCTCCTTCGACCTTGAAGGAGATCCAAGCCCTGACCAGTCGGATGGCAGGCTTGGTCCAAACCTTGACCGGCTGAATGGCAGCGCTTAGTCGCTTCATCTCATGGTTGGGAGAGCATGGGTTGCCTTTCTTTAAGGCCATCTGTAAGAGCAATAATGATATTTGATGGTCCGATGAAGCCACGAAGGCCTTCGAGGACTTGAAGTCATATCTCATGAACCCTCCGATCTGGTCTCACCTTCTGAAGGAGAACCATTACCGGTATACTTGGTAGCTACGCCAAATGTGGTCAGCTTAGTGCTAGTCGCCGAACGGGAGAGGTCCTAGAGACCTGTATACTACATAAGGAAAGTTCTACATGGGCCAAAGGAGTGATACCCAGAGGTCCAAAAACTACCAATAATGTGGCGGAGTATGAAAGCCTCTTAGTCGAGCTCTGGGTAGCCAAATCTCTCAAGAGTCTGTCCACTATTAGCGAAAGGTGATCACAGTTAGTCGTAAACCAGGTGGACAAGGAATATATCAATTCTTTGTTGAGACAATGGCTCGCTACCTAGTAGAGGTGATGAAGTTGGAAAAAAGTTTTAAGGATTTCCAAGTCCAACATGTTCCGTGCAAGGATAACTCCCACGCGGATCAACTGTCAAAGCTGGGTTTCTCACGAACACATGTACCAATAGGTGTATTTCTTGAAGACCTTTTCAAGCTCTCCATAGAACCTTCCACGACCATTTTAGAGGTCGTAGTCATTGAGCAGGATGCAGAGTGGATGCAAACATTGGCCACTTATCTAGCGTCGGGGACACTGCCTGAGGACCATAACGAAAGGGAAAGGGTGGTTCAAAGAGCACGCATGTACAAGCTGATAATGGATCACTATATAGAAAAATAGCTCATGGAGTGCTCATGCATTGCATATCCCAGACCTCCAGGGTAGAATTCCTAAAATATGTACATGGGGGCTTGTGCGGCACACATGCATCCTATAGGACATTGGTAGGAAAGGCGTTCCGGCAAAGATATTATTGGCCGACTGCTTTGCAGGACACCATGCACCTGGTCAAGACATGTGACCAATGCCAATTCCATGCCAGGAAAATTAGCTTACCATTCAACCAGTTGCATACCATACCCTTGTCATGGCCTTTCACTACATGGGGAATCAACATCTTGGATCCTCTACCAATGGCACCATGTGGATACAAATTTCTATTTGAAGTCATCGATACATTCACTAAGTGGGATAAAAGCAGAGCTGATGGTTAGAATCACCGCCTCTACCGCCAAGAAATTCTTAAGAATGTGGTCACAAGATTTGGAGTGCCTATCTATTTCATCACAAACAACGGTATCCAATTCATCAAACAATCCTTCACAGAATACTATGAGAAAATCAGCATGAAAGTTTGCTATGCCTCAGTGGCACACCCGCAAAGTAAGGGGGCTATTGAGCAGGCAAACGGCCAGATCATGCAAGGCATAAAGAGACGGGTTTTTAACTGCCTTAAGGCCCTTTCTAAGAATTGGAAGGATGAGCTTCCGTCATTTCTGTAGGCGATATGCACCACGACCAATCAAGCAACTAGTGAGATGCCATTCATGCTAATCTATGCAGTAGCTGTGCTCCCAGGCGAACTTAAGCTTGGATCAGCCCGAGTTGACCTCCATGACAGAGTCAATCAACATGAGCAACGCGAAGATGACATGAACTTCCTTGACGAGCGACATGACTGTGTACTAGTCAAGTCAGCCACGTATCTTCTATGATTGTGATAGTACTACAATGAACGAGTGAACAAACACATACTTAAGTGGACAACCTAGTACTACGACGAGTTTAGAATCAGGTTGGCTTAAACAAGCTATCTTCCAAGTGGGAACGCCCGTATAGAGTAGCTTCCATCACGCGACCTAGATCAGTAAGATGGGCTGACGAAAATGGCAACGTTTATGATAGTTCATGGAACATCGAGTGTCGGAGTATTATTCCGGCAATACTAACTATGGGGTGGCGTGAGTACAGCAAATCAGGATGGGTGCACACGGGAGACAAGATTTAGACAGGTTCAGGCCCTCATAGAGAGGTAATACCCTACGTCCTGTGTTTGGTAGCTAGTATTGTGTGTATCCCGAGTGCCGCAAGCCCTGGAGATTTGATCTCGAGGTTGCCTGTACTTGGAAACAATGGAGATTCTAAGATACTTCTTGGCCTTGCCGATCGGAAGGTCCCTACCGGGCGTTATATAGGCGACCTGGGTAGGGTTACAAGAGTCCGAATCGGTTAACAGATTGATTTTCTAGCTTGTTACAACTAATTCCAGATACGCCGGACAGGTATTAGTCTTTATCTTGTACTCCACGTTGATGAGGCGCCCCCGTGCAGAAGTCGGACTCCGAGTAGTCGGCTCGGCCCTCCCTGTGGCCAGAGAACCGGATTCGTCCTTCTTGATGATACCCGGGTGCCCTGCCGTCATCATCGAGCACCTTAGGAAGTTCTATGTATAGCTATATGTTTTTAGTAGGTAAGTGTGTAGTATTACATGTTGTATCTCTACACTTGAATACTATTTTATGTCCTTAAATCTTAAATAGCAACCGCTAGTTGTCTTAGTGTACAAACCTGGCCTACGCACCATGATAGAACAAGACATAACACGCACACACAAGACATCATTTGTAACACGCGTTCTATACATCATCAATTGACCAATAGAGAGCCTCTCTTCACTTTTGTTCGCCTCGAGTGATCCTAATATTGTAGACGAAGATTCTCCATGATACTATAAGTTTTGCAAGATCGATCTTCGGGGTGAGAGTCCCGGTCGTCGACATCAGTCAAAGTGCGATTCTTCATTTCAGCAATCCTATTTGACTGGGGCGAATAGAGAGACGTCCTTTCATAGATGATTCCATGTTCCTCACAGAACAAGTTGTACTCATTTGACCACGATCTGACCAAACTCTTTTGATCTTTCTATTACGTTGATTCACAACTTCTGCCCTATAGATTTTAAAGTAGTCTATATCCTCATCTTTACTTTTGAATAGATATACATAGTAGTATCTAGTAGCATCATCGATTAAAGTCATGAGATATTTCTTTCCACCCTTAGTCAGTACACCATTCATCTCACAAAGATCAGCGTGTATAAGTTCCAATAGTACCGAGTTTCTTTCCTCCGCGACCTTGTGAGGTTTACGAGATTGTTTTGCTTGGACACAAAGTTGGCACTTAGAACCTTTGACTATGGAAAATTTCTAAATTAAACTCATACTGGAAAGCTGAGATATGGAACCAAAATTTTATATAAAATAATCGTGAGTATCAGACATTGGCCTCACCACTATTAACATTTTCATAAATATGGTTTACAATTTTATTGTAGAAATCCAAAAAAGAAAAGCGGAACAAGCCTCCGCAATCATAGCCTTTTCCAACAAGCAGTCCATATTTTGATACGACTATCTTATTGGACTCAAAACACCAATTTTAACCCGTCTTTATAGAGAAGGGAGCCGCTGACGAGGTTCTTATTTATTGAAGGGACACGCTCTTCAGTCTCACGATCTTTCCCGAAGTAAACTTCAAATCTACCATGGCAATACCATGAATAGAAGCATGTGACCAATTCCCCATTAGGATGGAAGAAAACACGAGCGGCCTAATAAGAAGAGAATAATGGGATACCAACACACACATGAATATGAGCATCCGTGTCAATCCATCAATTGGTGGACTGACTAACAGAGAGAATAGTAGGTAAATTACCATGCCTAGATGTCTCTTCTCCATTATTGCCAATGGGTGATAGAACCAGAGGTCTACCCTTGCTGACCCTTTATTTCTTTGCGGTTCTTGCAGTTCTTGGCCCAATGGTCGGGCTAGTTTCACCACACATGAAGCAAGGCTTGTTGCCTTTGTTCGTCTTCTTCTTTAAAGTTGGTGGTTTGAGTGACCTTGCTTTTTTCTTTGAACTTGCCATGACCGGGTTGTTGCACCATATTGGGTGCACATCTTTGATTCAAGCTTTCTCCTCAACATCAAGAGACGTGATCAAATTTTCAATAGAAATCTCTTGTCTCTTGTGTTTCAGAGATGTGGTGAAGTTTCTCCATGAAGGAGCCAACTTGGCAATAATGCCCCCAGCTACAAACTTTTTAGGTAATGTACACTTAAAGAGTTCGAGTTCCTTCACAATGAATTATATTTCATGGACCTGCTCGACGACAGAATGATTATTAACCATTTTGTAGTCATGATATTGCTCCACGATGTACAACTCATTGTCTGTGTCCGATGCATTGAGTTTAGCTTCGAGTGCATCCTAGAGATCCTTTAGGTCTCTCATGTGCATAAACACATTGCAAAGGCAGTACACAAGTATCCTAAGAACGGCACCCACAGAGAGCTTGCTGACATTTTTGAATGCCTTCTCTTGATCAAGAGTAAGGGTCCCTTCAAGTTTGCCACTAGTGACCCAGTACATGTTCATAGCGGTAAGCCATAGAGTGGCTTTAATATGTCATCTTTTGAAATAGACTCTGGTACATTTATCCGGCTTCAGTGCATCGGCAAAATCAGCCATTGTAAAACCCAAGTGCCTAAAATAAGGTTTTTGGATTGTTGAAATAATTAGCACTTTTAGGTTTATTTTGATTATGAAATAATTCATGACAGCATTAATCACATGAATAATCATAGCATATACCGTGTACATATTAGACATGACTATAAGCAATAAAGCAGCATAACTAACATCTAGACAACATGTATATATGAGCATGGCATAGAACAACTATAGTAATAGTATGGTCATGATATTGTTGGTATACCATTTTGTTGAAGATGAGGACGGTGATGAACCTAAGGAAGTCGTCTCGTAGTCGCTGATTCTTGGGGGAACTAGACAACGAACAGTCACGATGAGACACTTCCCTAAAACCTTATTCGTCCTCCCTGTATATAATCCCAGGGACGAACAGTTTAGGAGACTTGCTCTCCCAAACACCGGGGCTTGAAGACGAAGTAGTTCTAGAAGGGCAACTCAGCACACGAAGAAGGGAGGAAGAGAGAGAGGAGAAGGCTCTAAAGCTCTTGGTGGTGTATTGTGATGAGAGATGGAGGTGCCCCTTATATAGACTTGTGAGGGGAGGTGAGATTCTTCCTCCACATGCTGACATGTGTCCGCACATGTCTTATGTATGCTGATATATGTCCCACACACTTTTATAAATATAGCATGTGTCGATACATCTGCTAGAGACATTTACATTTTTACATAATATGAACTTTTTAAGTCTATTAAAATAATTATTATGGACTAGGCCTGGATATCTAACAGTTATTTGGTGGTATTTATGTGCGCCGGCCGGCCGTGTGTTACATACGGACATCACCTCGTGGACGTAACCATGTGTACACGGGTGGACCTACTGCAATAATAGGGCAATGGTTTATAGGAAAGCAAACGCCATTTCCCCCTCTGCCTGCCAACTTCGACGATATCCGGTGTGTTTGGTCTGTTGCTCGTGATGATGTTCCAAGACTTGACTCTGCACACCTTTTTTCTCCCTGTTGTCCATGAGAGGACGTGTTCTCTTCACCTTTTCCTGTGTGCCTGCACGCATTGCAACTTGAAGTCAAATTCCTGAATGAACTACGTGTTTCTTCAAGAATCAAGACATTCAGCTTGAGTTCCATGCATTTAGTCTGGCTAATGGTGTCTCAACAAGTTAATCATATGTGGTAAACAGGAAACGTGTCCACAACACGTAAGCTCTGGCTAATGATTTCCGCGACACGGGCTTTCTTTCGGCTAATTATCCTACAAAGGCACTAAAAAAATTGATTAAAAATGAACCTTCTAACTAGAAAGGAAATCTGCCAAGGCTGATATGTCACCACACGATTGGCCGCTAAAGGATAAGGGCAGAACAGCCACATATAAGGGCATATCCAAACCCCAACCAAAAACCTTCTCTTCCTCCTCACTGCAAACACTATTCTCAGTTCGCAGTTCGCACCAAGAACCCAAGTGCAAGGCCATGGTCACCATCACCACCATGGCCTTCACGGCCACCTTCTGGGCTTCCAGAACCCTCCCGCAGCCCCCGGCTCCACTGCCGCCTCGCCTGAACGTCGTGTCGTTCGCGGCCCGGGCGGTGCGCGCGCACGGCCGGCGGCTGGTGGCCGTGAAGGGCTCGGCGTCCACGCCGCCGGAAACTGGCACAGAAGGTGACGGAGAGCATCAAGCAGGCGGAGGAGACGTGCGCGGGGGACCCAGAGGGCGGCGAGTGCGTGGCGGCGTGGGACGAGGTGGAGGAGCTCAGCGCGGCCGCGAGCCATGCGCGCGACCGCAACAAGGACAGCGACCCACTCGAGGAGTATTGCAAGGACAACCCCGAGACGGACGAGTGCCGCACCTACGAGGATTAGTCCGTCGAGCCGTGTGAGCTCGTGCCAGCGCCTGCAATTGCCGCCCACATGAGCTAAGCTTCGAAGGTTTAGCTAGGCACATTGGCATCTTGGACGTGTAAGTTTGGTTTCCTTGCTTAATTTGGCTTGGCTTGCAATAAAGCGAGGTTTGTTTGTTCGTTCGTTAATTATTATAAGAAAAATATTTAGGAGTGCGGCTGTGATTCCAAGGCAGGGTTGCCTTAGGATTACATGAGCTGGGGTGCTTTTTGAACATAAATGCACTATGTGCTAGTACTAGTATGTTGAGATGCACATTTTACTCTCAAATAACAGGGCCAGAGATTTAAATAGTACTCGTATTAAGAATCGTGTTAGAACATAAGCAAATTAGACTGGCGCAGCGGAAGTGTGGTGGGCCCATAACCCGCAGGTCCCAGGATCGAAACCTGGCTCTGATGGGGAAATTCTTTGCTGCAAAGCCGAGCCTGTTGTCCAAAATTAGTACATGACGAAATTGCAGTATGCTCCTAGTGAACCAACAGCTCATCACTAAGAGAAGCTATAAGCCACCTAGGATTATTTCCATGTCCGAGCTCTCTGGTTATCTGCAACACTTGAGAACAGTACACTAGCTAAATATCATAAACAAGGTTGTTTTCTTCTTTCCACCGATGAACATTAACAACGGGGAGATAACCAATGCAAAATTTGATCATTAGAAAATCAACGATAAGCTACATTAGTGAGTCATATGACGTTTGCATCTAACTTGAAACAATCAAGTGCAGAGTACCAAGAATCATCCCAAAGTCTGACCTTGTTGCTGCGAGCTAAGCTTTCTTCAAAAAATAGAAGTTAAATGCAATATCCCTTTTTATTTTGTAAATCCTCGAAAGTACGGTCCTTCCTGTCTGCATGACAGAAGTACATGAATACAATATACATGATCAAGGTTATACAAGTAACAAGAGGCATCACATTTTGCCAATATTACAGATAATTTTGCTACACGCGGCATATTGTATTGTCATATAAGAATATGTGCTCATTGGGAATTCTATTTTCAGAAACACCTTAAATCTTTCTCTTTTTTTGCATCAAGAGTGAACCAGATTCTGACCATCCTGCACTTGGAGGTACTATCACAGAATCACAACAGGGAATTTGACAGCCTTAACTATGCGGTAGCTACAAAAAGAGTACCATCGTCCAATGTACCCACCCAAATCAAGATAAAAATATGACTATGGTTAACTGTGCAGCACATTCCTTCGCAAGGAATTTCAGTTTGCTCACTGACATCCTAATCAGAATGAACTCTACAGGATGCCGCCCTTCAAAACCCTGGCATGACCCTCTCCCTGCACGCTTTCAGTTTCCATTTCAAATTCCCGGTCCTCCTAACATGTTGTTGACTTTGTAGCAGCAATCACCCAAATCTTCCCAAATCCTACACACATGCTAACCGCTCACCCGATTCAATAACCTTATGAAGTACCCATCACACTATCTTTTCTTCTTAATTACAGAGGAATTAGTACACAGAAGCAGGAAGTTGTCTAACTCGATTTAAAAGGTCGCACGGTCCGAATCAAGATCCACTCATAGTCTCGTATCGTGGTGAGAACCCACAAAAATGTTGGTAAAGCATTTGCAGTTTTGCACAATCCTTAACAGCCATCTAAGCTGTAACAGCAACCTTGCAAGCCTACAAAAAGTGGTAAGCAAGCGACGTAAGAGATTTTTGGTTGTGAGAAGGAACCGACAAGCCAGCGTTCGAAGGTGGCCAGGTCGATGGTGCCCTCGCGGATGGAGACGAGGAACGGGTGCCGCGTGGCCCACTCGTACATCTCGCAGTGCCTCGCCATCCAGGGCGCCGTCGTGCCCGCCTCGACCCCGCCGCCCTCCATCGCCGACGTGTGATGCTTACGCCCGCTGTATGAATTTGTTATTAGCGCTCCCCACTTCCATGGGGTCTCTTGACTCTTGAGTCTTGACGTTGTAACACAAGAAAATTGCATCTCGATCCCTCAAAACTTCAGTCTGTGAAGTTGCAGTGCTTCTCTGAGTTTTAGACAAAAGATTGTAGGAGTCTTGTAATAATTATGTGCGTACGTGTTTTCAGTGTACAAATATGGTCGTATTTTCACATAAATTTTTTGAGCATATAGACTTACACGTCATCTTGCTATAATCGGAGTAGATGGCAGAATCTTTTATCCCCCGTCTCCTTTAATTTACAACTAGTGAAGAATGCGCGCCTTCACACACAGCAGTAGATGAAAAACGATGTGATAGGAACTGCGTTCTACCTAATCCTCTTAAGCGAACGTTGTATTAATTATCTGTTAGATGCACTTCTGAGGGTTCTGGCGATGAAAGTAAAGTAATAGCGGGGCAGCAAATAGTTACAGAAGTTTTGTCTTGTACAGGATAACAGCATTGTGCTCCTATATATTTTTACCAGATAACTGACATGCTGTGCTCACGGTCCAAGCTATGTGGACTGGGAATAGGACTATGCGAGACAAAAAAAATCTATTGTATAGCGGATACGCTGCACGTCCAGCACGCAGCAGAACCTAAAGCTAGTTTTTCCTAAGCATACATACTGCTGCTATAATACGTTGAGTGACGGGCTGATAGGGGTAGGCTTGCTTAGCCATCTTCTGCATATGCGACGGTACGCTCTATGGTGAACAAGGCTCTCTACACCCGTGAATCACTGTAGCGTTTGAAGGCGGATAAAAGCATGAGAATGTGCACTAACAAAATAAAAGACGACAAAGTATTTTCTATGAGACGAACCAAGTAGACACGCAACTGTTTGCAAGGTTTTTAATCCGCTTATTGTTCACGGAAGGAGGACTGTGGTCGATGGGTTCAGGGATCTGGTCCTGATTGAACGGTAAATTAGTATCTTATCAGCGTTAAAGAGCAGGATCTGGTTCAGTGCGGACGCATGCACGCGCTTCAGCTATACGCATCTCGAAAGCCAAACGCCTAGGACATCGCCTGCAGCAGCTAGCGCTTGCAAGTCCTAAGAGCGAGCAGGTTCGCATCATCAACATAAATGATACATGTGTTCTGCAGGTACACTAACCCAACTTGGCTCGCCGATTCGACCGCCTCGTCAGCATGAGCCCCAGCACGATGCGAAGGCAGAACATGCACCGTTGAGGCGGAAGATGCAAGCATAGTAACGACGGTATGGCGCCGGGCATACGGCAGCACGGCAAGGCTGGCAAGGACAGAGAAAAAGCAACCCACAGTGGCGAAGAAACCGAAGACGCAAGAGGCGAAAGATGCAAGGTGTGGTGCCGGGCACACGGCCGCACGGCGTTGCCGGCAAGGACAGAGAAAAAGCAACCCACGGTGGCGAAGAAACCGAAGACGCAAGCGGTCCAGCAAGCGGGACGCAGGGACGCAACCGGTCCAACAAATGCGCTCGTGAGAGACTACACGCCACGCGTACGTCAACATCGCCCGGTGGACAATGCGAGTCAGGCGGACGCTACGAAAAGGCAAACTGTCAACAGTCACGGGCGAACTCAGCGCCCACTGAACAGATAAGGACAGGACCCATGATATAGCATCCGCTCCCGGCTGCACGACGACGCCTGGCAAACGTGGAGGTGCAACACTTCACAAACGGGACACACAGGGAGGCCAACGCGTGGCCAGGCAGGCCAAAACGTAGCCGAGCAGCAACCGAGCGGCCTAGGAACGCCGCACTGACGTGGATAGCCTAGGAGGGCAGAAGCTCGCGCGGCTTTTATACCGGAGGATAGTTTCCCATAGTGAAGTGGCCCTCATGGTGGCGTTTTCTTGGGTTGTGGTCTTCACCGTCAATCTTTGGGCTCTTGTGGATAAAGCAAAGATGCTCCCCCTCCCCTTTCTTAATGGGGATGACAGTTTGGGTGATCTAGAGATCGGATTTGTGTATTAGTAACTCTTTGGTGCTCGTGTTGAGTTATTCTTCACTCAATCTCTATTTTATTTTAGTTAGTGTACATATCGAGAAAAAAAATTCAGATCTGGCCATTTTAGGATTGGTTGGCATATGGTGCTTATTCTAGATATGTAACCATATTATTTTAGCGTTGTAACTAAAGTTAATCAAGAAATAGAATCATTACAAATATGAATCGAGGAGCTCAAAAATACTCGACGGAGACACTAACCACCATATAACAGAGTGCACATCCTTTTTTAGTTACTTGTGCAAGTTGATGAACCACCCTATTACCCTCTCTTTTCACCTTCAAAACTTTCACCCCTGGAAGCAACACCAACAACCCCTTTCCTTCTTGATGAAGATCACTGAGCATAGCACGCTTTACCTCCTTTGTCGTCAAAGCACTTGCGACCACCGCACAATTTATCTCAACGATGGAAAGCATATTGATCCATTCAACCACTAGCCGGAGCCCTTCGACGCATGCGATATTCTCTGCCTCTTCTGCACTACTGCAGCGCCACAAATACTTCGAAGATGAAAGGAGGACCTCGCCTCCGTAATTACACACAACAATAATTCTAGTTACGCACAATAAGTTTTTAACAGCGATGTTCGAAATATGACTTGTTTGGTTTGCATCCAAGAGATAGATTACCAAAATTTGACTTGGTGAATTTTTGTGATGCCTAAGTTTTGGCAGTACAAATTTTTTAACAAGCTCAAAGTTCTTCACTCTCCGAAGGATTCCTCTGACGACCGGGTCCATGGAAATTAGGACCCACCTAACGTCGTGTTCACCGGGGGAAAGCGTAACGCGTATCGTCTCTTCCATTTCTAACACGCGGCAACAGCGAAGCGGACACCCCGGCCATTCTTTTTCTCCTATTATTCCTTTCTTCCCCTCTTCTTCCTCCTCCTCAGCCTCCTCCGAGAGATAGAGAGATCCTCGCAGCGTCCGAGCCGGCGTAGGTGAGCGAAGATGCTGGACATCCAGAAGCGGCGCGTCCAGCTGCTACTCTTCGTCACGGGCGTCCTCGCCCTCAGCATGACCGGTAAGCTTCCCGTTCGCAGAGTATTTAGTTTGCCATCTGTTTTTGTATAGATTCTTTTTTGTTTTGTCAATTCATGAAGCGAGCACCGCGGTTAAAAAAATCCCGTAGAATGGCAGATCCTTGCGTGCGTTTTCCCGTGTAATTTTTGACACCTCTTAATCTGTGATTCAATGATTTTTGGGTGGCGGTTGTTTCCTGGTGAAACAGAATGCGTGTTTGCCTTGTTTTTCAGTGCCGATGCGTGTTATTTTGGGCTTATGGACGAGTGGTAATGGCTAGGGAGAGCAAATGAGACAACTCCTTTGCTGAGATTTCAGCTGTTTTGGACCAATTGGGCATTTCCTTCCCGAGGTATGGGTTGATGTGGGTGGTGGAATTCGAACTGCACATTAGGATAGAGTGCCTTAATTCAGAAAGCCGTAATTTGGTGTGAATTTAGTACTAACGAATTTAGGATTATCTCATTGTCAATGAGTTACGGATGAGGATGATGTCGTTCGAAAGCTTGCTGTACAGATTAGCATCTTACTTAGGGCTGAACAAGTGAACATTGACTAGCATGGTAATTCATCCTGATGGATTCATGAATACACATTTGTGTGTATGGACCAAGCAATGTAAACAGACTGTCTCGGTCTTGAAAGTAGCATAGTATGATGAAGAATTTGGAGTAACAATGTTTTGCCAGTTATATCGTTATCGTTCAACTGAATCAGCGATGACTGATGTGTGGCTAGCTTGTAAATTATGTCCGGTACAAGTGAGTGTTCACATGCACAAGCTGCGCACATGTTTTGCCTTCTGCGCACATGTTTTGCCTTACTCAATGTTTTTCCCATACTCTAATTAGTAGATCCACGAGTTTCAAATTATTTTTTAAAGATAACTCTTGCTGAATTGCTAAGTTGACATATTTGCAAGCCATGATCCCATGATCTTGTAGCAAGTACTGAGACTTATTAATAGTTTACTAACATGGTAAGCTATTAGTGCTTTGATATTTTTCTTGACCTCCTAATGTTTTCCTAGATACCCATCTGATGATTTCACTTCAGATAAGTAAACCTGATCTCTTTGTCATAACCCTAATCCAAACTTCTAATTTACAGCTGAGAAGTTCAGGGAACTTGTTGGAAAGGAAGCTGCATCAAAGAGTGGGCAGTTCACATTCCTGAACTGTTTCGATATGGGCTCGGGCAGCCTTGCATGCGCAGGGAAGGAGGGCATCAAATTGTATGTCAACAACCTCCGAAATGCACACATGGAGAGGGTGCGGGAGCGGGCCATTGAGAAAGCGTTGGCTGATGCCTTGACAGAAGGCCTGAGTGCCACTGAGGCAGCCAAGCAAGCTCAGAAGGTTGGTGCAAAAGCGACAAAAGTGGCTGCTCGTCAAGCCAAGAGGATATTGGGGCCAATAATTTCTTCTGGTTGGGATTTCTTTGAAGCAATGTACTTTGGTGGAAGTATGACTGAAGGTTTTCTCCGGGGTACCGGTACCTTATTTGGAACCTACGTGGGTGGTTTCCATGGTGAGGAGAGGCTGGGAAAGCTTGGCTATCTTGCTGGAAGCCAGCTAGGCAGCTGGGTTGGGGGAAGAATTGGACTGATGATCTATGATGTCATCAACGGCTTGAACTATATGCTTCAGTTTGTCAAGCCAGAGCATTACCAGTCACCATCTTATGCTTCAGAAGAGGGTTCAGAATACGCAGATAATTATAGAACTGGCGAAAGAGAGGAGTCAACGTACCATGAAATGTCAGAAGAGAAGCAGGAGGAATCGGAGGGGTTCAGTTTGTTCTGAAACTGCAAACTTCGATATCAGCATACTTCTAATGGAAGTGCAGCAGTGCTTAACTTGTTCCGTTGTACCGAACCGTAACACGTTGTGTTTCTCTTTGATGAGGATATGATTCTTCTTTGTAATTCTTGTTTTTGCCACTGTATATAGAAACGTGCGCATGCAACCATTGTGATCCTGCTGAATGGTATAAACAGCAGCGAACTGAACATCTACAGATAAAACATCTAAGAGTATCTTTTTTTTCAAACTACTTTGGGAAACAGGTGTCTAAAGTTCATTTGCTGTTTACGTCTTCTACAAATCGTTCCCAATTTGATAGAGTTGGCAAATGTCAATTCGTTCAGCAGAAATTTCTTCAGTTACTGAAAAATGACAGAATTGAGAGCTCCAACTGGTTTTCGGCCTCTTGTACTATTCATAAGAACTGAATTTGTGTACCTGAAATAGCTGGAAAAAAGCAGTACCTATGACCACGGAGAAAAAGGAAAAGAAAAACTGAGATCCTGGAACCAACCATTTGCTCGCTGTCACTGCTCAGCTCATGCTGCAATGCAATATCGCCACATACACACCCAGGAAAGTCTCACACTAGCCCACAAATAAATGGAAAAGGCAGCCTTTATCTCTGTCATCCACGATATGTCGATGACATGACTCCATTCTGATTAAAGCCAGTCTTTTTGTACACTCGGATCAGATTCCAGTCAGAGACTGGAATTTTCATGTGAGGCTCAAAGAATTCACATCTCACTCAGAATGTGTCAAAATCACCAAGAAAACCAACCCAAATAGTTCATGTGTGTTTGGAAAACCAAACCAAACGAAAAACGAGAAACCTAAAATCTTAACCGATAACTCAGTTCTCAAGCACACAAACTTAATGGCAAAAGTATCTTTTCTACATCAAAGTATCCCACTGTTCTAATGCTATCTACTCGTATACAAGAAGGAAGAGTGGCCAAAAAATCATGTCTTCCATTTCCATCCTCGACAGGGCTTGCCTCCGCATCACCGTGCTCCAACTCGCGCCTCTGCGTGCTCCTATTCGCCCTCCTCATCTACCACGGCCTCTCCGCTTGCCTCGCCGGAGCGCCATGAGCTCCGCCGCGTCCAGGATGTCCCACAATGAGCTGCGGCCAGCTGCATCGGGCTTGGTCCAAGAAGACGATGGTGCGTGTTGCTTCTTTTCTCGGAAAGATCGTTGTGTCGATTGTTACTTCTTGTCGTGGAATGCGGGAAGACTGTGGGTTTAGTAGATTAGAGTGTTTGACTGGGGCGAGATTGGAGCTCTGGTCTTGGATTGATTAGTGGAAAGATAGTAGCTTCCTTCAGTTATGATCTGGATTGCTCTTGATAGGATTGTAGAAGTTAAATTAGTGTCGCTTGTTATTGTAAGATCATATCACTTGCTCTCTTTATTTTTCTCCAAGTATGTTTTGTTTTGCTCGTGATAGGACTGTTGAAGTTAGATAGATTAGTCTGCCTTGTTCTGGTAAAGATCATATCACTTAGCCTCTTCTTCTTTTCGGAGAAACTTATTTAAGTCCGTAGTTTATTTAAGTTGTGTGTAGCTTAATTCGTTCATTTTCTTGGTTTGTTCAAGAAAATATCATATCTTTAGTTGACGCTGTTGACTTTCAGTTCTTTTTTTGCTTTTCCGAAGTTAAAAGACAGTTCAGTTAGGCTCGTTATTGGGGAAAATGTATAGCTTCAATTGCCGTGCATGTTTGTTCCTTGTGAATTATTTGGACTTTCGTGCGCCTTAACCTTTTTTGTAATTCTATGTCTAAGCTTGTCTTGTTTTGCCTACTCGAGAAATGAACGTAATCGTAGAAACAAGTTTATGACAATGGTGCTTTTGTCTGTCCACGAAAGATAATACTAGATTTAGTTCTAGGAGTAAAGTTGTTGAACAATAAATGCATTGCCGCCTTGCCTTCTCCAACAGTTTAGACTTTTGGGTGAACTGGTTGGTGCATGCAATTCAATATGGTATTAGAGCTAGGAGGTTTCGAATTCAAGACCTGGCCAACGTACTATTTTAATAACAAAAGTTGTGGTCTAGATCATCCCATGTCTAAGGCCTAAAGGAGCCTAGACGTGAGAGGAAGTGTTGAAGTATAACTGCATTGTCCGTCTTGCTCCAACAGCTCGCATTCAAGACACGTCCAACACACTATTAATAAACATAGTTGCGACCTACATTGATCAGACGTCTAAGGCTTGGAGGAGTATAGACATGAGCGTGAGTGCTGAAGTATAAATGCATTACCCGCCTTTCTCCAATAGTTCGGGCTTTTGGGTGAACTGGCTGGTGCATGCAATCCAATAAAAGTGCAAATGCGTATTGGGTTTGGGACATTCCCTGATTGTTAGTGTTACAAAGAAACATGATGTTACCATTGGCATGGTAGGTTAATGATTGTAAGTATGCTCTTTGAATGGGACCGTACTTTTTCTCAATCATACATGGTTTCTTTTTGTGTGTCTGGTGAGTGTTTTTCTTTGTTGGTGGGAAGGTGAGTTCTTTATGTGTAGATATGTATTAAGTGCTGTTAGAGCAGCCTTTGTCCTGGATTTAATTCTACGGGTAAAGATAATGTGGCCTAGTGGTACAGTGAACAGTAAATATATTTGCATACTATGCAGATATTTCATCGGGAGCGATGGGCTACCACCTTCCCCCAAAAGAAATACAGGACATTGTTGATGCACCACCCCTTCCTGTTTTGTCGTTCTCACCAAGCAAGGACAAGATTCTATTTATCAAACGTCGAGCACTGCCACCACTATCTGATCTTGCAAAGCCTGAGGAGAAACTTGCTGGTGTAAGGATTGATGGCCAGTCTAATACTAGGAGTCGAATGTAAGTAACATTAATGCTTTGGCCAATTTCTGTCTTTGTACTATTTCCTTTCATTTTTGACTAGTTCATTCTTACATTTTACAACAAGTCATCAATGGAAATCTGATAAACCTAATTTGTAGGTCTTTCTACACTGGAATAGGTATCCATAAGCTGATGGATGATGGGACTTTGGGCCCAGAGAAAGAGGTCCATGGATACCGGAAGGAGCAAGGATTAATTTTGTTACTTGGTAACTTTACAGATCTTTTGATTAACTAACTTCTATCATTTGTTTTGTACCTATTTGTTATGGATTGCATCAATCTTGACTTTATGCATTGAACCATGTGAGCTAGGTCACATGACGGGTGTCATTTATCATTCAGTGTTCGAGTTGATGAGGTAATTGGTTGGATTAGCTTTGAAACAGAGTTTATGTGTTTTGATGATTAGATATAACTGCCTATTGTTTTTCAAACAGGAGGATAACAAAAGTGGCAAGCTAAGGGTGTGGGTTGCAGACGTTGAATCTGGAGAAGCAAGACCACTTTTTAAATCTCCTGAGATATACCTAAATGCTATTTTGACAGGTGAAAATGAATCTATAATTCTATGCCTCCTATCTTTCTCTATTCCTACTTCTAGATAACATTGTTTCTACTAAATTTGCAGCTTTGTATGGATTGACAACTCTACTTTGTTAGTCTGCACTATCCCTGTGTCATGTGGAGCTCCACCACGGAAGCCATCAGTTCCATCTGGTCCAAAAATTCAGTCTAATGAGACAAAGAATGTGGTCCAAGTGAGAACTTTCCAGGATCTTCTGAAAGATGAATATGATGCTGATCTATTTGACTACTATGCAACCTCGCAGCTCATGTGGCCTCTTTGGATGAAACTGTGAAGCCAATGGGCCCTCCTGCAGTATATACATCCATTGATCCATCACCAGATGACAAATATTTGATGATTTCTTCTATCCACCGTCCATATTCCTATATTGTCCCTTGCAGAAGGTTTCCAAAGAGAGTTGAATTATGGACAGCAGATGGGAAGTTTATTAGGGAACTTTGCGATTTGCCCCTTGCCGAGGACATACCGATTGCGATGAGTAGCGTGCACAAGGGAAAACGTTCAATCAATTGGAGGCCAGACAAACCTTCAATGCTATATTGGTATGCAGAACATCATTTGAAGCATTAGTTTTATGTTTTAAACCTTCCAAATAGCATCCGGATAACTGGTGCATGCAAGCATTCTAATGATCAGATCTTCTATGTACAAACTTTGCTCTAACGGTGTCAGCTATACCTTTTGGGTGGTCTATTATATTCATATGCTACATTTTACTTGAGTTGAGATTGATTTCATTCGTAATTTGTCAATATACATGCTATATGGGTGTTTTCATGAGTTATTTCTTGTTCTAGCTGGGTTACTTTATCCTTCTTTTTCTTAGGGTGGAGACACAGGATGGTGGAGATGCGAAGGTAGAAGTTTCACCACGTGATATAGTTTACATGGAAAGTGCCGAGCCCATAAATGGTGAACAACCGGAAATTCTACATAAACTTGACCTTCGATATGGGTATGTCCTTTGAACTTCCATCAGGATTAGAAATCTTTGCTTCACTGCACCTTGATGTCATGGCTAGCAGGAAATTTCAAATAAATAAGTGTATTGATATAAAATTCTCCATAAAAAAAATTATAGATACCAAGTCCTAGTCCAATTCATCTTGTATTCAGTGCCTGCATATAATAAACTGGCAATTTCTTTTAGATATCAGTTTTGCTATCCCTTTTTTACGACTTTTGTGTGAAGTAACTAGTTCTTCCCACATTATTGTTCTCATGTTTTCATTCTGTTGGTGCAGAGGAATCTCCTGGTGTGATGAATCTCTTGCTTTGGTGTATGAATCATGGTACAAAACTCGGAAAACAAGAACATGGGTGGTCTCTCCTGATAAAAAAGATGTCAGTCCACGTATTTTATTTGATAGATCTTCAGAAGATGTGTACTCTGATCCTGGCTCACCAATGCTGCGAAGAACTGCCATGGGAACATATGTTATTGCAAAGATTAATAAACAGGATGAAAGTACTTACATCTTGCTGAACGGAATAGGTGCCACGCCAGAAGGAAATGTTCCATTCCTTGATTTGTTTGATATGTATGTTCGTATCCATTAACCGTTACATTTATTTTCTGTTAAAAAATAATTGTACCATGTATGCCAGATGCCAGCTGATGCCTTTGTTTTTGCAGAAGCACTGGAAGTAAAGAACGAATATGGGAAAGTGACAAGGAAAAATACTTTGAAACTGTTGTTGCACTGATGTCAGACAAAACTGATGGGGAACTACCCCTTGATCAGTTGAAAATACTTACATCAAAAGAATCAAAAACAGAAAATACACAATATTACCTGCAAATTTGGCCAGAAAAGAAGCAAGTTCAGATTACAAATTTTCCCCACCCTCACCCTCAGCTTGCTTCATTGTATAAGGAAATGATAAGGTACCAGCGGAAGGATGGGGTTCAACTTACAGCAAAGTTGTATCTACCTCCAGGTTATGCTTCATCAAAAGATGGACCATTGCCATGTTTAGTTTGGTCCTACCCTGGTGAGTTTAAAAGCAAAGATGCTGCCGGTCAAGTACGTGGTTCCCCTAATGAGTTTTCAGGGATCGGTGCTACATCCCCTCTGCTTTGGTTGGCTAGAGGGTATTATTTCTTTTCTTGCTCTTCAAGAATACGCATAGCATTTGTTTCCTATTGCTGTTTCTCAATGATAAAAGCTTCGTCCGCTCCTTTAACCTTCAAATTAGCCAAAGTTAAAATTTGAATGCATGTCTTTCAAGTATGTTTCTTTCTGGTACACAATCTCACTCAACAATTCGGTTTGCAGGTTTGCTATTCTTTCAGGTCCAACAATCCCAATTATTGGTGAAGGTGATGACCAGGCCAATGATAGGTGTTTTGGCTACTTCTGCCCTATTCCATTTCCTTTTATGTGCCTATGTATTTTTGAAGTTTAATACATTTGTACCATGGTATTTATTCTTTTGTTACGGAAACTTGTTTTGCAGTTATGTGGAACAACTAGTAACTAGTGCAGAGGCTGCAGTTGAGGAAGTTGTTAGGAGAGGGGTGAGCCTTTTGTAATTTTTTTTATTCTGTTGCTTGACAAATCATCTATCCTGGGCAATGCGTTCAAAGGGTTGAGAATGATCTCTTCTATCACTGTTCTTTAGGTGGTTCATCCTGATAAAATTGCTGTTGGTGGTCATTCGTATGGTGCATTCATGACAGCCAATCTCTTAGCTCATGCTCCTCATCTTTTCTGCTGCGGAATTGCTCGTTCTGGAGCTTACAACAGGACTTTAACTCCATTTGGGTTTCAGGTACACGCAAATCCTGAATAGGTTGCCTATCTGGTCCAGTCTCAGATTTCAGTCTTTCTTAACAGCCTGCATTTTTCTGCAGAATGAGGACAGAACAATCTGGGAGGCGACTAGCACCTATGTTGAGATGAGCCCTTTCATGTCGGCCAACAAAATTAAGAAACCAATTTTACTTATTCACGGAGAGCAAGACAACAATTCTGGAACACTGACAATGCAGGTAAAGTCCTATGCAACAACTTACTTTTAACCTGTGAGATATCAGTCACTCTGCAGAAGAGTCAAAAGTGTTCATCTTTTAACTACTACTCCGATCTCTGATGTTTGAATATCTTCTAATCCCAAATTCATTTAGACGTGTATAGTTTATCTTGCAACTATACTTGTTTCCTTGTGGAAGTTGTACAAGTGACCAAACCTCCACATTGATAGGTAGAATAATATAAACAGATATCGTAGCAAAACCTTAAGAAATTTGAATTGTCATTCCAGGTCTTGCATATATGTAATGATCCACTTGACTTTCAGCATCTTACGTAGTAAAGTAATACTTTGGTTACCGTGGCTTATTCACATTATTATCTCCTGCTGTCCTGCACTGTCTTCTGAGAGAAATTTCTTACATTGTTATGAAGATGTTCTGTTCTCGTGTTCATGGGAATGTTTATTTCCTGGTCAGTGGCTAATTAACTGTTTCGATGATGGTTTTATATCATCTAATATTTTTCCCCTTATATTTCTGTTACAGTCGGACCGATTCTTCAATGCCTTGAAGGGTCACGGTGTACAGTCACGTTTGGTGATACTCCCTTTTGAAAGCCATGGGTACTCTGCCAGGGAGAGCATTATGCACGTTCTTTGGGAGTCTGACAGGTGGCTGCAGAAATACTGTGTAAACGGTACTAGCAAGGCTGATTCAGATTCAGCGGCTGACTGTGAAAATAAAACATTGTCAGCTAGTGGTGGTGGAGCAGCTTTGAAGGTCTAAGCTCCGACGTATCCTCGTCAACACCACGATCGCTTCTGTGGTAACTTTCTTTCGTTGCTGCTTTCATATGAAACTAAAATCCATTTCTTTGCTTAGTGTGGCTAATTGGAATCCCTGGTGTAGAAGCTCATTCACATTCTTTAAACTGTGAATGGAAAAGAATATCACCTGTAATTAATTCATTAGCTTATACCTGTGCTTCGCAACGGATAGAAAAAAATTTACCCAACACATCAAGCAGTTGTCATCCCAGCCTGCTCCCTTGGCTACGCCTCAGCACTCGGCCGAGCTCCACCGAGGAAAGTGTCATGCTTTCGTGGTCGGTCTTCACCATGCCCTCAGGTCCGCAGCCAGCCCGGTAGAGCTTCTGCGTGACCCACGCCATGGTCCATTTCTGCTGGAGATTTTTACGAAGTGATTAAGTTAATTTGTTAGAGGACCCTGATTGTGTTTATGTTTGTTTGTTTGCCTTTTTCGGTAGATTTTTTACGGATGTGGGGGGGATGAACTACAACTCAGATAGAACATGATTTCCACATAGAGCAAAGCCTCAACAATTGGCATGCTTGATCTGCCACGCACCCTTGGACAAGCAGCCAGTCCCGCCATGCTTTGCCGTCTGAGCAGTGGCAGGATTTAGTAACTTGTTGCTTATAGAATAGCGTGTGCCTCGGTTACATGTGCACCCATCCATGCTAACATGATGTATGTTTTTTCAATATTTATGCTTCAGTCAAGAAGATGACAACATATTCTCTTGGTTTCATTCAGATCAACTACTCTTGAGAGAGAACGTTTCGTGAAATTATCTCCTGACAGCATGTATAGGCCCAAGAAGAAAATAAAATGTGCTGCCGAGCTTGTATTAACCGATACTTCTTCCAGGCAAGGCTGGAGTGCCATTATTTTGATCGGATTTCTGCAGAAGGCGATTCTTTCACTGATTTTAAGGGCCTAGGGAAAGCCTTACTACTGGTGGATATTGCACTCTGATTGATTTCGCTCTACTGTTCTCTTGGTGTAGGCCAATGAAACCTGTAATTTTCTTTCCACGATTAATGACTCTGTACAGGTATAGACTAGTACATACCATTGCCAGAACGCTAATCTTTTATCCCTGGGAGGCAATCGCTTTATGCAGTATGCTATTGTTAGCGAAAAAGTGACGGAGCACAGTTTAGACTTACTTTGCACTTACTGAATTGTATTGTACTGAACTTATTTTATAATCTGTTATAAAAAAAATAGTCATCAAAAAAGAAAAAAGGCTAGTTAGCTAAGTGGTAAACAGGTACAAATTCCTTGAGGGATTATCATAAACTAAACAATGCCAAACACAGCCTTATTCTCGGTGCCCAAAATAAAGAGTGAGTGCACGAGTACACACAACAGTGGGTGAGCGCAGACGATACATTGCCCAAATGAATAATACACAGGCGTTTGAGATTCTTGTGAAAATTGATTCAGCGATAATTCATTCCATGAAATTTTGTTTGATAGTGAGGACCTACTAAAACAATAAGTACTGTTCATATGATACTCAATAGTATTATTCTTCTTTGTGCTCCTTTTGGAAAGTTTTTCGACGGCATGTTTGGAGGGAACATACTCTCCACAGTGGAGGAAAAAAAGGGAGAAAAAAAGTCTAATTTTCAATCAAAAGCTCTTATCTAAGTTCATATTTTTACCTTGAACTCTAAAACAGTCCGATGTAGAATCCCGTAATTTTAGTATCATTCGATTTTCAAACCCCCACCCACCTTTGACTAGGTTGACTTTGGTATTCATCACTTGTCTATCATGTCACTCAATACGGGTCTACATGTCAGTCATGGTCACTCTGGCGGGCATGCATGGCTGCTTAGCTCGCCAACGCCACAGGAGGTAAGAAGTCTCAACGTCTGTTTTCGTCTCTCTTTCCCATGAAATTAATTAGGATTTCATCCAAGGGTCATGAATTTCGCTTCTACTTGCCATTGATCACCCACCGCCATCCTTTTTTGTTGCTACCGAACCTGCCTATGCTTTCCTGCTGTGTTAAGGATGACATTTTATCCTCACGTGGATAGAGAGGAGAGGGGCGAGGGTGAGGAGGTGCAACGGAACAGCGTGATGGGAAGCGCAACAGATAGGCATGAAGATGAGGGAGTAGGTGGGCACCGGTTGGAGCAGATGGGGTAAGTAAGAGTAATAAGAGGATATAGGAGAGAGAATATGAACCTCTATTGGGTGATGCGTCAGCCATGCGGCAAATACAGAGGTCAAACCCAATCAAAAGTGCCAAAAACTAGGTAGGGGTAAAAAAAAGTCAATTTTTTAAGTTTAAACTCTTACCCGAACTCATATTTCAACCTTAAACTCTAAAATGGTATATTTAGTAGTCTAAACTCTTAATACCATTTGATTTCAACAGCTAGCTGGTTTTTGACTCTTTTGACTAAGTTTGACTCTGGTATTTATAAAAAAGATATCCAAAAAATTAAAAAATTCATAAACATGTAAAAAATTAGAAAAAAAATCAGCATTTTTAAAAAAAATGATAATTTAGAAAATTCAGAAATATGTAATTTTTTTTAGGAAAAACAGCAAAAATTTAAAACATCACAGCGTGCTCCTCTGCCGATATAATCGACGCGAATCAAAGTTAAAACATCATCACCTTAAAAAAAAATGCTAGTGACTGCGTTTAATAATCTTTTCCCTCCAAAAGGTCACTAGCAATAATTTAGTTTCTTTTTCTAGGGAAAAAACTAAATTTAGTTTCTATCTGCGACGTTTTTCATGTTGTAGCAGCTTAGGCAGGAATAAATCGCTAGTTGTAACTAGCCCAAAGCAATTTGTGTACTTTATACAAAGCGATCTTCAGGAAGACATAGAAAACGCTGTCCACTTCAACGGCAGGACGCGAACACGTCATAGCAGAGGCATGAAACCAGCCTTATTGGGCATGCATGCATGGACGCGTGAAGCTTGCATGCACCTTTTCCAGCTTCCTCACTCCTCACTCCTCAGGCGTGCAGTCGCACGAACAAGGCGGTCGTGCTACTGCTGCTATATATACCCCTTAGTGCCCGCTCCATGGCTCATCAAGCAGCTCGAGCGCACCACTGTCATTTCCTTGTGCTTCAGAGTTCGCGCCTCAATAACAAGAAAGTGAAATGGAGGCCCAGAACAAGGAGGTCGATGCCTTGGTCCAGAAGATCACCGGGCTCCACGCCGCCATCGCCAAGCTGCCGTCGCTCAGCCCGTCCCCCGAAGTCGACGCGCTGTTCACCGACCTCGTCACCGCGTGCGTTCCCCCGAGCCCCGTCGACGTGACCAAGCTCGGCCCGGAGGCGCAGAAGATGCGGGAGGGGCTCATCCGCCTCTGCTCCGACGCCGAGGGGAAGCTCGAGGCGCACTACTCCGACATGCTCGCCGCCTTCGACAACCCACTCGATCACCTCGGCATGTTCCCTTACTACAGCAACTACATCAACCTCAGCAAGCTGGAGTACGAGCTCCTGGCGCGCTACGTGCCCGGGATCGCGCCGGCCCGCGTCGCGTTCATCGGCTCGGGCCCGCTGCCGTTTAGCTCACTCGTTCTCGCCGCACGCCACCTTCCCAACGCGCTGTTCGATAACTACGACCTGTGCGGCGCGGCCAACGACCGTGCCAGCAAGCTGGTCCGCACGGACAAGGACGTGGGCGCCCGCATGTCGTTCCACACGGCCGACGTCGCCGACCTGACCAACGAGCTCGGCACGTACGACGTCGTCTTCCTGGCCGCGCTCGTGGGCATAGCTGCCGAGGACAAAGCCAAGGTGATCGCACACCTTGGCACGCACATGGCGGACGGAACGGCCCTCGTCGTGCGAAGCGCGCACGGGGCGCGTGGGTTCCTGTACCCGATCGTCGATCCCGAGGACATCGGTCGAGGTGGGTTTGACGTGTTGGCCGTGTGCCACCCCGATGACGACGTGGTAAATTCCGTCATCATTGCACGTAAGTTCAGCGCGCATGCCGATGGACTCGGCAATGGGCGTGGGCATGCGCGCGGCGCGGTGCCCGTGGTCAGCCCACCATGCAGGTTCGGTGAGATGGTCGTTGGCGTGATCGAGAAGAGGGAGGAGTTCGCCACCACAGAACTATCCGTTTGATGCGAGCAAATGAATGAACACGTGTGTTCATCATCCGTCGCTGCTTGATCACTTGCAGTCGTGGTATTCTTCCTATTTATGTATTTCAATTCATGTATTGTTCGTACCTTGTGATGTAAGCGTGGTGCTTATGCGTAGATGTCTATGGACCTAGCGTGAAAGATAGAGAAGAGGACAATGTGCCACGGAATAATGCGTGTTTGTAAGTGTAAGCGTGAAGATAAGAAGAATTTCCGTTCACAAATATGGAGTATGGATTTGGTTTCATATTAACACGGGACAGTGATACCTCGATATGGACAATGGTTCCAAACTCATAGTGGCGACTAAACACGAGGGTTGTACTTGTTGCGAGAAGACTTAACCCAACACCTTACAGCACGAGCTAACGACAGCCATGCACCACCTATGTCCGTGTTCCCTAGGGCACCCCTCTCTTTCAAGAGGATTCGCGGCATTCAAGCCCTGGTAAGGTTCTTCGATTTGCATCGAATTAAACCACATGCTCCACCGCTTGTGCGGACCCCCAACAATTCCTTTGAGTTTCATTCTTGTGAACGTACTCTCCAAGCGGGATACTTAACACGTTAGCTATAGCACTGCACGGGTTGAGTCGCACATCACCTAGTATCCATCGTTTACGGCTAGGACTATTGGGGTCTCTAATCCCATTTACTCCCCTAACTTTCATCTCTTAGTGTTAGTGTTGGCCCAGCAGAGTGCTTTCCCCGTTGATGTTCTTTCCGATCTCAATGCATTTCACCACTCCACCAGAAATTCCCCCTGGCCCTACCGTACTCCAGCTTGGTAGTTTCCACCGCCTATCCAGGGTTGAGCCCTGGGATTTGACGGCGGACTTGAAAAGCCACCTACAAGCGCTTTACGCCCAATCATTCCGGATGACGCTTGCATCATCTGTCTTACCGCGGCTGCTGGCACAGAGTTAACCGATGCTTATTCGTTAGATACCGTCATTGTTTCTTCTCCGAGAAAATAAGTTGATGACCCGTAGGCCTTCCACCTCCACGCGGCATTGCTCCACATCTTGGTTTCATAAGCTTCTACCTATTGTAAGAATAATACAAGCACCCACTAGGGGCTTCAAGATCATTGTGACTTATGCCAAAAAGAAGAACAAGAAATACAAGCATAAAGTCAAAAGATCACGGATCAAGTTCAGAAGGAAAGAAGCCCATGAGAAAGGAGTTCGCAAAGCCCATTGTCCACCATGGACTGTGAAACAAAATCTCCATTTCTTCTACTTCAACTCTATAGACCAAATAAGTCAACTTTTCTCTCCCACCAAAAGTATGGGTGGTCATTTGCACCCATCTCTTGTGCTACAAAAAGCGCCTAATGAGTCACTTCTAACTAGCTAAATATCTATATTTTGCTACGGTCAAAAGGCATAGTACCTCGGTATGTCAATCATTAGGTTTAGCCTGATGCACACCCTAGGCTACACCATTGCCTTGGTCAAACTCCTCCGGAACCAGTGTCAAGTCTCTGTCTTTCCCCACTATGTCCCTACACTATATTCAATGCTCGGCAATCACGCCCATCGAGTTTACTTCTTACTTGTGTCATGGTTCATTTTCATTACATATTTTTAGGATGGTGATTAAGTTAATTTGTTAGGAGGTTTCGTTTTGTTAAGTTAGTTTGTTTGTTACTTTTTTGTTATAGATTTTTTAGAAATATGAAAAGTGGAGGTGGAGATGAACCACCACGGCGACTGCCATCAATTCATGTTTATATAATACTACACATGGAAAAACAACTGCATGCTAAGTCATTATCGTTGACTCAGCCTGCTCCGCACCTCGGCTATGATGTTGTGCTCATCCGAGTTCCACCTAGGCTAGTGTCATACCTTGAGATTCATGCTCCATATCATCCTTCATTTTTGTTTGAGATTTTTCAGGAGACAGTTGAATTAGTTTGTGGGGATCTTCACTATATTTTAGTTAGTTAATTTATTATTTTTCTTATATATAATTTTAGCCAGGTTTGAAATAGAGGTGTGAGGTGTGGATGAACCATGCCTTACCAACTCTCATTTATAAGATAGTAAAAGACAGCCAAGTTCCCCATGCGCTGCTACAGACTTTACCAACAAATTCATTCTTAAGATATGCAAAAAATTTATTCAGACTAACAATTATCGAGTTCAACCCTTATATTTATACAAATATATTAAATTTAATATGGCTTTTGCATTCCAAAAACAAGAAATGTTTGTTCGCTTGTTGACAGTTGCACAAAAGGTTTGTTTTGTTGACAAAATAAAGGAACACAATATCAGAAAGTGGAAAAACTACCCTATGCTAGAAATAAGGGAAAGTTTGTTCAGTTCGTTAAGAAGTGCACAAGAAGTTGTTTGGTTTGTTAAGAAAATAAAGTAAATAAGCAAACTCTTGGACAATGTACCACTGTCGACACTACCATCATCACCAACTCCCATTTAGAAAATAGTAAAGATAGCTAAGTGCAGCAACTTTATTTGTTTGGTTTACTTTTGGCGGTTATCAAGTTTGGTTATCCGTCTTCTTGAGCGAATGTTACTGCATGCAGGCACATGGTTACCAACACGTGCTCTGGCTCTCCTTTGGCAAGGATTTTGTGGCAGTCAGAGGCTAGTTTGTTGGGTGAAGTAAAGATTTTATCGAGTACCAAATGCCTCTTTTTGTTAAATAAGGTTAACTTATCTAGTTTTATGGCATGTACAGTTTAGAAATACGCTGTCTATAGTACTCTTCCACGATTTACAATATTATAGATAACACAAACCATTATTTGTCTATTAGGTGTTTATATAAAAAAAACTCCACATTTCGTGTGGTACACATGGCGACCATGTAGTTTGGCATGCTTCCGGTCATAAGAACCTGTGGTGTGCCTCCTCAACGTCGTTGTCAGCACGCTCTACGAGTATGGCTACATTTTCATTTTTCTTGGCTGGTAGCACGTCGGCGCAGACTTCCTCGAGACATGCTGGCGGAGTTTCGGCTAGAGCAGTGGTTCATAGGTGTGGATATGGGGCAATGATTTACCAGAGTTCTGACCGAAGCAGTGGTTGCTTGACAGAGGCCTGGTCCGGCACGAGCAGAGCTACAAGTTCACCACGTTGAACTCCGGGGCTTAGATCGACACTAAGTTGTTGGACCTCGATGATGGCAATCAAACAACATACGAGATTGAATTTAATTCGATTATGCTTTACAAATCCATAAGCCCTCCAAACACTTGAGTTTTAATCATAACACAATTCCATCTCAAACAAAATTGAGTTGAATCGTCAATTCCATTAGCCCAATTCGATCGAGAGAATCAAACAGACTCCTAATGGTATATTATTATTTTTTCTCATTAGGACTAGCTGATCCCCGACGTGTTGCTATAAAAACTGTTAGTGATACATGATCATTCATGTGGTAGGAAGATGGAGTACCAATATGGTAATTGTAAGAGTTATTGTATTCCGTTCACTGTATTTGCGTGAATTATTTGTCGTACAGTTGAAAAGGTAGTAGTATGTAGGAGAACTATTTTTTATTACTCTGGCTACCTATTTTGGAGATATAGTGTTCCAATTTTATGTAAACTAGAACGGAGATGAGTGCGTTGCCGCACCCGTCCATATTTATGGAAGAATCGAAGATGTAGAGGTATATAATACACAATAGAAGAAAAATGTATCAATCTCAATTGTTTTATCTCATTTGTAATTTCAACAAGCAATGTTACAATAATACGACCACAATAAAGCACTCTAAATCCTAATGATTCATGCCATAGTAACAACTGCAGCAGCATGACATCAATACATGCAAGGAATACAAAAAGAAGAGTAAGGAAACTGCGGCACAAAAAAGCACTGACAGAGGATGATGAGAACATTATTCCCATTATTGTGGTATGATTTGAGAAGCAATAGCGGATGCAAGCAGTCTAGTGTACAAAGGAAGGCACATTACAATTATCTTGATGTTTAGAAGGAGGCAAGAACCAGTTCTCTACCGGATACTTTTATAGCTCCGCTATTTCCATGATCCTTATGTGAATAGCAAGAAACAACCATCTTCGTCTAATAAAAAGGCAAAAGAAAAATATTGTGTAGTTTCAACCCAGAAATACATTTCAAGTTTTTTTATAAAAAATATCCTACAAAAAAGGACACATTTAGTTACGGTGCAAAACATATGTATCCACGATATATAAAAGACATCTTCTATGATGCAGTTCAAGTAAGAATTTGTGAAAAAGGTAATGGTACTAATCTTCAATAGCATCAAACCAAATTAACAACTATTGCTAGTTAAGAACATTTAACTCCACTCCATAGAGCTATATTTATGGTTGTCTTGTGAATCTCTGTCAATTCAATGCATTGTAATAGTGTTACGTACAACCTAAAGAATTGCAGCTCTTTCTCTCCTGAACAAAAAAATGGGGTAAGAAATAAAAATAAGGCCTCTAGTGAATTTATCATATATACTGCGCTATCATCCAAAATTGAAATTATCAGATGAAGAATGCATGATCTCGTGCTAATAGTAGTGGATTAGTGCTAGAACACAATAGAAGTAAACTCATATGACTTAGGAAGTATGAAAAAAACCTAGTAATGGAATGGGATTATAAATCTATTGTGAGCATGCAAACATGTTATAACTCCAGCTTACACTAAAGATGCACCAACCTCTATGTCTTGACAAATGGGTATACATATCAATATGTACATAACTAGACAAAAATAATTGCAACTAAGAGAAACTTGAATTGATTTAAAGGTCATCATTAAATATGAAAGTTCTATTACAGAATAATAGTATAAAAAACCAAATTAACACAAGATTACAAATAGAACCGCACGTGTCTATTATGTGAGCAGTTATTTTTCCTCTTTGTGCCACTATTAAATATAGAATGACAACAAATAGTTCCAAATTTCTAAGTGAACCATTAAATGTAATCTTGTACTCACTCCTTCTCAGTTTATTAGGCGGCTAAGTAAAAAATCGAATACCAAGGAAACAGTTGTTACTCATTGTTAACTCCTCGATTTCCACCATACGCTGCATGCAAAGGATTAAATGAGTACGCTGCATGCATGCATGCAAAGGAGTACGCTGCATGCAATGGACAGGAAGCTCGCATGCATACGAGAATAAATTCTCACGGCATTCAAAGCGGCGAATACAACGTTTGCTTAGCCCCTTCGCCTTATAATTTGGGATTCTGATTTTTTGCTTAGCCGCCTAATAAACTGAGAAGGAGGGAGTATGTATTTATGGACTATTGTTCCAAATTCTGTGCCTATCCTTGAATGGTTGGAGAAGTATAGTCTTCTATATATTTATGGATTATGGTTGGATATGGTTTGAAGATAGTTGTTGCAGAGAAAAATACCATTCGTAATACAGGTTGTCCAATACTCAGTAAACATATAAAAGGGCCACATAAGGTGTAGAGATAAGTGCTAATTAACATGCGACAATAGCCTAGCTAGGTCCATCTACCATTTGGTCCTTTGTTATTAGATTAAAGTCTGCATATTATTAACCCAATTTTCTCTGAATTTTGGCGATTCTGCCTTGCTGCTTTTGATGGGCTAATAATCAAGTTTATATGGGCCTTATGTAGACTTTCAAAGAGAAGAGATGTTCTCATTTGTTTGATCCACAAGATTCTAATAACTCTCATGTGGCCCAGATCATCAAAGCTGCCAAAGATATAAATAAGAACGTATGCAAAACAAGAAAATTCATAAGTGCAAACATATATGAACTAAGATAACATATTTAGGATAGAAAATTAACTCACCACTCAAGGAAACTATGTTTTGATCTCCCTAGAAAGTTACACATATCATCAAATGTGAAGGGGAACAAAGCTGCCATCATTGCGGAAAGAATGGTTCACAACTATTGAGAGACTACCATTAAACAAAATGGGATTGGAATAATTTGAGCTTTGTGACTCACCTATTAGAAAACGAGACAAAATGTTAATTGCCAATGGCTAACAAAGAATGGAGACCCCAGGTCCACAATCTATCGAAGTTATGTTAGGAAAAAAATAAGTCATTGCTTAATCTAACTTTTGCAATTAGAAACAAATTGATGTCACCCGTACGCTCACGATGATAGAAATGCAGCATCAAATACTCTATGGGCTACACAAATATGTGGCTAAATTATAAAGAGATCATGTTGCTTTCTTGAAGTGCCTGACAATATACCATGAATAATGTGATTGCAGCATAAGACGATGCTTTACATTAAGTAGGTCAACAATTAAGAGTGACAGTGATCTTATCTTGTACTTAAAAGCATTTCCATTATCTATTTCTAGCTAACGATCATATGGAACTAATTAAGTTACCTAAACACCTAGTCAGAATTGTGATTAACTATATGCTCAACACTAAATAAATGATCAAAATTCACCAAACCAATCATCTAACATGTGATATTCCTAACCCTTACTCCATAGATAAGATATCTGACACGGATCCATAGTAATCAATATTCTTCAAAACCTAGAGGCATTCACCACAAAAACTAGCAACTCTCAAAGAACAAACCAGTTCTTCTTAAAGTACTTTAACTTATCTGTCTTTTACTTTGGGTGCAATGTAGTTGTATGCAGCAATCCATCATTTCGAAAATCTGCAGCTGATCAAATTCAAGGAACTATCAAATTAAGGAAATAATTTTATATAGTTCAACTAAAAAAATATTTTGTCAATACCCCGAGATGTTGAGGTAACGCATTGAGACTAAAATCAGAAATCTTGATGTCACATTTTTGGTCAACCAGAACATTCTACTGCTGTAATAGTGCAATAATTCAGAAATGATGCTACATAATATTTTAGCAACATTAACTATCTTGCCAAGTGATAGATGATACATGAAGGGAACATTGATAAATAACCATTGGCCAAAAAATAGATCATTTAGTACATTGAGGTTCCTGTCATGGCAATAGCTCACACCATCAGTTAGCTACTGAAAAGTCTCCTTTCTTCTTGTTCAAAGAGTTTTCCCAATATGGCCTTTCTTAATAAGGAAAGCAACTTCTAGTGTTTTAGCCATATATCTGGTGTGAAACTTTGTAGTGCAAATACATTGCAGATAACCGCTGAAATAAGAGTTACACAGGCTTACAATCTTGTCAAATAGTTCACCTCTATTGACAAACCTCAGCACAACTAGATCTTTCTTTTGCTAGCGGCCACATGAATCAAAGTTGAGAAAATCACAAAGATTAAGAATATGATAGGGGGAGTGTCAAGGCCATGTCGTCCTGGCTCGTGTACCAATGCACCGCGCACCCATCCAGTCTCTCGCTACATTTTGGCCAACTGTGCCATATAGAACGAAGATGGGGTAGTGATGGCCTGAGGGGGCACCAGGGTACCCACCAATACTGAACTAAAATTTGAAAGTAAATAGGCTTGAGGCTTAATCGATCAATTTTTTTACAAAATAAAATAAGGCTCCCTAATCTAATAGCGTAGGAAGCCACCAAAATCAAAGAAGAGATTAACCAAGATCCGCCATAACCCTGTAGCTCTAAAAGATTTTACCACCAGATTTGTATAAGAACAAATAAAAATTGCTCAGATTGTGAACCTGAAAATTTCATGTTAGAGCGATATGTAGTTCCAAGCCGAGTACAACCAACTCAAGTTCACATGTAAAGGAAAATATATATGTCAAAATAATAGCAGCTTAACTACTAAATATGTCATCAATTAGCAGTAGTAAGAATAGCTAACTGACTGCTAGAGATACTTCAGACATGCTAGTTAACCTAAAATACCCCCTCAATACATTTGTAGAACCTAGGGGGAGTTATGTCTAAAGGGCTCATATGTCATAGTGCTTCCTTAGGATTTAGATGATGAACATATTGCCTAGTCTTTATTGAGTTTGGAGTTGTGCTTGAGTGTTGCAAGAATTCAAGCTTTTCAGAACATCCGGTTTTGTATCTGGAAGTTCTGTTTTGATCGGAACATCCGGTTTTCTATCCGGAACATCCGATCTAATCGGAACTTCCGATCCAGCTTTTGGATGTTCCAATCAACTTTCACGTTTGACCATGTGTTGATTGATGAACTCGAGTTTGGTCAATTTGTCTCGTAAAAATTGTCTAGAAATCCCAGTGTGTTTGGGTAGGTGTCTCGGTGGTTCTGAGATGTTGTGCTCATGGTTGAGCTTTTGTTCTGGGAATTGGAGCTTTTGCAGTTTGGGATTAATTGCAAAGTCCAAGAATTTGGAGTTGAAGTTTTTATCATTTTGTCTTGGTAAAAAATGATAGGATGAATTGTTTGGACTAACTTGGGTCAAGAAGAAAATCTTGTGCTTGCAACGCTTTGCTTGGTCTATTGTGTACATGTGCGAGTTGGGTGCGGCGATGGTTCGGCCATATGGACCGGCATGATAGCTTGGAGGACTGAGATGCGGTCAAGGAGGTGGCGACGATATCGTGCGGCTTAAAAGCATGTACGCGGAGGACAAGGAAGCGGTTGGAGCCAAGTCGTGAAGACCAAGTTGAGTCTGAGGAGCGTTTTGGGAAAAGCATCACATCCACCAAGAAGCTTTTCAAGAAACCACGGCGGAGGCGCCCGAGGAAGCGGTTTAGGGAATGCTTAGGGTGGAAGGAAAATCGGATAGTGGCTAAGATAGCTAGATGCTTTGTGATGCGTGCTAGTTAGGTTAGGCCCATAGGGCATTAAGGCCCAAGTGGTGAGGGGGTTTGTCCCTCCCACTATAAATAGGTGTCAAGGAGGTGCTTACCTCTTTGAGTTCCTTGTTATCACTTTCGAAACCCTAGGAGAGGGATAGCTGAACTAGAGAGTGCTTTGGCCTAATCATGAGAGGTTTTTAAACCCAATAAAACCTCACGAAAATTCAATACAAAAAGATTTCTCCAATCCCTATGTGTTCTTGAGTTATCTCCTTCATTAGCTCTTTTGAATTTTCATTTTCTTGTTTTCTCCTATGGATTGATCTGTGGTATGGCAAATAAATGATGGAAAGATCATCTCCATACTAATTCCATCCAAGCATACCCAAGGATTCAACCATTTTCTTCTCTATTTCGAGTTTTCTTGGAAAACAAGCAAGAAATGAGATTTTCGTGATTAATCTTTGTAGAGGGTTTGATGCTGTGATTTGGGGCTTGGAATAGGTTGCTGGGACATGTGATATGACACCATATTGATTTGAGATCAAGATTCCTCACGAGCTTTCTTTCCCTTCAAAATTTCTCTTTTTCTCATTTCTAGGGATGATTGAAGAAAAAGGGTAAAGGTCTTGATTTGAGAAGTTTTTATGGAGATCAACACTTGATCTAGACTCACAAGACCTTCCTACACCTCTCTGCAAATTTTTGGTTTGATTTGATTGGATCGATTCTGAATTAGCCAAAAAGTTGGATCGAAATCTCAGTTCTGGAACCTGGCTGATCTCTGCTGAATTCTTCAGTTTCTTCAGAATTCTCGGAGTGTCCGATTCTTCAATCTCGAAGTCTCCGAGATTCACTTCTGTTCTTGCCTGCTGAGTTCTTTAGTTTCTTCAGAATTTTCGGAGTGTCCGATTCTTCAATCTCGGAGCCTCTGAGATTTACTTCTGTTCTTGCCTGCTGAGTTCTTCAGTTTCTTCAGAATTCTCGGAGTGTCCGATTCTTCAATCTCGGAGCCTCCGAGATTCACTTCTGTTCCTGCCTGCTGAGTTCTTCAGTTTCTTCAGAATTCTCGGAGTGTCCGATTCTTCAATCTCGGAGCTGCCGAGATTCCTTTTTCTTCAGGTTGAATCGCTTCACTGAGAACAGAACCAAAAGTCGGAATCTCTGGAAAAATTCCCGGAATTTCTGAAATTCTCTTTTTCTTCAGGCTGAATCGCTTCACTGAGAACAGAACCAAAGGTCGGAATCTCCGGAAAAATTCCCGGAATTTCCAAAATTCTCTTTTTTCTTCAGGCTGGGTAGTTTCACTGTTTCGGTCATAACTTTTGCGTCCGAACTCGGAATTTGGTGATCTTGGACTCGTTTCGAAGCTATCGATGAGCTCCACATCACCAAGGGCTTTTGGGGGTGTTTCCACTGCATCTTCACTCTGATCATACTAGTCTTTTAATATGACTATGTATGCGAAGAATTTGTGAAAGAAATTTGAACTCGACATTCACCCCACCTCTGTCAGAAGCCACCAATCCTACAACATTTCTAAGGACCAAAACAGGTCAGCCATTAAACCTGAGACTGATTTTGTGGATGAATGTTACACATAATTATCATGTTCGTGTTGCACATGCCATTCAATGCCCTTGCGTCTGGTCAAAGTCAATTTCTTAGAAAATCTTCTGAAAGTCATTCAATGTGCTCTTTTTTCATGGTATTTCATTGTCATCCAAGAAAGAGACACCCACCATTCGATCTCCATTGAAGAATGGCAATTGTGCCGCTGTCCAATGGAGAGGAAACCATGTCCATTAAACAAAAAGGAAACATATGCTACATTCTGCATAACAAAGAAAGTGCATTGTAACCTGCAAGTGAGCAAAATATCAGAGATTATATAAGAAACACATGTGCCTCTAATTGATGAGAAAATACTAAAAGTGAAAAGTACATAAAATTCCCATCTCCCAGTGAAGAAATTAGAATAAGATATATACTTCAAATCAAATAATACATAAAACATCCACCTAACCTAAACATACACTAACTCACCATAGTGATCTACCTTCAATGTCATGCGTCTTTTCCTTGTCTCAGTACACAATGATTCCTCCTTCAGTCACAAGAAGCGGAAGAAAACTCAACCACCAGACAGGCTGCAAGGAAGCAACATGATCATGTCACAATTACTCGTCAAGAGTCTTATAGTTTTCATATGTAGAAAAGGGCCTACTTCTGGCACTTACTTCAGAACATCACCACTCCAAAGTCTCCCGGTTTCACCATATGGAATGCTGGGCTGTCCAGAAAAGACAAAGCAAAGGAAACTTTCAAATATAATGTAGGTGGTGGGTGCAGTTCTGTCTTTTGCATTCAACATGATGCTAGCCTATTGGCAACTACCTAGGAAAATGAATTAAAAAACCCTGCACATTATGAAATTTCATGCAAATTAATTTTAAAATTTGTGTTAACCAACTCATTAAGTATATGTATATATGAAAAACTGACATATCAAAACAAATGTTAACATATGCACCTATAGATAAGACCACACCAAGAAATAGGAAATATTTTGGAAATATTAATTAGTTTAGCTATATAGAAACAACAAGAATATAAATGCATCATCAAGTAACAGCAACATAAACTATTAAAGTGACAATTTCACCAAGAAGTGCAAGTCTAAGATCAGTTTGCCAACCATTTTTGTGTAAGTACTTCAATGTTAGTGAAACTGTGATTTAGCATATGGAGAAACTTGCCTGCAGTATGCATATTCCAAGCAATTCAGCAACAGCAACCACTACAGTCATCCATGCAGGTGCAAGTGCCACGAAATTATAAGGCTATTATGAATGGTAGAGAATAAAAGAGCAACAAGATGCCGAACAACAACATGCATTGCAAGATTGCATAAGTGCCCCCATCATCCTCTTCTCCACCATGCATCTTCATGTGAGGATAAGAAAATTGATGCCTTCTCTACTCATATAGTAGAATTTTTACCATGAAACTAAGTACTTGAGCTTCTCAATCAAAGGATCATGGCTAGGAAGGTGATATCCTTCATGTGATTCCCTTAGATCTTATTTGGGTCCAGGGAAAGACACCCTAGAGCATGCATAGCTTCACGTAACAAGTTGGCAATAAATTTAACACAACTATTGATGAATTCGCAAATAAAATTTGTCATCCTAAGTTGGCCCAGCACACAAGCCATACAATGGATAGTGAATTTGACTAACCAACTCCATTAGCATTGAGAAAAATCACATGAATAGACACATATACGAAGCCTACCATGGGAAAAAAATCCCAAAATCCCAAATCTAAGCAAAATCATGCATTCATTTGAAAAAAATGCGGCAGGGCTGACCGGAGGCTGCATGAGAACACGGGAGGCCGGAAACAAGGGATCCAACCTGGCATTGACGGGCTAGGGTGTGGAGCTCGACTTCATCCCTGTGCTACCAAGACAGGGAACCATGGCGACACAACAGCGGAGTGGAAGGGGTCTAGGCTAGCACTGGGCATTGCTCTGGCCGAAGGCGGCATCGACAACGGCACACCTAGATTTCGCCCCCTAGGTCATGAGAGCAAGAAGGAGATGGGCACCAACACGAGAGAAGGTGGGAGAGGTGTCCAATCATCTCCTCCTGTCTTGCCCCTTCGGCCTGCTTGTCACGCACCACTACCTCTGAGGCACGCCTCTATGGATGAGCCGGGGCAAGTCCTACACGAACTCCTACTGCCCAACTCCGACCTCCACCTTCGCCTCACTGGTAAAACACCATCCATCGCCACTATTGTCTGCCAAACCTTGAGCCGCGCCGCCACCCACCATCGGGATGGTCAGAAGGGGGAGCGCTGCGCTCGGTGCCAACCCACGTCACCGGTAAGGGAGAAGGAGGAAGGAATAGGCCCAACGGGTGAGGAGAAAGGGTGTGAGCGAGCAGTCGCCATCGCCATCGCCTAGAGAAGAGTCGAGCTAGGGTTTCACTGAAGTGAAGGAGAAGCACCCAATTTTTCTGCAGAGTAGCCGCACAAAGGACATCACCCCACATGCTCACCCCGCTTCAATCGGGGTCGTCCACTGGAGAACGGACGTAATCCTACACATGAGGCCCTGAGAGCACTTGGAGGCCGCTGCCTCTGGATGTCCTTAATTAATAATTAATATTGGTTAATTATCAATGTACTATTAAGATGGTAATTAAGTTCTGGTGTAAAACTATTGTCACTGTTTAATATAGGCAGCACAACAAACATTCATTGAAGGATATAGAGGCAAAATCCTATAGTTTTGTGGCATTTGGAAAATAAATTGATGGATATGATTTATGTGATGATGTGGCTCAATGAGAGGACAAAAAATTGCTATTTAATGATGTTAGTGGGTATTGTCTATGTAAGATCTATAGATTCGAGGTAACATTGGAAAGAGTTGTGAAACTCTTTTAAAGAGCTGTCATTCTTTCCCCTCAGAAATATCCCTTTAAAAATTTTGAAAATTTTGAAACAAAAATCATGAATATTCATCGTGATATTATGTATACATTTATGAAAAATGGTGTAAAAATATGACCATTAGCGTCTCGCAAAAAAAACAAATTTGAATAGTGAACAATATGTTATTTAGATGTGCAAAATTGTGTTTTTATGCAGGATGTATATAGTCATTTTTTACACTAAAATTTGTATGTGTACATGATATAATGAAAAATCTGTGATTTTTTTAAAATAAATTTTATAGATCTTTAGAGATTGCTCCGGAATGACAGATACGAAGGGAGCATATCTTTAAAATCTGCTTCCAAAGAACAGCGACTTCTGCTTTTCATCCACCTTTGGATCCACGACTCCACCGCACGCGGCCCACTAGTCTCGTGGCCCCAGAGAGACAGCGAAAGTGAGAAAATAGTACTTCAAAAAAAGAAGTGAGAGAATACGTCAGCGTGAAAGCCGTCAGCGGAAATCCTCCTGCTCTGCCGTTCGTCCGCGTCCGTCCGCCAGCAACTCAAGCCGTCGTCTCCACTCCCACTCGGCCACTCCCCATCCTCTTTTGCCCCCGCTGCGTCACCCACACCCCCGTCCTCCCCTTCACGGGAACCACCGCGCTTGCCTATCCGCATCTCCATGACACTTTTCGGCCGGGACCCAGCCCAACTCGTACAGATCAACAAATCTAACAGTTCTTCCAATGGTGACAAAGCCCGAAAGATTCCGCTCTTGGAGCACGCCGTGCCGCTAGCCAAACACGAACCAAAACCCCACCTAAAAGGCTAAATCGCAGTTTTTATACTAAGAAGACCCTTCCGCTCCGGTAACAAAACCATCCGAGGGAACAGACAAAATTAAGGTAAGGAGAGCCATCTCTCGCCCCTGCTCGCCTCCCCGGATCCTGGTGCTGCTATTCGCCATGTGTGGTGGCTGCCGGCGCCGTCTCGGTGGCTCCGACGCGGGGGCACGGGGGGGGCGGCCGGAGGTTCTGCGCGACCGCGCTCGCCGTCGTGGCCGTGGCGGCCGCCGCGGTGGTCGCGTTCCTGGAGGGCACCGCCGCCGGCGTCTCCTATGCGGGCGACGGGTGGCTCCACGAGTGCGCCAAGTGGGACGCGGAGGGCGGCCGGTTCTTGGTGTCCACCTTCTTCGGCGGCGGTCTGGCCGAGGTGCGCGCCGGGGCAGGGAAAGAGGAGGTTCTGGAGGAGCGGGTGGTTGTGGCGGACCCCGAGGCGGCCGGGAGGGTTGCGCTGGGGCTCGCCGTGGACGCGCCGAGGCGTCGCGTCCTCGTGGCCTACGCCGACCGGCCGCCGCGGTTCGGGTACGCCGCCGTGGGCGCGTACGAGCTCGGCTCGTGGCGCCGCCTCTTCCTCGCCCGCCTCGACGGGCCAGGTGCGTCCCCGTGGTCGATGGCCTCTCTCCCTTGGCCGCACGATCCTCTCTTTCCTTACTTCCATGACTTCGTCGTTGCCACTTTCTTGCCGTCAAATGAGTACGATCGAGCGTGTCGTTCGGCCGGCGAGAGCCATCCGGTGGTCACTGACCCGTCTGGACGGCGGTCCCCGGTCTTCACCACCGCCAAAAAGCGTCCGACGTATCGACGTGATATGATGTGGACGTGATCTACGGGTTTTGCATGGGCATTAATTCTGTCGAGACTTCCATGAATGAAGCTTGCGGTGCAGGTACGGGAGCACGGTAGTTTCACTTCTGTTGTGGAACAAGACATAAAAGAGGAAACAGAGAGCAGCAGCCATCACATCTTAAGGAGCCTGTCGTCACTCGATTTCTCACTGTTTAATCCTGCAGTTAGTACAAATCAAATCAAAGCAGTCTGACATGATTCACACAATGAAAACCAAGTTTCTTTTGAGCTCATGAACAGTGAAGCAGTTAAGCACCAAACACAAATCCGACAACTAAACTGTTATAGTTAGTGGGTTAGTTGTACCTGTGTTAACTATAGATCAAATCTCCGGTTTGGCTCTCTGGATGTTTAGTAAAGTGATTTTTTTTATGATAGATGATATACTTGTTGATAACAAGATGTCTATAATAACTTTGTTATTCTTTAAGCTTCTCGAGTTTAAGCTTGTGTGTATGTGGTTGCTGTGTGTACAACAAGTTGTAATGGGCATTTCTTTAAAAAAATACCGAAGATAAATCCCCTAATAGAATTAGACTATACCTTGGATCCTATTTCCTGTACCGGTGTAGAAATGGGGAATAAGTGGTCAGAACCTTTATTAAGCACGAATCCTGCCACTATTCTTCAAGGAAAAATATTACAACATAAATTTCACGGGTTGTTTATAAGTCATGTTCGTGTTACAAACTGTGTAATGTTTAGTTTTGCTCGCGTCATGTTTCAGTGATATGTCGTGCATAGGAAACTTTTGCTTTCATTGCATCATTAAGATCGAGCTCTAAGAGCAGTACAGAACAATTAATATCCTGAGAGATTATCGTAGAGAGTAGTGCTTAATTGATTGGTCGCTGTTTAATCCGCACGCAGGCGAGTCTTCATTCGCCGACGACGTGGCCGCCGACGAGGACGGCAACGCCTACGTGACCGACGCCAAGGGCAACAAGATCTGGAAGGTGAGCCCGGACGGCGAGCCGCTCTCTGTCATGAAGAACGCCACCTTCACCCAGCGGTCCGGGACGGTGAACAACCTCGTCGGCCTGAACGGCATCGCCTACCACCCCAGTGGTTACCTCCTCGTCGTCCACACCTCCGGCGGCGACCTCTTCAAGGTGGACCCGAGGACGGGGGACGTGAGCGTCGTCAGGGTGCGAGGCTCGCTGAAGAGGGGGGACGGGCTGGAGCTGCTCTCCCCGACGAGGCTGGCCGTCGCCGGCATGCCGAGCCGGCTGGTCGATAGCTCCGATGACTGGGAGACCGCGACCGTCACGGGCCGGTATGTCGGACCGATGCACCGGGTCGGGACGTCGGCGACGGTCAAGGACGGGGACGTGTACGTCAACCACATCTTCGGGTTCGGCCTCGGCAAGAAGAAGACGCACGTCCTTGCCAAGGCGGTGTTCGCGCCTTTGTAGGCACGTCGCGGCGCGGCGCAGTGATCGAGTTGATGATACCTTGTTGACTCTTCCCTGTCGTTTAAAGATAATCTCGCGGTGCTTCAGCCTTCACTCTTCAGGGCACTCAGCCCTACAGCGTGGCATGTACGTGCTAGCAACAAGTTGTTGAAGCTCTCTGCTGGTGTGGTCTCAGGACTGATGGAGTCAGTGCATATGCTATGGATGATCGAGTTTGGATACTTGCAAATTAATTAGGGCCTGTTGGAACGTATGAATTTCATACGGAACAGTTCAATTTCTGTATGAACCGGAAAAATTCTTATGTTTTAAACCCGATTTTAGTTTTTTTAACCGGAGACAAATTACCTCTATCTATTAATTGAACCGAAAAGAGTTGTCTCGGTTAGAAAAAAAAACTAGGCAAAAACAAAGATTACAACCACCTAAAGACAGGGCATCCCTAACTACTAATAACAAACACAAACTCAACTTACACCGTTAAGAAGATCCATCTATCGAGGCTACCCATAGACGTCATCATCATTATCACCCATCACTCTCGATCCAGCGACTCCGACTTCATCACAAATGGCCAACACACCAATCACCGCAATGGTGGGACCAAGCCTACGCCGGCGTTGCCAAACAGTTAATTAATGCGTCGAGGACAAGGCAACTCCGATTTCGGCGACAAGCCTCGCAGGAGAACGTTGTAAGCCTTGCATCGAGAAAGCCCACCGCAGTAGCTGGAGGACGCCCTCCACCAAACTCACCCTTCACGAGTCATCGTAGTTGCCATGTCGCCCCCATGACACTACAACTCCGACTTCATCGCACCATGGCGAAAATGACGCACAGAGAACCCAACTGACACGCCAGACAGTTGACGACGAAAGCCATGACGTGACCCAACTCTGCTTGACTCAATTTTTGTTGCTGCACAAATCACAACACCAAAGGGTCCAGGCCAGCCACCTCGACATCCATGCGACCAAGACGCCAGCCACCAACCCCTTCAGCTATAGCTGACTCTGAAACGATGCCTCCAAGGAGGGAAACGACGTAGAAACACCGGCATCGTCCAATCTAGGAAGACCTGAATCAAAGGTTTCTTCCTGGAAGAGGGTAGGGGCACAATACCATGACATCGTCTCTGAGGAGGAAAACGGCAGCCACGGGTGTGGCTTTTGTCGGTGGCCCAACACTAGGTTTTCACCCGGAGTTGCCGCTACCACCATCCTTCCTACATTGCCAGACAAACCCATAGCCCGCCACCACAGTAACAAAGCAGAGTGGCATCGTCCCACACTAGATCCGTGGCATGCCCCACCGAACATACCCCAGCGCCACCGCAGGAGAGGCTGAACCATGCCCGGTATGGACGCAACACTGTCGTGCAGCCACTGCCCACAAGCACCTCCGCAATGAGACGTTGAGCACACTAAGGGAAGCACCGCTAGGTTGCCTGAGTCGCGTTGTCAAACCACTGGAAGCCTCGTCAGCCACCTTTGGTTGCAGGCCCTATCGCTTACTGAATGAGATATCTTCTACTATTGGTATTTCTAATTTTGAAATTGTACTTCATATAAACAAAAATGCTAACGAGTACATGTCTACTCTGTAAAGAATGAGTAAACACTTTCCATTTCGGTAAATATTCCTTCCACGCGTCGGGCCTGTCCCTGTTTCTTGTACGCTTTTTGCGTTTTTTCCGCTATCACAGTGCACCCCATTGTTTGCAACGTTTTGCGCACGGAGGTGGGATGGGCTACCATAGAACCAAACCTAGGCCTCAAGATGGCAATTTTATCCATTTCCCAAACCTGTGGGTACCCAACCTAATTGGGTCTGGTATGGGCGATGCTCAAGACTCGTGGTTTTTTATGGGTGAGTACCCGATAAGATATGGGCCGGATGCGGGTACCAATCTGTATCCATGGGCACCCAATGAGTACCCAAAAATTGAAAACAAATTAAATCTAATATGACATGTGGACCTGGGGCGGGAGGTATGTAATTTTAAAACTGTAGTGAACCCTACCCGCACTCTCCTTCCTTCTCACCTCTCACGCGACACACACCCTACACCAGTACACCACCTGGCACCAGGGGCCAGCCAAACCTTGGTCGCCTGCCTGTGACTTGCCAGATGATTATAAGTCTAAGCATTGCGTTTATTTGTTGTTGCCATGTTCATTGGATGCTCTATTATCATTGTGTTGTGCATTGCGTGGCTGGTATTATCAATCGGCTATTATATTATCAATTATACTACTGACATATACTTCATTCATTCCAGAATGTAAGGCGTACTTTGTTTAGTTAAGACAAGATTTTGACTAAGAATTACTTTCTTAGTATGTGGTTTATGTGACATAAAATTGATGTGATTAGACTCGTTCAAAAGTAATTACTTACAACTATGACTTTGTATTACATAAACCACATGTTTATAGAATAATCATTGGTTAAATTTTTATCTTAAGCAAATAAAATATGACTTATATTCTAAAACCAAAGAAGTATTAATGTTACACCGTACTAATTGAATACTCATTGGGCACTGGTACCCGTGGGTTTCAAGCATGAGCACGCTGTTATGCCTATAAGTACCTTTATGGGTGGACAAAGAGTAGGATTATGCCCAGTCATTGTCCATCCTTACCTAGGCCAAAGCCATGTTGGTTTCTATCTTGTTCCGGCCGTGCTCACGAGTCCTAAGTCTACTTGTCTCTTTCTCCTTTTTCCAAGCGCTGCTAGCGTTTTCTTTCTTCTCTTGCATGCTCTGAGAACATCTCCACGAGGCGGAGACCCGGGGCTGCACTGGATTCTCAGTTTCCTTTTGCATGTGTTGCCAACTTCAGAGAAGTAAAACATGATTGTGTTAGTAGATTCCATCTAATTTTACAACAAAAAATATAATTACTTTTAAATTTATCATTTATAAATCATGATCTATTTTCATAGTTGTGTTTCTCACGAAAATTTCAAAATTATATCTACTCCGATGTATTTCTACAATTTTCTTGTCTATTGTATTTTGTATCGTTGCCTATTATATTTTTAGGTGCTACATTTTTCATTTAATTTCACGTTAAATTAGAGCTCTACTTCATGCTTTAGTTGTCTACTTCATGTTTTCTGTACTACATATTTGCCTAACGGTTACTGTGCATATTTCTCTGTTGCATTTTTGTCAGTTGTCGACTAAATTTTAGTTAGTCGTCTACTGCATATCTTTTTCGGTCATGTACTGCATTTTCTAGTAGCTATTGCTACACTTGTTCATAGCTGTGTATTGTATTTTTTATTTATTGCATTTTGGTAGCTATCTACCGTATTTATTGACAGCCTTCTACCGCATATTCCTTTCAGTCATGTACTATATTTTTAGCAGTTGACTACTACACTTGTTCACAGTTGTGTACTATCCTTTTTATATATTGCTAGGTACCTACTGTAATTTTTTGTCAATCGCCTACTACATGTTTTTTGTCATGATCATGCGTATTTAGTAGTTAACTACTACACTTGTTCACAATTATGTACTGTACTTTTTATCTATTGCATTTTGGTAGCTATCTACTGTATTTTTTGTGAATTGCCTACTACATGTTTTTGTCATAGTCATGCGTATTTAGTAGTTTGTTCACAGTTGTGTTCTGTACTTTTTATCTATTGCATTTTGGTAGCTATCTACTGCATTTTTTGTCAATCGCCTACTACATGTTTTTGTCACAGTCGTGCGTATTTAGTAGTTTGTTCACAGTTGTGTACTGTATTTTTTATCTATTGCATTTTGATAGCTATCTACTGCAATTTTTTGTCAATCCTCTACTGCATATTTTTTATCCCTCATATACTGCATTCAAGGTTGTGTACTATATTTTTTATCATTGCATTTTGGTAGCTATCTATTGCACTTTTTGGCACTCATCCACTAATTTTTTGCCTATCATATATTGCATATTTTTGTGGATCATGTACTGTATTTTCTATAGTTCACTATTACACTTGTTGATAGTTGTGCACTACTCCCTCCGATCCAAAATACAGGTGATTTCAGCATTTTCCGTTTTAACCTAAGTAGTTTTAGGATTTCTAGACACCTTCACATCTTTTTTTCCTATTCTACCCCTCCTTAATTTCATTAGTCAATCTGCAATTTTTATTTCCAACGCACTATTGAGCCATGAAGTAATTGCTTGCTATGAGAATGAATAAGGGCAAGGTGATAACTTTTCCTCCTTCCTTAATTCTTGTTCCAGGACCTAAAACTACTTATCTTTACTATATATAATATTTCAGTTGGTGGTGATGGTATTGTCACACCTTCTATGGTGGTATCACGTCCTCACCACCAATAAACAAAAACATATTTTTTTTCATCTTGTGCTCATAAGAACAGATTAATACTAGTCTGCAAAAACAGATTTTCCTAATCTTGTGCTCACAAAAATAGAAAAACGGATTGGTTTCTTTCCTAATCACGTTTTCAGGAAAACACATTCGTTTCTTTCTTCATCACATTCTCAGGAAAACAGATCGCTTTCTTGTGCTTTCTATTCGAACAAAATTATGAACGCATGCTCTCCTCACCATCCAGCCTCCAGTGCGGCGTCCTGCCAATTCTTCTTAACGAATCTTGGCGATTGCGTCCACCTCCAAGGCGCTGCAGAGCGTATCCCCGGAGAGCACCGCTCCCTGTCTATTATTTTTATCTTGCAGATGGCTTCTAGTCGGCGAGGCTAGAGCAGCTCGAGATCTTACTTGGTGAGATGCGGGTAGCTCAAGATCTTATGTTCTTCACACCATGGTAGCACCGGAGGGCGAATCTGTGGATGCGTTTGTCAAGAAATATTACAGCGTCATATGTATCTAGAAAAGAGGTAACCAAACAGAAAATAATTGACATATAACCATATGTCTGGAATTTTGCAATGTGCCACCCGACAACCTTGTTGACATAGATTTTACATTTTGATTGCCATATATTTGAATTTTGATGAATGAAGAGTCTACAACCAGCCACATCATCCTTACCTTGATTTGCTGGGAATTAGTTAACAAATAATTTTTTTCTTCTCAAAAGCAGTTGTTGGCTTCTTTCCTAATCATGTTCTCAGGAAAACAGAAAAACGTATTGGTTTCTTTCTTTATCACGTCCTCAGAAAAATAGTAAAACATATTACTTTCTTTTCTTTGTGTTGTCCTTGTGTTATTTTTCAAACGAAAATATTAAGAACACATGTTCTGAAGCTACCCGCTATCTTAATCCTTGAACCAGTTAGTGGTGATGGTGTTGTTTTTTCGAAGTGACCGATTTCAGTCATAACTTTCTTCCCGAAACTAAAGCTGCATGAAAATGAGAAGTGTTCAAATGATTTTTTTTAAATGCCATTAAGCTTACCTATTTGCAATAGATCTGCACATCAATTAAGTAACTACAGCATTTAGTTTTGCCTACATGATCAACAGGGAAAAATATTGTATAAAGGTATCTCTATCTCTACTATATAATATGGGAGTTGATGGTGGTGGTTCATCCACATCTCCTCTCCTCACAAAAGATTAACATTACAAAACTAATCCTTAATTATCTCAACAACAAAACTAACTCTAGCCTTAATCACAAAAAAAGAAAAATAAATCTAACTACTAATCCTTGATTCTCTGAACAACAAAACTAAAACTAGTCTTACTCTCCAAAAATAGAAAAATAAAACTAATTAATCTATAGCCTTACGGTCTCTGTCTTGTCTCTCCTTCTCGCAGGTGCTCGATTTCTAAAGACATTGATAAAGTGTTATTCTATGTTATAAACAGACGTGTTAAAAGTGAGTCGCTAATGTCGCTGTGAGGTTCTCTATGGACACCCGGGGGTGGTGGCTAGAGCTCACTGAACTTATCTCGTAGCTGATAAGGAGCCCACTAGGAAATAGGAGAAAGACGTCGGCCATGAAACTGCTGGAGTGATGCATAGTGGTCGTTAGAGAGGGAGAAAGTAGGAGAAGGACATCGACATTTGACATGATTTTATTACACGTAGTGCTTGACACATGTGTCCACGAAATACAATATTTGATTAATAACTCTATTTTTTTATGTTTTTCCATAGCAATGCACGGGTACTTAGCTAGTATTTTAGATTAGTGAGTGTGCATTTTGTTTATTGCATTTTTTAGTAGCTAGCTACTACACATTATTTGATTGTTATCTACTATACTTTTCTCATCAGGGGATTTTTTTTCCATTTACCCTACTTTGCTCGTGAAGACGGTGGTGTTTACCCGGTGCAAAACTGATGAGAAAACTGCAGAAAGCAGTGAAAAGACCTAGTAGAAAAGGAGAAGAAACATTAAGAAAACCCTTAGAAAACTGTAGAAAAGACATCTGAAAAACCTACAGAGTTGCGTTGGAGTGTCAGCTACTTAGCTTCTCTGCTTCCTTTTTTTAGGCGGAAGGTGTGATGGCCTTATGCTCTAGTTGATAGTGACGGATCTACAGTCACAGAAGTATGGCGAACTTGTACTATGCTTCTACAGTATTACCTTTCATATTGTACCATTAGTCGTGTGCTGAGCTAGCTAGCTGCGCGCTGCGTTGAGATCGCATGGTAACCCTGTAAGCTAAACTGTGGTAGATTCTCCTGTCCAAAAGGGCTAGGGGTGCGGCCCTGCCAACTGCCGTGGAAGTGTGGATTGCGATTATTGCATTGCACCGTAGAGGATATGTTTGGATCTTTAGCTCGCCTTGCCCAAGCTAGCTTGGACAGCATAGCTCGGTTGGGCCATACCCCAACATGGCAAGGCTGCTCGTTTGGTTCCTTTGCCAGAGATTTAGTTATGTTTTGGTAACTGCTCGACACCAAAAAAAATATTTGCTTCGCTCTCTTGCCGACGGAGGAGAGCCGATTTAGCTCTCCTTGCCTGACAAGGATTTTCTGACGGTTATGAACAGACTTGCTAAGCAAAGTTAGTTTTCTTAATCTTTATCAAATGGCTATCCTAGCTAAGCAAGGCTAGAGTTTAGCTTGCTTAAGATCCAAACGCTCCCTCAATCGGTAGTGCTTCAGTTGGCTAGTGGAGCTGATCAACAGAAGGCTGGAGTAGCAGAACTTGTCCCTGTCCAATCAATACCCATTCTTTTCTCATATAGAGAAAAGAAAAGAAAAGAAAAGAAGAAAACAGCGGTGATAACGCAGCAGGTAGTCTACGAGTCACTACTTACTCCACAACGCCCGACGTTCCCGGCCCGTTTCCCCGTTTCACCGGGCCCCCTCGTCGTGCTTGCCCTCGTCCCCGGCTCGCCACCGCCAACGCCACCTTCATTACCACACGCCCCGACAACGTTGCTGCGCCAGCCATTGCTCCTTCTGCGCAGCAATGGAGAGGCAGAGGAGTGGCTCCTCCCCGAACCACCTCATGAGCCCCAAGAGCCTCCTCCTTCTCTCCTTCGCTTCCTCCTCCCTCCTCTTATCCTTCCTCTTCTCCCTCTTCGCCCTCCGCTTCGGCCGCCCGCTCCACCTCCCCTTCGCCGCCTCCATCGGCTCCAACGGCTCCGCCATTGCTCTGCCGCCGGTTCTTGGAGGTGGGGGTGTGGGGGTGGAGGTCGGAGAGGAGGTGTTTCTTGGGGTTGGGGGTTGGGGGGAAGATTCGGCTGTGGAGGGAGACCGCCGGGGAGTTCCTGGTGATCTGCCCGTGGGCTCGGCATTGGAGGTGGAAGAAGCAGTTCTTGGAAGTGGGAACGTTGAAAGCCCCGCGAGTGGTGCGGTACTGGAGGGGCCGGAGGTCACGGAAGCTGGGAACTATTCTCTGCGAGGTTTGGATTCGGCAATGGAGGTGAAAGAAGTTGTTCCTGGAGCTGGTAACGGTGAGAAGCTGGCGAAAGATTCGGTTTTGGAGAAACCCAACTCCATAGAAGGCCCGAACCTGAGCAAAGATGATGTCGGCTCGGCAACTGAGAGGAGGTTAAGTCGAGGACATGCTTCTGCTTCCCATGGGGCAGCTGCGTCATTGGAGAAATTGAAGATGGCAAAGCCTGCGCAAGCTGTCAATTTTTCCATGGAAGCTTCAGGTCTGGTCCTCCAATGGGGACAGAAGGCGAATTCTTGCGCGGTGCTCGTGTGGGAGGAAGATGCGAGTCCTCTGTACATGGGGAGCAATGGAAAAGCCCAAATCAATCGACAGCAAATAATACCTCAGGAGATGCCCCAGTCAATCCAAATAAGCAAGATGCTAATCTAATTCAGGAAGCGGCTCCGAGCAAAATGGATGTGGCGAGAGGCAGTGCAGCACAGTGCGATGTTTATGTTGGGAGGTGGGTGTTCGACGAGAGCTATCCACTTTACAAGAGCAATTCGTGCCCATTCGTAGATGAAGGATTCAGCTGCCAGGCAAATGGAAGAATGGATCAAAGCTACACAAAGTGGAGGTGGCAGCCAACACATTGCAATATCCCAAGGTGCTGCATTTATACGTATGCCCTGTCCCATGGTTACTGGGATTTATGACTAGGAGTTTGACATGTACTGACTCTGGCTTGCAATGGCAATTTAGGTTTGATGCTAAGAAGATGCTCGAGATGCTGCGAGGAAAGCGACTCGTGTTTGTCGGGGACTCCCTTAACAGAAACCAGTGGGAATCCATGATGTGCTTACTGAGAGAGGCAGTCTCAGATCCTGCAAGGATTCATGAAACTCGTGGACGCAGGATTACAAAGGAGAGAGGAGATTACAATTTCAAGTTCCTGGTTCGTATGATCTGGATCTTATGTGGAACTACTCCATTCAGCGACTAAAAGTAGTATATAGGAGTCATATTGGCATGGTTTCTGCAGGACTACAACTGCAGTGTGGAGTACCGTGTGACACATTTCTTGGTGCATGAAGGCAAGGCAAGAATTGGTCAAAAGCGCACAAGGACTCTGCGGATAGATACCATTGATCGGAGCTCACCAAGATGGAGAGGGACGAACGTACTTGTGTTTAACACTGCTCATTGGTGGTCTCATCACAAAACAAAAGCTGGGTGAGTGTTAGTGAACGTGAATCAGAAACCATTGTTTTGAATTAGTTTTAATACATCTTTGAATTAAATTGAGTACAAAATGCATCATTTGACAGGCTCCTTATCTAGTTTTGCAAAAGTGAGTAACGGAACTCAAATTAGAGGCGTTTATGTTAGGGCCAAAAGAGAAATGATATAGTCTGAATTCGCCTCTGGCCTAATAGCAAATATGTAAAAAAAATCCTTAGGTTTCAAATTAGCTCGCACCCTATATATTACATTGAGATTATGTTAATGTGAAGGTGTTCCAGGCTGCCAGCATAATGGTAGCATCTAAATATGGCATTTGCTTGCAGAGTGAATTATTATCAAGAAGGGGAGACTGTCCATCCCCACCTTGACGCCTCCACAGCTTTCCGTAGAGCACTAACCACATGGGCGTCATGGGTCGACCACTACATCAATCCACAGAGAACGCAAGTGTTCTTCCGAAGCTCATCCCCATCGCATTTCAGGTTTGCTCCCTCAAATCTCAGCTGTTCAATCTTAATTCAAGCAACTCCGACTGGCCGCGATCTCCTGTAAGCAAGCATACCAACATAACAATTTATCCTGATTTCAGCGGTGGAGAGTGGAATTCAGGTGGGCACTGCAGAGAGAGCACAATGCCCCTTAATGACACTCGTGCAAGGCCGGTGCCCGAGAGAAATACGATCTTGGAACAAGTGGTGAAGCAAATGAAGACTCATGTAACAATCCTAAATACTACCAATCTATCTGGGCTCAGGATAGATGGTCACCCATCTGTGTATGGGAGGAAGGCAGGAGATTTATCAACATCGAGCTCCCAGGATTGCAGCCACTGGTGCCTTCCTGGAGTGCCGGATACATGGAATGAGCTATTATTCTACCATTTATTATCCTCACAAGAAAACGACGTTACAAGTTAGTGGCTAATCTATTTGGCCCATTGCTTCTTTTTTTTCAGGATGGGGCCTTATATTTTCGTCTGTAAATGTAATTTGACTGCGAAAAGTGATTTGCATCTCTTCCCAGCTGATAATGTTTCAAGCAATTATCATATGGATCCTGCTTACTTCTCTTTTAGCATGAAGCCTTATATTTTGTAAGTAAATGTAATTTGACTGCGAGAAGTGCACAATCGTGGCCCTTCTCTATGCATCTCTTCCCAGCTGATAATGGGTCAAGTAAATTGTCATATGGATTCTGAAATACCCATTTGCATTAGCCAACACTTCAATGTATATTACAATTAGAACACTATGATTGAACTGATTAATTGAACTACATAACAGTCGGCAAATAAAATTCGTCTTTTCTTGAATTACCAAAAGATAACCTTCTAAGCATCTATAAATAAAAAAAAGAACCTCCTAGGAATTTTTATTGCCATCTCAGTCCACCTGTACTAGTAGATGTTCCAGCAGCCCCAGTTTGAAAACCTGGCATAAGTTCTAAAAGGTGAAGGCAAGAATGTTCACAGCATACTGATGTTATCATTCAGACTTTCTAGCAACTACATCCACAAATGCTTATTTTCCATTTATTCGCAAGCTCGGTATATGAGAGTTCATTTACTAAGGGATACATAATATTTTTATCATGCCAACGGATGGTCCTTGTATAATGGACTAGGACTAAAATTTGTACAAAATTATGCTATAATTTACTTTTGGTTGTATCACCAGGAGCTGCTCTTCAACTATCGAGCAACTTTGTGCGCTCGACGGTGAGAGCCAGATGCTTCATCCTTTTTTGATCCTTCTGGTCTCCTAGCCCATGCTGGGGCTTGGTCAGGTCCATACCGGTAATCATAGAAGAGTTCCTCGCTAGCTTCAATATGCTCCCTTGCATAGATACCAACCTGGTGGTCGCCAGCCACCATCATCACCTGTATAGGATCATCGGAGGACGATATTAAAGTGAAGACAAAGCACGAAGCGGTATAGTATTACTAATTCTTACCTTTGCATAGCAGTTGGGGTTGGAGGAGTGATTTGCAAACTTTAATTTGTCTCCCTTGCGGTAAGCATCCAATACATACTGTGTGAAGCATATCAAATTTAAGCTTACCAGTTTTACTTTGAACCTACCAAATAATCCAACACGCACACAACGAGAGTCACCTGGTCATTTAAATCAAAAAGGAATGATGAGTTTTCCTGGTCATTAATTTTTCCACGCTTGTCTGCTTCTTTGTGAGAAATCAATTCACCAGTGTATTCTCCAAGATAGTCATTTTATGTACAGGGTTCTACATATTGCAAGAAATAAAAATAAAATTAGCTGAAAGAAGAAAGGAAGGAAAAGGTATCACACTCAAAGGAACTTCAGTGATCTGACCTTAATGAATGCCCCCCAACCTGCAACATCAGATCTTCCAAGCAAAATCTGAATCATGATCAACAGTTAGGCGTAGTTAAGACAGGTAGCGCATAATGATGTGAAGAGGATAATAATAAAGGAGTAGGTTCTCACCCTTTGTTGTTGTTTTAAAAGGAGTTTCATGTTTCCACACTGATAACCATCACCTCTTGCTGGTGGCTCACCTAGTGAACCATCTCCACAACTGAAGAGAATGAACATCGTGTAAAGTTTGATAAACTAATACACATCAGAAATCTGAATAAAGCTAGCATTTGTGCATGATAGGTAGGTAACAAAATAAAATTAATTCCTTTAACCCGTTACACAATTATTTCATTGACTTCAACAAGATCTAATTTTTCAAGTGCTGATTACCTCACCCAGCAGTTTCTGCAAACATCCGGATCGCATTCCCGACTGGCAGCAAAACATGGGCATTGTCTGCTTCTGCATTGACTTTTTGCACAATGACAGCCTCTAAACCTGTTTTTGCAGCTTTTTGAACACCTATTAAATAATCATGATAATTAACAACTGAAGTCGGTGTCAAGTTTTTGCTTTGCATTTACATTAATACGATGATGTAAGAAATATGATGATTAAAGAGAACTGATACATGTTCGTTTGCTTTGCACATCAAATAGCTCAGTGCATGTTCATACTAAATATCTTTCTAGAATACACATTAGATCTGCATTTCTTTGTATTAAATAGCATGAAGTAAAAGCCCTTGAGAGCTGAGGTGGATAACAGATTTCTGCTTGATAGAAAAGGAATATAAGCATATCTTGGAACATAGTCACATACCCACAGTACTTCTCACAGCAAGTCCCGTTATCCACACAGGGGCAATCTTTGCCACACATTTGCTGGCACCCACACGGTGTATACTGTGTGTACCATTGCTTCCCATCACCAATTCTTTTCCTAACAGCTGGATGTCCTGCAGACTTCCAAGTATATCTGAGCTTTCGAGTTCGTCCCCTCCGACGACAGATCCTTGTTCTTGCAGCCATGTCTTGTTCCTAGAAATACATGACAAATAATTATGCTGCCAGCATAACAATACTGACCAGAAACAAAGCCATAATCTCTTTATGTTTGGACTTAAACGTGTGACACTGTATCTTAGTTGATTCATTTGTGAAGGCAGGGTCTGAAAACAGTTTTTGGGCTGGTCAACGGTGGTAACTGGTATTAGGTCCCATTCCAAATGGAAAGCTGAGACATGCACTCCCCCATAGCTTTCTGTCATCACTAAGTAAACTAGTGGCCTTGTTGTATTTTCCCCCCTTTTGCTCGATAACATTGCAAATTTTGCACCTAATAACAAAAACAGGAAACTTACAGGACCAGTAGATCTGTCCTTAATTTATGATGAAGTGACCTAATTTGTAATCCCTAACCGCCCAATCTCTAAAAATCTGGGGATACCATCTTAAGAACTCTGGCTACACAGCAGTTTTATGAACCATGTCAAAGAAACATCACTTGTGTGCTGAAGAACACCTAAACTAGTCAAAAGAAACAGAACCTCAAAATCAGGAACACACCATGCAATAACTACTAATTGAAGCATGTAATTCCTGCTCCGTGGAAAATCATAACAAACATACTCATTACAGCAGCACTGACTGCATTCAGAATGATATGACTACCAACATTTTAGTGAGATAGAGGACAAGACTAACAATGCATACCATATCATTTTAGATTGTTCATCGCTCCTGATCAGAATACATACCAGATAGTGAGAGGATGAGACTAGCAATGCATACCATGTAATCTTGTTCAGTCTCTGCAAAGTCGCGCAAGATGGATTTACTCAGGAGATTTCTCTTCGCCATTGCTGCACCATTGTTGTACATGTAGCTAGCCATTTCTATGCAGGTTTTCAGGCCAGATAATAGGTTTCTGGCTATTAGACAACTGTGGACAATTCACACAAGTGTTAAGATGCGTTAAGAGCTTAAATTAAAATAATCAAGGAACTCTATTTTCAAAAGAAATCTAAAGAGAGATGACATTTAGACAATCGTTCCTACTCTATTTTCAAAAAGAATCTAAAGAGAGATAACACTTGGACAATCGTTCCTTATATACATTGTGAAATTACCTGTTTTTCCCAAATATCTCTATTCCCTTCAAATATAAATCTCCCTCTAGGGCACTCCAATGAGAAAGAGTGTGCTCCCTGCTGGAACTGAACATATTCTTTGCTGAAGATTCTTTATTACTATCTCTTGCTGCATCCTCGGTATAACTAGTCGGGCTTCCACCACACCTATCTTTGTTAGAAGTTTTCTTATTTGGGTCATCTAGTTGATTGTCATCAGATTCTCTGAAATCTAGTCTTGTGTCATCAATCTCCGAAATGGAATGTTTGTTCAGTATATTGCTTGAAAAAGGAATATCTGAAGTAATCCTTAGCTTTTTATCAGGAAAATCATCACTAGACCTGGGTCCCTTTGAAATCTTGCGCTTCCAAACTTCTCAGAAGCATATCAGTGGATATATTTTCAGTTCCGGACGTATCGCCAGAAGGCAGTGTAGTACCTTTTTCAGCACTTTCAGAAGATATTTTGATCTGCTAGTTCCAACAAATATACTGGATTTAATGATGTCTTCCTCTCGGTTCGAATCTTCTGATTCAGACACTATATCAGCACCAACTTTGTGTGAGGCAGGTCCTGCCTCCATATTATATGTTGTACAAGCATCATGATCATATTTGCATATATGTTGAAATCCTTCTCTCCTCTGAGGACAACCTAAAGTCAAAATTAGCCTCAGCACACAATACACAAGCTCAATTCAACAGACAGATGTACCAAGTAATTAGTAGCAATCAAAAGAATAGAAAGGGTATTAAAATGTAAAATGATCAGCAGATTGCCTAAAAGTATCGTAGGTGAAATTTGTTGGCGTTGGCGTCCCTGGGTCCCGTTTCACATTTGCAAAAAGTGCATGATGCACTATCTTAAAAATAGTCCAGAAATATTCGAAGATGTCGAAAATGTAATGGTATGCGCACCTACAAAATTTGGATGTCAATTCCAAACATATTGTACAGTACCAAAAAAGAGAAGTGGTGCATCTTCAACGTTCATATGCACTACAAGTACCAGTTGCGTTTTTTGGTTCTCAATACCAAAGACGAATTTCAAATTGAAATTTTCCAGGTGTGCATAACTTTGCGTGAATTACATCCATGAATTTGGAACAGTGCATCTTGCACTTTCTGCAAATGGCTATATGGGGAACCCTTGGGCACCAAAACCCTGTCAATGTTCCCCAGCAATAAAACTTCAGTAAAATAGTTCTTAAATTTACCACAGAAGGTAGTACAGTTTCGGTGAAAACCTAAGGAAAAATATGTTACTGCCAATGAATACAACCGTCAAATTTGAGGGGAAACATACTCGAAGGTAGCATTGATCGCCACATGGACTCTTGTTTTCATCGAGTTCAAAGCCATAGGGTTGCTTCTCACTCTGACAAGCATAAGAGTTAAATACTTAGCAGGAGGGAAAGGAATTTCATTCGAACATGAAATGACTTATTACTTACTGAGAATACTAAGTTTTGCGAGCAGCCATGGAGACGGCAATCAAAAACCTGAGTGCGAATATATTAACAAGTAAATCACACCCTGGTGAATGTAGTTGAGACTAAAAGTGATAGATTGCCAGAAGAAGAATGTACCAAACATCTGCGGCAGAAGAGATTATCAAAAGAATCCAAAACAACATCCATAGTCTTGTCGAGAGAAAGTTGGCTCTCTATCTTATCAGAAAATCCAGAGTGCTTCTCGTTTTTCTCAAAAAGAAATTCAGATCTATCCTAGAATTTTAATGAAATGAACAGATTCAGAATCACATTCCATAGTGTCTCAAGTTCAACAGAAACAATTGCCAGGTCAAAAAACATGTATGCTTTAGTAGTGACATCACTGACTGAAAATCTTGCTAGAAGAAATGGATAACCTCGATTTCCAAAGGAGAGGCATCAATAAACTGGCAGAGAACATTTACATCCTCTTGGCTTAACCCATGTTCTTGAGTAGCTTTCCTGTAGCAGTTAGGCAGGATCAGATAAGCATATGTACGCATAAAAGATCATCCTTTTCTGTAAGATCTGATTGTGAAGAGATACGTGGATGGTTTCGGCATGGTTGCACATGACAGGAACAATGTGCAAAGTAGTAAATTTTCTAGCAGGAGAATTGTGATTAAATTGATAAGATCTAATTAAGGAGCTTAAATTCTTATTCCAGTGTGTACAAGCAACTTAATTCATATCACTTTGCTAAATGAGTACTTCCTTTCATCACAAATTATTGTGGCTGTGGGAAGTGTACGGCCGACTTATCAGTATGTCACCAATAACATCCCCTAAATATTTTGATTGGTTACATGAAGATAATCTAAGGGCCTCTTTTGGAACGCAGGAATTGAACAATACAGGACTAGGAAAAACACAGAAATTGGATTGGGAGTTAAATCCTACATGAACTGAAAACACAGTAATAATTAATAGAAGCGGAAAATCTCAGGAATTTTCTTTAGGGATTAGGTGCATGCCATAGTTATCATAAACACAAAGGATATTTTCCAAGAGGTTCCTCTCGCTAGGAATCCTATTGAATTGGGGCGTAGGAAAGGAACCCTCATGCCTATGATCTAAAGAGCCTCTATACGAAAATTTCCTCTGGATTGAAATCATACAAATTTCTTTGAAAATCATTCAATGCAAAGGGTCCTTAAGTAGATTCACATAAAAATATTCAGAATGACAAAAAATGCAGTACTGAAAAACTAAACAAAACTAAATTACAAAATATTGAAGCAGTACTGTTAGTAGTGGAGTAGTTGGTGGTTGAAAACAAAATTAGATTAAAAAATAAAAACATTCTGCTTTTAAATTTGTGCTTTTCAGCAGCACTGAAGCCATGAAAAACCTCTCTCAAAAGAAAGTTGCATTCAGAACCTTGAAAAGTGAAACGGTGGCAAAATTTGTGACAAAACAGAGTACAAGAATAGTTTACCCAACTAGAAAAAAAGCCCTCCTGGGATCTGTGCCAGCCGTCAAACATTTCCAGGTTTTACCATTGATACATAAGAAGTATCTAGATCGGCCACTTGAAGTTGGTTCATTAGATTCTTCATGAGTTTGTACTTTTCGTGATGTATATTCAACATATGATGATCAAAAGAGCAGTCAAAGTGGTAGATAGTCCATGTGCAAACGACTTATACTTGCAACTAAAGAGAGTACATAACAATTGCATTGCACAGTTGGCAATATTTAAATTAAAAAACAGTAGCTTACAGATCCACTTTAGAATGAACAAGATACATTAAAGTTAAAAGCTGTAGACTATGTGCAGTTCTTAAGATACAAAACAATTGGAATAGCATCGAGGCTGTGTAAAATAACTGTATAGACAATTGCAACTAATCATGTGGCTCAGCTGATTTGTTCTGTGAATCTATCTTGTTCTGGTACGTTTAAGAAATCAAACATATTATCAAAAGTACTTGCAAGTGTTGACACGAGAAGAGCACATAATAGAGGAAAAACACGGCCTATTCAAATGGGGATTATGAGAAATATTGGTTTTTAGCTTGTATTATTACCATATTAGCTGATCTTCTCCTTCTGTGAAAACATGCTTCTCTTCCTCAGGTTCTGGAATTTCCTCATCACTTTCGCCGCAATCAGAGCCTCATTGCCAACTGAATCATAGTAAATTCTCCTCCTACCAACAATTGATTGATCGTCGGCCATTCTTTGGTTTCTGTGCTGTGTTATTTAAACGAGAGTAAATATCAAAGACAAAAGGGACGCAAGATTTGTCCTTACATCAATGTACAATGCATGTAACAAAATTAACTACTCCCAGGATGAATCAAGCTAATAAACACAAAATTCGCATGACCCATCAATCGTACAGGCACATTCATATCTTTTCAGAATGATCATGAATATCACAAATGCTTATGTGTTTACAGAACTTCTCAAAATTACACAAATCAAAATTTCCCACTTCATCCCAGAGCAATATGTCAACACACGAATGCCACTATCTGAAGTGTCATGCCCGAGGCAGCAAATATATGATATTCAAAATGCTTATGCAGCTCCCGAAGCTAAACTGTGCATGAGAGTTTGCTCTGTAGGACCAAAATATTCTCACCTAGCTATGGCTTGCATGACTAAATTATTCACATGGGCTTAATGCATCATATAAACGCATGCACATTCGAGTATCTTCACTAAAATCTCAGGTTTACCTTATATGGCATATGATCTCTAAAACTGAAGAGCAACCTAATAAAAAGTCATCAAACTGGGACAATGAGAGAGTAGAAGCACTATACTTGTCCAGGAAAATCCACGTGGTGTATGAGGGAATCTTCTCAACCAACGGCAGCTTCACAAGCCGCACGACAGTCCTCTGTGCGGAGCTGCTGCCGGAGCTCGAGGGCACGAGCGTCCTGGCCACCAGGTTCTCATACACGTGCACCACCTCCCTCTCCCCCGACCCGCTCGCCAGGTCCCACCCCACGATCGTGGACTACCCCTCCGCGGCTCGCTGCGTCAGCGCGTTGCAGCCCTCTGCGCCCCTCGACGCCGCCTCCGCCGCCGCGGCCACATCGAACAGACCGCACGTATGCCTCTGCAGCGCCTTCCTGTTCGCCTCCACCTTCTCCTGCCAATAAACCAAAACCCAACACCACCCAATCCACCGCCAGATTGAGAAACCCGAAACCCGTAAACTCCCAGCGAATTCTAGAGATGTGGTCGGTGCTTTTACCCTGATCGAGGCGAGGCGGGCGGACTGGATTTGGCGCTTCAGCTACGTCAGCTTCCCATGGAGCGCCACGAGGCCGGAGCTGTCCACGCCCATCCCCTGATCCGGCCGCTGTAGAACACGGAACCGATCAGACTAGGGAGGGAGATCAGGGTGGGAAGCCGGGCATGGGGAGTTGAGAGGCCGCAGCACCTTTGAGCCGCTCCGGTGGGAGGAGGAGGAGGAGGCCTTGGACGATGACGCCGACGCCATGGAGATGGCGCGAGCCGCGGACCCCTCCTCTCCTCTCCTCTCCTCGAAGCGTGTCCTTTTCTGGAAAAAAGGCAAAACTGGCCCGGCCGAGTGGCAATGCCGTGTATTGCCCCCAGCCGGGGCAACGTCAAAAATATCTCCACGACGCAACCGGTGAACGACACGTGGCATAATCACGCGCTGGGACCGTGACGACCCGAGATCGCAGCTCCGACCCGCGGTATAACTCAGTCGCGGGCCAGGCCCGATGCAGCACCCCCCACCCGCGATTTGGGTCAGGCCGCGCCCCCCACCCGCGAGCTGGGCCAGGCCGCGCCCCCACCCGCGAGCTGGGCTAGGCCGCGGCCCACAGTCGCGACTGCACGGTCGCCCGTGACGGCACAGCGTCCGCATCCGGGGCCCGCGAGGCCGGCGAACCCGCGCGCCCAGCCCGCGACGAGCGGGGCTCGCGGCCATGGCCCGCGACGCGGCCTGGAGATTGCGGCCACAGCCCGCGAGGAGCAAGGCCAGGCCGCGCGTACGGCCTGCGACGAGCCTTTTTTTTGCGATTTTCTTTTTCTGTTTTTTTTTCTTTTCCTGTTTGCCTCGGAACTTGTGCTGTCAATTCCTGCCGTGTTTGCTTTTCCTGTTTGATTCCCGGACAGCATCTATCACCCAGACTCCCTGTCAATTCCTGCCTTTATCTCTCTCACGCTGCGCAGCACGAAGACTCGTCTTCTCTCCTTATATTGTGCTGCTGCCCTGGTCCTGAACAACATGCTCCTCTGCTCTCGCTCTCACTCTGTAACTCTTTCACTCTGTGCGTTCTAATCTCAGTGAGTTTGAGACTATGAACCACATATTTAGAAGATAAAAAGAGGAAGATCAGCCATCTCAGCAGTTGAAAAAATTGAAGATCAAGTTGAGAGCTACGCATGAAGGTAATTTATTTTACATGCATGATGATATTATATTTTGTATTTAGCTTGAAATTAGATAAATGACAATGTTTAAGACTTTAGTTGTAGTTAAGTTAAGTTGACTGTTATTTCATGCGTGCATAAAATGCAGTTGTGTTGAGAAGTTTGTAAACTTAGCTTGGTATTTTATTGAATATAGCATTGAAACTCAACTGGACGTAAATAGAGCACGAGATGGAGTTTTCAAGGGGATTTAGAAGATAAAAAGAGCAAAACCGGCCATCCGAGTAGTAGAAGAAATTGAAGATCAAGTAGACACGTACACATGAAGGTAAATTTTTCTTACATGCAAGTTGTTATTATGTTCGTAATTATGTTGAAATTAGATAAATGATAATGTTTAAGACTTTAGGTATAAGTTCACTGTTATTTTATGCATGCACGTAGAAGGAGTGCGAGATGGAGTTTTAGAGTGGATTTAGAAGCTTAAAAAAAAGCAAAATCAGCCGTCCGAATAGTTGAAGAAATTGAAGATCAAGTGGACACGTACACACGAAGGTAAATTTCTTTTACATGCACGTTGTTATTATGTTCTTAATTAGCTTGAAATTAGATAAAAGATAATGCTTAACACTTTAGTTATAAATCAGTGCAGTGTTATTTCGTGCATGCCAAAAATGTAGTAACACTATTCCTCATATCAATTGAAAATGTTAAGTTAACATCTTTGGTAACAACCAACGTATGTAATGTGCAAGTGAGCAGTGCATGTGTACCTCAACATACTTAAAGATAATTTTTAACTCCTTATGTTGTAAGGACAAGAATAATAATGGCAACACAATACGATTAGTTATCTTTATCTACTTTATTGTTATTTCATGCATGCAGACACGGCAGTTGCCTTGAGAATTTGTACATTTATCTTCTTATTCTATGTAATGTAGGACTGAAACATGGTTCCATGTATATGGGAACGAGATGGAGATTTGCAGTGGAATTTGAAGCTTTAGGGAGTAAAATTAGTTCGTGTAGAAGTTAAACAACATGTACATCTTATGGTATTCTTCCAGAAAAGGTAAATCTATGTTGCATGAAATTATGTGATTAGTTGATTGATTAGCTTAATGTTAGTTAAGTGACATCACGTTTAGCCATTTAAGTGCGATAAACGACATTGTTATTTTATGTTATGGTTTGGGTACATACCTATAAAATATGTTGAAGTTAAATTTATTTGACAGAAACTGAAATAATGTAAGTACTGTACAGATTAATTGGGGAAAAAATGAGTAGGTGAAAAAAATTGTTACGGTTGAGGAGTTTACTGTTATTTAAATTAGTTTATGCTGGTAAAATGAGAAGATATGATAAAGTAATATTAAATATACACTATTTTGGCTATAGTTAAATTGAGAAAAAAAATAATGTTTACGTGATATTCAAATTTTGGTTTCGCATGTACGTAGGTACAATGAATGAACTCTTAGTGTTCTACGGGCCAAATATAATACGCAACGGGCCCTGCGGGCTCGACTTGTCCCAATGCGAGTACAAGGTTACACACATAGATGGTTTGGAGGAGATTAGTTTGTTGGACCTGAGGAGGTGCATACGCTGCGAGTTTGATCGAGACATAGCTCGCAAAAAACTAGTCATTGAAGCAGTCACATGTAGCAGTCGGGAGGACGGGTATTCAGTCCCCTTATGGCAGCTGCACAAGGTGACTGGCAATGTATCATGGGTTGGGTACATGTGCCTTGTGAGTACACCAGGGGCCTACATATATGATTGACCCATGGTGTACGTACAGTTTGTTGACTGCTGTCGCCCGTTGACTGGCGACGAAGATTCCTCCGGAGTTGGTGAGTTACAGGTTGTTGCAATAGAAGGAGGTGTAGGGGCAGCGGATGCAGCGTTAGGGGTCAATCTGACACACCCTGAAGACCAGTTCATCAATAATGAAGATCCGGTCCCTTCTGGTCTGCTCGTGTCGACTGTTTTGAGCTATTACCAAGCATGCCGAACGAGTTGGACTCTCCTGAAGACGGTAGCGACGAAGAGTCGGGCGGTACCGACGAGGAGGGGGGTGATGCGGTACGACGTGGTCTACCAAGACAGTCTCCGAACAAATCCAAGACCAAGCAAGCATTTCACTTTCCCCTCAGGTCACATTCCACCGAGGCATAAGAGGGGAAGAGGCCGGTGATCGTAACATTTTTAGTTCCTTTAATTAGTTGTCCCGTTCGGTCTGGTGGCGCGCATTCCGAGGAGAGCTGCGGGGGGCACATGTCCAAAACATAGGTTGCAGCATGTAGCCATGCTACATACGTGACAACTTCATGAATGCATTGAATCATTGAAATGTTAACATACCACTGTGCATACTGAGAACCAATAAAAACCAAATCCTAAATAGGAAAGCAGAAGTCTCGAAGATGGGCTACATCTTATAACTTCAAGTAAATAAAATATATATAGGAAAAAGTATTCTTAATGCAAATTGGCATCAAATACAGAGAGAACTACAGCATGTTAACTTCTGCTTATTAAGAGTCTGTGCTTCGAAAAGAGGTACTCGTAAACAGATATATACAGATTCTTAAGTGTGGTGTACTGTCACGTATGTAGCATGGCTACATGCTGCAGCCTATGTTTTGGACATTTTCTAGTGCCAGCGTTGATGGAGTCAGGGAGCGTTTTTACTTCCAGAAGAAAAGCTATATTGATGGTGTAACACACACTAATTAATTTTACTCTCCCTTTTACTCTTCTGTTACGACCTTTTTGTCTGCCACTAGCTCACGTCGTAATTCGTGTACGAAAATAAGAAAAGAAAAGGGAATTACGCGCCGGAGAAAACGCGTTCCTCGCGGGCCTAACGCGCGACCCGGGCAGTCGTCGCAAGCCGCGGCCGCAATCACTTCGCAGATCGCGGGCCTCGGGCGCGAGAAGGCGTCACGGGAGCGGGGCGCGGCCTGGCCTGCGTCGCGGGAGCGGGACGCGGCCTGGCCCGGATCGGGGGTGCGGAGCGCGGCGATGGGCCGGGCCCGCGATGAAGTCACGCCGCGGCCCACAGACGCGATCTGTTCTCGTCGCGGTTCCAGCGCGCGACTTGTCCACGTGTCGGTTGCCCAGAGCGTCGCGGGGACAGATTTGTCGTTGCGCCCGGCCGGGGGCCAAATCCGGCATTACAACTCGGGGGGGGGCAAATACGGCTTTTTTCCGTCTTTTTCTCGCCCTCGTCGATGCGGCGGCTCTGCTAGACTTGCGTCTCGGGGACAGGGGAGGAGGATGGCATCACAAGAAAATTTTGCGCTTTTGGCCCCTGTCTAGCAGTTTTGGCACTTTCAGCTCCCTCCCAACGTAAAATGCACATTTAGTCACCTATTGCGCTGTCATACTGCGATAGACACATGTCGCGCTTTTCAACCCTGATATTCCTCGTCATGATGCTGCAGTGCTAAATAGTACCCCGAAAACGATGTTTCCTCACCAAATAATGCCAAATAGTGTTACTACAGGGCACAATAGTGTCAAATAATGCTATTACAGTGATAAATAGTGTGACGTCTAGCATCATGTCGCGCTTTGTATACGCGATATGTGCCTATCGCTGTGATATTTGCCTATCGTGCTCCCATGGTGCTATGCCTCCATCTCGCGGTGTGGCAACGCGAGGGGTGATACATAGCTTTTGTCTAAACTTTTGCGGTGTTAAATGTCATATTAAAAAGGAACAAAAAATAGTCCGACTGCGCGGGGTTTGCTAATGCGAGAAAAGCAGAAAATTGATGTCCCATTAAAATATGAGAAAAGCAAATTGACATGCATATATGGTACATGAATTAAGAATTTAGGTCAATTCTCATATTTGTGTATCTCAAAAAATTCTTAAAAAATCCTAAATGTTCATCATATTATAACATGCACACCCACAAAATTTCATGTAATTTTTTTGTCTTTTTTATGTAAGGCATGCTTGATTATATTTTTACATAAAATTTTGTGGGTGTGCATGTTATAATATGATGAACATCTATGAATTTTTTAAGATGCATAAGTATTAGAAATTGACCTAAATCCTTAACTCATGTATCCACATATACATGTATAAAATCTACTCTCACAAAAAAACCAAATAGTTTATAGTTTTTGTTTGCTCCTTTATTCCCTACCCTCTATATATATAACCGAGCTGTCGTAATTAAGTAGGCACTGATCCTTCCATTATCTTAAAAGTTTAAGTAGGCACTTCGCTCCGGTTTAAGAACTCCAGGGGGTAGAAATCCGGTTTTACCTTTTTAGAAATCCGGTTTTATAGTTTAAGGAATAAAGTAGACACACTACTAAAGGTTCAAGGGGTGATATATATTTTTTTTCATACTTGATAGAGTTCTTCAGCGGTTTGCCTTGAAGATAATGTACTCGTCAGCAATGGTAGTATATCAACTGCAGCAATGAGTGCACCAATACAACTAGTAAGCAAAGCAACTTAAGGCCAAAGATATTTCAGTACGAAATCCTGAGTATCTGAAATCGTATAATAATGCTTGCAAATATACACATCAGTCGTTACAATAATGAGGTGATCCATGCAGATGCTCAAAACAAATTAATTGACCAACCACTAAAATAGCTTTACTCAAAATTATTATTTTTGCTCTAGTCGTCCTTTCTTTCTTTTCTTTAGAACTGTATCTCCATCGCGGTCTTTTTTCCACTCCTTCATCCAGAAACCAGCAAACCATGCTGGGTTTTCTTGAAGAGTTTCAGCGGAAAGCAGAGCAAATCATCAGCACCAGTACGCGGTCATGTGTGGTGAAATTCAATTATCTTTGTAGATGATAAAAATGCAAGTTTCAATGCCATGCATAGAATTGAAATTAATCATTGACCCAGATCACAGAATGTAGAGGAAGGCTTTCCTTCAGATGAATCCATATGATTATGTAGACACGAACATATCTATTAGTACATATAAAAGTTTTCAGTATTTTCGCCACACACCCATTAAACCGAAGTGCGACTGTCATTTGTATGGCTTACACTGCAGATTAAAGTGGTGCAATCCCAATTCTCAAAAACAGATTACAGTTCCAATTTGACTGCTAATGGGCTGCTAAATTCCTTGACGGGTTTGTTTGGTTCTTTCCCGCAATTAATTTTCCATAACCACAGCAATGTTAAACAAATTGACTTATGAAGAACCAATCCGGTTTACAGGGACAATTTTGGCACGCAAACGCAACTTCTTCTTCCTTGTTTTTTGGAGAGGGAACACTGGATTCCATACAATGCAATTTGGAAAAGAAAATCAAGATACAATATTTGCATTGAATCCTATATTACAAAGCAGGCCCAACCCAATGTATACAAACGTTGAGGCCTAACATTGATCAGCCCAGCTCGTCCAACGCCCAACCAGTCGGAAGGTTCCGACCCACACATCCACGCCCCATCCACAAATAGCGACGCGCCACGTAAACGCATCCACATCACCTCCCACCTCAACACTCACTGACATGTAGGCCCAGATTATTCACCTGACCCACGAGCCAGGCACGCATCGACCCTTCCTGTAACCCCCAACCGCGCGTCCATTCCTTCTAGCCCTCTCTGTTTTCCTCTCTACGATTGCCAGTTCGAAAGGAGTACCCCTGCGCCGGTAAGCGGCGGCGGCAAGAGGGTTCCCCGCGGCGGAGGCGATGGCGGCTACGGGAAAGTTCAACCGGAGCAACCCGGCGGTGAAGCGGATCCTGCAGGAGGTGAAGGAGATGCAGTCCAATCCCTCCCCTGATTTCATGGCCCTGCCCCTCGAGGTCTCAATCCCGATCCCGTCTCTTGCCTTTACCTTATGTTTTATATGATCTGATCTGGTTTAGTTCTGAATCGAACGCTAGGTGGGTAAGATTTGATTTTAATGGCGTCTTCTGGGGTCCTTAATTTTTGGGGCTACTTAATCCGTTGACCTTTAGGTGTGTCTGCATTTTTCTTGTAGATCTTATTGCGCGTTACATGTAATTAGTGCAATCGGATCAATACAGATATATGCTTGTTGTTGTTAGATCCTTGTAACGGTAGATATTACGAGATTCCAGACATTTCGAGGCACTGAGTGTGAATCTAGTGGAATTGTTGTGATACTTAGGGCGTTGAGATGTTAGATTAGGAGATTTATTGTGCAATTTCGTTGAGATTGATTGGCTTATTTATGATTTGCGATTATGTGTTTGAGTAGGAGGACATCTTCGAATGGCAATTTGCGATCCTGGGGCCACGAGACAGTGAGTTTGAGGGTGGAATCTACCACGGGAGGATCCAGCTGCCCTCGGACTACCCGTTCAAGCCACCATCCTTCATGCTGCTCACGGTCTGCAATTACTGCATCCTAATTTCCCTTCCTTAGTTCAACATGCTTTTTGTTGAGCTGTTGCTATCTTGCTTTGCCTTTTTTATCTATGTGCTGCAGCCAAGTGGAAGGTTTGAGATCCAGAAGAAGATATGTTTGAGCATATCCAATTACCACCCTGAGCACTGGCAGCCATCATGGAGTGGTGAGTGCCCATTTCTTTGTAAAATGACTGCTTATGTAAGCTCTTAAAATAAAGGGCAACTCAAATGCATTGAGTTGCACCATTATTCATAGTCCATAGTGTTTGGTCCTATGCGCTAAGTGCTAGAATAGGCCTTGCATACTACAAATCTTTGAACTTAAAACTAGAACCAGCGATGCCATGCAATCATTTGCTACTCCATATGTTGGGCACCATCTCCCATAATATACACATATATATTATGTACAACGAGCATGGTGACAAAGGAAATGGTTCTTTGGTTCTTTGAAGATTGTCATGTGGCAAGTGTTTAGTCCCATGACCAGGCCAAAGGAGGAACATGTACTTCCTGTGTTGTCTGTGTCAAGTGTCATGTATATGTTTGTTGTGAAACAAATGCAATGTTGGACATTACTATCACGGAATTACCCAGATTAGTATAAGGAACATCTTGTTGTGAATTCGGTTATGAACCTGTCTCTCAGATAACTTTGTTTTAGTTTGTTTAAATTCATCAGGAATGGATTTTGTTTGTCCATTATTATAGACGGTTAATTTTTATAGATTTAGGAATTGATTATTATTCTTTCTGGTTGATCTTGGCAGTATATGTGCAATCTGATAGACAGCTATATTTCTTCATTTATATGATTTCACAAATTTATTTGCTTGATCCAAAATCAATATTTTCAGTGATCTTCTAGTATATATCAATTTATTTTTCTTGATCGTTACAAAATGTTCTGTTCTCAAATTTTGGATATTGTTTGTTCTTTTGTTTCCTTATGCATAAGATTTATCCACAGCTAAACTATTCTCGTTGCAGTTCGCACAGCGCTAGTAGCCTTGATTGCTTTCATGCCAACAAATCCTGGTGGGGCATTGGGTTCACTGGACTACAAAAAGGAAGATAGACGGGCACTAGCTATAAAATCTCGTGAAACGCCACCAAAATTTGGCTCCCCAGAACGCCAAAGACTAATTGATGAGGTAAATTCCCAACACACCTTTCAAAACATAAATACATGACCATTCTTTTTCTTTGACACAAAGAACTGTTGCACACACAGATACATGAGCAAATGCTCAGTAAAGCTCCATCTGTTCCTCAACTGTTGACAAATGGCCCTAATGAGGAGACTAACCAATTAACCCCATCCGATGCTTCTGGTGAGCATGTGGACAAGGCAGTTGAAGGTTCCAATACATCTGGGTCCAGCTCTGACTCTGCTGATAGTGACCTTCCAAAGCCTGATTCTGGGTCAGAAGTTGCAGAAAACGTTGTCGCAGCTCGATCAGACGGGGTTACCGACCATTCTATGGCTGATGCAAGCCGCAGAGAAAACATTCAAAGAGTTTCTGCAGCGCCTCAGAATCCCACTATTGCAATCCAGAAGCCAAAGCATGACAGATTATTGACCTTGGCTGCATTTGGGCTGACTCTTGCTATTATGGCCCTTGTGATCAAGAAGTTCTTAAAAATCAATGGTCTGGCTGGTTACATTGAGGGCAAGTTTTAGGTAGGTTTGTGCATAAGTTGGATAAGAGCTACCCCATTCTGCGTCTGTGCGGCAATGTTATGGTTACTATATTTTATAAGCCCCTAAGAATTGTAAATGGTTGTTGTCTAGCTATATAGATGAAGTTAAAAGTGAGATGGTGGTACTACCCGTACCGTACTGTATGTAGTACACCTCATGAGAATTGTTACAGGACCTTGCATCATATGCGTGCGTGTGCTGTGCTATGGTTTTAAGTTTTGTCTTGCCACCGACATGATGTTCCGTTTGTTCTGGATGAAGGGACCTCTTGGCTTGGATATAAGCTAGTACTTGTATGTGAGCTGGTACTTGCATATTAGATTTCGTCACTCTTTGGAGTCTCGAAGCTGGCCGCTGTGTGCTATCTGCTGTCCAGCCATGAGTGTATTATAACTAGTAATCCAATCTTTACTCCCGTAAAGATTTGTATGCATTCACCCTCACACTATCCCTAAGTTGCCAAGAAATTACTGCAATTGCATCTATTCTGTGTGGCAGATACATATCACATTTTTTTGATTAGTTGATTCGATCAATGTACAATTTAATCATTATTTAGCTCAAAGTTAAGAGACTATGATGACACAAGCATAAACAACTCATGCAATATTATCTTTTTTCTTTTTCTTCAGTAGCTATACACGAAGATTTAGCTGGAATAAGAACAAATGCAGATGCCCCTGTTGGATCCCCAGAAAACCTGAGGTTTCACACTATATCAAACCAAATTGTGTCCAAGCTGGGTTCTAACTAAGGCGAAGCTAATGAAGTGTCCGCATATGATGAATGTTCTAGTAGGGAATCTGTCTTGTACGACCTCTTAAGCTTCAGGACGTGGAATTACAAAAACATCTAACCGGGCTAACAAGAACAGCGTGATACAAACACAGCTCCAAAAGTTACAACAAAAATGCTTGGCGGGGCAGAGGTCATGCACTTCTTGGCTAACTGGAAGCTGGAAGCGGTTGAAGGGCTTTAAGAGGATTCATGATTACTCCATCAATAAGGCCATACTCCTTTGCCTCTTTTGCGCTCATAAAGTAGTCACGGTCAGTATCTACGTTGATCTTATCCAGGGGCTGCCCTGTGTGGTATGCTAGATATCCATTCAAGTTAGCTTTGTGGTGCAGCATCTCATTGGCCTGACGGAAATGTAATTCAGAATTAGAGGAATGGTAGCTAATGGTGATGCAAATAACAACTGTATTTCTTACTGCTTACCCAAAAGAGTGGCTCATTGGTGTGTAAAACTAAGTAGTGTTTATTTAGAACAAGCATAAGTCAGCTAGATAGGAGATATGGGAAAAATAAGATCTTCACTACTCAGATGCTGTCCTGGTCTAGAATAGCAGAGGCATATTTCACTTTGGAAATTCACCTGGATCTCAAGATCAGTCTCTTGTCCTTGGGCTCCTCCAAGAGGTTGATGGATCATTATTCTTGAGTTAGGTAAGCTGTATCGCTTCCCTGCATTACATAGACCAGTTCTATCATTTGTATATTCAAGCATGAAGGTCAGTCTAGCTGTAGACACCGTCTAGTACTGTAGCAGTGTTCACTCGTATTACCTTTCGTCCCACCGCTAAGTAGAAAAGCACCCATACTGCAAAAGGAAACAGAAAACAGCAAAAAGGAGTGTAAGAATCAATGTCACATAAGACAATATAGCGGAAGGCATCACAGAATATGAGGTTACAGGTAAAGGAAGAACATTCCACAAAGGCACAATAACGGATGATTTTACACTTGCAGTTGCAAACAGTAATCATGTTTTACCAAGAAACTGTAATCATCAAAATTTAATCATCTCTCTTGATTCTATTCAAACCACTGTTCTATACCTACAGCTAGATGAACTTAAAACTAGGACCTTACACAAATGAAGCAGCTCTCTGGTATTTTGCCATACGTACAGAGTTCACAATCATACAATTTTAAAAACCAATCTTCTTAATTAAGGATATATGAGGTTAGAAAATCCAGATATGTAAATTTGCTTGCTATCTAGAGCTAAAAAAAGACCAAGATGTTACATGCAGCAATAAACATGGACTCATCGACCCAAAATTCTAGACTGGGCTGGTGATACTGAACCGAACAAGCCAGATACCACCAAAGATTCAGTGTGCATACCACATTTTTAGAACAGAAGGAATTCGGCAGGCTGAATAGCTGGAAACAGATGCTTGTTTAAATAAGTGAACCAAGAAAACAGGAACCGAGACCCCCTTTCGAATAGTCAAACACAACAAAGAATATATAATGTGAAAACAGGAAAGCATTCTAAACCCTAATCAATTACCTATTATTCAACAGAAATATTTCCATGAAGATGTCAGATTGTCAGAAGTCAGTACCTTGCAGCCAGTCCGATACAAACTGTGGAAACATCAGGCCTGATATGCTTCATTGTATCAAATATGGCCATCCCTAAAGATAAATGAAATAAATTTATGTTATCAAAGTAACTGATGCAAGAATAAGATGAACCGATGATAACAAATATGAATGTGAGAAATTACCAGCTGTCACTGACCCTCCTGGAGAGTTGACATACATAATGATATCCTACAAGAAAATTGAAAAGAACCAAGAACTGAATGAAGCCATGTTGAATATATGGTGTACTGAAAATTGAGATCTTTGCTAGTTGAGATGGAAACATTAGCCTCACCTACAAATAATTAAGCTCAGAGATCAAAATTATATAACCAATCCCAGGCCTACCTAGGCAGACCAAAACCTAAGCACCAATGCATACCAGCAATACAAAAGCACCAGTAACAGTCTTAACAGATCAGCAGGCACATCTATCACATGGGTATCGGCAACTAGAATCCAGTTAAATAAGTGTTTCCTACGACATTGAGTGGTTTTCCTTTAAATAGGGGAAGCATATCCAAGAACCAAAAGTGCCACACTCTACTTAACTTCCAGAAATAACTCAACTTCGATTACATTCCATTGACACTGTGCAAGGAGGCTGTAGAATGTGTTGAAGCTAAAACAACAGCACAAGATACTTCCCTTGATTATTGATATATGGCTCAGCATTTTTGGAGTAACAAAGCTTCTGACAACTATTGATGTAGGAATTGCACAAAAGGAACAGAGTTTCATTCTTCTCATTGTACCTTGGTGGGATCAATGGCATCAAGGTATAGCAGCTGCGCAACGATAACGTTCGCCATATCATCCTCCACAGGACCGCCACACCGGATAATCCTCTGCACCAAAACACACAAACATAGTCGCACACCACACATTGCATACCCACAAAAGCTCTAGAAGGGACCAAACACTTGTGTACACAGTCCAGCACTCCCGTACATGCTGGAAGAGCTGGCTGACGACGCTCTGGAACCGCTCCATCACCATGGGCGATGGTCCGCGATCCTGCCCCGACGCATACTCCACAGGGAAGTAGGGGGACCTCGGCACCAGCAAGTCATCCCTACCACAAATACAGCGCCATCAGCACCCTCAAATCCCTAGCCAAACCTTCCCCAACCCACCAACCAGACGACGGGGAGCTACAAAGTGTTCGTCCCAAATTGACCTCACCTGATCGACCAAATCCCGCGCCTCTGACCAGCTCCGTGCGGTCCCACTCCGCCGCCACCGGCGGAGACCACCACGGCGCGAGCGCACCTCCGGTTCCTGCGAGACTCAAGACGGTTAGGGTAGAGAGGCTGGAACTGGAAAGAGGAGGCGAAGGAGAGTGCTGACCTGAGGAGGGGGAGGGATCGGGGGGTGGGATTTGGGTGGGGTTTCAGGCGGAGGAGAGGGGCTGTGAGAGAGGAGGAGGAGGCAGTGGTGGTCGCCATGGACGGGAGGGGGAGAGCTCGCGGTGGGGTTTTGGGCGGAGGCTTTGGCTGCGCTTATCCGCGAGGGGAGTGGCATTAGAGGGGAGCGAGCGAAGAAGACCCGATGACGCGGGTCGTAGTGAGAGTGTGGGCTTTGGGCCCTGAGCTTACATGGTATCAGCCAAGGCCTAAGACCAGAGATTAATAAGAGCATCCCCGTCTTTAGGAGTTACGCGGAGGCTAAAGAAATGAAAAATTATCTAGCGACTCTAAATCAATGCTATATTTTTTCTCTTTCTCTATCAATATGTATAATTTATATTTTATACAAAATTATTTAACAACATCTAAGCTTCTGTGGTGCTAAAATATGCGATCAAAGTAGCTCAATAATTAGAATGGAGAGAAAAATCGGATGTGTCCACTTTAAAGAGATGCAGCTGCTCTAAGTGTGAAAAATAGTTCTCCCTGCCACCCGCACGATCTGTACAATGTATCACGCAAGTCTACTTCCTCGGTCGCCTCTACTCGCAACCGAAGCTTCGGATCTCGTCTATCGCAGCTGACTCTTTCTCATCACACTTCTCTCCTCCATCACACAATCTCCTTCCTCGTCCCACCTTTTAAACACAATGTGAAGCAGTTCGACTAGACGGTGTGAAGCAGATCGATGAGTAAGGTGGGCCTATATCACCTATGAGTCGTCAACGCATCCCTCTTCTGTAGCCTCGCTTTGTTGTCTCCCCTTCCTGGGCAATTTCACTCCTTCCTCTCTAGTGGCTACCACTGCTGGATCCACCAACACGGACCCTGCCTCCTAGACCCAGCAACACCAATAATGACCCACCAGATTAGCTGTAGCACACCAGTTGTCTTCCTTAAGCGGCACGCCACCTCGCCCTGCCCCAACTGCATAACCAACCACTTCTCTATGCTTGAGAAGCACGTGGACCCATCTCAACCCTAGCTCAGGTGAGGTTTCTAGCATTGGCTTCGCCTCCATAGGAAGATAAAGACCAGCTTCGTAAGAACCACCTCTTGGTGGGATAGTAGAGTTGTGGGGACACGACTCTGTCCACCAAGATTGTTTAGTAAAAATTTAGTGAGATTTATGAATTTATCGCTGGTCTCTGTTAATTTTAGCGTATGATTAGAGGACGTGCTCGTGTGAGTGTGTATATGGTTTACATGTGTGATAATGTTTGTGTGTATATGTCTTATTTGTAATTAAAAAAAAGGAACCAACTTCATGGGCCACCTTGTTGGCCACGCGGGCGATACGATGGTACGTATTATGTGCGCGGTGCCGAACAAATCCGGCCCGTGTGAAAATCGTTATTAAAGCATTGCATTTGATGTCCGGGTTTGCAAATTCAGTATATTCAGGAACGTTAACTGCACGAGTACATGACATGCCGTAACTTGTGCTTGTTTCATTATTATGTTATACCACCTGATTTATCGTATCCCTGTTTCACAATGCCAAAATATGTCATTGTGCATATGATAGAACGGCAGGTGATACACGTCGTATTTCGTTTTATTTTCCCCTCTTATATTTTTCGGTCTTTCTAGACTAGACGAAAAGGCATCGGAGAGATAACCACAGCAAGCATTAGTAGCACAAACATTACAGAAGTTTCAAATAGAAGTGTTCTCCCTACAGCTTAAAACCTGGATACAGCAGACACTACCAGCTAGGTTACATCCATCTAAACTGGGATACTACACATGATCATACATACGCTACAGCCGTTAAGGACATAGAGATACATCAAGGTCATACATACGCTACAACAACTAAAATCACGTTACATGCGGCCAGGCGGGCCACGTCTTTGATAAGACAATCTACTGTTCGGTGCTTAGATATTAGTCTAGCACTGCTCAAGATGGTTAGGTGCGATCCCCAAGGCTAATCACATCTCCTGCTGGGTGCGATACGCAGCCTTTAGGAAGTTATCGAAGGGGCTGGCGGGTGGAAGCTTCACCATAGAGCACTGCTCCGATGACGTGCGGTTGCCCTCGAAACCACAGGAATTTACCTGGACAAACGTAGATAGAGAGGTCAAATGATAGTGTGGCAACAAACGCGTATGACACATTTGGGATATGTCGAATCTTCGTACCTTAGGAATGATAAAATGCTGGGCACTAGGAAGGCTTGGCACAGGATTGTCAGGAGTCGAGTCATGGCCATTGACCAGCCAGCTTGATAGCTTCTTCCTAGTGCCCGATCCCAGAGCCTCACATTGACTAGTCATTGTGCCGTATGGGAGGGGAGAGGTTGAAACAGATGCACCTGCAACCTGGCCAGCTACATGTAGCGCCTGATCACAGAAACAGAGTCTGGTAGTGAGACTCCGATACAAAAAATCAAGTGAAGAATAACAATGTTTGCTGTAGCTATAGCCGACTTCACCAGAAGATACAATATTATGATGACGACAGAGGTAGAAAGGGAAAGGGAGTAAGATGTTATGGTGCCAAACTGCAAATACTTAACATTCGCACAAATATGAGCTAGCTTAGTAAACCACGTGCAAGGGCAGCTGAATTTAGGACAGGTACTCACCGATTCAAGCAACTGACCAACACCTAAGACAAGGGGAGCAGATTGCGGTAGGGTAATCTTCGATATGGAACTAGCAGTATTTATAATTGGTGAGTGCAATCCACCATCTACCGAAGAGGTTCTTGAACACTCCTGCAATGCAAAAGGACCTGTCAGAAGATATAAAAAATAAATATTTTAATGAGGTAAGGTAGTTACAAGGAACATTGCTATATCGCAAACTTTTGCAAGTGCCTCCACAGCTCCACCTAATGAATTTTTGCACTATCATTAAGGACCATTTAATGTGGGTGACATACCTCATCAAAAGAAAGGGATTCATCAGAAAATGCCTGCACATGAAAGTTTGCCCAGTCAAGGGCTGAATTCGAACCAAATAAGGGAACTTCTTCAGGTATAAACATCTCTGTGAGCTCCTTTGCCAGTACATCCTTGTCCATCTGGTAATGCAATTACAAGAACAATAGAAAACAGTTACATTACATTCGCTTTCAACAGAATCAGTGTGATCACACTAGGACCACAAAATGCAGTGTCAAAGCAAACAGATGACAAAATCAAACCATTCTCACATGACTAACCTCAGTTAAATTAGAAAGTGCACAAGTAATTACATCAAGTACTCGCTGATCATTGATACCCACTTTCTTCCTGCAATCAGAAAGTACAGATCTAGCAACTTCTTGATCACTTTCAGAACCATAGTTGCCTATATCCGATTGCAACCTTACATAGAGTTGCAAGTCTTCACCAATTCTTAGATAAGAGTCAATCTGCAAAATATTTGAGAACATTGTTTTCAATAAAGATTCATGAAATACAAATTTTACATTTGCTAAATAGTAGAATAAGCAAAAGTCTGTATAGAGGTAATTGGGCAATGGGCACAAAAAAGAAGGCCATGAGAAAGCTACCATCAAAGTGAAGCACATCAATGAACATTAACAGGTACACATGTCTTGCCTCGCAAAAAATTGCTATTGCAAGTATACAAAATTTTGAAACAATAATCTGAAGTACAACTTCACATGAAAAAACATAATATCTTATTAGCCTCTGCACTAGAACTTGTACTTACATTGGGTGATGTATAACACCTTAGCAACTCTGCCAATTCCGTAATGTGGAAGACTTTTCCAGCAAAAGCCAGCATACTCGTTGCTAAGGTAAAAATAGACAGTTGGCAAGAAGGGGACAGGTCTCCTGGAAAAATTGCATAAACAAAGACAAGTGACTTTCATGGTGCAGATGAAGGAAAGAGACAATCATAAATTTCATTATGCAGACCCTACCACTTGGGGTTAAAGCAATACTTCGAAGGGACAGTGGCAACTGGAAGAACTGGATGTTATTAGTGTTGCTTGAATTCTGCAGCACCAAAAACATTATTTCCATAAGGGGAAAATAACTTAGCCAAAATAATGTGAACTTCCACACTATGCAAGGATATATTTGTTGCAGTATAAAGAGGAAAGGAGACCACTGACATGGCTAAGTAACTCTCTTCTAAAAGAAAAAATTGCTATCCAAAAATGTGAAATCAAATGACAACCTTTTGATAAACTTTTCCTTAATATAATCAAAATTCCAAAGCTGTAGTTCCAAAAAGAAACTCATACCTTAAGGCGGGAAGAAAGAACCGTGAGGCTGTACGAATGACCAATGGCCTCATAATTAAAAGGAGTGTTATCCATCTGATTGACCTGTATCCAGAACGCAGACAGCAATTGATTTGTTTGATCTTCAGTCAACATAACGATATTGGTTTCCTGGAAGATACATAAAAGGTTTTTTTTTCAGTGATCAGGATTAAAGAGATGCATATCCTTCTAACCCCACCTGACCAAAAGAGAAACACCACCAACGAAAGAAAGGGAATCCGCACGTGAATTGCTAGTAAAAATGCCCTTTACTTTGAGCTTATCTAACAGTCAAAGTATTGATCAAGAGAAAGGAAAAATTAGCAAAGAGGTGGGGAATACCTCTGCAGAACTAGCTAGTGTTGCCCATCGATCGACGAAAGAGAAGACTAGCTTTGAAAAATAAGCCGGACTTTTTCGTGCCCAAACATGTTTATTATCCTCTTCGTGTATGTTTCTTTCCTTTCCATCATCATGCATCATATTTCCAGGCTTATCTGAACCTAAATGTTCTTTTTCTCTTCTTAGCTTCTCAAGTAGAGCAGTAGCTGAAGCAAATACTGATGTAGCTTGAGACTGACACTTTTTTGTTTCATATAGGTATTCTGAATCACCCCTCTGATGGCTTGGGCCTCGGACAATAACAGCAGAAAACATGTGGTGCGCCCCCACACGAGTGTCTACATCTGGGTGTACCATGGACTTCAGTATCTGCTGGAGGAGTGCTTCTGGAAACACCTGCTAACAAGAGTTATATAAAAGAATCAGCAAATAATAGCGGAAGTGGACCAACCACTGGTCAGGCAGTAGCATTTTGTAAATTCAGAACTGACCATAGGAGCGTTTGGGGACATTGATGTCAAGGAGATTATGTGAGAAAGTATCAGCAAACTTCCAATAGTTGCTCTGGCAACGGTAGGCATAGAAGGCAAATTCTCCAATGTAATTGCCATCATGTCATAGAGTGGGCGCACATCATAAACCTAGAAGAAGTTCCAAAACGTAACAAAAGTGAGGGAATTATATGTGTATATGGTAATACAGTTGTCAATTGGGATGATACTTGTGTGAGTCTTTGGCATCAAAGCTCATGCAATTGAAAATTGCTAAGAAAGATGCACCAAAAACATCTATGGCAGTTGACAAATGTTAGCATGTGACTGGAATGATGCAGGACATACTCCTCTAACAACTTCAAGAAGACAGCCCTTCAGGAAATTTTGAAGAGACTCATTCCAGTTCAGCTCTTCAACACTGGCTGACTCCACGGCCTCTAGTGTTTTCCTCAAGTGCCTGCACAAGTCTCCTGCTACTGCAAGTTCAGGAGCAACTCCTCGTGATCGCAGCTGTCGTGCCAAGGATGTTGCTGTCTGAATAATATCAGATTTAGTCTGAAGATCATGCAAAACATTTTTGTGGTCCAGGTGACGGATGACGGCAGTCAAAATCAATTGTTCATTGCCTATGAGAAAGAAAATTATTAGCAGACAAGGGGAAACCCTTGAGAAAAGTGCAAAGAGGAAAAGAAAGTGCACTGCGTGGACTGCAAATGTATTTAATAATAAAGTTGCCAGCAAGCTTTGACTGATAATCCGCCTGACAATTGAAATCGCCAAACAAAGTGTTTGCTCAAAGATAACTAAATAGATTGGTGCTACGTAAGAGCAAGGAAATTAATGACATATTCTCCATCACTAGAAGAATAAGATCTTCATAGAATGACATATAACTACTAGAAGGATAAGATCTTCATACAAACTTCATATATAGCATAATATGGTCTGTGTATTTTTACTACTTTTATTATGCAAGCAATTCTGATAATTTAAATCTTCTTCGGAATAAGAATCTACCTGAACTCTTCTCTAGATAAGACATGTCAGACAAGACAAGCAAAGCCAATCCATGTCGAGGAGCCCATTGTTTCTTCATACCAAAGTAAGAAAGCATTGGATCTAGGATGCGTCGCATAGTTGTACTCTCTTTGGCCAGTTCTGCAAGCTTCTGAATGCAAATATGTGACCATACTTCTGGAGATTCACGCTCCTCCCTGCATTGCCATTCAAATAAATCCTAATTTATTGGGTGCATCGGAGCTTTAAATATTAAAAGAAGCATCATCAAACATGCACAAAATATAGGCCCGATGCTCATTTACAAGGCCATTACTTATGCTATCAAGTTCACGTTCATCTCTCGATTGGTGGATCAAACAGCAAAAAGAAAAAATGAAGTTGACTTCTCTATAATACTCTATTATCCTTCCAACGGAAAATGTCTTCAATATGCCTTCTACTTTAACTGATAGATAATTCTTCCATGCTCTTTTTCTGCATCTTGATACATGCACTCGATAGTATGATCACATTAGACACACAAATAAGTTGTCAAATATTAGTCAAAATACATTTACACCTTTAAGTTTGCTATCTTACCTCCAATTCTAGCATGTCTATACCCTTCAAAATAGGAAAAAGAATGGCATGCACTATTGCGTAACTAACATCTAAAACTAAAATGAACTGAAAGACTGCAGTGCAGTAAAAACTTGTGTCATGTATACAAACATAGTGCACAAATTTTAGGAAAAAAGTGTTAACGCAAGCATATAGAAACGATACTTCACCTGGTCAGAGCTGAAGAATCCCTTGCTGATCGCAGTCTAATAGTTGCAGTTGCACACAGAAATTCACATCATTACCTCCACCTAAGCCAGCTCTGCCCTCACGCCTGACTATTTCATCAACCCAGTTATGCTGTGATGCATGTCTGTCATCACCACCACCGGCAGGTTCCTCCATCCTATAATTTTCCAAGACGGATTGCACCATCTGCCACATCCAAGATAATTGAATTCCCAACCTCCATCATCACATTAAACTTGAGAAACATTGAAGGTATTCAATAACTAATCAAACAAAAACAGTACAAGGAACCTAAACTCCCTGATTAAAAAAAGAGAGAACTATGAATGGAACCATTTTGAATTCTAATGTATCATGATCTAATCATTTTACTGGAAGCTAGAATAGCCAGTCATCAAAATTAGGATAAGTTAATAGTGTTTGCGTTGTGCAGAAGACAAGACAAGAATAGCTTTTGTTTATGGTGACACAACCATGTGATTGGCAAACAAGCAACTAAGCAAGAAAGCAGATTGAGCAATTTGGAACTCAAGTAAATAAGTTTAATCTCCTTTGATTCTCCACAAGTAATGATAATGCCATAAAAAGAACTGATTGTAGTTACCTCATCGAAATCAGCAAATATGTATGAATGCTCCTTCATAAACCAGATCTGCACGAGTATTATAACAGTAAACAGACATAAACCAGATCTGCACGAGTATTATAACAGTAAACAGAACTGAACTTTCAAACAAAATTACCGGAAAAGGTCAAGGTAACAGAAAGAAAGAAAAATAACTGCAAAAACACTTACCATTGATGACAAACACTGCAGGCTTGCTGCCTGCAGAAGACTATGCTCCACTCCCTGTTGCCGTGAAAGTGCACACACTTTGCGAACCAAGCTTTCAATATTCCGCGCATATGTGTTGTCTACCTGTTAATATGCCAAAATAATGAACCCTGATACATAACTCAGAGAAAGCAAAGTGACTCGAGTAGCAGTCTTTCATGATTAGGAGGAACAGATTGAAATACAACACAACCAAGAATATGAATGTCTGTAATGCAGAATATGCCTAATTCATCATAATGCCCACCTGGCTGTAAATAAACCTCGCTAAAGTTTGACATCCAAGAATATGAATGTTCTCTTGCTTGCTTTCCAGAAGCTCGGTAAGGACGTTCACCAGGCTGATGGCAAAATATGCCCTATACCATCACATGCACACAGCGATATAAAATTTCAGCCATGAAACTTCACCGGAAACAATTACATTTTGATATAGAAAACATGAGCGGCAGACAAGAATTTCACTCACATCTGCTCCTTACAAATGAAGAGTAGCTTGCTGTACGCTTCAGTGATAATTTTGACATAGTTCACATGAGCAGAGCGCAGCTCCTTGTGACTCCTCTGTTCCAGAAACTTGGCAATCTGAGAAGCCAGCAGTGAAGGGAAACTCAGTGATTAACCACATCCTCCTAAGGAATATTTTAGTAATACAACGAAAGAAAACATAATGGAAACATCGCATGCCTTCGGAATGCGCAGGGGATTCTTTGCAGCATATTCACATAATTTCATGATTTTCCTCTCGTTGGAAGGGCCATCCTGCAAGAGTAAATCAACATAAGCAGCAATACGCTTGACTACTTAAGTACGAGTATTAGTGTCCTTCACAATTAACAGCAGAAGCTACATTCTGCAGAAATTTATCTACTGAACCATGTGATAGTGCAACATACTGTAGAGCATGTTAAGCAACATGTTAACTACTTACAGATCAAAAAGCAGCACGTCATATCAAGCGATCGAAGCAGCAGCTAAGCCAACTAAAGTGAGAATCAGACACTTACAGGTGTCTTGGGGAATATCTCAGCAAGCAGCTTCTTGTACCGCTTGACGGGGCGCCGCGAGCTCGGGCGCAGCGCCGGGCAGCACACGCACATGCTCTCGCACGATGGAAAGAGCTTCGCCGGCATGAACCCCATCTTCTGCGGCCCGCGAAAATTGGAGCAACCGCCTGGATCTCAACCCCCTCCACCTGTACAAATGTACAAAAGGCAAGTCGCGCACTTGTTTTATAGCAAAATATGGCAGGTTACCAACTTACCATTAGAATAAGAGCAAGGAATGCTAAGCACACTATCCCGATTCCTACAGAATGTGGAAGCACAGCACCTAGCAAACGTTAGCTCAGCAAACGACGGGGAATCGCAGGCCGCGGCGATGGGAATCGCAGGCTAAGCTAGGGTTCAGTGACTTCAGTCTCAAAACTAACCTAGAAATGCAAGTTCACAAGTAATAATCCCAAATCTGCACAAAACCAGACAAAAACTCAAAGGACACACCACAGAGAAACACTAGAACAAGAAGTCGGCAACGACATTACCGCTCCAAGCCCCCAAATCGACACACAAACACCAAAACCCATCCCCAAAACGGCAAAACCAACCCAAAAAACCCTCAAGTCGTAGCATCCTCACCGACAAAACCAAAGCACTACTCCAAAGGAAGCAGCCGAAGAAACAACGGCGAGAAGGAACGGGAGGAGGGAGAGGCAGTCGTTACCCTCCAAACTCCAGGCCTCGCCGTCGCCGTCGCCGTGTACAGGCCGAGGCAAAGCGAACCGAAGCGAAGGGGGAAATTTTGGTGGGAGAGTGGGTGAGGGAGGAAGGAAGTGAGGATACAAGGGTAGAAGAGACCACGTGACCGCGGCCTCGGTGGCAGGGCCAATTGGAGCGGCCTTTCCTGTGTCCTCCACGACGAGTAACGAGCGCTTTCCACGCTCCCCCGCCAGGCTGCCCAGAACAGTGACGGACAAGAAAGGGAGTGGGTCTTGGATTTCAAGTGCGCCCCAAGGGCTTCTTCTACCTTCGTTAAAAGATACAATTCAGACATCAAATCCTTCTAATAGCCTCATTTATATAGACAAAATTGTTTAACCAAGCCTAATAATTCTGATCATCGGTCACGAGAACTTTACAATAGACCGAGGCCCTATTCGGCTGGGTTTTTTTTCCTAATTCATATTAGAAAAAAAAACTGAAACTCAATCAAATAGCTGGCTTTCGCACTTGGCTTTTCATCAAGCCACTGTGATCAATGTATATAGACTTCGAAACAGTTTAAGATGTGCTTCTATGTCTTCTGCAAATAGAGAATATTGTGTTGCCCCTCAAACTATATCTATTTACATCAAATAGCATTTATATAAACTCACAAATTCTTTCTTAACATTTTTTATTTTCTTCATCAGTGTGTCTCCCAACACACCGAACACGAGTACCATGACGCTAAGATTGGAGATACTCCATTGTTGGCGCTCTGAGCTAACATCCTCTTGGTCGTGCCACCATCGAAGAGCATCCTCCAACCCCGCGTAGTCTGTCCTGACCTCGTGGCTCTATTGTGAACAATATGTCAATTTTCTAAGTAAATAAAGTGTATGAAAAAGATTGACGATTTTCCATGTTTATGGAGATAGTCCACGCCATAACCCCTGTCATGTGCAAATCTAATTGCATTCTATCAAAACATTATTTGCTTCTTTTTAGTTCATTTTGTGCAACATCTGAGTTATAGCTAAATTAATACGACTATAATCTAGTCGTTAAATCGGTACATAAAAAGCTTCCCTTTTAGCAAATCAGATTAACTAACTGCCAAAAGACATAGATATATGCATACTTACTATAGCTCACCTTTCTATTGCGTGTTCTTTTTTCCCCGGTCATGTATCTATTAGCCGAACTTATTGCAAACTCTGTTTGGGGTGATTTTAACAAAAATAAATAAAGGAAAAAGCGCCAAACGTCAAACCATCGAAAAATTACTCTATGTTGAAATGAAATTACTGTAATCAGCGTTAATGGCAAACGGGGCCTTGATACAAATATATTGATTATGCATAAGATGTATGTACTTTACACAAAAAGAGCAGCGTGGATGTTAGTGTGGTTGCAACTGCTTGGTCATTGACTAATGTTGATTGATGGACTGCGGGGAGGTGGACCGGTCGAAATTTGCTTGGTTTAAAAAGGGTCTTTTAGTTTAAGTATGCAAACCTTGTGACAGTGGGGAGTTCTATTCATCCATTAGATTAAGACATTGACTATGCATCCTAGGACGAGAATTGTGAACTAGCTTGCCGGCCGCCTCACGTTTGGTCCGATTTAGTTGCTACCATGCGTGCTTACTATGATGTTCAATGATTTGTCCGGACATTGGATTCTTTTAATGACTATGATTTGTCAGGGCGTATGACCTCGGAATTTAAGATTTTCCTAGTAATCACGCATGTATAGATGCATAAAAAATCTATTATATATATTGACCATAGTACAACTTTATCAAAATTTAAAAAACTTCTTTTAAAACGTACCTTGTGCTATTTGATTTATTATAGTTAGATATATATTTAACACTTGCAGTCTATCCAGAACTAAGAGGAGGAATGATTAAAATAGCACGTTGATGGCTTGAGCATTGGCCTAGATGAGTCGATCTTTTTCGGGTGTTGGATTCTCCTCGTCAACCACGGTGAAACTGGTTTGCACTATACGTCAAGTGGAACTAATAGAAATCAACTGCATTTTCATTTTTGCTTCTAAGATGCATAGTGTGATTCATTAAAGTATGGTGCTCTATTGGATAAACCACACATATAAGTACGATTATGGTTGTAGCTAATGGAACGTGGTAGAACACCAAACGGGTTGCCACTAGGGATACCTAAGGCATATGCTCCCCACTAGCCCTACTAACTTTCTTGGCCTCGTTGCCCGGCATCTTACCTCTCTAGACGGTGAAGCCCCCAAAGAGACCAAACTCTGATACCAATTAAATGATCAAGATGTGTCCTAAAGGGGAGGAGTGAATAGACGATTACAAGTTTTACCAAATCTTGCAATTAGACAAAAAAGACAGTTGTCTAACGTAAGACCTATATGAGCACCCTATATACTAGTAGCACAAGCAATTGCAACGAAATAGAAACTTGCAGAAATTAAAGATAGGAACGAGAACAAAAGGGACACAAAGATTTGTTGCCGAATTTTAGAATTTTGGATCCTTGGGTCCTACATTTCCGTTGAGGAACTCGATCACAAAGACCAAGTCAGCTCTCTTTCAAGTCCCTTCCTCAAGAAGGTATACTGAACGACTTTTCTCTTCCTTCTTGGTGGTCCTTTCCTCGTGGGAAGCAAAATCTTGGCCTTCACAAACTATTTGAGGCACACCACAACGAGTTTGTTGGCTCTCAAGTACTCCTAGATGTCTAGAGACCCTAATATCTGAGACAAATAAGCGTGAGGAAGACTTATAAATAAACTTAATGCTGTAATGCTCAATCACTCTCAATATATCACTCTCTCCTTTTGCTGCTCACAAAGATCAAAGGCTTGGGCTTGAGGAAGGTGGGAGAAAATCTCAAGAGTGCAGGAATTGAAGTGGCAAAAAGTTATGCTTAGATGGATGAGTGGGGTTGTAAATAGCCTACTCTAAAATTAGTCGTTGGGACAGATTAAACACATACCCCGAGTATCCGAGATTATAAAACAATGGCTATACTCAACACCCAGAGTCTTGCTCAGATGGTCCAGGGAAAGGTTACCCGGAGTATCTGGGATTGACTCCGGAGACTCCAGGCACACAGAGAAAAACACCTCGAGGACTTACACAGTTACTCCAGTCAGTGTCTGTCAAGAATTACGTAGACTTCGGGGGCTAGACAGAGACTTTTACGCAATATCAGGGATCAACTCTGGAGACTCAAGGTTCCAACTGAGTAGAGTCCAGAGTACACTCAGCTACTCTAGATAAGTCTACGTCCGGAGTATCTGGTGAAAATGACGGAAACTCCGGAAGCCAGACAAAGACTTTCTTGGAGTATCTAGGAACAAATGCGGACACTTCAGGAGGGAAGCAACAAAGCACTCCGCACCCGGAGTCTCACATAGAGTCTCCGGGTCAGCAGTAAGCAGATAACCTACTCAAGGTTCCGGAGACTCCGAACCAAGGCTTGCATACTCTGGACATAGACAGATAAAAAACTAGGGTTTTTCTGAGGAGCGAAAGATCGAGGCAAAGATCTAATTGAGCATTTAGCCTATTGTAAATCATTCATCACACCCCTTTTAATAGTACGACGTTTCCTATACTTAATGTGAGTTTCAAATCACTAAAACTAGAAAATATTAAATTTTCTTTACATTTTCCTCGTTGTTTTCCTTACCCAACCTTTTAGGGCTCGTTGCCGTTGAACTTCATACATGGGACTAAAATCTTTCCATACACTTGACGTAACCATTAGTTCCTTAGTCGTTCAATATTAATCACCAAAACTTACTAAGGGATCTAAGTGTACTCTCACTTTTCTTTTTACAAATGTTATGCTACTTCCTGTCGTGTGAGTGATTTTGTATGCGGAACATTCTTTTTGCCCTCGTAGCATCTTTTTATGAACCAGTGTAACAATTTCTTTTCTCAAAAACGCGTAACATCTTCTTTCGAATAATGAAAAAATTCACGAGCTAGGTGAACAATTGTTTTTTGACAAACATGAACATTTTTCATGAATAGTGATTTTTCCTCAAATAAACGTTATTTCATTCATAATATTTTCAGTGACCTACTAGAACAATTGTAAGCTATAGGAACATCATTCCATTGTGGTTTTTTATTCGTTGCACTTTTTCTTCATTTTTGTTCTGCTGACGGTCCCAAAAGGTTTCCATTAGTGCTTTCCTTTTGTTGCTCCAATTTTTTATATATTCTATATACAAATGTGGTCTTTTTTCTCTAATCGCTACGAACATGATAGTTAAGACGGATCGTCGGTCTAAGTTTTTAACACTTGGTTTAAAACGTATGAGTTTTAGAACCTTGGATTTCAATGAAATGTTCATGTACAGCTACCACCAGCCCAGCACATCCATTGATTTACTCGATTCACGCTGCCTTAAAAAAAAACTAAATTACGGGAGGAATCCTTTCGTGGGCCTTCACCTTGCGCGCGCGGGTTGATCAGGTGGGCTGTTTTGCCTCCAGCCCAAGAGTGACTGATGGGCGGTACCACGCTACGCACCGGAATAAGCGGTGCATAGGCGCTCCCGAGCCACTTTGCTCTTCAATCTTCCGAGCCTGGACCTGGAGGCCGCGAAATGAGATGCATCAGCAAGGCAATGCAAACCGGTGAGTCGGCGAGGTCCAACACCTCCACTTATCACGAGCCGAGTCCATCAAACGTTCAGCCCGATACTGGATGCCGCGACCGACGTCGGACCCACGGACACTTCAGACCCCATGGACCCGTTCACCATCTATCCGGGCACGGCCCACCCAACCCGCGACCCACGAGCCCGCGACCCAGCCAAGCGGCGCCAATTCTCTCCGCTGCCATCGTCTCGCCTTCCTCACCGTCCCGTCTCGCAAACCCTAGCCCGCTCGCTCTCTACCTCCTCCTCGCCCGCCGGCCATGTCGAAGCGGCCGAAGCTCGAGGGCTTCAGCATCCCGCGCCCCACCTCCTACAGCTTCGAGCGCTCCCAGCCTGCCCCGCGGCTCTACGTCCCAGCCGATGACGACCTCGAGGACATCGCCTTCTCCGACGACGCCGCCGCCCAGGTCGGCGCGCCCTCCGACACTTTGGAGGGCGGCAAGGCGGATGATGACGAGATCGACCCGCTTGACGCCTTCATGGCAGAGATCCAGGAGGAGATCTGCGCGCCGCCCCAGCCAGCCAAGCCCGAGGCCCTCCGCCTCGGGGACTCTGACGAGGAGGAGGACCCCGTAGAGAGCTTCCTGCGGGCTAAAAAGGACGCCGGGCTCGCGCTCGCCGCCGACGCCATGCACGCCGGGTACAACTCCGACGAGGAGGTGTATGCTGCCGCCAAGGCCGTGGACGCCGGCATGATGGAGTACGACTCGGACGACAACCCCATAGTAGTGGATAAGAAGAAGATAGAGCCCATACCGCCGCTGGACCATTCGATCATTGAGTACGAGTCGTTCAACAAGGATTTCTACGAGGAGAAGCCGTCGGTTTCAGGTGAAGCATTTGGTCTACCCGCAATTACCATGCACCATTGAACTTGTGATACCGTTTGATTCTGCATAGTAACTGTTTAACAGGTGTCACGTGTAGTTTACACCATTGAGCTACTTCAATCTGATTTCGCGCTATGAAGTCTGACCACTGCCTTAGCTTATTGGATCTGCTTAGTATATTAAGTGCTGAACCAAGCATAAGCTATTTTGATTGGATGCTGAAATCGCAATGTTCTGTTCTCCTGAAATATGAAATGATGCCTTGTTCAGTTCTGGGATCACTATTTTTTGATGTCAATGTTCTGCCACGTTTCTGTTATTTTGAGATGTCAGGCACCAGGGTAGTTACTTTTACAATCTTGATGCTCATGCACCTGATAATGTTTCAGTACGTTTTTATCCTTAAGTCATAACTCCTTTTGTCAAGTTTTGTACCGGATACTTGTGGCACAGTGCATTTGGTTTGTTAATGAAGCACTAGGAGTTACTTTGGTACCATCTCGGGCTGAAGCTATCCCTCCACTTTTTGGCTTGTGAAGGCCCTTGCTAGTGTTCCAAATAGATATAAGTCTTGTCTAGCTCACTTTCAACATCACTCTGGCTTATTCAACTGAGCATATATAGAAGCAAGATATATCCTTATTGTGAATGAGCTTGTAATGCACTAACTAGAGCTAGGTCGCACTTGATGAGCTAATGGCCCATGCTCATGGTATTGCATTCAAGTAAGAATCTGCTGGACTTTACTTTAGCGTCCTATATGCTGCCTGTTAACATTTATCACTAGCTCTTTGCGAGAATTTTTATAGTGTTGCATTCGAGGGGAACACTTGCTGGAGAGCTGAGTCTCACCAGTCGTGGGTCTTATTACCCTCCGTGAAGACAGCAGTCAGGCCCATAATATTACTTTCCCTGTTTCAGCGTGGAACTTACTTTAATTGCCAGTGTCCATAAGGAGGAAAATTTCCAGTCGTGCATCTTCTGTTTCTGTCCTGTTCTTTCTATCTTCATAAATAATTAGTGTAATGAAGTCTCTTAATGTTATGAAGCCAGTGCAACTGGAGTTGCGCACTCATGCAAGTATCTGTTATGCTACAAATTGATCATAACATTCTCAGGTTGTTCTTTCTCATTCTTTATGGTATGAGTCAACATTATTGAATTCTTACTTACCTCTTGTAGGGATGAGTGTGGAAGAGGTGGCTGATTATATGAAAAGTTTGGCAATTCGGGTTTCAGGCTTTGATGTGCCAAGGCCAGTTAAAAACTTTGAGGATTGTGGGTTTCCTGTGCCATTAATGAATGCTATTGCCAAGCAGGGATATGAAAAACCGACAACAATTCAGTGCCAGGCTTTACCTATTGTACTTTCAGGCAGAGATATCATCGGTATTGCAAAAACTGGTTCAGGCAAAACTGCAGCATTTGTGCTCCCTATGATTGTTCACATTATGGATCAGCCTGAGCTTGAGAAAGAAGAAGGTCCTATAGGAGTCATATGTGCTCCGACAAGAGAATTGGCACATCAGATATATCTTGAAGCTAAGAAGTTTGCAAAGCCTTACAACCTTCAAGTTGCTGCTGTATATGGTGGCGTTTCCAAATTTGATCAATTTAAAGAACTGAAAGCAGGCTGTGAAATAGTCGTTGCTACCCCAGGGAGATTAATAGACTTGCTTAAGATGAAGGCATTGAAGATGTTTAGGGCAACTTATCTGGTTCTTGATGAAGCTGATCGCATGTTTGATCTTGGATTTGAGCCACAGATACGATCCATCGTTGGCCAAATCAGACCAGACCGACAGACCTTGCTTTTCTCTGCAACAATGCCATACAAAGTGGAACGTCTGGCTAGAGAAATTTTGACCGACCCTATTAGAGTTACAGTTGGTCAAGTTGGCAGTGCTAATGAAGACATTAAACAAGTGGTGAATGTACTCCCTTCTGATGCTGAGAAGATGCCATGGCTTCTTGAGAAAAATGCCTGGGATGATTGACGATGGAGACGTTCTTGTATTTGCGGCTAAGAAGGCTAGAGTGGATGAGATTGAGAACCAGTTGAATCAGAGAGGATTCAAAATTGCAGCACTTCACGGTGACAAGGATCAAGCATCTCGCATGGAGACACTGCAGAAGTTCAAATCTGGGATTTACCATGTTCTAGTTGCAACTGATGTTGCTGCACGAGGTCTAGACATAAAGTCAATTAAAACAGTTGTTAACTTCGATATTGCAAAAGAAATGGATATGCATATTCACCGGATCGGAAGAACTGGCCGAGCTGGTGATAAAGATGGCACCGCATACACTCTGATTACACAGAAGGAAGCACGGTTTGCAGGTGAATTGGTTCATAGTTTGATTGCTGCTGGTCAGGATGTCCCCAATGAGCTTATGGATCTGGCTATGAAGGTGTGTTCCTCGTAACTTACTGATGAATTTTTGGGTTCTGTCTTACAATACAGAGTAAGCTTGCATGGAATTTTAGCTGAATACATAGTAATGCAAAATTGAACATTTGAAGCAGTGTACATACTATTATCATAGTTTACCTAGTCACTCATGCATGAAAGAAATCCCTTTTTCTAAACCGGCTGTTGTTTGAATTGCAGGATGGGAGATTCAGAGCAAACCGTGACTCTAGAAAAGGTACGCATTTTTTATTTTGGTAGAAAGCAGGTGATCTAGATGCATCTTTCTGGGAACTGATTATATTAACAATTAGTTATGCTGATCAGGTGGAAAGAAAGGTGGCAAAGGAAAAGGCGGCGGTGGCGGCGGCGGCGGCGGTGGCGGTGGTGGCGCGCGAGGGCGTGGCCGTGGCGTACGTGGAGTTGATTTTGGCCTTGGCATAGGCTACAATACCGAATCAGGATCGCAAGTACCTGCTCCAAGATCTGCCACTGTAAATACGTTGAAGACAGGGATGATGCAAAATTTTAAGAGTAGCTTTGTCTCAGCATCTACGAGCACACCAAGCAACAGTGCACCTTCCAGGGGTGCACCTTCCTTTGTAAGACCTGCACTTCGGGGTTTTGTTCGGGTGGCACCATAGGAGGGAACTCCGGTGCAGCACGCCCGGCACCACCCGCACCCTCCTTTGTTTCCGCATCCAGACCTGCAGGAGATACTAACGAGAACGGGAACACAAATGCTGAAAGGTACGTGGCTCACAATATGTCGTTGGAGAATCATTTTATCCTGCCGATCCATCTGTTACTGGTGTTTTGTGCCATGTTCTGTACTCGGTTTGCTAACCACCAATCAAAATTCTCATGGATTGCAGCTCGAGAGATCAACCGAGGGAGAGAAAGCGGCCATCAGGGTGGGATCGCTAGTCCGCCTCTGAGCTCCCAGTGTACCAAATTGTCTCCAGTTTTGTTTATTACCTTCATGAAACATATTGATGTAGATTGTAGATTACATGATGTGAATGCATGATATAATGTTGTTACTATTTGTAGGGAGCTAGTATCTCTACTCTTTTTGTGTCTCCCGCTGTACGTTGCCAGTGGCCACGCAGTTTTCATATCATCCTGCACAATGTGCACATCACGGTACGGATGCTTGAAATGTTGAAAGAATGTGTTTTCTCGCGAGATCACGTGGATAGGATAGTGTGTTTCCTTCCTTCACAGTTGGCACCATAACTTGAAGCCAAGTGTCAGGGGGTCTAATGTAATTATGTAATCCATCACCAAGGTTTGAATCAGCAAAAATGAAATTCACCTCACCCGAAACAAGAAGTTTCTTTTGGCATTTTGCTAGTGTTTCGGCGGTGTACCGGTGCTCCGGTTTGGGACTTGGGTACATCGCTTGTTGTAGTGGGCGCGCACCGGCCACCGGGCAGTCTCGACGTCATGTGCGAGCGGGAAATGAGGCACTGACGTGTGGGCCCAGGCGGCTCCGTTCGCCGCCGGCGCTCTAGAAGTCGGGGCCGCGTAAAACTTTCTCTCGCGCGGGCCCGATCCCAGCTCGCTTCCCAAAATTTGAAAAGCTGCCACTGCCACCTATAACACGCGATGGTTCGGGTGGGAGAAAATCCCCATTCGCATTTACGCCCGAGAGAGAGCGAGAGAGAGAGAGAGAGAGAAAGACGAGCAGGCGAGCGGCCGGCGATGCCGATGGCCGAGCGGCCACGGCTGACGCTGGAGGATTACATCCTCTTCTTCACCACCCGCACCGGCCACGGCATTAACGTAGACCACCTCAACCAGGTCGCCCCTTCCCCCCTTCTCTCTCTCTCTCTTTCTCTCTCTCGCTCTCTCTTCGCGCGCGCATGTCCGCTCCTAACTCCTGTTCGCGCCGCAGATCGTCTTCATGCACGGCTTCATCAAGCTCCACCACTCCAACAAGGTACCCACCCCTCCTCCCCAAACCCCACTCCTCAACCCCACACGAGTCCGATTCCTGATCATCCGTGGCGCGTCTCCCATATATTTTAATCGCAGCACGTGATCGTGGACGCACTCAATTCGTTCGACCTCCTGCGCCCGCGCCGCTCCACCGTCAGCATCAACGCCGTCGCGCCCCCGCCGGGCGTCGCGGCGGCTTCGGCCTCCGCAGCCGCGCTCTCCACGGAGGACGTCGCGCGAGACATCGAGGACCTCGGCTGGCGCGAGTGCCCCGTCGGCTCCCTCCTCTCCTTCCGCGCCGGGGCGGCCGCCTCCTCCCCCGTGCCCATCGCCACCATCCTCCCCGGGTCCTCCGGCACCGTCGAGCGCATCTCACCGCCGAGCATACTCAGCACCTCCTCGCCCATGCCCCCCGCGGCGCCGGCCGTGGCGGAGAAGAGGAAGCGGGCATCGAGGGGCCAGGGGAAGGCGGCGATAAGGAAGAGGAGGAATCACATGTTGCAGCTGCTCGCGCTCCCGTCCCTCGAGGTCGAGGATATGGCCACCGCCGCCTAACGTACGGTGGCCTGGCTCGCGCGCGGCTGCTTCTACGCCATCGACGGCTCTCACTCTCACCCTTCATCTGCAGGGAGCGGTGGCATGGCCTCTGCTGTCTAATTCGTACTTCTTAGCAGAAGCGGTTTAGTGGAAGTAATTAGTTAATCTGAGTGTGTTGGTGTCCCTTCTTTATTCTCAGTTGTTAATCGGCAAATTCTACTGGTTTCGGGGAATCTGTGTTAATGATCAGAACTGTAGTATATGCCTGTTTACTTAACGCTGTTTTGCGTTCGCGCATTTTGGTGATATATTTTCTTGCCTTTTTGTTAGTCCTTGTTCTGAATTTTGGTGGCCCAGTTCAGTTCAGCGAGGCGAATTGCAGTTACAGGAACGGCTGGTCCAAGAAAGTTGGAAGTCTTATGTTTCCCATGTTTATGCTGTTGCTGTTGTTTGCGACGTGGGATAAGATCTTGATCTTGCTGTGGGAATGATGTTTGCTCCCTTCTCTTCATTTATTTGAACGCATAAATGCATTTGCATTTTGGTTGTTGAAGAGTTCAGAGATGCTTTGCACGTGATGTGTCATTGAATGTGCCGGTCCGTATGCGCTTATACATATTTGTGTGTGCGGAACATGCAGCGACTGCCACTTTGGCGACGAAGAACTGAACCTGGCGTTCTCAAAAAAATGAGCCATTTCGCTTTAGGCTGTAATTCTCGTGGCCAAGTCCAGTTCAACAAACCCTCCAAGTTAATCCTTCGCAAAACACACACATACTCCCGAGTCAATGGAACACATGGCTCATAAAGCACACACGCACGCACTCCGGTGTGTTTGGTTTGAGAATGAAGTGGAATGGAATGGGTTGGTTCTACACCTAGCTCATATTCCTGTGTTTTGTTGGAGAGGGAACCAGAACCCACTGATTCTCCTAAAGAGAATATACTCCTCAGATGCTGAACTAGGTGGTTTCTCCAAATTGGTGGAACTACATGGAACCATTCCATTCCACTTCATTCTCCCCAACCAAACATAGGAATAGAATCGACCCATTCCGGATGAATTGAACCATGACATTCTATTCTACTTCGTTCTCAAACCAAACACACCCCAAGTTAGTGGATCTACCTACTACTCTGAGTTGAGAGTCTCTTTGGAACAAATGAATTTTGGAGGAAGAATAGAGAAATTCCATCCAAAGAAAAAAAAATCTGTGCAAGGTATCTGCATAGTGGGATTGCTTTATATGAATTTCATAGAACAGGAAAATGAATGGAGGACAAAACCATGACTCTTGACCAGCGTTTGCAAAGATAGGCTAAGCTCCAAAAGCTCATTTTGGGGGATCTCCACACTTTGGTTGCTTGGTTGTTCAGGTGTAAGGGGAGCCTGCATGTGGGCCCGGCCAAGCAACTCCCGACCCATCGGGAGCGCCAAAGCCTGCATCTGCTCTGCGCGGCCTGCAGAGACAGAGCGAAGAGCAGGTACCGAAGCAAAAGGAAGGCACGGGAGCGGGAGAGCCGAGAGGGGCACCAGAAGTGCGTGGGAGAAGACACGGCCAAGAGGAGAGCCGGAGAGGTCAGGGAGGAGGAGGAAGGGAAGAAGCAGCGGGAGGAGGACGAAGAAGAAGGGGAGGGTAGGCGCGAGCCGCGAGCGGCCATGGGAAGACGGCAAACGAAGGAGATGCTGGGAGGGCCCCTGACGCTGGAGAAGTACCACCGCTTCTTCGTCGATCCCTGGGACACCCGCCTCACCATCGACCACCTCAACCATGTATGTACTAACTACCCCAGTAAATCAGCAATCGATCTCTCTCATCTGTTTGTTTATCCTGCAACTTTCTCCTGATCGTCAATGTCCCTACGTGCATACTGGTATCGCGGTCTCAAATCTTGGTGCGGCTGTTCCTTTTCCTTTTTTAATTATTAATTTGCAACTTAATCTTCTCTTCCTACGTGATGTGTTTGTTGTGTGTGTGCGGCTCTGCTATGGGCGCCGCTTGCAGATCATCTCCATGCATGGCTTCGTCAAGCTCCACCGCTACCACAAGGTTTCCTTCCATCCTTTTCTTTCTCTTCACGTTCGATTTCTTCGTTCCCCCTTTTGCTTCCATCGTTGTTGGCGTGACGGGATGTGAGTTGTTGCGAGGGTGCAGAACCACATCATGGACCACGTGGTGGGGCAGATCGACCTGGAGCCACCGCGCCGCTCCACGCTGCACAGCGCGGCGCCCGCGGCCCCGCCCTCCGCCGCCGTCATCACCACCGCGCAGGCCAGGGAGGACATCGACGCGATCGACTGGACGGAGTGCCCCATCGGCTGCGTGGCCGCGTTTGCCGACTTCGGGGACGCGCCGGAGCCGGTGGAGCGCACGCCCAGGCCCGCCGACCTCGTCCTCGCGCAGGCTGTGCGCCGCGCGCGGTCCAAGAGGACGCGCAGCTCTGCCTACCAGCGCCGTGGCGAGTCCAAGAAGGTGAAGGAGGAGGTGGTCCAGGAAGAGGAGGGGATGTGGTTGCCGCCACCGTCGCCTCCGCCGCTGTCGATGCGCTCTCCGACTCCGCCACCGTCGCCTCCGCCGCTGTCGATGCGCTCTCCGACTCCGCCACCTCCGCCTCCGTCGCCCCCGCGGCCAGATACGGTGGCGCCGCCGCCTGTGTCACGGGGCTGGGGCCAGCCTACGTTGGCGCCGATGCCTCCACCGCCGGGATGGGGCCAGTCTACGCTGGCGCCGCTACCTCCCCCACCACCAGGTTTTGGCTCGCCCACGGTGACGCCACTGCTTCACCCACCACCAGGTTTTGGCTCGCTCACGGTGACGCCACTGCTTCATCCACCACCAGGCTTTGGCTCGCCCATGGTCACGCCACCTCCTCGGCAGCTATCATGGGGGTTGCCGTTGCTCTTGGTGCCACCGCCGTGGGGCCCGGAAGGGCCTGCGGTTACGCGGGATCTTCCGCCAGGACCGCCACCTTACTGGCACTCACCGACGGTGCCGCCGTCTTATCCGGCACCGTTCTGGGGCGCGCCAAGTGCGCTGCCGTCACCGCCACCGCAAGTGCCTTGGGACCGGCCACCTCCCCCACCGCACTGGGGCTGCATCAGGTCGACGACAGCTCCGGTGCTGCAGCAGCCACCACCTCCTCCTATGCTGCTGCAACAGCCGCCGCCGCATTTGCAGGGGCAGCAGCCACCATTGCCACCGGGGGTGTGCTGGGGCAGACCGGTGTTTTAGGTAGTGATCCTTCTGCATACAGTTGTTCTTGCTAAGATTGAGAGTTAGTAAAACACAAAGACGGGGGGATCAGAGATGAGATGTAAAACACAAAGACAGGGATCTGAGATGAGATGAAAAACACAAAGACAGGGAATCAGAGATAAGACGTAAAACACAAAGACAAGGGATCAGAGACAAGATGTTCACTTATTACTGTTGTAGTTGTGCTCTGTAGTTTCTGTTTTCCTGACCCTCCGTTAGCTAGTTTTGCCACTGTTGTGCCGAGCAACATGATCTGTGGAACCTTGGTAATTTACATCGGATCAACGGCAGTTACAAGTTAGCATGATCAAATGCAGTTACACAATGTTTTTGAGCTTGTGGTGCAACAAATTTTCTAATCAACTAGCGCGTATACGTATATTAAATTTAGTACGTATGAATATAAATAAAAATTCTTTGAATATAAGTGTAACATACCTTTTGTTTCGGTTTTAATCTATTAAGTGACATACCTCTAAACATTAAATCACTTAATATTTGTTAGTTATAAATCAATTTACATATTTTTAGTACGCAACTTATTTTGTTAACTTTAAATTACCATATGTACGTAGAGACATGTTCAAATTTATATGCGTAGAAGGAAAGTCCTTAATTAATTTTAAATTAATCTTAGGTTAAAAGAAAGAGATATGTTAATTCTATGAATTACTAATTTAGTTTTTCTCAGTGGAACCATTTTTAAAAGATTCTTAATATTTTATTTGGCCTATCTGAATTTTTCATAATTTTTGGATTTCATTTGGATGCCTTTGTGGATAATTCAAACATGTTTGAATTAATTTTGAGCTAAAAGAAGGAGATATGTTAATTATATAAATTATTACTTTGGTTTTTCTCGGTGGAACTATTTTTATTGAATTTCTTATATTTTATTTAGCCTAGATAAATTTTCCCATAATTTTTGGATTTTATTTTGATGCCTTTTGAATTCCTTTTTAAATTTCAGTTTTTGGGTTGTGATGAACAGTAACAGGTCGGGTGAACAGTATCAGACCCGATGTGAATAGTAACGGCACAGTATTGTTTAATGCGGGTCAGGTTCCGAACAGTGCTGGACCCGTTAAAAATTTGTTCGCGGGTCTAATGAACAATACTGAGCCTGTTATGAACAGTACTGAACCCGTTATTGTTTACCGCTTGATCTAGACCGTCCATGCTAGATCCGACGGCTGAGAGTCGGCCACGTCATCAGAAATGACGTGGCGCGCTGTGAAGTTGGGAACCCAGCTATTTTCTATATATTAGATACAAGATGGTTGAAATAACATTTGCGGACTGTTTCCTCATAAATGCATAGAAGAAATGGTGCAACTAACGGTACCGCATATGGGCTGCTGTCACACCCCGATTTTCCAAAACCCGAAAATTAGGACTGTTAAAAACTTTTTACTAATAATGCTAACTGAATTACACCTGAGTAAAACTTTATTTCAAATCATGCTAAACCCTAAAGCAAAGCAGGCCAAGATCTTCCACCCTTGTTCCTCCTCCCTTTTCTTAGTCGGTGTAACCTAGATTGACATCCACAGCAAGTACCCACACGGTACCCTTGTGAAATTGAAGCATATATATGCCTTCAATCTCTTCCGAATGACATGATCTTCTGCCGTCTACCTCGCCATGTCCTATCATGAGAATGTGCACATATATATTGCTTTTATATATACGCATATACGCAAAACCCTAAACCCTTCATCCCGAGCTACGGATCAAAACCCTAACCCATCGTCTGACTCTGCTACAATCCTATGCACATATATGAGTATACCGACGATAATCCCCAAACCTTAGCCCACCACGACCTCTTATATCTATACTAACTTCGTTGCCACCATATATACTCTTGAATTCCCGAGTGTATGTGGGCACATACACTCCGAACCTTAGCTTGCTTCTTCCGAGCAGGAGTAAACTCCAACACCCTGGCTACCGTATGACTGCCCGCATATACCCGTATATGCTCATGGCTATCCCATATCTACACCCTTCATTTCGGTGAGTCCAGGTGCCAGACGATGCATATTCCTCGACACATGTGTTTTATCTGTACTTGTCGAAACCTCGACCTTTGACACTCCGTATTCCTCTCCTTCACGGTTCCCCCAGATGCACCCCACAAAACCTTATGGACCGTATGCGTTCTTCCATTTTCCTCTACTCGGGTATATGTGGGAAGGTGCATCATAACTTCTAAAACCATGTTTCTGTCGCCCATGACTCGTGCCATCTCCAGAGCTCTTCACAAAATACCCCAAGGCTCTCATATTGATAATAGTCAAGTGGTAAAGTAATGTTTGAAGCACCAATTCACATGTTGTGAATAATTTGAATCCAGCTAATGCCGAAGATCTTAAGATTCAAAAGATAAAAAAAAACTATGGAGAAATGTTCATATATATATACCTTGGATACATGATGATCCGTCCGAGTAGTTTTCGAAGTTCTACTCCAAAGTTGTAGAGTATATCAAGTTATAACCCAGAAGCAATTAAGCAAATACCTTTAAGTTCATGTTCACCTCAGCATCATCTAGAGCAAAACTTCTAACGATATCTAAAAATCCTACCACCTCCGCTCAGGTATATTTCCGCTTAAAAATGAGATGACACCCTAGCAAGATATCCCCCTAAATTCCCAATTGCACCGAGACACATCATCTCGACTTCTGAAATTGGTGCCAAACTAACCCTGTGCCTCAACAGCGCCTGCAGTCTACTTCCCTCACTCCTATTTAATCCCTGGTGTTCATCCCGAACTATTTCTGCAATAAAATCCTACCTCTAATTACTTACTATCACATTGGGCGTTGGAACACAGGATACCTCCCTGTGCATTCTCCGTTCTTTGCTATAGCTACCCCTGTATACCAACCAACCACCTAAGGAGCCTCCTCCAGGTGGACCCCGGCCCCGCGGGTCAGCCCTTCTTTTCCCTTGTCTTCTTCCTCCTCCAACTTCCTTCTCTCCCTTCTCTTCAATGCTGACCGCTGTTTCTCTTCACAGCTCAATAGCAAGCGGCAGCCACTCTTACACCTCTGCAGCACTAGCGCCTAACTCCTCCATCTCTACAGCAGGCGGCGCCTACTTATCCTACCACCGGCCCCGCTGCTTTAACCATGCTCGTCGGCTTCCCAATTTAACTCCGCTCTCAAGCTGCCGAGCCACACTCCCTTCTCCCTCTTGCTACCTCACCTGAGCGGCCACTCATCTCCCTCCCCTGGTTTGCCACCCAAGCTGCACTGCTCCAATTCCTCCTCATGCTCCTTCTTCCCCACATCGCGCTGCCGCCCAAGCCGAGCGTAGCTCTGCTATCGCCGCCGTGCTCCGGTAGACACCGGTGTCGGCACCTACTGCTCCAAACGCCGCACCACCTCGAGCACCTGCCGCCGCCGGCAAGCGCAACAACCGTGAGCCACCCGAGCTTTCCCGTCTCTTCTGGTTCAAGCCACTCACCGGGGCTGCCGGTGAACCACTCCAACTCCAAGCTGCTGCCGAACCTGTGCCTCGCCACCCCAGGACCATCGCCGCGTACTTCGGCGAGAAGTTCCCGAGCAGCCATCACAGTCGCCGCCACCTTCCGTTCCGCTATTGCCGCTCATTCCGCCGATGCAGCTGTAGCTATAGCAGCCGCCCCACCTCTCTCTCCTCAGCTGCCGCCAACCGCCTACTACTTCACCTCGTCGCCACCGTCGGACACATCGCCCTTGACAACCGGTGAGCACCTCCGAACTCTGGCATCTACCAAGCTTCCGTTGCCTTGTTTAGCAAGCTAACCGGCACCCTAGACTCCACCGGAGACGACCACCACCACGGCTACGCCAGTTCTTCTCTCCTTGGCTAAGCCCAGCCCTAATTCCTCTAAATGCACGCACGTAACGGTTGGACAAAGCTGCTTAACAACCTAACCGCCGACTAAACAGCCAGGTCCACGGTCGGTTGCGTGATTCCCTCCAGGGTGCATTCCTTGACCCGAAAACGCATTTCCTCTATGGCCACGGAGGAATACATCTTCTCACTAAGAAAGCGTATCTCTCCCGGTCCCTTACCCCAAAGCCGTTTCCACTCGCCGAAGGCGCATTTCTAGAAGTCGCCTCCGACGTCATTTCCCCTTCTTGGTTCAGAACCATTCCCCTCTCTTTTTCTCTCCCGGCAGAACTTCGGAAGCCCATTTCTTCTCCGTCGTAACTCCGATTAACCCCATTCTTTTTCCTATGTACTTTTAAAATCAAACCCTAATGTATCAGTTTCATAATTTTTGGAATAATTTGAATTTTCAAATTTAAAACAATTCATTGAGCATATTATATATTCCTTTAGCATAGTTTAACTGGGTTAACTCCTTGTTGCATAAAATCAATCATGTAATGTTAGTTTTAGTATATCCCTATCTTCAAAACCTTTATACCATAAAAGCAGTAAGGGTTTCGAAAATCCATTAACAACAATGCATCTCTTATACGCACGTATGTATATATAGGTGCACACATGTCTTTTAATCTCGCTCTAATAGTTTAATATAGTTTTCTAAAACTTTGAAACCTGTATAGTGCCCTCTGAACCCAAACTTTATATGAGGGCTAAAAGCTTTCAAATGCTAATAAGTTTATAAACATGCAAACCCTAATTTTCTAATACGCAAAAACCTTTGCATTAGATGTTTATAATTCCATCTCGTCATTTTGAAAACCCTAGCCTGTTCTAAGTTCAGTACATGGTTGTTGTGCTGCGTGACTGTAATTTTGGTTCTTAAATGGATCTTCCTTTCATTGTTGCTTATTCGATGTTCTCCAACGTGTAGTTACAACGTTGCTTTGTTTTGCGAGGAAGGAATCGAGCATCACAGTACCAAGACCAAACTTCGAGCTATTCAACGTTGCCAGGCAAGCATTCCCATTTTGATCATGTTGAAACCCATATGTTTAAAAATTAATTATCTCGTTTACAACCATGCATGCTATGTGAGTATCAACATTATTTTATGCTAGACTTAGTTACCCCTAGCAGATGCATATATCTCAGGTCCGATGAAACTTTCCTTGTAGCCCTAGTATTAATTGCTAACCATCGTACGTTCAGCAGGGTATCTAGGAATATAGGCAATAGCCCTGCTTAGACCTGCTTAGAGGAAAAACCGTTTTCTATCGGTGTATACCGACTTCTTCAGACGTGGAATAAAACCCGGATGGGCATGTGCCCTCCGAGGTGAGTGTTTGAAAAGAATGCTGTTGTTTGCAAAACCCCAAACAAAAGTGGAGAATGATTTTGATTCGGGTGAGAATGCTAAGGGTAGCTTGAGGATGGTAGAGTAGCCGATAGTGATGTGGTAGTCTGTGTGACTATGGAGTCTTGTTCAAATCAACCAAGGACCGAACCTAAAGTGCCGTCAGACGAGATTCCTTACCGTACGTCCACATGTCCTTTATGGAAAGGACTTGGCCTATTATCCCGGCAAGTATTAGGGTTTGGACCCGTGGGCAGTAGGAAGAGTGTGCTAGGTAGATTGACATCCCTAGAGGATCTCCACGGGATTACGTGGGTAGAGTTTCTTAATGAGCTCCACGTAATACGTGGGTAGAGGTTCGACACAGAGATAAGTCTACTTCTTCGGGTTGTGGTGTTGGGCTGTCCGGGCACAAGCGAAGAAATGGGTAGACCTTATCTAGCGGGTCCAACTCTAGCGCGGAAGCGGGTGAAAAGCCTCGTCGCAATAACCCTGCCAGCACACCTCGTGAAGTGTGCCCATCGGTACCTGGCAACAATGGAGACTTGCATCTTGTGGGTAAAGCCGTACAACCTCTGCAGAGTGTTAAAAACTATTCGAATAGCCGCGTCCGCGGTCATGGACAAGAACTGGTTAGGCCACACATTGGTTAGACTGAGTTTTATTTGCAAAAACTTGGGCAAAAGGGATTAAGGACGTGGGCATGACATGTCCGCAAGAGAGCAATTTAGACCACGCTGCGGGTGGCAAGGAATTGCAGAAGAAAGAGGCTAGCCGTACTACCGGGGTAGTGCAGGTTGGAGTCATGAGTTAAGTAGTGATAGACGGAGCTATCAGTCTGAGATGAGAAAAGGAGGTAGCGGAGTCTACCTCGAGTGAAGTTATGTTACTTTGAATTGTTTTAGTTTTTAAAACTGCTTTGGAATCTACTATTCTCGTATTTAAATTGGAAACTTACAGTTCCGCACAACTGGCAACTTAGGATAGAGCTGTTCCTTTGACTCGCACCCTGCATGCTATATTGCCATATATTTCTCCTGTGGGAATTGCTTGCGAGTACATTCAATGTACTCACCTGGCTTGTTGATTTGGCCAGTCGAAGGAGACATCAATTCTGAAGATACAATTACGATCGCGACAGTTAGGGCGTTACCCCAGTCAGTTGCCTGTCGGGTATGGCATATTGATGGGCCACATCATCGATTGATTTCCGCTGCAGGTTTATAGCCGTTGGGCTACAGGTATCAGACAATCGACCTTGACGGTCTATTTACCTAGTGTATACTAATATACATATGTATGGCAATGATATACATGTTAACTTGTATGTACCGGCTACTGATCCAGGGACCGGTATAGTAATCACAAGGGAGTATCCGGCCTTAAAACCGGGTACGCCACTGCTGCCAAGCTGGGCTTCTGTGCAGAATAAACTGCTTGTGGAAGCAGGGTAGGGAAGAATTACATACCAATGAACCGGAGAAAGTATGCCGGTCCCGCACCTTTAGGTGCTATCGTGTTATCAATGTAAATTTAGACCACCAAAAAATCACGATTTTTTCTAATTTTTTTGGTACAATATTGATACAAGATGTGACTACCACACCACAAAGTAAAAACCAAATTCCATCAAATCTTGTTATGAATAGCAATCTTGAATTGGTTACTAGTCACACTGTAATTTGTCTTTTTTGTTTATCAATATGTGGATTGGATTTAGATTTAAAAATTTGTGGTATAGTAGATACATATTGTGTTGTTATTGTCAACTTTTTACATCGTAGGAAGCATCAAAATGTCCATGATAGGATGACGGATGACCGCTTTTAGCCTCGTGACCTTCAAACATAGAAGCTCGCACTTGCTTCTCTTTTGCTCGCACGAACTTGGTCTTGGGGTATTACGAGGACTTCATGCATTTTCATTGTCATTGAATCTTTGTGTGAAGTTAAGTCCTTTATGATTGAAGTTCTCCTTTTGGTAGCTCAAGATCACTTTTAGGGTCTTACTACCCTTGTAGCACTTGAGCAACCCATACTCAAGTTAAGTCTTTAACCTAGCATTCTCACTCAGCAACGTTGCTTCACAAATAGTAGAGTTAGAAACACTAAAAACATCACTAGAGATTATAGTGGGTGAGTTCTTAGGTAAATAAGCACATTTAGGACATGGAAATTCTACACCCACCTGAGGCATGGTTAATTGCTTGTCAAGGAGAGAGTGGTGTTTCCTTTGAGGATATCATGAGATATTTTAATAGTTTGATAATTTTGTTTCTTCTTGATGTGTTCAAGACCAAGATTTTCATGAGCACTCCTAAACTCCTTATAAGACATTTCAAATCTACCATGTGAGACCTTAAGCTCTTCGTATTTTAGAGTTAAGGCATCATTCTTCTCTTTCTCCCCTCACAAGCAACAGCTCTTGCTTCTCAACAGTAGCTACAAGCATATCATAGCTAGGCATGCTCAAATCATCAAATTTATCAAGCAAATTATCATCACTATCATTCAATGTGGGAGATTTGGTGATTGAGGCTACCTATAACCCATTTGCCATGAGACAAAGAGGTGTTTCATCATCACTTGAATAGTTGAAGAGGGACTTGGCAGATCTTGTGCTTGCCATGCTGAGACAGGCAACTCCATCATCATCATTATTGGAGTCATCGAAGTCCCGTTCTTGGCCAATGCGGACTTGAGTTTTGTGATAATTCTTCTTCATGTACTTTCCCTTCTGTTATACTTCTTCCTCTTGTGCTCCTTCTCATTTTCCTCCTTGTTCAGACAATTAGCGATGAAGTGTCCCGTCTTGTCGCACTGAAAGCATGCGCTCTTGGTGAACTTCTTCCTTGTATCTCTTGAGTACTTGTGGTTCTTCCCCTGCCGAAGAACTTCTTGCCACCACCCTTTCTGAACATCTTGGAGAATCTTCTCACAAAGAAAGCAATGTATTTTCATCAAGTTATTCATCTTCTTTATTGTCTCTTGAATCATCTTCAACGACGTGTTTGGCCTTCAAAGCAATGTTCTTCTTGAGGCTTGAGTTTGAGGGCACAAACTCTTCCTTGTCTTGAATTGCCATCTCATGGGCAGTAATCCTTCCAAGCACTTCGGTGGGAGTCAAACTTCTTGAAGTCATCCCTTTCATGAAGAAGCATCGTTAAGTACTTGTACTTGGGTGGGAGAGCTTGGAGCATCTTCCTCACCACGAAGTGGTTATTGATCTCGGAGCATCTTCTTCACCACGAAACAGTTATGGGTCTCTTGAGCTCATTCAAAATGTGATTGAGTGTGAAGATCCCATTTTCCAACATCGTGAAGCAGTAGAGCTTGGATTCCTTGACAGGCGATGTTCCTTCATGATCTTCTCAAACGTGTTCCAAATCTTTTAGCCATCTTCAAGTATGCTCACATGGCTGAACTCGTTGGGGCACAATCATTTAATATGTCATTGATTTCTTGAGAATTGAGGTAAATGTTCTTGTAGTTCGCATTGGTAAGCTCATCCGGATTGATTACTACAAAACCATGGAGCACAACACGCCACATGTGTGTGCTAATGGTCATTAAATGTATATTCATTTTATGTTTCAAACTAGCATAGTTTGAACTAACAAAATAAGGGACTTTACTAACATGGAAACCCTCGCTAGAAGATATCCTCGCTCTTTAGGTGATTAAACCAAGGATCGATGATGTCACTAGCGGGGGGGGGGTGAGTAGACTCTTCAAAATTTACTCCTAACCAAAAATATGAGCAACCTATGTATGTTAGTATCAAAATAAATTCACCAGAACTAGAATTATCAACCTAAGCAAGCAATCAAACAAGTAAAAAAAATTGTAAGTGGATAAGATGCAAAATTACAAATATTTGGAGATATGATGATTTGTTGTCGAAGTTTAGAATTTTGGCCACATCCTACATCTCTATTGAGAAAACTTGGTCCAACGATCAAAGCCATTACCAAAACGTGCTCTTCCCTCTTAGCGATGTGAAACCCCCCCTCTCTTCTTCTAGCTCTTCACCTTACGGTAAGCGAGCTCCAACTTCCGCAAACGCTTGTGGCAATTCATAACTTGCTTGAATGCTCTCCAAGAACTCGTAACCATCTAGAAGGCACCAACTTCCAAGAGTAACAAAAGAAACTAGAGCTCGGAGAGAAACTCTTGCTTGATCTTCAACTAGATCCTACCCTTCCCTCAAAAACCACTTAGAAGTGAGGATGAGAAGATCTCAAATGGAAAGAACAAAGGAATGGGCGAGCAATAGTCTATCCCAACCAAAGCGGGTGGGTGTATTTATAGATAGCTCCCGAAAGCTAGCCGTCATGTAACTTTTTGCATTGTTTAGAAGCTCCGGACAACATGACCCGAGGCTCTGAGATTAAAATTAACAGTCGATTTGAGTTGCTTAGAGCATCACACCACACCAACCCAAGGTCTCGAACGGTTCAAACTTTAAAGGCATTCTAGCACCTGGAGGGTCTAGACAAAATATATTCAAAGGGGCCAGATAGAAAACAACCTTCTATCAAGAGAAGAAACCTGGTTTGGAGACTCTAGAGAAGTCTCGCTCAGAGTATCCGGAGATTCAACACTTAGCAAAACAGAGAACCAGCTAGCTCCCTCGAAAGATCTGGACACATATTACTCAAAGGGTCCGAATGAGTTTAACACTAAAGACAAAGAAGTTATGTTTTCCATTGAAGCGTCTGAACAAAGATGACTCTGAGTCGGATATACAACTGACATGCTGGGCTTGTATACAAAACTACACTGCTTCTCGAAATAGCATCTGACAGAATTACATAAATGGATACACCTAACATTGAACAGGTGGCCTTGTTCTTCTCACAGATATACACAGAAATGTACGTACTACTACCTGGCAGGTCATGGTACCTGTTAGTGGTCGATGCTTTGCACGCTGGAAATGGCAACTATCCATGCTGATTTGGGAGAAAAGAACTACGGGACAGGGAGAAGAGGGAGAGGTTTCCTGATCAGCCGCCGCGTCCTCCTCTGAGAAACAACCCCCCTTGGATCAGAGCCCTCGAGCACCGCGTCTAGCTCCGTTGGATCGAGGGCCAGCCTCCTCTTGATGAAACCGTCCACGTCGAAATCGCTCTTTGGAACCTCTGCGGCTCCGCTGCTGCCCTCACCGTTCTCGGTGCTGCCAACGTCGGAAATACTTGAACTTTCAGCTGTGGAACTTCCGGAGAGCTCTCCGGCTACAGAAGTCCCCGTGGTGGTACTGTCAATGCTTGGTTCTGTTGTGCTTTTCACATTGTCCTGCTTCGTTGGTCCGGAAGACTGGTCTATGTTTAGGAGTTTCTTCACGCTGTCTAGAGCAGGATCAATGACGTCGAGGAAGCCCATGACCCAAGAGGCATCATCCACAACCTCGATACGCTGTCAGCATGGCAAGTGATCAGTTGCATTATCAGGAATCTCTCAGAGATACTGTGAAGGCCAACAACTGCTGCTAGCCTGCTACTGTGTTTCATGGAGATGTAGGCAAAAAACGTGAACAGCAAAAATGTTACTACTCCATAGTTAGCCTGTACTAACCTGCTGAAAATAAAGGTTCCGTATTTCTTCAGCTCGAACTGGATCCCCCTGTTCCTCCTCTAGTGCTGCCCATGTCAGCCATGTCACCTCACTCTGAGAATTTATGTTCAACGAAGACCTCAACAATCTTCTTGCAGCGGTATAGTTACCAACACGCTGTTCTAGGACTCCCCAAGCCTATAAAAGCAGGGCATAAACTGTATGATATGAGGTAGCAAATGAAATACCGGCACCTAATACTGGTGAGTAGTGATATTAGGATCTAATCCTCGAATTGCTGGAAGGACTGTCAATTAGAGTCTTTCAAATCATGGATAGCAGAAAATTTTGCCTGCCTAAGTGCGTACAGCTATAATAAAGCAGATACTTCACACATACAAGCATTCATGTTGGAAAACCATGAAAGTCTAATTCATCAAATGAATTTGTATATATTCAAACGGAACGTGAGATAACTAACACTTTAACAATATCAGACTTTGTTTGAGGCGTATTCTTTACCTGAAGACAACGAGCAGCACATTCATTTGTTGAATTAACTGACAAGGCTCTTTGATAGAGTGACCTTGCAGTTCTATCATTTCCTTCTTTCCACTCCATCCACCCCCAAGCCTATAACATGAAATACTGAGTTTCAAACATAGCTGAATAAAGAAAAATTCCATAAGCGAACACAAACATGGAAATTAGCTGGAAACAACATATCCATCTGGATGTTGAATGCATATTGGGGATTTAATTGTATATTTTCATTCCTGATTTTTAAGAAAACCACCGTTCCTTCCAGTTGTTTATATCAAATCTGTTTACTTCAGTGTGCCCAAGAATATGCAATACCAACAGATGCCCTTATGACCTAGACACCTCGTGGTGGGAGCGAGGGTGTTCGTTCCCACCCACCAGGTTCGATTCCTTTGCACCCAAGTGCGCATTAAGTGTGATATCATGTGGTAGCAATAAGTGGGGCTGGTGGAGCCTTCAATATTTTCCTAGCGTGTGTAGGGGGCATGCAGGCATGGTTGTGGTGTCATGGCTGTGTGTCCTCCTTGTATTGTTTCTCAAACAAAGAAGAAGAAAACGGGACATGCAGTACCTCCCATAGTGAATGTTAGGTACTCAAAATATATCACTGGAGATCTTAAAGGACATAGTCTAAATATTCTAAACTCCAAGGTAATAAAAGGACATAGAGTACACTGCGCAAGTAACTAAAGAAAGAAAGTATTCTAAACTGTTAAGGGATGCACTGAACCTTTCCATTCCCCAAATCGTTAATTGGATTGTATGCATTGATAAACAATTAGAACATTTCCAAGTCGCAGCTCTAGTGTGAGAGGTACTACCCCAAGCAATGTCAGAAACTGATAAAATTGTATCTCCAGACATCCAGTAAAAAAAAACTAAAACTAAAACAAGCCATACAAGCCAACAATGTAAAAAGAGTTAAATAAACCACACATAACTTAAATAATCATATTAACAACGGAGATAAGTGCAGAAAATTCTTACTATCCAAACTGGTTGGTGCCTTGGATCAATCTGAGATGCTTTTCTAAATAATACACGGGCAACATTTGCAGATGAGCAGTTATATTCCAGCAGTGCAAGCGACTGAAGAATTACAGGGTCCCTAGGGTTCACAGCATGGCCAATCTTAAGTAACTTCCTTGCTTTGTCAGTGTTACCTTGATTGGCCTCAAATAGTGCCCAGACATGCCATGAAAATCTGTTCTTAGGACTAGCCTGGACAGCTTTCTGCACAGGAAAGTTTAAGTAATATTCTGTCACGAATTTTTTTTTGTTTCCAAAGAATGTCATAATTAATATGAAGAACCATCGCATGCAGATGTGAACAAAGAACATCACACTATGACCTTAGCAGTGTTCCACAAGTTGAACAACTGAATCTCACAGCATTACATTGATACATATCCACAATACTTCCATCTCTACTTGGAATTCCATTCTATGTTGCACTTATTCCTCTTAAGACACATGACATGAGGAAATGGATGAATATCTCAAAAATTTATAAGTATGGGAATCAAATCAGCAAACATCCGAAAAAATTATGGTTAAATTATAAAGGGAAAATAAATTATTACCTCAAAGAGCTTCCTGGCCATGACATTGTTTTCTGCACGCATTTCTACCTGAGCCCAAGACTACTAGAAAGTTGCCGCATATAAGTTCACGGTTTCAACACAAAATCCTGCTCTGCAATTTTTTTTATACAGGAAATAGACAACTATGAAGCAAATACTTACTAGCCAACTTGCACAGCTTTTTGGATTGCATTGAGTAGCTTGTTGGAATAAAGTCCGCGCTTGTTCAAAGCGTTGTGCTCTAGCTTCAAGCAAAGCAAGAGTTTGGTAAATGTACTCATTTCCTCCACAATATTTCAGACCTTTTGCAAGTAGGTTTCGAGCCTTTTTTATGTTTCCTTGCTTGATTTCTAAAATTGCCCACCCATGCCAAGCTGCAATATGCTTTGCATCAGCCACAGTAGCAGCATCAAATAGCTCTCGTGCTCTTCGAACATTCCCACCCTTGCTTTCAAGCACTGCCCAGCACTGTTTATTCAAAACAAAAGGACAACAATGACTTATGCACGGTTTATTCAAATAGCACTGAATTTCTAGATGCATGGAGCATACAGAGTCTGGTAAAATGCAAAAGATGATTACGGTGGGTACATCACACTGAATTCAATCATAAGTGTCAAGTGACTTCCTTCAATTTCTAGTTGGTTCGTAACAATGATTCAAGAGATTATGTTTTGACATCAACGACATAAGAAAGTAAAAGCTAAGTACATAACAAAAAGGATAAATTGACCCTTATAGGAGCTATCGGTGTATTCCAGTCTCGAGTCTCAACAATTTCCATCAGCAGCTATTAGTCACTCACTGATGTTCCTCAAACAATGTACAATGTGCTATTTTTATTCACTAAATCTTAACGAATTAGAGTTGGAAACGTTACCAAACCCAGACTTGACATATGGGCATATTAATATCACTTTATGTGTAATATCTTGGCATGTCAAGACTCAAGAGGACGAACCACATGCCCTGCAATTCACGCAGTATAATTTCTCTACAAGTCAATTTACCAAAATGAAGTGATAATCTGCAAACCTGCCAAATATATGGATTTTCGCCTTGTGTCGCTTGGCAGCCCCTTTCATAAGCCGCTCTAGCTTTGTCAAACCTCGACTGTTTGCTATATAGCTTCCCAAGAGCAACATATGGGCGCCCATCTTCAGGCCAATACAACATACACTGGATCAGAAACGAATTGTCAGATCCATCAGCTTAGAACAATCAAATCATCAGTTTGAGCACAAAAACTCACTTCATTTTCTCTTATCTCTTGTTATTTCACTAAGATGGAAGATTATTATTTTTGGATGCATGTTTATCGAATTGGACCGCGTAATCGTAATTCTCCCAATTCTCTACGTGCGCACCTTGTTAAGGAGCTTCTCAGCGTCGGCGAACTCGTACTTCCTGGTGTGCACCTTCGCGCGGTGGAGCCAGAGCTCGAGGTTGATCGGCAATGGCCGCTCGCCTGCGGCGGCGGCGGGGGGCTCGCCCATCGCCGGCTCGAAGAGCGGGACCTTCCTCGCGATCTCCTCCATTCTCCTGTCGAACGCCCCCGCCCCTATCGCCTTCCCCTCGTACCTTCCCCTGTCCTGCTCTGGACCTCCCGCCGCGGCAGCGGCAGCCGCCCGGGCGCGGCGGAAGTGGAGGCGGAGGCGGACGGAGAAGGGTGCGGCGGGGCCCCTCGTGCTAGGGTTCGGAAGGAGCGGTGGCGGCGGCGAGGACGAGAAGAGCCGCATCGCCATGGCTCTGAGCTGGAGTGCGCTGTGCTGCTCTGGTCGGTCGGAGCAGCGGGGAGGCGAGCGAGGCGCGCGTTCGTGAGGGGGGAGATGGGGTTGGAATTTATGAGATTGCCCACGCGGGTGCGGTGCTGTTGAGGAGTTGCAGGGGCAGAAGGGGGAGGCAGGGATGTGGGAAGCGTTGGAGAGGCTCAGAGCGCGCCACGTCGGCAAGGGAGACACCCGTTCGAACTGCCTTCACTGATAGTGGGCCTGCTGGGCCCGGGCGGTTGTTTTTGATTTGCCGGCTCGATATTTTCTGTCGGGACGAGTGGCGTATTTCTGTTCCGGAAGGCGTTTTTCTTTCTTAGTGTATGTGTGATCATCTTACAGGGAGACGAGGCCGAATGTCCATCTCGTTTTTCGGATAAAAATGAGTTAGGGCACGAAATGGGGGATCTGTAATTTACGGTGACCCGTTTGAATGGTCGATTCTCGCAATAGAAATATGATACTGAAACTAACCTGCTCTTCTTACGTAAGTAATGCATGTTTTTTTTATATTTTTTCCCTTCTGTCTCGTTTGACTTTGGTTCTATCTTTCTCCCCAGCCCTTACACCTTTCTCCTTTGGTCATCTCTCGTCCGATGATAGCTTCGTTGTCAAGCAGCGGCACCAACGTGGCTGGAGCCAGAGAAAAACACTAAAAGAAGAGAGGAAAAAACAAGCTTTCAACCAAATATTTTTGTAATTTTTTCTTTGCAAATCCAACTTTCAACTAAAAATCATAGTACCATCCAACTGAGAATCAAACACCTTTCACCTCATACATTACAAGATTTCACTAGCCAGATCTCCATTTTAGCCAATTGGGCTGCAACTTTCCACCCCACAAATTTCAGCTTCAACCAACTGTGCTATAACTTTCAGACCACAAATTTCTGCTTTCAACTTGCATCCCTCCCAATTTCAAATGATCCGACAAGTGTGTCAGACCTGGATTTCATAAATCCGAACCTCTGTGTACACTGCACTATTCCAAGATCAAGTTAGTGCACACATGATACAAAAATGAATACCATAACCATAATTGAACTAACAAGTTGCATAATTGTGTAGAAAACATAGTCTTACCTTATGGCAAAGTTTTATAAAAGACACAACAACAAAAAACTAGTAGATAAACTTTGGTAAATAAGCCTATCCATCACCTCACAAACATCTGAATGGGACACGCACTCTAACTTCTCCAAGGCAACCCTCTTCATGTAAAAGATTGGCACATGGCTTTCTCTGTATGATTTGTTATAGCAAGAGTAAGTACATAACATATCTCGCAAGTCACCAGGGAGGTGTAACAGAATATTCACGATGCAGAGGTTTCAAAGGAAAGCTACTACAATTCATTTGCAGGAAAAGCGAATAAGTAATTGCAATACAATAATAAATTCATAAAGCAATATTGGTTAGATACTGGTCATTAACAAGCACGAATTTATCCGTAACAACCCAAAAGTAATTACAACAAAAATAAGAATAGCACAAGCTACCCAAATTAATTACCAACGATACCACAAAGTATCACCAACAACACAAGTTAACAGCATAGGAGGCTATTACCCAATGCTTGCTAGATTGAGCATGTTCATATTCGTAATCGATTAGTTTTAACACTCCCAGAGGTTGCACAATTTTACTCACAAGATGTGATGTATCCCTTATATCAATACTTACTTTGGTGTACCAATTAGAAGTCACAACATGGCTTTTACAAATACTTTCTCGTGATACCAACAACACACACATATACATGTCACAGCCATGCAAATAAGAAATTGTAGAACATCATAGTAAATTAGATAATGGAAATTAGGGGATAGACAATGGTCTTTAGAATTAAACTATCTATGTTGCAGAGTTAACAATTTCAGGTTTCTAACCTAGTATTCAAACAGCATGATCATGCCAGGAGATTAGCAACTTCAGGACCTCAATTAGTCTTGTAGTCTCAACTATCCCAACTGTAAGCATGCCATTAATATCACCTTTAAAGGATTAGTAGAACATAGGAGCATATAGTCATTCAATAGGTTGGACAGAAGTATCAAACACCAAGTAAAATCCTTGTTAATCAGTAATTAGCATCAACACGACCAAACTAAGCATGGCAACTCTAACCGAGCCATGTAGGAGATAAACAAAGGGATTGAAGGAGCTTACCAGAGGGGGTACCACCGTTGCGGTTGTGGCGCGGTGAACTTGCCACCATCACATGCGGCGAGGTATGGTTCTAGCTAGCGGCGGCGTTGGGTGTAGTTGAGCAAGGTGGCTGGCGAGGTAGGAGCGCACCGCCAAGAGGTGAGGCGCCGGAATCCTCGGGCCAGACCGGAACGCCATGTCACCGGCGACAAGCCCAGCCAACCCCAAACCCTAGGTTAGGGTTTTGGCGCGGCGGCGAATCGTGGCTAGCAGAGTGATGTGGGGGCGACGACCAACGGGAACAAACTTAGAAGAGAGGGACATGTGGCGATGGTGCCATCGCCACATCATATCGGTGGCACTATTGGGCAATGGCGACCGGGTGCGTGAGCAAGACGGAGAGAGAGAGAGAGAGAGAGATAGGCGGAGAGCAAGGAAGGAGGAGGTGATCGATTCGATCCCGTGTGTGAGTGAGAGAGATGGATTGGTTGTTGAAGTAAACGCTAATGTGGGTTGGTTGGCGGCCTGGAGTTGGGCCAACTAGGGCCAACAGGCAGAATCAATGTCGACTTATATTTTTTATATGTACAGATTTTGGAATTAATATAGATTAAGTTCAAATTTGAATTGAAAGATTGTTAAATCCGGTCAATTAGAGTTTATTAACAATAAATCTTGGATTGAAGTAAATCAAAAAAATTAAGTTAACATTAGTATATCACAATTGAGCTTAAGTTAATAATAATTAGGTGTCAATTATTATTCCCTAGTTAATTACAAATAATTCATAAATCGATCAAAGTTCAACAAAAAATACAAACCCACTCTGGCATAAGCATATCATTATTCCCATCCGCATTCATGTTGAATTTTTTTCAAAGTTAGCCCTTATCTCCAACAAATTTCAAGAAGCCAGAGTTCATGAGGATCCTCTTTCTCCAACCAACTCATCGAACTGCACTTCTTATCTTACACCAGACAAGTCCAGTTCTTGTTCATATTTGATGAGTATATTTATCAAAGTATACATGATTTATGGCTATGTTGTGACCTGCATAAACTAAAAAAAATAGATATTTTCCAAATTGAATCAGCCATTGTGAATGATCCAATGGATCCTCTTCCTTTGACTTTATTAGAGCTGGTAGTTGGGACCTTGTTGGGGGTTGTCTAGCCATTGGAAGGTGGGTTCCACCACATACGAATATCACCCTGAGGTTTTTAAAATAACAAACTTATGCTCAAGCGCCGTAGCAATAGCGTTGACCACATGACTCTGTATAGGCGGGGCTGAGCTGAAGTAATGCCATCTTAATGTCATATCTCATAGGGAGTGTATCTACAAGTAATGCAGTTGTGGCATTTTATTTTTCTAAAGGCGGGCAACTGTCATGAGTGGACCTTCGCTGTAGGTGGTTTGTGCTAGATGTGAGGTGGGTAGCTGATGGTTGGACCAGCTGCACTAGCAAGGTATGACAGATGGGGTGGATGAAAAGGCTTTGTGACCACAGGAGAGTGGACGAGGCTGGCTCCCTTGAACACATGACTATGGGTGTTTATGGGTAAAGTAATCCACCTCTATAGAGTATAAATCATGGCATTGTCACTCCTGTTCCGGGAAGGAAATGCGAATGCGACGAGAAAGGAATCCACAGGGGATTCTAACAGCTCGCAAGATAAGAAGATCATAGATTTCTTAAATTAAAACTTAACACTCTTTCTCCATAAATGTTTTCAAAAATCATTGGTGATTGAGGACGGTGAGTCCTAGTAAATGTAGTGAATACAAACACATTTTTGCTACTCCTGGACTTGTTGAGTATCTTCTGTACTTATCTCATATGTAAAACCTCCTTGTTAGATTGTGAGCCGATAGATGCCAAGGTGGATTATCCGGAAGCTCTAGAGGGCAGTGAGTTGGAACAAGTACCCAATGAAGGAGAAGGCATAACTATTACTTAGACTTCGACGAGCAAGCTAACGTAGATCAGTAGTATGTAGTTCTATAGGTTGCGCTAGATATCGTAGTAGCTAGGTTGATTATTGTTGTAACATAGACTTGGTTTTAGTTTTTCCGTACTATTAGAGTTGTTATTGTAAGATATTTCAGTTTGAAACCTGTTTCAGTGTTATGTAATATAAGTTTGTAATAATTTAGACTGCTGCAATATTTTTATTGTACTACTCTGAATTGATATGTTGTTAGTGAAATTACACTTCATCATCTGTAATACATCGAAGATTAACATGCTAGTAGAGATGGTAGTATGTAATACACGAATCAGTTCATGCAAGAATCAAACGGATTTAATGTGTACGACAAGAAATGAAGCACATGCAGTCATTTCACGTGCATTCCATAATGAAGGTGTTGTTTGGCTGGTGTTGCTCGAGTTTGCTTTGCCAAAATTGATATGGCTTTTGCTTGATTTGTTGATAAAATTGGGCTGTTTATAAGAATTATCGATTCTTTTAATATTTTTTTTCACAATTTTAGCCAAAATTTTGGCTAAAGGAGATCATAGAATCTCTAGCCAATTTTTGGGCAATTAATGGATGATGAAAATTGATAGAGCATTGCTATGGTATCAACCAAATATAACCTAAAATATGTGAGAAACAAAACACACAAACTGCTTCCTAAATATCCGTACCTGGATGACAAATAGATATGGCACTAATCGATCACCAACTAGTGCCCAAAAACCATGTTTAAATCCTAACATAACATACGCAACTATGATAGACATGCATGCATAAACACATCCATGAATGTCTAAAGATGATGGAATGTCTGATTCTCAGCAAGGATCCTTGGTGGGCAGGCTCCAGCTGCTTCATGACGGTGCATAGCGTCCTAGTAAGAAGTGTTTGTTGGACTTATCGCATAGGTAGTAAATATACTCTGTAGACTCACTCTACTGCCCAAGGTATTATTTGGGATCAAAGCTCTCACAGCACGACGTCAACTTGTGCTTGAATTACTTAGACGGCCCGAGCCTTCACCTGCATGTACGTAGAAGAAACCAAAATTGTATGAAGTATAATATAGTTCAAGCAAACGGTACGAATGCATATTAGATCTCATGACTAATTAACGTTCGTGAATGCATGTACGTACCGAGGGAGTGTTTGACGATGTTGGTAAAGGCGGTGCTCAAGTCAACTATGAAGACCTTTTCTTTTGCCCAGCATTTCTTGCAGATTATTGATGTGGAGAGACACGCCCATGTTGCCTCCGCCGTCGCATACGCGCAGTTGTTCGGGATGAGATCTGAGTATTGGATCTTTGATCTAATTGTCTAAAAAAATGTGACTATGACAAAAGAAAAATAATTGACTATGAAATAGACATCCTCCGAAGAAAACATGATTTTTGTGAAAAGCTCCGGAGCTGATAATACATTCAGAGATAACAGCAGGCGTACAGCTGCACATCAGTGCAACCAATCAGATGTCCATATATAGAACAACATATTATACGAGAAGAAACGTAACATCAGAATTCCAAGCTCGAAGAAATCATTCTCTCTGGAAGAGAGTAATCCAATGCAAGTACGTGCAGATGTTCAGTCTGATGCAATATGCCATTGTCAATCTTATTTGCTTACTGCTCTGACAAAAAAACTGCGACATAATATAGAAACTATAGGTGGATTACAAAGGCAACGTGTGAATGTTTTGTACATTTTGTTTTCCTATTCCAATCGTCAAGAGTAATTTGAATCTACAACATCTGAACTTGAATACCTTAGGAGACGGTGGGATTTTGTTGATCAAAATTTTGGCATACATGTTTTCCTGACATTTTGATTCCTGCGATACAAAGTACTGTAAGGTGATAATGTGAGATAAAATATGCCTGGCTCAAGGTTAGTTTGAGCTACTACAAGGCTTGGCTCAAGCATCTAACCACTATCACCCCAACGACGTTTCCTTGCAGGTCGCTGATTCTTGGTATAATCCGCATTACATGCAACGGCTGACAGTTCTTTCTTGCCATTGTCTTCCTCCTTTTGGGTAATAACAGGTTCTTTGAATCTCTCCCTTCTCTTTTGCATCTTCTCCATTACCTCAAGGATGTGTTTCTCGTTACATTCCGTTGTAGTTCCTTTGTCACAAATAGTATTTTTTGACATTGCATTAATCACCTTCAACTGACCTGCTGACCTTGCTTCAATAACTGATTTCAGTACTGATTTGCTTGGTTTGTTAAGCTTGCTTTTCGAAACAGTATCCTGATGGTCCTGTTCAATAAGTTCTCCCTCCTCAATCTCATCTCCTTCATTGGTGCTGACAACATTTTGCCTTTTTTGGTATGTTACCTTCTCCAAATCCTGATAGACTGAGTGATGATAGCTTCTAGTCAGTTTCTGCACTTTCTGATGTACATCCTTACGCTTGGAACTACGCAAATCCTTGACTGCAGGAAGACATCCCTCATTGTCACTTTCAACTTCACGCCTTATCTCATTGCCTTGTCGCTTAAACTGCAATAAGATGATAATATAACATTAAGGAACAAAGTCCAGCAGATGGTGAGAACATGCATGCAAAAAATATGGTAAAAGGTACACATCCTGTTGTATTGAAATGGCAAATGCAAACAAATAGTGCGAGAAATTAAGACATTTGTGTTCCACGGTTGAGTAAAGAACTGCTCCTAAAGCTTTTAAAGTTACTCCTTGTTACTAATACAGAAAGCTCTAGTAGGAGCAAAGAGCCGCGGCACAAGAAAAATCTATAAGATAGTGTCTTGATCAGCAATTTAGTGTTGACAGTTACAACGGTTACATGCATACAGTGATATCATGTAGGCAACAATAATTGCCAACTTTCTAGTAGATACCCGGCTCCACCTAACATCTGATGAGATAAAATGACAAAATATTATATGAGAGTTATAGACAAAACTTGGTAAACCTATAATGAGGCCCGAAGAAAAATATCATAATCCTGTTCTCAGCAATCAATAGGATTACTTAGGGGATGTTAGCTGCTATAAGAAAATAAGAAGTCTCAAAAGTTTAATATCTGGTGATGCAGCATTGATTTTCAAACAGAAAAAACAAATCTATTAACAAAAAATATACAGGCACTCTTAAGGATTACAACTCTCTGGTAGTAATTGCATGTGTTATGTCCCAGCTGGTTATAAACATGTATTATCATTTTTGTGGGATATGAACACGCTGATCTGCACTAAAGATAAGAAGTATGAACCTGAACACAAATGTAAATTTCTAGAAGTAGCAAACTGATGGCTACTTAATTGATAAGATAAATATGAAATAGAAACAGATAACAACTTAGACATATCCCGTTGCTTTCTTTTTCTTGGTCGAACAAACCATCTCCTTCTCTTTTCACTATCGGCGAAAAACAATTGAACTGAATGTGGTTATCTCCCATTTACACCTAATTAATCTACAATATTTCTACTGGAGATTCAGAAGGTATGCGTGCGCCTCACCAAAAGCAGGTAACTAGATAATATTCAAAAAGTTAAGTTGTATATATAAATCATGTAAGAGAAAAGGGAACTATTCCAATGAACCATTAAAATATATGGAGAAGAGCAGTAGAGAAACTGTCAGCATGCAAAAATGAAATAATAGAAAAGAAATGCAGACTGGATTGAACTAAAATTGGTGTATGGAAATTAAATGTGCAGCAAAAAACAGAGCCTTATCAACACTAATTAGCACATCCTATTAGCAGTGATTTTGATATATGTCATTTTAAAAGGAAGAACAAAAATAAGTTTAGCAACAAAACATTGTCAGTAAACCCCGTTTTTTCTCAGCATGCCAAATGTTAAAACTTTAAATGCAAGCTTTCATATACATCTCCACGTACTTCAGAGACTTCAGTGGAGTTGTTCTTCCAATTACAAACTCAATTAATTTGACTGCAATCTGATACAATCGAAATATCTAAGCATGATAGAAAAATTTCCAGTCATTCAATAGTGTGCATCAGAACCTGTCATGGATTGATGATATGTAGCGTAGTGCTTTGAATCTTGTTAAGTTCTTATTTGTGAATCTTGCAAGCAAAACCTAAACGTATTTTCAAGTATACTAAAATACTTGAGAAATGAAATCAATCAGCATTATTACTGATGTAGAATGTATGTCAATTAAACCTTATTGAGTCACAGTAGATTTTAGATGTTTTACAAGGTAAAGTTAAGTGTAATTAAGCATTATATAAATTTATATAAACCCTCAAGAGATAAAATTTTGTAGCACTAAGCAAAGCTACTACTGAGGGCACTTGTATGAGCACATTAGTTACAAGTTGATAAAAATGACTGAAATTGTATAAGGATAGTAAGCATCAGGAAATGCTTTTTTGCAAACAAATCCATGAATTAATTGCTAAGTTTTGAAGATTTGAGAGTATAGAATGTCTGTAAGTTAGTCACCTAGTGTAAGAAGCGAAAACAATTTCTCACCTCTCAGGCCTCTGAGTTGAAAAGGAAAATTATTGGGATATATCTTCTTTTTTTGGGGGAAAAAAGCATTTTAGCATAGGAAAATGGTATAATAGTCAATCCCTTTGAAGAAGTGAATCTGAGATCAGTCCAATGCTCATTGTAATTTAATTGGAAACACCAAAGCTGGAACTTTTGTTGTGGTAAATTATAATGAGAGCTCACCGATAGTCACACATACAAACCAAGTACAATATGCTCATGATGAAAATAAGTAGACAGGGAGGTAATTGTGTCACTTCTTGAGCTTGCATCTATTCAGTTTTTACCATTTATCAAGGAGCAGAACATCTGCATAGGTAATGAAGAAAGAACTTGATGTGAACAAGCCACCCAAACAGTCCAAAGTATTGATACTCTGACAGTTAACCAAGTAGTTTGTTTGTCCTCGGCACACGTTGGACACCAAACACTTCAACAAGCATTGGAGCCTTGTTCAATACTTGCATCACATGCTAGGTAAATGCTACTTAAAAATAAACCTAGCAGTAAACACTGAGCACTTACACACAGTGTCACACGAAAATAGAACAGGTGCATAGCACGTATAGTTCAGTATAGTTATATTAAAAACTAAATTTATATAAATTGGTATGGATCCTAGAATGTAATTCATATAAGAACACAATCTACAACCTACGAATGGACAGAGCTTTAACTTCATGTAGTTCAGTGTCACCATGTTGGCACTTCAGAAAAATGACTTATCTCCATGTGCATACCATGTCCTGCTACTGTCAGATGTAAGTGTTGATGTATCCAATCTGATTATCGAGAAGCAGGGGATTCCTGGCTTCATACATGTTCAGGATACTAAAGTAAAAGAAAATTTGGCATCGCACTGACCACATACGAGTGAACAATGATGCAAATAAATTTAATGACTCATTGAACAGAAGAACAGAAATGCTGGAACATGGAGCAGGCTATAATCTCAGCAGTGGAAAAGAACCACACTAGGTTGTGAGAGTGCATGAAAGTGGGAGAAGATTACCAAACCTAAAGAGAATAGCATCAGAAATATCAAAGCACGACACGGTTCAAAATGTGAATAACCGGACTACTATGGACGAAGGGTAACCAACATAAATCCAGAATCCTGTTGCAGTTATTTCAGGCCTTGTTTACAGCCCAGGAATAACTATATTCGACTATTATCCAAGTTGGATTTTAAAACGAGATCAATCCTTGTAGGATCTCACCAGACCATCTAAAAACAACAACTTAGACAAGGAGGACATATATGTTCTGCAAAGAGCTTAAATGCTCTCGCAAAAGACAAAAAAATAATTTCAAAGAAAAATTGAGGACTTGCAAGTATCACCATACTGAGTTATGTGCAAATCAGTTTTGAGCAGAGCATAGAATCACCACTCTTTTTTCACCTTTTTATGTGCATGTGTGTGTTGGCTGAACTCACCATCATGCCACAATAAGAACTTAAGATAAAATGTAAAGAAAAAGATCTATTGAAAATTATATACATGTACAATATTGCTGATTTTGTCTCCTCAAAGTTTACCTTTCTTTTTCTATCATTCAAGTGGATGCTATCTGCGTCCTTGGGCTGAAAATTCACACACTTATGCCTTCTCTCATCGTGAATGTTTGAAATAGTATTACTATTTCTCATATCACTGAAACTATAAATAGCTTCTCTATCAATTTCCTTTGGAGAATTGTGCACCTCCACAGCATAAAGCTTCCTATCACAGATCATGGATTGGTCATGCATCAATCTTCTGCCTTTTGGAAATGATAAACCAACAAGATCTTTACGGTTCACGGAACCCAGATCAGCATGGAGCTTCCTCTTGACTGGCAGAATACAATAACCAGTCTCAGCAGGAGCAGCAGTGTACACTGCAGATTGTTGAATGTTGTCAACGCAAAATAAAGAATCATGGTGCTTGTTATTTTGATAATACACGTCACGATGATATTGCATTATTTTAGCGTTCCGGATTCTTTTGTTATCGATACATCTGCTTCTTGAGCTCAAAGAAGTTAAACCAGGAGAAGGCCAGTCCCTCTCAGAATTCTTGAGGTAGTCATTTGCCTGAGACAAGACAAGATGGTAAGGATGCAAATGCGCATCATTGCTTTCTGCAGATCTTCTATTTCTGTATTTTCCTCTAACCTCAGGATCCCACAACTTGCCAAATCTATAGTCAGTGTAATGGAAAAATTCATCATCCTCACTGTGGCCGTGTCTGGCTCTTCTCGTTTCCTGGTAATAACTTTCTCTGTACATCCGTCCATCAATGTCATCAGAAAGCTCAGCTTTTAGCATTGAATTGTACCCACATCTATGATCATGACGTCGCTGCCACCCCTTGACTGAAGAGAGACACTGTACAAAATCTTCATCTTCATTGAATTCATGCCAAGAAGAACGTCTCCGCTGTTGGTTAGAGACATTGCTAAAGCACTGCACATCATTTCTCAAAGCTTCTCTTTCAAGATGTGAATAATCATGCTTTTCATACACTTGATTGTGAGCCGCATTGCGATAATCATTACTGCGGAAAGTGGAGCTAGATATTTTCTCCTCATACTTTCTAGCATACCTACTAGGGTAGCTATCTGCTATTTTTTCTTCTTTCTCAAACATATCCTGCCTTCCACCAGCTGAACTTTGCCTCTTCTGTTCTTTTATTTCTTTATGTCCGGATTTAAGGAGAGGGCGATCACTTCGGTGGTTAATAAAAAATCCACTGGACATGAAATCAGGTTCATCCGTCCTCGGAAGTTTAGTTGTCTTGTGATATCTATCATCGGCAGGAGAGGGGGTATAGCTACGACTGTCACCCTTGCTACTTTCTTGGTCTGATTTACTTGAATGGCAGCAAAAATCGGATTTGGCATGCACATCCTTATGTTTGGTGTTGGCACAAAGAGCTTTGGAATTTGAATGTCTACTGGCTCTCTTAAAATAGCAATCTTCTGTTGATTCTTCAGAAAGCATGTCAGAATAATCAGGACTAGAAGAATGGTCCCTTGTACAAGCTGAATCTCTTATATCCAGTTTGCTCCCAGTACACTCTGAGGAACCTCCATTATGCACTTCCTTGTCAACCATCCTGTCCACCGCAAGGCTAGTGCCTTTCAAACATTTGACGCTGGGGTTGTTAACAGATATTCTGCATTCATTGTGGTTGAGAAAACAATCATCTCATTAATCATTTTATGAAATACAGGCATAACCTTCCTCAAAACAACAGCAGAATGTAGTTTCAACTCTGCATACCTTTCAGTAGTCATGCACTTGCCATTTACTATTGAGTTGTCATCTGAAGTGGAGTGATTTGAGGGTGAAAACATCATGTTTACCTGAACAATCGGATTAGCTTGTTAGAAGATATAGCTGCAACATATTAGAGCCCTTGATGAAACGTACTTGTATCACAACATCAGAATCCCTTTGTCTCGGACGCCACATATCTGCTGAAGGAAGACGTTCAAACACACCACCTTCAACATGGATCGCTCTACCCTTTGGCTAGATGTACAGTCTTAAGTTAGCTCTGACAGATCGCACATAAAACATATTAATTCAATTACATAAATGGTCAACTTCGCATTACCTTGGCAAGGTCATTACTTCCTTCGAATCCAGAATAAGTTGCTGACTTCGGCATTAACTTAATAGATTCAGGATTGTAGTGTGATTCCTGTATGCAAGAGATATGTAAAAGAATTCTTAATAAGCACAATGGTAAACCTTCAAGGCCGTGCCTTACCTTATCCAGTCCTGATGATTCCTCTGCAAGTGATCTGGCTCCCTGTCTGAACTGTTTCTACAGAAAAAAAAGTAAAGTTGGCTCTATTATCATTTCTCAGCTCATAAAGTCCGAGCATAAACGTGAACATATTAAAAGGGTCACAAATTTTACCATGTCAAAACAATATTTTCTCCAGCGTTCTTCATTCAGACCAAAATTGAAGTAGTCAGTAAGATCCATACCATGTTGTCTCCAAGGCTTCTGTTGAAATACTTCAATGTTTGTGTCAAAAACTGTCCTGAAGTAATATACCAGAATGTTCGAATAAGCAACCAAGTGCATGTACACATCCTAATTATGATAGAAAGGCATATAAGCAGACATGCCAATTTGTCGCATTTGTCTAGTTGGTAATAACTACTCCCTCTGATTCATAATATAAGTAGTTTTAGGATTCTAGTGTTTTATCAAAATATAAGTAGTTCTAAGATTCCAATGCACATTTATATCAGTTTTTTCCTAGTCTACCCCTCTTTAATTGTCATGATTAATGGCTCTTTTCTCATGTTTGCATTTTCTAGATTATTTATTGCAGGAGGGACAAGAGTAATAGTGTCATTTGGTACATTAACTAACTCCTCCTTAATTCTTGTGCCCAAACCTAAAACTACTTATATTATGAATCAGAGGGAGTAATTAGCAAGCAGCGGGCATAAATACTCTGATGTCTAATCACCAAATAAGAACATAAATACTAATATCACAAAGAGAATGAGTAGCACCGTTCCATATAATACAGAAAACTACAACAACATTTGTTTTTCTACTTGATGAAAGAATGAACCACACCTGTTTCTTGGCAAGAAAAAATAATAATCCCTTTGAAATGCATGCTGGTGATCTTGATCACCTTGTCCTGTGATTGGAACTGTCGTTTTGTTGAGAAATCCCTGGTAGTGGAGCCCGCCAAGCTGGAACAACGCAGTCAAATAAAGGAAACGAAGTACACAAGTAAACAGAGTTGCTACTTGCACAACGGAATAGACAACCCCATGTACTATGCCATTCATCCAAATTAGCTACAGAAATCATGACAGCCATAAAATAGCAATGTGAAACTACACGCCATTGTATTAGAAGTCAGAACAACAGAAATTGGAATGCAAAGCATCAGTCATTTGGCCTTGCTCACAATCTATGCATCTATGGATAGTATCAAGACCAGTACCGATAAATCTGGGACTTTCCCCGTATGTTCGAATTCCCAAGTTCCCAACCCACTACAACGCCAATAATAAGTATATAAGTAGAAGAGTAAAAATTAGCTAATGTTTCTACGAATTTGAAACTAGCAAATACCAATTCCTCACTAATTCACGAAGCATACCTTGCCCGGGCATCCATCGTTAATAGATAGACCTTTCACAAGGCTGCCCCGAACCTCCTCCTCCTCACTCTCCTCCGCCCACCGCATCGGCCAGCAGGGGGAGGCGGCGGCGCGCAGCCGTCCTCGTTGAGCACGATGTGGAGATCATCCTCGCTCTCGTCGTCGCTGCTGCTATAGCCCGCGAGCCCGTCACCCAAATCCACCGCCTCGTTCGCGTTGGCCTCGGCGTCGGTGGCCGGGTCGGACTCCTTGGCGTTGGAGCAGCCGCTCTCCCCTGCGGCGGCAAGTGCGGCGGTGACCTGGTCGTCGAGGTCGGCGTAGAGATCGTCGACGTCGTCGTCGTTCGGCCCGGCGGTGGTGGCGTCCGCTGGGTCGGCCATAGAGGAGTAGAGCCGTAGAGGGAACACGAGTGGGTGCAAACTGCTAGGCCATCGGTGAGCGGTGCTGCGGGCTGCGCAAAAACCTTGGAGCGCTACTGCTAAGCCTAAAACCCTAGCAAGATTCTTACGGGCTGGTGATGGGGCTTGTAAGCTGTAGCTTCCCGGATTCTTACGGGCCGCAGCCGGTTCGGATTTTCTTCTTTTTTGCGCTCTTATTTGAATAATATTGAACAGATAAACTAAAAGGAGAGATCCCTGTTTTCAGTTCAGCTAGGCTGGTTATTTGTTAGAGAGTAAAATGTATCTACGGTAATTAAACTTGTTCACGTGGCTCAATTTTGTCGTTGTACTGCTGAAACAGTAATTACAATATTATGTCCTATTATGTTTGCTAATGTGTCCGAAATACGTATTAGTCCGATGTGGAGGCAAAGAGATGCAACGGAAATAGCAGAGGCGATAGGATAGTCGCCTCGGCAGTGATCGGCGAGGAGGTGCGAGCGGCAGTCATCTCGGACAGTTAAGAGCAGCGACGCGCCATCCTCCATGACGGTGATCTTGGTGCGTGCGGACCATGGCACCCATCCGTCACCCAGAGGGCGAACCACCACCGGTTTACCGTAAGTGCAAATCGAATCCATCGCCTTAGGTCTGCGAAAGATGATATTTTTAGTTTGTTGAGGTGATTTTTGAGCCGCAGGTGCGCACGATTTAGCACGTAGGAACTAGGGTTTTGGTATATACTTAGTGAAATTTGTAGTTTTGAAATTGTGCTTCCTATTGGTTTTCGGTTTGATTAAGTTAGGTTCGTATGATTGCGTTGTAGATAAACATAGCGAAAGCTTCAGTATTTTGTTGCATCACAAGAGGTTTTTTGGTTGGTAGTGGTAGCAAGGCAATTTGGGCATATTTATATGTCAAGGTAGTTAGGTATGATTTCTGTGAAATGGACAGTTGGTCACCTCAGTGTTTGGAAGAGATTGTTGAGGATCTTGGGTGAGAACTCTTCCCTCATGTAGAACATAGGTTATGTGTGAGGCACATGTGGCGAAATTTCTCAAACCAATTTAAAGGTGATGTGACGAAGAATCAGCTATGGAAGATTGCTAGAAGCACAAGCATAGTTGAGTCGGAAGCAAACATGGAAGAGATGAAGATAAACAAAGATGCACATAGCTGGTTAGAGGAGCTTCCATCAAACACATGGTTTAGAGCATTTCAAAGTGACTTTCCTAAGTTTGACATCTTGTTGAAAAACAATTGTGAGGCCTTCAACAAGTAAGTATTTCTCCAATTCATCCCTTTCCATTTAGTTACATGTTTTAGAACAATGCAATTGAATCCATCTTTCAAATTCTTATCACACTTAGGTATATTTTAGAAGCTAGAGAATTACCAATACTGACTACGATGGATAGAATTAAGACCTAGCTAATGACCATGATATACAATGAATAAAAAGAAGCAGAAAAATGGTCAGGTGGCATATGCCCCAAGATTAGGACGAGGGTGGCAAAGAATGCAGAGCTAGTAAATACTGTACATGTTATGTTTCACCTGCAGGGGAAGATATTTGTTATCGGTGCAACGCAGAGGCATGGTCTGCTTCCATGTTTAAAAATCAAGTTTTCTGTGAAGGACGCAAGAACAGAAAACCTTACGTACCGTGTATACAGGATTCCTACGGTAAACAAACGCAGGAAAACCTCGAAAGTACTACTGTTTGAACATCAATGCAGCAAAAGTGCAGGCAGAGAAGAAAAACACGCGGTAAGACCTCATATTTGTTTGCTTCAAAAATTAATATGGAATAGCCCGTTTCTATTTCATAAGAATCCCGATAAGCTATTCCTTCCAAATGGCATCGTATGTCCAGGAGAGATTCAATCCTTCAAACTTTCTATGTTTGCTATTCGTTCCTAATCCTAAACCCAAACACAACCACCATTACATTTGCACCAAATTTAGCTATATTTGAATTCATGACTTGCAAGAGTGAAACAAATATTAGATGTACATGTAGAATAATACCAATAGTGTCAGTAACACAGAACTGGCATACAACATTACAGAAAATGTACCTTGCAAGTTACAATCAAAATCGGCTGAGTGTACTATGTATTTTCTGTGTCCTACACTAGATTACAACAATCACAAAGCAACGCAGCAATCCCTTTACCTTGAATTGTGGAAGGACCTTGAATTGTGGAAGGATCTTACAAGTGCATCAACATGGCATACTGATGATATAGTGTCCAGTTAGCTCACAAATTATGACACTCCAGTGCAATCAAATTCTTTTGTCCAGTGAACTAGATCTGCTCAAGTGGTTATCTCGTGAAGTTGTGTAAAAGGGATGCTGCTATTGTTCTTAGAAGCTGAGTAGCCCACAAAGACAGACACGCAAATGGCTACTACTGAAAGGAGCAAGGCAAAGGTGGTTGCAGCATCCCAAGAACGATTAGGAGCTCGGAGGTATTGAGCAGCTTCAAGCGAAGGTTGTATATCCAGAGTCAACCAGTCGCAGCTGGCTGAATAATGCTGGGAGTCACTCCATGGTTTGCCGTCGGTTGGGTACCAGAAAGCTATGGCCATATTGCTGGGCTCACCTATTGTGAACTGTGCATCCTGTATGGCAAAAGAAAGATTCAAGTAGCAGACATAGTAACAAAAAAGTATGTTAATGACTTGAATCTTGATGGCATAAATCATGAAGCGTTCAATTGAGATGCACTGGGTTATGGTGTATGTCAGTTTGCAGGCTCAAAGTAAATCAACACAAATTGACCTATCATAAGAAGAGATATGCTCAAACTTGCGTTGCTGAGACATATATATGCTGCGACAGTGCAGACATTGTCCAAGCATCTGAGCAGTTTATGTTCAGAAAAATTGGCACAGTATACATGTTTTAATAGGGTTAAGTACTGTGGCACTAACAACTGATAATGAGATACATGCATCTTATAGTACAAATCAAATGCAGTTTCCCTTGCACAAGTGGTGAACTGCAGATCTAGTAGTCAGAGCAATAGAAATATGATTTAATTATTTTTAGATAAAGGAAGAGCTTTGTTGGCTCCCGGCCTCTGCATTGAAATAATGCACACAGCCACAGAAATATGATGCTATGAATGTTTAATATGATGCTATGAATGTTTGTTAACCCAGAAACTTCGTGGATGATATGTTGTAGTGGGTAGAATGGAAGAAAATAGTAGACAAGCACCTGCTGGAATTGATCCATTGTTCTTAAGGGCCTTGAGAACTCAAAATAGTATGTGCCCTTCTCATCTTGTTTTCCATAAGGACTGTCATCATCCACAAAGCCTGAAGAGGAGTTCACATGATAATCAGATGATGAAGTTCTACTTGGGTGGATCTGCCTTTCAATTAAATTTTATAAGTTTATGTAAGGACCAGAAAAGTTGAAATTGATGACAGGTTGGATGGCCCTAGAGATATTGTTTTTCATATCCTGGCAGTGGAAGCTCATTAAGTAGCATGCAAATTAGCAGGTGAGAAATGGGGGCATAAAGAAGATGAGAACATGTCCTTTATATGTCATTTGCTTCTTCTCAGCTTCTCCGAACACCATATGGCATGTGTGTAGGTTTGGATATTATGAAATTAAGCACAAAATGTGAATCTGGTGACAATGACCAATGGCTTACCTGAATGGAAGGTCAGTGAACTGTGCCACCAAGCCCCATGCCAATCATTTTGAGCATTTGAATTATTTTCTGCAATGCAAACCATCACGCAAGGTTCAGTCACAGAAATTTGAAGCAGAAAATAATCAAAATATATCTAATATTTTAATCCAAAAATGAAAATGTCAAATTAAAAAGATGGGATTTTCTGCATTGTTAAAAAGCATTAGTACCTTTAGGGCCTAATCCATCGAGGTAGCGGCAATGCGGATTCCATGCATAGACATCAATAAGATGACCAAATCTACATAAATGAAGTATTTCAACAACTCAACAGCAAGTTTTGACATGGTATTATACATAACTACACAACCACCATGCCAGAAAGACATAAATATAATTACCTATCACCTCCATTTCCAGCTGCATTATCTATGTGATTTCCACCATATAGACGCCCAGGAATAGCATTTCCAACCAAAAAGTGCATAATGTCAACCTCATGACCTCTGCAACTTTTGCTCGTGCAAGAACCAGGCATTTCTTTGCACCCTCCCATCTAAAATGTCAAACAGCTCCATGTTTGAGATAGGTGATGTAATAATAGAGCAGACCCACATATACCCAAAAGGCACTCGTCAGTACACATTATAAGAAGAAAAAAGCTAACTAGTTTAGTGATACTTAAAGCAGTACTAAGCTGGCGCTTAACTTGAGAGTTAGGAATAATCAGGGGCAAATGAAACTTACATTATAATATGTGGCTTTTTCTCCAGCTTGGAACATCAGAGCAACAGAAGGGCACTTTTTACTTTTGCTGCAATGTCAACAAGCCAATCAAAAGCACAGGTTACTTGCTACAGAACTGTATAGCTGAGAAGTAATGGTGGAAGGCTAACATGCATTGAATTATTTTCTCCAGAAGTGAGATCACAAGGTACTCTCAATCAAATCAAACCACCATGAGGCCTTAAAAGAACAACAAGGCCATGCAGCGAGCATGTAATATAACTAATTGAGATTCGTGTATAAATCTCTGCCTCCATAACTCACATGGTTAGAATTGAAGTAGAACAACTTGGCAAGAAATTGACGGTCCGAATAAAAGGAAACAAAGAGAGATAAGCTTCGCAGTTTGCTGGTGAGTTAGTGCAGCAAAATAAATCAAATGTAACACCTCAGAACTAAAAGAGTGGCCAGAAAGGGCACTACAACTTCCACTAACTATCATGCAGACCAACAGTATATATCCATACTAGTATAGATGTGTCATGTGTACCACAGGAAGAAGGCAAAAGTACCCTTTAGTGTAAGCATATTCCCCATCAACTTTCAGCATGAAGAAAACGTAGACACCATCATGAACAGCCTGCACGCACAACCCATTCCAAAAAGTTAAACAAAACCACCACTTCCGAGACATCACACACACAAGATGCATCTCCATTGCAAACTGGGAGACTACACATCTTTTTTCAGACAACTACCTATAAGCGATACTCCACTACACATCATTTCAGACACGCGGCAAACTCTACAGTGCAGCATCGAAGTTCATGTATTTGCTGGTCACATTTCAACAACACACGCAGTTTTGTTCTACGATCCAGCTTATTTATCGAGATCCATATGTTTTCCTAGGGGGAGCGAGATATACAGAGAGGAGAGCCTGGCAGGGGAGCGAACCTTGACGGCGACCTTGCCGCCGGGGTAGGCCTTGTCCTCGTCGGGGTCGAGGGCCGGCAGCAACGCGAACTCCGAGGCCTCCACGCGGTCCCAGTCTGCGGGGTGCCCATCCAGGGTCACCTCCCCGGGGCGGAACTCCGCGAGCACGCGCCCGCCGCTGCCGGCGCAGGTGGGCGCCTCGCCGTGGTGCTCGTGCGCGGCGGCGAAGGCGAGTAGGGCCGCCGCGGCCACGAGGAGCGCGAGGAGCCTCATCTGGGGCGAGGAAGGACGCGACGCGCCGATCGAGGCGTCGTGGTGGAGGCGCGGGCGCCCGGGTGGTCGGGACGGCGAGAACCTCGAGGCCGGTCTGTTCGGGCTGGCCCACGTGGCGGCGGCGGCGTGGAGAAGAAGGCGTCCGCCGTCTCGCCGGCTTGGTTTGGAGCTTGGAATTTTCGCGTCGCCACTCGCCCGTGAACGGGCCTGAATTGACGGGAATGTCCCTGGAGAGGTGCCTTTGCCGCGCGGCAGTGGGTAGACCAGCAGAAAGATGGGAGGGTGATTAGGAGATTTGAACGGCGTCAACCGGAAACGCGAGATCTGGCCGTTTGACCGGTTTGCATAGTTTGATAGTTGGATAAGTAAAACCTGGCTGGTATCGTGGGCAAGCCGATTAGGAAAGCAGAAATTCCATTGATCGGTTAAATGTTGCGGAAATTTTTCTCCATCTCCCAAATAGGGCCAGAACGTTAGATTTTCCATCTTTCTGCTAGAAACAACAATGTAGATCAACGCTTCACGTCTACACCTTAGCACAGCTCTATCATATTTGCATATCCTCTCAACACTAATGGGGGCGGTTGCGTAGCTGACCAACAGGTGTAACACAACACCGCTCTGGATCTCTTGGGTGTCTTGATATTCTTGATGAGAAAGTATGGATAGATGGTATAAATAGACCATCTATGAAATCAATAGTTATTATCTCATCGAAAGATCGAGACACTATTGCATCAATCTTTTTTATAAAACATAGGGCATAGGAATCAATTATATAGGAAATTGAGAAGTATAATCCTATATTTCAAAGCCTTCAAAGGGTCCTTATAGAAAAATATCCTAAAAATTAAAATTTTGCAAACTTATGAAAATGCCACAATCCAATGAGGTTCGTAATCAAAATTCCATACATGCTTGCCCGTATCATCTTTTGTATCATCTCACAGTAACTTGATACTTGATAGGTACCTGCTGGTTGAAGCTACGCTATGTGGATAGGGACCCAAGACTTGCCTGAAGTACATGCAATGGTTAAGTCTAAAATTGACATGCACAATGTTATTCGTTAAAACTGCAAAAAATTAGGTCCCCCGACCCCATGTCGCTCCGCTTGCATGACTTGTGGATGAAACCCTAGCGTGCGTCGTTGGGCCGCCCCCTCGCCCCATCCCCTAACCGTCGCCACCGATGTCTTTCGCCGCGGTGGTGGTAGGCCCCTACTCCCAAGGCGGGAGGAGAGAGCTCACAGTGAACGCATGGTTCAGCACGAGCATGGCGGGCGCGGTTGGCAGCAGATGGTAAAGCAAGGTGCTGCAACTAATGCCTTGGGCACCGGGTGGAGTGGGTGCAACAACTAGCGGGATGGTTGGCGGAGGTCGGCGTAGCGGTGGGCAGTGGTGGCAGACAGCGAGGGCTCCCCTATCCTGCCTCATGGATCTAGGTGGCTGGCTTGCCTGCCCCTGGATCTGGTGTGTCGGCAGCCCCGCCCTCCCAGCAGCGTGGCGGGTCTTGGCGACCCGGGGGCCGCAAATCTGGACAGGCAGCGGGGCCTCCCCTATCTTGCCTCACGCAGATCTAGGTGGCCGGCACTTGCTTGCCCCGGATCTGGCGCAGGCTTCCATTGGCGGGGTCTTCCAGTGGCGCGACCCCTGTGACACGTGGCCATCCTCGAATCTACTAGCGACCTGCGGTGCCGTCTGCCGACAGCTCCTATGTGAGGTCTTGCCACGTGGGCGGCGCGGTGCAACTGTGGTGGTTCGAGGGTGGCAGCGGCGCGGCAGCGACGGCAGCTACATGGCGTGGATGGATGAATGTGGATGCAGGCGGGGTTGGGGGAATGTGCTCCAGGCGAATGCCCTGTTTCAGTCTTCGGGCTGGAACCGGCGACTGGGATGCTCACCGGTGCCATTCATCTCCACGGACGTGTCGTTTGGGATCTCTGCGTATCTCTAGGGGGAACCTAAGATTTGGGTCTTTCTGGATCGGGCGATGGCAGCACTCTGGCGTTGTTTGCCTCCTTAGAGGCATCATCTCAGAGCCCCTCCCCTGCGCCGGCCAACCGAAGTCGGCTGGGGGACTGGTGGATGGACGTGGTTGGTATTCGAGGGGTAGTGGCTCTGGATCTCTTGACAAGGTGTTTCATGTGGTGACGCTGATGGGTGATGAGCAGCCCCTGGCACGAAGCTTTCTGCCAGAATTGGAGCTGCCTTAGCGTCGTCACGCGCTAGTCCATGGTGGCTTGGCTTGCATGGGCTTCACGCGGTCATTGTGGTGTCTAGCGTGTCGGTTGCTTGTTGTGATGAAGTTGGAGTCACCGAATTGCGAGCGCGAAGGGTGATGAGATGATGTTATGGACAACGTCTTTGTATGGGGCTCTCGATTATGTGTGTTAAATTCGGGCTTGCTTGTGCTGTCACAATATTAGGCCAACGGTGCTTTGATCTAGTTGCTAGGTAGCGAGTTCGTTGTAATTAACGGTTTTAGCCTGATTTTAGTCTAATTAATTGAATAATTTTTGTCGTCCATAAATAGATCCACAGAGCTCATATTCGCTTCCACGAAGAAAAGAAAACATGCAATGGTTAGATCAATATACAGGGTCTCTTCAATACTCAGGATTTCATAATACGGATATGGAAAAAACGTAAATTGCATTGCTACGCTTCTTCGGCTCTATAAGATTAATTGCACTATAGAAACTATTATAAGAGGTATGAGTTAATAGAAAAATTATGAAATAGAATGCAAAGAAGTCTATTAAAAAATCATATCGGTTACAGTCCTAAGAATAAACAATTTATCACACAGAAAATTTTATTTGAATCAAAGGGGCCTCGAAGGAAAAATTTTTTGCTGATGCCAGGCAGCAGAAATCGGAAGCGCTACTTCCTCGGGTTCGCTGGACTAAGACGGATTGTGGATGGATTAAACTCAACAGCGACGGATCTTTCATTGAAGCCACTGGTAAAGGAAGCCTCGGTCTGGTTGCTCGTGATCATACAGGTGGTGTCCTGCTATCTGCTTGGCAGACCATCCCCTCGTGTACTGATGCTGAAGAGGCTGAAGCTTTAGCATGCTTTTATGGACTTCGGTTGCTTGTGGACCATTGGGCTGGACCTGTGACGATCGAAACTGATTGTGCCGCGGTGTATGGAGCTCTGACAACAACTCAAGAGGTGAAGAGGACAGATCAAGAGGGAGATGCATCTATCATAACATCAAAGCGGTTCTTCCCCTCTTCTCCAGTTTCAGTTTCAGCAAAGTGAAAAGAGAAGGCAACACAGTAGCTCATGAACTAGCGTGAACTAGCAGGATATGTAAGGCTAAATGGAGATTCAGTACTACTTTCCCAGGTTCCTGTTAACATTTTGGCTTTCTCGTATAACGATTGTAATGCTACCGATTTTGATCATCTATAAAATCCTCTTTTCCCTCAAAAAAGAAATGCAAATTTGTGAATAGTTCAAGTACGTGCTTAGACTATGTGTTTGACTTGGCTTTGGCGTCGTGGTGTGTACTTTACCGGAAGCGGCTATAGGCAAGCAGCTAGTCCGACTAAGGGGGGTATTTGGTTGGACTTTTCAGCAGCTTTTCATTGGAAAAAGCTACAGCCCAACCAAACGGCCAGCTTTTCAGCAGCTTTTGCTAACGGTAGCTGTGGGCTTTGCAGTGCAAATTCAGCTGTTTGGAAAAGCTACCTTCTACCAACTTTTTGCAATGTGCTGAAGCTTCAGTGCTCATTTTCTAAAATACTGTAGATGGTTTGGATCAACCAAAAGCCGTATGGTCACTTTCCCACAGCTACAGCAGTTTTTCTAAACAGCCAGCCAACAGTAACTTTGTCAACAGCCACAGCCCAACCAAATAAGCCCTAACTCATAGGTATGCGCTCGGCTTTTGGCATTGTAGTGTGTATAAGGCTCGTTTATTTAGGCTAGACTTTATCATAAGCAACTGTAGCCTAAGTGACGTGGCGAAGCAATTGTGCCATAGAAGTTGGGTTAAAGACGTGAGGTATGGCTTTTTTTTTCTTTTAAACGCCAAGTATAATCTGTAGACGTGCATGTATACATACGTAGTCACTCATGCAAGGTATAAATCTCAACTGAAGATTGTACCTGAGGACTTCGAGAGTAATAAAATCACCACGGATGCCCCGCTAGTGATGAGTATGTCACTATTATAAAAAAAACTTTTCTGGACCGCTCATCTCAGCCGGTTTTGATAAAACGGACTGTGTTAGAACTATCTCAGCCGGTTATGAACATCTCAGTCGGTTTAAAAAATTAACGGACTAAAATAATTACTTACCTCAGTCGGTTTAAAAAATTAACGGACTAAAATAATATCTCAGTCGGTTCTTTTTTTGACCCGACTAAGATAATGTAATATTATTTCAATCGGTTTCGCATAAAAACCGACTAAGATTATTTTTAGCTGGGTCAATTAAAAAAACCAACTAAGGCGGTGAGGCCCAGCACCGTTATCTCGTCTTCTCCATCTCCTCGTGACTCCTGCCGGTCGATCCCCAATCCCCAACCACGCCGGCGACCGGGGCCAGCCCACCGCAGCGTGCAGGACCAGAGCTCATCCTCCCCATGTCGGAGCAGCTCTGGTTCCTCGCCACCATCGCGCTCCCTTTGCTCTCCTGTCCTCCCTCCTCCCCCACCTAATATGCTCCTTCGCCCACCTCGATCTGGTCCTCCCAATTCCCAATCCCTCCTCTCCAAAGCCTCCAAGTACTAGCCCACCGGAGGCAGCGGCGCTACGTTCCTTTCTCATCACCAGCTCCGGCCGCCACTCCACAGAGAAGCAGCAGCAGGAGGGGCTCCATCCGTCCCCATGGATCTGGCTCGGTGAGGTAAGGATTTAGTTCCTTTTCTCGCTCTTGTATCCTTAGCTACTCTCCCTCATCATATCCCTAGCCCCTCTCCAGATCCAGCGGCACTTCTCCCTCCCCTCAGTCGATGGGCCGCGCGCGCAGCCGATGAAGCAGTCAAAGCTGTACCACGGGCGGGGAGGCGCAGGTCTACCGGCCATCGCGCCATCTCACCCCCGGTGCTTGTCCATGGTGCTGCAGGTGAGGTTGACGCAGTGGAAGGTGCCTGAGTGCGTGGTGATGACGCGGGACACCGCAACGGTGACGGCATGGGGCAAGGGGGCGCCGATGACGAGTGGTCTGTCGCTCGCTCCCATGGCGTCGCTGCAAGGTCGCACACTGCTCAAGGTCATCATCCTCGGCGACAATAGGTCAGCCCCTTGGCCCCACCGTTTCATCTTTGCTTTGCATGTGCAGGGTCGCTGATCGAAGACCTCGCTAGCATCTGGGAGTTGATTGATTTGGGCGCTGATGCATGTGCGGAGGAGCACAGCAGCGGGGATTTGGGCGCTGATGCGTGTGCGGAGGAGCACAACAGTGGGGCGCGGCGGAGATTGCTCGTCGACGTCACCCATGCACGTTCCCCCACCTTCCACGCAGGGCCAGCAGAAGGGGCAAAGGAGGAGCGCCGGCGGTGGCAGCAGCAGCTGGGGAGGATCGGGGTGGCTTTTTTTGATTTTTTAATGAGTATTACAGCTGGTTTGGCACAGTTGACCGGCTGAGCTAATAGACTTTTAGAGTCGGTTTGGTACAGATACCGGCTGAGGATCTAAGTTTTTAGAGTCAGTTCAAAATAAATTATTAGCGTCCTTTGTTTACAGTCGTCTCTGAAACCGACCGTGATGGCTATTTTTAACTGGCTGAGAAGGTCACTTCTGTGGTAGTTATGTCATCTGTTACTAAAAGAAAATTTCATCTTCATAACACACAAGGTGCCAAATCTGGATTTGATCCCTCGTGTTCGGTCCACAGTGGTACGATCACTGTTATTAACTATCTAACTAACATTTTCGTTAGAGAAATTTTATGGTACCTTTTACTAGTATAAGAGGGTGAGCAGTATGGACCAAATTTGACCATTGATTTATTAAGGTATTGTGTATTTTATATCCATTTTTTTATGGAGGGCATTTACGCCCATTGCCTTGGCCCTGGTTAATTATTCGTGGAACAACCTTTAGCAATCCTGTCCCCTGGGTGGTGATGTGTTAAGGTATTTTTGTGAAATTTCAGGTACATGCAACTCTTCTTCAGAGAGCATGACATATTGGGTGGACTGGGGACTGTCAAAGAAGACAATATGCACGGAAAACACTACTACAGGTTCACACATGCATGCTCAAGAATGTTCATAATTTATAGCAGGACAGTATGCAAAGTCACAATGTCAGAACTCTAACAATTGCACACAGTTTCAACATTCACTCAAAGTTCATCCCATGTGTGATGGTGGGGGATGCCGCCTTGCCAGGAGTGGAAGCTCCAGGGATGCAGCTGCTTGCCACAGACTATGTCATCGTTTTGTGCGAGTGCGGGTAGAGATGCAGAGCGAGAGTGTGCGGCAGGCAATTTGGCCACCGCGGCGGCGCGGAGCGGCCGACCATCAAGCCTTTCGTGCCGTCACGCTACACACTTGCCGCCACGTTACGCAGGTCACCGATCTGGAGGATGAAATGAGGATAGCGTCGCGCCACGGATCCACGCAAGCCGCCGATCGCGTGGACGAATTAGGGAACGGACGAAACAGAAGTTAGGCTAACCGTCGTTCAAGTGAAGGAAATGAGGATTAGGGTTAGCAAACATCATTCCTCCCAGTCAGACGCGTCCACATGTCCTAGAGAAAAATTACCGTCGTGCCCATAAGTCACGGAAATTAAACATACACAGTACATTTTTTGCCATTAGGATGTTAGACCCTTCCCAGTGCTCCACGGTGTACAGGTGCTAAAAATACCATATAGGCGAAAAACTGACGTGGCAAAACAATTAAGGAGGAGAGATAGCATTTTGATGACCCCAGGAAGAAACGATGCTAAGCGCGCGGACCTATACAAAACACCTATGTGACATCTATACATTGGAGAGTTTAGTTGCTAAACAATTAAATAAAGAAGCTTAGCTACAAAAAGCTAAGCACCTATACATTAGGGAGTTTAGTTGCTAAGCCCTTTCTTGCACTTAGCACCTCATCTAAACACCTGTGCATTGGGAGAGACCTTATACCATTTGTTCCTGTGGTGGTAGTACGACTAGATTTAGACTATTAAATTAAGAGGTTTTTTATAGTGTATTTTACCACTGTTTAGATAGAGTAGTATAGAATCAGTCAACCGTTAATTTATAAGGGTAATTTAGACATCTTTTATTAGTTTTTTTTTACCTAAGGATAGTTTGGTAAAATTGAATCGGTATTCCAAGACATGCATTGCTAATCGAAATATTTGACCTACAGTAACTATAAGCAATCCCGGATGAATTGCCACGGTTCAAAATTGAAGATTCTGCTAAGAACAGTACCAAGAATTGTGCAAGAAAGAACTCAAACTCACAGATTACACTTCTTGCAAGGGAAAACAAATTCAAATCTACAGATTTTAACATCTTTAATTGCAAGAAAGAAATATTGTAATCCACGGGCTCAACAATCGGATGCTCCACTGTGCAATGCGTGACACCGGGGGAGGGGGGGCAGCGGCGCTCAAACGTTGCCGCCGCGTCCGTGCAGGGGTGGCGAGGAGGAGGAAGACATGCCTCGTTGCTAGCGGGGAGGGTGCCGATGGGGCTAAGTGGGAAGGGAGGGTGGGCCTTGCTGTCCCCGCACGCCGGTGGGGAGGATGAGGAAGGCGCGTGGGCGCCGCCGCTGTGCCCTCGTGCTACCGAGTCATATCTGGGACGTCGACTGTTGAGACAAGGGAGCGCACTCGCCTAGACTATGGGGTGTCTCAAGGGAGCGCACTCGCCTAGACTATGGGGACAGAGGGGGTGAGGAGCTGCTGCTGCTGGCCATGGGAGGGCGGCGGAGGCAGAGGGGTTGAGGGGATGGTGGCGTTCGAGGCAGCCAGGGGCGCGGGGGAGGGGGATGGAGGTGTGGGAATGGATCCGGATCGGGATCAAGGCTCGGGTCTGGTATAGAAGTTATGATTTTACCCCTCTAACTTAAGGGATTAATATCTAATATTTCCAATTTTGCTCCTCGGTTCTATATACTATCTTATACTACTTAAGTTAGATGATGTATACTACTCATAGAATCAGCAATATAGGTTGATCTCAACCATTAGATCTTTTAATATGGACGGCTCATATCTCTTGGTGTGCACCGTAAAAGACTTCTAGATTAAAGAAAATAGACGGCTCATATTTATTTGAGAGTATTATAAAAGAGCTCTTTGGTTATCGTGCGAGATATGACTAACTTTTCGAAAAAGCATTGTTTAAATTTTTTTGACTTCCATTTAAAATATGCTTTCAAAGAAGAAGAAAAACATGGCTCTGCCTTTTGTATGGAGGTGAAAGGTGGTCGAACGAAATCCAAAAGTTGTCACAATATACTTGCCGTGTACGAGTTTCATATACTTGGTACCTAGACACGTGTTAGATATGAAAAAAATTAGGGTCAAAAGAGGAGCAAAACCAATTATCTTCACCGCAACTTTGTTGAATTATGCAAGGACGAACCGAACATGCCCGAATCAACTTCGAAGAGAAGCTCAAACTCTTCAAACAAGCCGACTCTAAAGAAATTTGAGACTTGTTTGCAATTTTGCATGATAGCAACGTCTTAACGTACACTGCAATATTCTTTTTGTTGTACACATGTTTTCTAAAAGTCAAGTTATATTGCATTGTGACTGCACAATTCTTCCTAGTTTCTGAACATGGCTTTGCAACACTACTACATAAAAGCTCGTCTTGAGCACCTCATTTTAGACGGTTAAGCCAAACCGTCTGAGATGATCCACATCATAGACGGTTTGAATAAACAAACCATTTGTGATGACTTTTCACCCGAGAGCAGAGTCTAGGATGACAAGGCATCACAGACGAGTACACGACGAATCGTCTGTGATGAGTCATCGCAAATGGTTCGATATACGAACCGTCCGCGATGAGTGTCCATATCACAAATGGTTATCACATGAACCGTCTGAAATGAATCATCATAGACAATTTGGTTTACTGTCTATGATGTGAGTAGACACCATAGATGACTGTTAGCTGAACTGTATGTGATGACTCTTCCACCTATAACAGACTGATCATTTAGGATTTTCCAGATCTGTCGGGCCGGTGGCAGTTGCTGCGTTGTGGAGTGACAATTTGGAGGAAGGAGACCAGATTTGGAAGAGTTATTGAGTTGGTGGTGATCTACGGTTAGTAAACTAGTTCTCTATTTGGTTAATATTCATTTCACCTAGCTAAAATAGAGGAAGGAAGATGGTTTAGGTTATTTAGATCTAGCTTTTTTGTAGAGAAGATTATACAGATTTAACATGTTAGAAAGTTAAGGGTTTAAATCTAAGAGAGAAGAGTATATTTCTAACTAGTTAAGGGTTAAGATCTAGCATTTGTATGGAAAAATACACTCTTAAATTAGTATATTTATGAGTAATTCGTGTTTGTGTATCACTAAATTATTGTTTATATGTGTCGAGGCATCGATGGATCGAAGTTGGATGTACGATATGAGCCACATGACCCAAGAATACATTAGTGGTGCTAACGAATTTATAAGATCGATGGATGAGGCTATGTTGAGAGATGGGGCTGAATTTGTATGTTGCCTATGCTTTGACTATAAGAATGAGATGATGTTGAAGAACCCACTCAGATACAAGGTTATTTGATTTGAAAGGATTTTGTAGATGGCTATACACGTTGGACCAGTCACGCTGAAGAACAGATAAATACAGAGGGGGCTAATGAGGTGATGAGTGGCGAAGAGCAGAAAATGTTGAATGATGTCGATTCTGAATTCGATTGCGATGATGATGATATGCTTCTCAATGATAATGATCTGGATCAGATTTTGCGTGATGCAGAATGGAATGACCTTGATGGGAGAGAATATGATAAATTCCTGATCTTGATGGAGGACTTGAAGAAACTTTTGTTCCTAGGTTGCAAGAAAAAATTCACAAGGTTGTCACCCATCCTTGAACTGCTCCAATTGAAGGTACGCAATGTTTAGTTCGACAAAACTTTCACCGTGCTGTTATGACTAGTGGGAGACATGCTTCCAGAGGGAAACAAATTCCCCACAAGTAATTACAAAGCCAAAGAGGTTTTTTGTTCCCTATGATTGGAGGTAGAAAGAATACATGCTTGTTGGAATGATTGTATCATCTTCTGTAAAGAGTACGATAATTTTCATTTGTGTCCAGTATGCACAACATCCCAATACAAGTAGTGTAAGAATGCTCAGGATGATCACCCAAAGGGCAACGAGGAGACGAAAGGAATTCGAGCTAAGGTCGTGTGGTATCTTCTTATAATTCCTCATTTGAAGCGTTTGTATGCGAATCTAAAACATGTGAAACTAATACGATGGCACGTGGAGGACAGTAAGGACGATGGATTGCTAAGACACTCAGTTGACTCCATCAAATGGAGAAACATCGATAGGAAATTTCCAACTCTTAGTGCCGATTCGAGGAATGTTAGGTTTGGATTGAGTACTGACTGAATGAATACATTCGGTAGTATGAGTAACGGACATAGCACTTGGCCAGTGGCTCTATGTATGTACAATCTTCCTCCTTGGTTGTGTATAAAGTGGAAGTTCGTCTTGTTGGCTATGCTCATCCAAGGGCCAAAGCAACTCGGGAACAACATAAATGTGTACCTACCACTTTTGATGGAAGAACTGAAAATACTGTGGGATGAAGGTGTATGGGATGCGGACAAAAGAGAAAACTTCACCTTACGTGGCTTGCTATTCTACATCATCAATGATTATCCTGTCTATGGTAACCTGTCATGCCAAACTACAAAAGGACCCAGGTCAATGCTTAGATGTTGCCACAAGTGTGCAGATTAAGGAAGAGTTTAGGGCATAGCTCGCCCTCTACACTATTGTGGTGAGCCCCGAAAACCATCAGAGTAGCTGCGCATCCGACGGTACTACCATAGAAGATGGAGGAGAACATTTGCTTGCGACCTCATCTTGGTAAGATATAAAATGGTTCTACAATAATCAATAAGAAAAACACTTAGGATGCCTTAGCTAATTACTATATCGTTTTGTAGGACGCGACTCAATGCAAGCTCTTGGCAACGGTAGCTGGTAATATTGCCCCCCATGCTGCCTCTGGGATAGCATATCCAATGTTGCCGGGGTTATTAGTGCAGGGCCGACCCATAATGCCTAAATTTGTAAGGTTATATGTGGACAACGTGGTTGAGGATTTCAAGGCCCACCCCGTGCCCCTACCCCTAGATGATGAGATCACGATCCTACAAGAGGTCATTGTCTCGTTAATCTAGTGACCGAAGAGGGATATCATACTAGTCAATCACCCTGCATCATAGTCAGCATCACAGACACAACCGTTGAGTACACTAGAGAAGAACCGAAGCCCAACGGAGCTAGTAACTGCCGTGCAGCAGGTTGACACCTTGTCCGCTCTCGAGCCAAGGTCGACTGAGCCAGTAGTGCCACCGTAGAAGGCCGGAACCTTGTCCTCACCCGAGCAAAGGAAGACTAAGCTAGTAATGCGTGATAATCCATCTCTGGCGTGGTAGACCTACGATCGCAAGAAAAATAAAAGCGACAAGAGTGGCAAGAGTAGTGGCAAGAGCGCCAAGAGTAGTAAGAATGTGAAGCCAACATCTCCCCAGTTCCAACCAATGTTGATGATCTCATGACGATGCCTTTGGCTCGTCAATTCAATAATGGAGATGCATTAGTCCTAGAAAATGAAATTTGTAACTTGTTAACAGCTTGTTTGAGATTGCATGATTGGTACATGCAATAGACCAATTGGCCTCCGGACCAAAAAAAACTCATTTCTATCGCCGTTAGTTCAAAGAGGAGAACTTTTTCCACCAGTTCATTGATGGCATATTTTACGTCCGCTTCTAAGACTTGTTTGAGCTATTCAACCTCGACACCCTTGAAACAGGACTCTTGAGATACTGGACACTATAAGTCTGCTCAATCAATCATGGTCTACAATCATGCAATACATAATTATATGACACTATATATATCCTCTTTCCGTTTGTATATATAGATACATGCAAGGTGAAGCTAGGTTGAAAAAGGAACTGGTCAGTTTTCTTGACCCGGCCCTGGTCACAATGAGTCATTGAGAAAAATGAGTCATTCATATTGGAATACGTCACAAAGGCATTGATGGCTCAAAAGGATAAGGAGTACATACTCTTTACCTACAACCTGAGATTTCATTGGATTTTGATAGTCCTTGTACCAAAATGGAACAAGACGCTATACCTTGATTCCTTACAAAAGAAAAATCCCGACTTCAAGCATATCCAAGGCTTGGTAGATGAGCCGTTCATCGAGTTATATGCTCATGGAGGAATCAGAGTGAAGGATCCAAGCTCCATCAGAGATTTAACTTTCCACTATCTCCGCTACTATACGTATGTTCATATAACAGATTTCACATTCATTAGTGCCTCTCGAACTAACCAATTTATTTTTTCAGTGTTTACAGCAGAAACAAGCCACCAATACATGTGGATTCTATGTTTACCACCACTGGGATGATCATGGATTTGATCACCACCAAGGAAGATATTAAGGTTTGTAATCCAATAACTCCTTCATACTTATCAATTTGTGCATGAATTCATCTTATCAATCTTTATTGGCGACAGACTTGGTCGAACTCCAACAAGAAGACTCATCTAGAAGATGCCGACCTAAGATGCATTAGAGGGATTTCTGTTTTCTTCTTTCAAAACAAATCATAAACCCCCAACGGCGAGCATTATGGTGGAGGTGTAGGACAACAGTTGACATATGACATTTATTCGAATATTATTTCAATTAGTTGTCATTTGTTGAAAATTGTTACTAATTGTGTTGATTGAACCTTTCTTTCCAAATGTATACAATTGAGATCATTTGTGTGATGTGTTGCAGTTTGAAATGTGCAAATATTGTGTGAATGAATTTGTATGTCATTATTGATATTTATATACTAGAATTTATCATTTTTCAAGGAATGCAAGAAAGAACCTGCCCCTTAAAAAGTAACATCACAGATGGGTGAGGATGGCCAACCGTCTGTGATGATGTGGTTGTCGTGGACGTTTGGGGAAATAGAACCATCTGTGATTCCGTGGACATCACAGATGAATACACCCACCCATCACAGACCTTTTAGCACAGATGAGTCGGGAAACCATCCGAGATGACAAATTTAACCCGTTTGTGATGGGCCTGTCTGTAGCAGTGCTGGTTCGTTGCCACTCAAAAAAGGACGTGGGTGTAGCCGTCTTTGCTATACGTGGATTCTCTATCAAATCGACTGACGATGGAGCCTATGATGCTGCGAAGAATAAGGAACCCTTTGATTTGCATGAATTTCACAGGAATTTTATAAAAGAATTTAATTTCTATAGGAATTAGAAAAATTCTTGTAAATCAAAAAGGCTCTAAAATGAGTAGCATGATTCATAACAACAACTAAACATTGCACAAGATTATCGGTAAATCTAGAAGAGCTTGAACCTGAGACTTTATCACTTGGCCAATTGAAGGGGTCTCTTGCGAAAAAGAAAAGGAAAAACAAGAGAAGCGAGATGGGCCTCTGTTACTGCGAGGTCCTGGGCGGGCGGCTTGCAGGCTTGGAGAAAAATATTGAAGATTGAAAAGCACATGTGGTGGTCATGTCTCTGACTCTGTAGCAAAAAGACTATTCAAATCACTTGCATGAACAAGATCAGATGTACTTTTTTGGTTAATAGTTGTAATCTAATATTCAAATCGCAGGGTTTGGAAAGCGAGGGCATGATTGAGTCGGCGGAGATATTTGTTTACTCCAGTTCCCAAATCTGGTGGTTTGCCGGGAAACAGGTCTCCCGGTTAGACAAAACAATTAGTATACACTAGTCTCAACGACGTGAGTTCTTCACTTTCATGGCAACTGCCTTACTATAATAACTACTAAGGTACTCCTGCGTTGCAACGGGACAAAAAAGAGATATCTAAAGGCATTAATAAAATGGTCGCTCTATTTAGTAAATATGTGTGTTAAAAGTGACGCATGTATGGCTTTTTCACAATAGTCACCGATGTCTTTCTCTTACTTTCTTTCCTCCCTAAAAATCACCTGTGTTTCTCCCTTCCTCTCTCTTCATCATCCTCTCAGCTTTGCTCCTAATTGTTATTTCTTTGCTCTGCAGTCATCCTGATCCAATTCCCGTCGCTCCACCATTATGTGCGTGCCTTCTTCAAATTTGATAGATCTCCACCACGTTTTCAATCGTCTGTAACTGTAACACTCCAGAATTAACTAAAGAAATGTTGGAGTTATTAAAATTCAAGGTTGGCCAAAAATCCGGGACGAATGGATATATTTGACTTTTAAATCATGCATTGAATGGAAGATTTTGAGACCGTGATTGTGTTCGTCTCATCAAATCGATCGAGACAGACTATAAGTTTGTTCAAATGGAAATCCAAATGAATTGATCAAGGTAGACCCACCCCAACCCATGCTCTCTCTCCTCTCCCCTCACCCTCCCTCTAAGCTACCGCCGCCCGTTTCCACGGTGTCACCACCATGCAGCGCCACCATTAGAGCTATAGCTATACATACGCTTCTCAACAAAACCCTAAATCGAGCTTCTTAACAAAAACTGGGTCACTTATCTTTGCTAATCTCTCGCTGTTATTTTTATATCTTTAATTCTATATATCTAAATCAAGTAAATGAATACTATGCGGATATCTACAGAAAATTTTCAATAACTTTTATGTTGAGCCTATATTTTAGTTATACCGTTCAGATCATTTAATGAAACTCGACCAATCTCATCCCTAGAAAAATAACATAACAGTAACAAAATTTTAGCCGTAACTTTTGAACCATGACTTTGATTTATGCAAACTCAGTGCTGTTGCAAAGGTTATGATGAAGCCTACAACTCCCTCAATTGTGTCAATTTGAAATTCGGTTCAATTTGGTCACAGTTGATTAATATAAGCTCACTGTTTTGAATCTAAAAACCCAAGATCAAATACCAGACACGATTTCTTTCAATTCCATCTATCAAATTCTCATATGGGGACTAACTAGAGACTGAATTTGTAGCATGTACCTCAAATTTGACACTAATTCATTAAATTTAACCGAAGTTCCTAAATTCCCCCTTCTTCTTCCTCCCTTCTTCTTCTTCTTCTTCTTCTTCTTCTTCCATCTTCCTTCTCCTTCCTCTTCTCCTCCTCCTTCCCCTCATTCCCTTCCCTTCTCTTCTCCTTCCCCCAACCGAGCTTTTCTTCCTCCCCTTGGCCATCGCTTAGGGCAACCTGGCTAGGAGGTGAGGCGGCTCGACCGGGGCGACAGCGACTGGCGTTGGCGGACGACGGTGACGGCATAGCAAGGGGCGGCATCAGCTTCTTATTTCCTTCCTTCTTCTTTCTTATTCTTTCTTCTCCTTCCTCTTCTCCTCCTCCTCATCCCCCCTCCTTCCCTTCCCTGCTCTTCTCCTTTCCCTTGGCCGGTGCTAGGGCAGCCTGCCTAGGAGGGGAGGATGCTCTGTCGGGGGCTGCGACCGATAGAGACGGTGCAGGATGAAGGGGAGTAACGGGGATCGAATGGTGATGGAGCGCATGGTGTGGAGACGGCCAACCTTGGGCTTAATTGAGAGGAGTCTTTATTATATCTAAGGTAGTTAGTTTATTGGTTTTTATAGATAGTTTTTAGGTCTTTATTTATTTCTAAGGCAGTAGTTTGTTAGTTTTTGTTATAGATTTTTTAGGTCTTTATTATATCTAAGGTAGTTAGTTGTTGGTTTTTGTTAGAGATTTTTAAGTCTTTATTATATCTAAGGTAGTTATCTGTTGGTTTTTGTTAGAGACTTTTTAGGAATGTAGTTAATGGAGAGAAGGGTTAAAATTAGAAGTGAAAGTATGATACCACTTCACCAACTCTCATTTTATGATGGGAACAATGGCTCTATAGTCTTTCAATCTGTGCATGCTACTTTCCTTCTCTCGACCTAGATGAATGAGCGTTCCTTAAAAGACACTAAACGCACCAGTACGTAAAAGATGTTCCTTAAAAGTTGATATGGTTTCCACAACCTGTTTATTAGTGCACCTGATCTTAAATAACAACAACAATAGCTGTTTGTTTCTTAGATGTATCAATCATAGCTATTTGTTAGTGTTGTTACTCCATTTAACAGATATTTTTTAGTGTTGTTATTTAAGATAAGATTAAGCATAGATAAGATTGAGTGGTTATAGGTATGATTGTTTGTCACGCATGCATAGATAAGATTGAGCATAGATAAGATCGGGTGGTTATAGCTGTGATTGGTTGTTGGATGTGATCTATGAGAAGAAAGCAAGCTAATGACTTGATTGTGGAGAAGAACAATGGTGCTTGAGATAGGTTATTGGAGTTGTTATATTTTTGTTGACAAGAATGAGGAAAACAAGAGGCACGATTTGATTTGAATAGAGATAGGTTGTTGGATATATATGGAAGTGCGTTTGATTTATTGTTGGATCTAAAATTGACCAAGTTGTTGGATTTGTTATTATTTTGTTGATGCATGGCAGGTTGTTAGAGAAATATGTTGTAGAGTTGTTGTTTTTGGTTGGATAAGAACGTGGAGATGAGGAAGTTGTTTTCTACTTGATGGACTTGGTGGAAGGGTAAAATCAGAAAGAAAAAGACTTACCATCACTACCAACTCAAATATAATAGATAGTAATAGATAACTAGGATAAAACCTAGGGAAGCGTGAGCCATGCAGTCCTCTTGCGTGGGCCTAGTGAAGAAATTAGTCTGGCTAGATGTTCATGCGAGTCGGTGAGTGGCATGGCACGAGCGTCTTCGGGAAACCAAGCACATCACGCATGGGTCTCTACGCACGTTGCACTGCCCCTGTTAAATTTCAAAGATAGGACATATTTGGTTAGCCACGTCATAAGCTACTCAAAATTTTAACTTAGCTAGACATTCATTTGGTTCATGTTTGCACTTATAGCAAAATCTCTTTCCTGCCGCTCGAGTCCAATGCGTCATTGACTTATATAATATGGCAAGATTCTCTTTGGCTAACAAAAATGTCAGACCCTGATTTTCCGAAACCCGAAAATTAGGGCTTTCAAAAAACTTTTTGTTAATAACGCTAACAGAAGTACACCCGATTAAAACTTTACATTAAATCATTCTAACCCTAAAGCAAATCAGGCCAGAACCATCCGCCCTTGTTCCCCTCCCTTATTCCTAGCCGGTATAACCTGGACCATAACTACAGCTGATTGCCAAGCGATACCCTTGTGAAATTTAAACGTATATATGCCCTAAACTTTTTCCGAACGACATGATCTTTTGCCACCTGCCTCGCCAGGCCATATCGTGAATATATGCACATATATACTGCTTTTATTTATACACTAAAACCCTAGCTTTGCCTTCCCTTATTACATATCGTCTCTATCCATAAAGTCCACCGTGCTTGGGCGACAATCCTAGCCATCCCATGAAATATTTGTACCTCCTTGCTTATATATATATATATATATATATATATATATATATATATATATATATATCTCGAAATATTCCGAACTTCCCGCGTAACTGTTTTGAAGAGTTGGGCTAACACCTAAGATTCTAATTTATATAAAACTCTATAAAACGCGGAGAGATGCATTTAAAGATATACACCTCATATATATGACTCCCATTCTAGTGATCTCAGGAGTTCAATTAGATTCAAAATTGGTTTCGGTTGCAATTGAATCGAGTTTAACTCCTATTATCTTAAGCATTTCAAAAATTCTTAAAAGTATATATGTTCTGGTGAGGTAACCTCCTTGCATTTACGTTCCATTTTTTTATGAGACAGTGCATCTCTTCTCTAATATTCCCTTCGAGTGATTAGGAACAAATGCCCCGGCCATTCCCATCTATTCTCTTCCCTGTTGATTTTTCGCTTGATCTGCTACAACCACACATCATCTACCAACCAAACAGCCAGCTTTACTCTTCCAGGTGGGTCCAGGCCCCACCGGCCAGGTTCTCTCTGCTTCCCTGCCTCCTTCTCCCTCAAGCTAGCCTTCTCTCCCTCCCTCTGGGCCAACCACTGTTTCCGCGTTTCTCGTCGCCACGTGCCCTCGGCCATGTGCTCCTCCTCAGTGCTCCTCAACCCGAGCTTCCGAGCTGCCCCAGATATTTTTCCCCAAGCTCTATTACAGCTGAGTTGTTCCACTCCATCTCCAATCCGAGAGCTCCATCTTCCTCCCCATTCTTTCACTTGCAACCCAAGCTCCATTTTGTTCAAGCAGCCCAAGTTCTTTCCTGAGCTCTTCCCCATCGTCCTCTACTCCTCGGCTACTCCCTATGCCGAGCTTCTCCCCATCCAGGAGCTCTTTCCTTCCCCGTCCCCCTTCCCACTCTTTTTCAAGTCGAGTTTCTCTTCTACCGCAAGCTTCGGACTCCACCTCCTATCTACCCCAGTGCTCTCTTCTTCCTCTGGAACGGAGCAAACCGAGCAGCCGAAGACCAAAGCAATGACGCTGCGGCAACCCCAACTGCTCACGCACTTCCTCCTCCGCCGGCGGCACCACACTCCGATTTTCCCCTAGCCGCACCCCGGTTCCCCTCCGTACCGGCCACCCACACCGCGTGCACCGCCCTTTCTGCCGCCCGCTGGATTAGTCGCCGCTGGCCATCTATGCCTCCATCAACCGCTCGAGCGTTGGCGAGATCTGCTCCGCCTCCCCTACCGCCGGTGAGGAGCTACAAGCCCGCCATCAACGCCGGCCACGAGCACCGCCACCGCCCTGGCGGGACTTGCTACCCGAGCCACTCCAGAGCTGCACTCGAGTTTTTCCTCCTTGAATCAGGACGCTCCTCCTCACCAGTGAGCTACCGCTTTCCGCATCCGCCGCTACTCCGGCATCTTCACTCCGACCCAGCGCCCCGCCGCCTTACCTCCAGTACCCTGCGCCGCCGCCGCACAAGTTCCTTCCCTGGTAAGCTGCTGCCGCCGGTGCCTGCCCTTCTCCTCCTCCCTCATCTCCGCTCTCTGCTTTGGGCCTTGCCCCGACGATGCCAGCAACCGTCGCCACCGTGGCCTCCCCTGCCGAGCTCCTCCGAAGCGCCTCAGCATCAACTCCGTCGCCACCACGCCAAGAACATCGCCGTTGGCCCCGGCAACGCAAACCCGGCCAGCGTCTACCCCTACCGCGGCAGCGCACGGCAGCTGCCGCTGCTCCTTTACTTGCCGTGGCAGTCACCCGCTACCGCGCCACCGCCCCGGCTGACCCTCCCTGCCGCCGCACCTACCGCGGCAGCACCGCAACACCCTCTCCCCACCGCGGTAGTACCGCGGCAGCGCGCCCACCTCGCCGCGGCAGCCGCTGCCCTACCGCGGCAGCCCTTTCTCCCATCGCGGCAACACCACAGCAGCTCCCCGCCGCGGCAGCTCTTTCTCCCCGCGGCAACTCCTTCTTCCGTGGCCGCGCCTCACCCCGGCAGTTTCCTCCCCACCGCGGCAGCCCTCCTCTCACCGTAGCAACCCATTCCCCATCTCAATTCCTCCCCCACGAGACATTCTCCTCTTCCTCAAACTCCCTCCTCCCCCTGCCATGTCCCCAAGCCTTAGGTTCTTCCTCCTTCCCGCATCCTTGCCATTCTCCCTACAGCACCCAAGCGGAGCTTCCATTCCTCTTCCCGGACTCGAGCAAGCAGGCAAGATCCGCGGTATTTTCCCTTTCGACCTCAGAGCCAACGTGCCGTGGCACTACTTAGTGACTAATCTAGTTAATAACTAGGATGCTTAGTGTATGTACCTCGGTAGATACTTTACAGATGACATGGAAACCCTCTAAAACACGCTTAGGCAAGTTAACGGAAACACTTAATGCGCTGGTGACCAAGATTAATAGCTCATAATAGTTCGAGTTAGCTCTGTTAACTACCGTTATTCCAGGATAAGGCACCCTTAATACTCCAAGAAGTATGTGATGTCAACTATCCACTAATTAAAGCCTAAGCTAATACGGCTTAGTCCGAGTACTAATTGGAAAAGATGTCTGGTAGACATATGCTAATCATAAGCTAGTTAGCACAGGTTAATCAGTCACTAATACAACCAATATGCTCCCTAAATGTGTGTCGGATTAAGGCAGGTTACAAAAGGATTAAAGTGCATCGTAACCAATACAATATAATTTAGGAAAGACACGTTTAACCCTTATGAGTATATCTTCACGTCTGTTAAAGGAAAAGTAATAGATGTATTGGTTTCACGCTTCAGTGAGGAAAGACTAACATGCATTCACCATAACACAATAAAAACTAAGGAAATCCAATTTCGGCAGAAAGCCCAAAGATTGGAACCTTTTGTTATGCTGACCTAAAGCGCCATATCTAGCTCTCTAAAGCTTCCTAAAACCCAATAACTAATCAAACACATTATGATTTCATGTGTTGAAGTTTCTGGTTCCTCATTCGATGTTATCCGACTCTTCCGTGCAACGCTGATTTATCCGTCGTTCTCTCGACGTGTAGATACCGACGTAGGAGATATCGCGCGAAGGACCCCGGACCATTGTCATCTCAAGTGCAGGACCGTGACTCCGCCAATTGGCCAGGCAAGCATTCCCACTTTGACCATGTTGAATCCCATACTTGTGAAAGTTAATTATTTTGTTTGCGAACTTGCATGCTATGTGAATATCAACGCTATTTTATGCTAGATTAGTTATGCCTAAAAAAAAGCATGTGAGGTTGGTTTTGAAATCCGATCCTTGTAGCCCTATGAATATTTAGCCGGTTGATATTCGACCGACCAACTAAGTAGGAATATAGGCTCTAGCCTTGCTTAGACCTGCTGTAGTTAAACTAAGTTTTATCGGTACAATGGGTATGGGAACAAAATACATCGGTTTGTTTATACATTCCGAGGATCTTTTTAAAAGGAAATATTTACCAAAATCTCAAAAGAAATAATGGAGGATTCGGATTCGGGCAAGAATGGTAAGGGTGTTTGGGGATGGTAGAGTAGCCGGTCGCTACTTGAGGCAGGAAAGGGTAGGGTAGCCGGTGGCTACCTAAGGAGATGGTTGGACATGGAGTCTTGCTCGAATTGATTAAGGACCGAACCTAAGTGCCGCTAAATCAGTTCCACATCGTACGTCCACATGTCCTTTATGGGAATGACTTGATTCGGTACCCTGTCTAATGGGTAGAGCTCGGAACCGTGGAAGTTAGGGTGATGTGCTAGGGTGGATTTGAGATCTTTAGAGGATCTTTACGGAACTGCGTGGAGGTAAAACTCTCTGTGAGTTCCACGTGGTACGTGTACATAGATTCGACACAAAGGTGGAGAGTCCCATTTTTGTCATCCGGGATGCAAAAGTTGGGTTACCCACCTAGCGGGTCCGGCTCTAGTGTGAACACGAGCGAAGAGTCTTGTTGTAATAACCCTGTCAGTATACGTCGCGAAGTATACCCAGGGTGACTTACATCTTGTGGGTAAAGCCGTACAACCTCTGCAGAGTGTTAAAAACTATTCGAATAGCCGCGTCCTCGGTCATGGACATGAACTGGTAATGCCACACATTGGTTAGACTAAGTTTTATTTGTGAAAGTTGGGGAAAGGGATTAAGGACGTGGGCATGATGTGTCCACAGAGTGCAATTTACGCTACACAGATGGTAGCCAGGAATTGCAGAAGAGGAGGCTAGCTGCACTGCCCGGGGTAATGCGAGCGGGAGCCAAAAAGGGTAGGCGTGATAGGCTGAGCTATCACGCTGAGGAAAGGAAAAAGGGAGGTAGCGGATTCTACCTCGAATGATGATTGTTACTACGAACTACTTCTGTTTTCAAAATAGCTTTGAAACCTACTATCGTAATTACGATGAAAACTTACATTTCCGCACAACCAATAACATAGGGTAGAGCTATTCCTTGATCTATTCCCTGCATGAAATATTGCCGTATATTTTCTCCTATGGGAATAGCTTGCGAGTACATTCAATGTACTCACCTGGCTTGTTGATTTGACCAGATGAAGGAGACATCAATTCCGAAGATACGAATATGAACGTGAAAGCTAGGGCGTAACCCCAGTCAGTTGCCTGTCGGATATGACATATTGATGTGCTTCATCATCGCTTGATCTCCGCTGCAAGTTTATAGCCGTTGGGCTACAGGTATCAGACAATCGACCTTGACGGTCTCTTTCCATATTGTATATTGAAATACGTATGTATGACTATGATATACAGGTTAACTTGTGTGTACCGGCTACTGATCCAGGACCGGTACAGTAATCACAGGGACGTATCCGGCCCTAAAACCGGGTACGCCACAAAAAAAAATGGTACTGATCAAATTGCCTAACTTTAGCCTAGCTTAGAAAAAAATTATGGTGAATAATCAACCTAGTATTTTAAAACACACATTGATCTGTAGATGTCACGGGCTTTGGTTTGTGCTCAAACCAACACTATCAACACTTTCGCAAGATATCATAATTTGACTTTTGTTCGGGGAGTTACCAAATTTTGGCATACCTGCTCTTGCCAACCAAAAACCTCAGTCAAAATATCAGCTCACCAAGCTTGACATTGTAAGCCCTGCAGGGTTAAGCTTTGGCATATGTCAACGACAGTGAGGCTTCTCTGCAGTGCTGCTCCCTGATATGGTTGGCTGACTAGCGGGCCCACATGTCAGTGACCTCACATCAGAGACAGTACGTCAGAGGATTTGTTTCCTACCAAAGGACCCCTGGTTCGTGTACGACAAACTCCTTACGCGCGCGAGGCAGAGCGTTCCCGTCTCCGATTGGCGGGGAGGAATCTGGCAATGGAGAGAGATACTCGTTGTATGAGATATCGCTGTAGCGGGGACCAATGCTGCGCTGCGGCAGTGGCGGTTCGAGGCAGGACCGCGGGAGGCGCTACTACGCGAATGGGACGGGAAAGGGAAAGGCTCGCGCTGCGCATGCAACGCACTATATTCTCGTACGCGACGGGGCCAACGCGTGCGGACGACCGGTGCCGACTAACCAGTACGCGCGCCACATGGGCCCTGGCGCGGCGATTGGCCCTGCAGGGCCGCCGCACGTGGGCGCGCGGCGAACGTCATTTCACGCCAGACTCGGACGGGTGCGGTGGTTGCCTCTTCGCCCGCGCGCGCCGTCGCCATCGCCGCGGCAGCTTTCGCCCTAGCCCGGTCTCCCTTTTCCCCTAACTTCGCCAACGAGCTGCGGAATCGCGAGATACGTTTACGTTTATACTGTCGCTGTGTACCATTCGCATGTACGTGGAGCTCTCGGCACTTAGCCAGTTTATCAACCGCTATATTACTACAAAGTACTGTAGTCTTTTGGTTGTATTTAGTTTTGATTCAAGCTATATGAGCAACAAAAAAGATCACTACAATGGCTTACAGTTCAAATGATTCTAATATACTGGTCACCGGTAGAACTTAGAGGAATATGAGGTCTTTCGGAATTAAATCCATACTTTCCAAAGACCTGAAAGGTGTCGCACTTTTATGAAATAAATCTATTTAACAGTTTTGCTAATTGTCATATCTAAAATTGTTGCAAATCTCAGGTCCTGATTGGTTGGGCTTTTCAGTAGCTTTCCACTGGAAAAAGCTACAGCCCAACCAAACGACTAGCTTTTCAGTAGCTTTTGCAAACGATAGTTGTGGGCTTTGTAGTGCAAATTCAGTTGTTTAGAAAAGTTGCATTCTGCCCACTTTTTGCAATGTGTTAAAACTTCTGTGCTCATTTTTCAAAATGTTGTAGATGGGTTTGGATCAATCAAAAGCCATATATTCACTTTCCCATAGCCATAACAGCTTTTCCAGAGAGCCAGCCAATAGCAGTTTTGTCAACAGCCACAGCCTAACCAAATAGACCCTCAGTCTCCTCTTGCACATTATTAGTCTAAATTGCAGTCAAAGAAACATGCAAATTTAGCGAGACAGTATTATAATTTTTAACTGTTTCAATTTTCAATCATGCCTCGTCCTGTCAACTAACTATTTATAATTTACATTTACTTTTGTCTTTTTGGCTCTACATCAAGGTTAATTATTTTTTCAAATTCAATCCAATACAGATTTATATTGGGTTAATTATGAGAGAGTCTATTTCTAAGTCGACTGAGAAATTATAATTCTAAGTTGAGATCTTGAATGTTGATTGGTCATCTAACAGTTAATTGAGTAGTTGCATATTTTAGAAATATGTGCAATTGTCTAGTTGCACATTTTTTAGAACTAAAGTTACATATAATTTTTTGTGCAGCTGTAGTCTTAATAATGTATGACTTAAAAATAGAAAATTCGATTAATTATATATATGAAGTTGGATGGGAACGAGAATGGTTGAATATTGATCAAAAGGATTAAGAAAGACGAGACATTTAAGGAAAAACTCGAACAACTTAGATAGTTCAATTGTTTAAACTTGCTACTTCAAATTTGATGATTTGAAAGTGACTAAACTAGTATATCTTTTGTGCACATGTCCTGTAGGCCCGTGTTTTCACGTGTTTATCGTAACATGTGACTGCTCTGGGCCTCAACTAGACATGATATGGGTGTTTGATTTCATATTTAATTTTCTCACGCGACTATAGTCCTCAACATACTTTTTTTAGGGAGGTGTTTGTTGGTTCTTGAAGTTTTTCTTTTGTTGAGTAAAATTGGTTCTTGAAGTAAAATGAAGTGAATGTAATAACTTCGTCACACTAGTGGCAACATATTTGAATGCCACTAAAAAATGTGACAAGTCACACTTTAACTAGTCTTGGCTGCTGCCTGCTGCAACGTTGATAACGGACCAAACTCTAACCACACCTACAATTAATTGACAATCAATAATAAATTGAGCACAGATTTTACCCAAGAAACAAGTTCATACCGTTGAGGACAAGCGATGAAGTGAAGATAGCTAGCAAGCTTGGCACTAACTAGTTCGTCGTCATCTCCATCGCGGGTGCACAGCACACTCTTTTCTATCCCCTGACCTGGCCCCCTCGCTTCCCTTCCCTTTCCCAGCCATCGCATCGTCATCGACTCAACAAGCGCCTTGCTCAAGTATCCCATCTCCTCTGTAAAGTCGCTCCCATCTTTTTATCCTCCCAGCTCCCAAAGCCTAAAACAATGACTCCAATACCCGCAGAGCCGTGAGTGAGGCTAGCTAGCTATCGGACGAGCTCGAGCCCGCGAGCTGCGCAACGGACGCGGCCGCCTAATCCAGACCTGTCTCCCACCCCCGCACCCTCGCCATGGCATCGGGCAGCCGCGCCACGCCCACGCGCTGCCCCTCCTCCGCGCGGCCCGCGGCGCCGCGGCACGCGCAGCAGCAGCACCACCACACGCAGTCCTCGGGCGGCAGCACGTCCCGCGCGGGAGGTGTAGGGGGCGGTGGAGGAGGAGGAGGAGGAGCCGCGGGCGGGGAGCGCGGCCGCCACGGAGTCGGTCTCCAAGGCCGTGGCGCAGTACACCCTGGACGCGGGCCTCCACGCGGTCTTCGAGCAGTCGGGCGCGTCGGGCCGCAGCTTCGACTACTCCCAGTCGCTGCTCGCGCCGCCCACCCCCTCCTCCGAGCAACAGATCGCCGCCTACCTCTCCCGCATCCAGCGCGGCGGCCACATCCAGCCTTTCGGCTGCACGCTCGCCGTCGCCGACGACTCCTCCTTCCGCCTCCTCGCCTTCTCCGAGAACGCCGCCGACCTGCTCGACCTATCGCCCCACCACTCTGTCCCGTCGCTCGACTCCTCCGCGGCTCCTCCCCCGTCTCTCTCGGCGCCGACGCGCGCCTCCTCTTCTCCCCCTCGTCCGGTGTCCTCCTCGAGCGCGCCTTCGCCGCGCGCGAGATCTCGCTGCTCAACCCGCTCTGGATCCACTCCAGGGTCTCCTCCAAGCCCTTCTATGCCATCCTCCACCGCATCGACGTCGGCGTCGTCATCGACCTCGAGCCCGCCCGCACTGAGGACCCCGCGCTCTCCATCGCTGGCGCAGTCCAGTCCCAGAAGCTCGCCGTCCGCGCAATCTCCCGCCTCCAGGCGCTCCCCGGTGGGGACGTCAAGCTCCTCTGCGACACGTCGTTGAGCACGTCCGTGAGCTCACGGGCTACGACCGCGTCATGGTGTACAAGTTCCACGACGACGAGCACGGGGAAGTCCTCGCCGAGAGCCGGCGCGCTGACCTCGAGCCCTACCTCGGTTTGCATTATCCGCCACAGATATCCCGCAGGCATCGCGCTTCCTGTTCCGGCAAAACCGCGTGCGGATGATTGCTGATTGCCACGCCGCGCCGGTGAGGGTCATCCAGGACCCTGCAATGCCACAGCCACTGTGGCTTGGTTGGGGTCGACGTTGCGCTCCCCACACGGGTGCCATGCACAGTACATGGCAAACATGGGGTCCATTGCGTCTCTCGTTATGGCAGTGATCATCAGTAGCGGTGGGGATGATGAGCACAACATGGGACGGGGCACCATCCCGTCGGCAATGAAGTTGTGGGGGTTGGTGGTGTGCCACCACACATCTCCACGGTGCATCCCTTTCCCACTGCGGTATGCATGCGAGTTTCTCATGCAGGCCTTCGGGTTGCAGCTCAACATGGAGTTACAGCTTGCGCATCAGCTGTCCGAGAAACACATTCTTAGAACACAGACGTTACTGTGCGACATGCTACTCCGGGATTCGCCAACTGGCATTGTCACGCAGAGCCCGAGCATAATGGACCTTGTGAAGTGTGATGGTGCTGCACTGTATTACCATGGGAAGTACTACCCACTGGGTGTCACTCCCACAGAGGCTCAGATAAGGATATTATCGAGTGGTTGACGGTGTGCCATGGAGACTCCACAGGGCTCAGCACAGATAGCCTGGCTGATGCAGGCTACTCAGGTGCTACTGCATTAGGGGATGCAGTGTGCGGAATGGCAGTAGCTTATATCACGCCAAGTGATTATTTGTTTTGGTTCCGGTCACACACAGCCAAGGAGATAAAATGGGGTGGTGCGAAGCATCATCCGGAGGATAAGGATGATGGGCAACGGATGCACCCACGATCATCATTCAAGGCATTTCTTGAAGTGGTGAAGAGTAGGAGCTTACCATGGGAGAATGCTGAGATGGATGCAATACATTCCTTGCAGCTCATTTTGCGGGACTCCTTCAGAGATGCAGGAGAGGGCACTAGCAACTCAAAAGCCATTGTCAATGGCCAGGTTCAGCTTGGGGAACTAGAACTGCGGGGAATAGATGAGCTCAGCTCAGTAGCAAGGGAGATGGTTCGGTTGATCGAGACAGCTACAGTACCCATCTTTGCAGTTGATACTGATGGATGTATAAATGGGTGGAATGCAAAGGTTGCTGAGCTGACTGGCCTCACAGTTGAGGAAGCGATGGGCAAATCATTGGTAAAAGATCTTATCTTCAAGGAATCTGAGGAAATAGTTGATAAGCTACTCTCGCAGGCTTTAAGAGGTATCCTTTACTACTGGTCATGCTAATTTGGTTGCTCTTGCCTTCATTTTATGTTATGTAATGAATCATTTACACAATATTGCTTACCAGGTTATTTTTCATGCATTTCACATCGAAGTATTTTATAGTTAGTATGTAAGTATAATCAAAGTGAAAGTATATCAAATTCATTTAGTAGGTACATCAAAGGCGGAGTAGTTACTCCCAGGAGTAAATGGGTTTCCCGTACTGTTTATAGTCTTGTGAATAATAAATAATAAATAATAAATAATAAATAAATATATAAAAGCATGAGTTTGGATGGGATACTTTCAATCTCAGCCATCTGAAATCTTTAATATAATTTCGTAGTTCTCCATCCAATGGTTGTGGACAAAGATTGGACAATCACTCATATACTTATCGCCTCCTAATTACTCCCCAATGCCAATTTTTATCCCTGAGAATTGCTGTTTTCATGCTTAAAATATTGTTTTTAATGTGCTATTTCTTTATTCAGAATAATTTAGCGCTTACATTTTTAACATATACTTAATGTACGGTCTTTTCCTTCGAGTAGTTTCCCACATACGTGAGTATATATTCCATGCAATATATATTGTGAAAAACTTGCATTGCACATGCGCAGTTGCTAGTAGTGTTGCAAATTACTTGATCAATACACATAGTGAACTTACATTATCATTAAGAGGAAATGGTGGGATTGGAGAGTGATGATTTATGAACTTATTGCTCATGCAGGTGAAGAAGACAAAAATGTAGAGATAAAGTTGAAGACATTTGGGTCGGAGCAATCTAAAGGACCAATTTTTGTTATTGTCAATGCCTGCTCTAGTAGGGATTACACTAAAAATATTGTTGGTGTTTGTTTCGTCGGCCAAGATATCACAGGGCAAAAGGTGGTCATGGATAAATTCATCAACATACAAGGGGATTATAAGGCTATTGTACACAACCCTAATCCTCTAATACCCCCAATATTTGCTTCAGATGAGAATATTTGTTGCTCTGAATGGAACATGGCAATGGAAAAACTCACAGGATGGTCGAGAGGAGAAGTTGTTGGTAAGCTTCTGGTTGGAGAGGTATTTGGAAATTGTTGCCGACTTAAGGGCCCAGATGCATTGACAAAGTTCATGATTGTCCTTCACAACGCTATAGGAGGGCAGGATTCTGAGAAGCTCCCTTTTTCGTTTTTCGACAAGAATGGCAAATATGTACAGGCCTTATTGACTGCAAACACAAGGAGTAAAATGGATGGTGAGGCCATAGGAGCCTTTTGCTTCTTGCAGATTGCAAGCCCTGAATTACAGCAAGCCTTTGAGATTCAGAGGCAACAGGAAAAGAGGTGTTATGCCAGGATGAAGGAGTTGGCTTACATTTGCCAGGAGATAAAGAACCCTCTCAGCGGTATCCGATTTACAAACTCCCTGTTGGAGATGACTGATTTAAAGGATGACCAGAGGCAGTTTCTTGAAACTAGCACTGCTTGTGAGAAGCAGATGTCCAAGATTGTAAAGGATGCCAGCCTACAAAGTATTGAGGACGGGTTGGTATTCTGGTCTTAACCTTTTTAACTTCACTCGTGCATAATAATGTCTGTGAGTGTGACACTTTTTCTTTCCTTAACTTATGCTGAGACTAGGAGTAATTTGAATGTCAGCTGGCACTAATTTTGTCTGTTTAAGCATGGAAGGAAGATAAGAATTAGAAAGTACATCAGACTGACATCTCTGGTCCACTGTCTTTGCATTTCTCTGTACTGTAAATTTTTCTGTGCACATACACTCTTCATGACATTTACATTATTACGGCATCTAACTACTGTGTACTCGCTTTGCTTGGGCAACATTTCAAAAATATCACTACTTAAAACCACCAAGCATCACTCAAAATAAAATATTACATAGTGTAGTAGTGCAATTGCAGCGATGTTCCGAGACTAGTGATTCAATCTAGGTGAGAAGTGTATGGCAGCGAATCAGGTGAGTAGGTGACTAATAACTGTCCCATGATATACTGTTGCAGCTAGTCCAGATTATTTTACTTGATAAACTGCCGAGGGGTTATAAAACCTTTTACTGGACCATGTACCAGCTCACTGCATGGTGGGTGGAACAAATTTCTGGCTGGTTATGGTAGAACTGCAGATCTAAATTGTAATTAGCTAAAGCAGAGAGGAAATACTGAAACTTGTCTGCTTTATTCATAGCTAGGATTGGGGTATATATAGATATCCAACGTACATAGAGACCTAAGGTCATACGGATTGCTAATTGATTAGAATACGAACTCTAACTCAATACTACTGCTATTACTGATTTGAATCATTAGCTATAATACTAATCTGACCCGGACTCTAACTCATCCGAGTCCTTCCTTACTGCCTTGCGCCTACCATACGTGGGACCCCCACATGACATCTCTCCCCTCCTTGGCAAGCAGCTTGTCCTCAAGCTGAAAGTCGGGGTAGTGCTAAACAAAATCCTCCAGGGGCACCCAAGTAGCATCTTCTAGAGCCGAACCTTTCCACTGAACGAGAACATGTTGTATACTACGGTGTAAACTCGCACAAAGCACTGCAGCAGGGACAAGGACGGCACGACCGTCCTCTATGGGTGGTAATGGTGGCGGCTCAGAGGGCGGAACACCATGAAATTTTTTTAACAAGCCGACATGGAAGACATTGTGCAAGCATGTGCTAGCTGGAAGAGCGAGTTTGTATGCAACAGAGCCCACACGCTGGACCACCTGGAAAGGTCCAAAGAAGCGAGGCCCCAGCTTGCCGCGTATATGACCAGGCAAGGATGCCGCTGCCCGGTGGTGAAGGCGAAGCCAGACCCATTCTCCTACCTCAAAAATGAGCTCCCGAAGTTGATTATCATAATACAGCTTGGCGCGTTGTTGAGCCTGAAGGAGGCGTTCGCGCACCTCAAGAAGGAACTCATCCCGACTGCGCAAGGCTGAGTCAACAGCGGCCACTACAGACTCCCCCAAATTGTAATTCCGCAAAGTAGGCGGTGGACGACCATAGGCCGCCTCAAAAGGCGTCGTACGCAAGGCTGAGTGGAAAGATGTATTATAGCAATACTCCGCCCAAGGGAGCCATTCCAGCCACTTGCGCGGACGGTCGCCGGTTATGCAGCGGAGGTACATCGCGATCACGCGGTTGACCGACTCGGTCTGACCATCTGATTGAGGATGGAAGGCAGAGCTCATATGAAGACAGACTCCGGATAGTCGAAAAATGTCCCACCAAAATGCGCTGGTGAAGACAGGATCACGATCATTGACGATGGAGCGGGGTAGGCCATGTAGTCGAACAATGTCGCCAAAGAATGCTCGAGCCACAGAGCTTGCGGTGTATGGATGTGCCAGTGGAATAAAATGGGCATACTTTGAGAATCGGTCCACCACTGTGAGGATGATGGTCTTGCCGTGCACTTGTGGAAGTGCCTCAATGAAGTCCAGTGAGATATCTGCCCAAACGGAGATGGGAACCTGGAGCGGTTGTAGAAGGCCGGCTGGGTGCAATGTCTCCGTCTTGTTGCGTTGGCAGACCACGCACACACGAACAAAGTCCTGGACCAGAGTCCGATCACCTGGTATGTGAAAATCCGAGTGGAGGCAATGGAGCGTCTTTTGCACGCCCTCATGGGCTGCATGTACTTGCTCGAGGATTGCTGCCACACTTGGGGAAGCTGGCAGTAGGTGGATACGACAGCCGTGAAGGATCAAGTCATCGGAGCTAGACCACGGTGGCCCGAGCTCGCCCGATACTATTTGCGCGCGCAAGGCCGAGAGCTCTGGGGACGCCGCAATTTCTGCCCTAATGTCGTCGAGGATGGCGAAGGAGGGTGCCGAGAGAGCGCATGTGGTTGGCTGGAGAAGCTCGGCGTTGCGGCGCGACAAGGTGTCAGCCACCGTATTGAGGCGGCCCGGGCGGTACTCCACCGAAAAGTCGAACCCGAATAGCTTGCTGACCCACTGATGTTGGGGAATTGTGGAGAGGCGCTGGTCGAGGAGAAACTTCAAGCTGTAGTGGTCAGTCCGGACTGTGAAGGCGCGTCCCCATAAATACGGCCGCCAGTGTCGAACGGCCTGGACGAAGCCAATGAGCTCGCGCTCATACGCGGCCAATTTGGCGTGATGTGGAGCAATCGGCTTGCTGAAGAAGGCGAGGGGGCCAGTGCCTTGATGAAGACTGCGCCAAATCCTGAGCCGGAGGCGTCGCACTCGACGATGAAGCGGCCTGTGAAGTCGGGCATCTGCAATACGGGCGCCGTGGCCAAGGCGTGCTTGAGGGTGCGAAAGGCCGCATCAGCATCAGCGCAGCAACGGAACCCCTCCTTTGTTAGAAGCCGAGTGAGGGGCGCCGCGATGGTGCCGAAGTCCTTGATAAACTTGCGATAGTAGCCCGCGAGCCCCAGAAATCCATGCAGCCCGCGAGCGCTTTTGGGCGAGGGCCAATCCGTGACGGCCCGTACTTTGTCGACGTCCATAGCCACCCCATCGGCGGAGATGACATGACCGAGATAAGCGACGGAGGTGGTGCCAAAGGTGCACTTGCTGCGCTTCAGGAAGAGAGTATGCTCCTGCATGACCTGAAAAACAGCACGGAGGTGGCGCAGATGCTCGGACCAGGATGAACTATAAATCAAGATATCATCAAAAACACCAACACAAAATGGCGTAAGAAGGGCCGCAGGACGTCGTTCATCAGTGCCTGGAAGGTAATTGGAGCGTTGGTCAGGCCAAAGGGCACGACCAGGAACTCGTAGTGGGCGCTGTGCGTGCGGAAGGCCGTCTTGGCGATATCCCCCGGGTGCATGCGCACCTGATGGTACCCCGAGTGTAAGTCGAGTTTGGTGAAGAAGCGGGCGCCGCGAAGCTCGTCAAGAAGCTCGTCGACCACCAGGATGGGAAACTTGTCCTTGATAGTCTGCTCGTTGAGGGCGCGGTAGTCAACACAAAAACGCCAGGTGCCATCCTTTTTCTTGACCAGAAGGACGGGCGAGGAGAACTCAGAGGAGCTTGGTCGTATGAGGCCGAGCTCCAACATCATGGCGCACTGACGTTCCAACTCATCCTTCTGCAGCTGAGCATAGCGGTATGGACGCACAGCGGCTGGGGCGGTGTCGGGGTGGAGCCGAATCCGGTGGTCGCGGTTACGTTGTGGTGGCAACGCGGATGGCCCGGCGAATAGGGCAGCAAATTCAGCGAGCATGTCGGCCATGAGGGGTTGGTCCTGACTGACCAAAGTGTGGATGGCTGGGGTGGTCGGAGCAGCCAATCCTGTCCACGTGACCCGACGGCCGTTGTCGATGAAGGAGATCGTGGAATTGTCGGAGTCCCAGAGAATGGGGCCGAGCGTGCGCAGCCACCCGACTCTAAGAACGATGTCGAAACCGCCAAGAGGGATGGCCAAGCAGTCCATGCGGTAGTGACGGTCTCCAATCTGCAGCGGTACGGCGTGGCAGAGGCCCCGGCTGGACACCTGGTCCCCCGTTGGCCACCATCACCCGAAGGCCAGGATGCTCTTCCGGTATCAACTGCGCCAGGGACAGTCTGGCGGAGTCGATGAAGTTATGCGTGGAGCTGGTGTCGAGGAGAGCGATGAACTCAGCCGGGCCGATGGAGACTTTCAACTGCATGGTGTCGGTGGCGCGGATACTCCACAGGCCGGTGATGGCATGGAGGGATACCTGGGGAAGCACATCCGCCGAGTCGGAGTCGAACGGGTCGTCGACATCATAGTCGTCCAGCTCGATGTAGAAGAGACGCGCACACCGATGGCCGCGGACGTACTGCTCATCACAGTTATAACATAGCCCTTGTTTGCGCGATCCGCCATCTCGGCGGGAGTGAGGCGGCGCAGAGTGCGGTTGGGTGGCGGTGCAGAGGAAGACGGGGCTAAAGGAGCTCCGACAGTTGTAGTTGGGGCCGGCGTCAGACGTGGGGAGGCGGCTTGTACAGGGGCCCTGCGAGACCACGGTGGCCGGGACCGTGGAGCTAGAGTGGATGCAGTCGACGGCGGGTGCCGCTTTTCGTATGCCTTGGCGAGGATGATGGCCGCCTGCAATGTTGCAGGCTGCTGGAGCTCGACATCAGTGCACAGCTCGTCAGGGAGCCCTGCCGTGTAGAGGAACCGCTGCTGGGCGGTGGACAAGGGTTCACTGTTGCGACACAAAAGCGCTAAGAATTTGCTGGTGTATGCGGTGACAGAGTCATCAAACTGGATGCGGGCAAGTTCCCCCAACGGGTTGGCCCGGATGGATGGCCCGAACTGCAGGTGACATGTTTCCTTGAACCATGACCATGTTGGCATGCCAGATTCCCGTTCCAGCTGAAGGTACCACAGTTGGGCGTCGTCGGTGAGGTGGTAGGCCGCCAACCAGACCTTGTCTGCTTCCTCAGTACGTTGGCTGCGGAAGAATCGCTCGCATCGATTCAATCAGCTCAACGGATTGGTGCTGCCATCAAAAGTAGGGAACTCAAGCCGGTGATAGCGAGGAACACCGGTGCTGCCGCTGGGGTTGTGCTGGGAGTTGGGAAGTGGGGGGATGGGAGCAAGGGGCGGCGTATAGCCGTATGGGGTGGCAAGGTGCGGCTGGGGCAGCCAGGATGGAGAGTGCATTGGGTTGTAGCTGGGTTGGTCGGGGAGGGAGCCGTGGGCTGGTTGGTATGGGTGCTGGAGGAAGGCGGCGGGCGGCATGGAATATGGCGGTGGGTAGCTCGGCTGCTGGAGGAGGGCCAGGGTGGGGGCGGAGCCCGCAGGAGATTGGCTCGGCGGAAAGGGTGGCGGGGCGGAGTGGGGCAGCAGGGGCGGCGCGGGGACTTGGCCAGGGAGAAGCGGAGGCAGGGTGGCGTGGTGGCGTGGGATGGGCGGCGCGATCATGCTGGTCGTGCCAGCGGCGCTGGCCGGTTCTCCAGCGTCGTGAGGTGCTGCAGAATTTCGGCCATGGCCGCTTGGTCGGCGCTGCGTCCCTGGACGAAGCCTTCCAGCTGTTGTGCGATGACGCGGATGGTTTGCTCCATCGAGACGGCGTCGTCGTCCTCCCCCAAGCATTGTGTAAGGCTCTGATACCAAATTGGTAGAACTGTAGATCTAAATTGTAATTAGCTAAAGCAGAGAGGAAATACTGAAACTTGTCTGCTTTATTCATAGCTAGGATTGGGGTATATATAGATATCCAACGTACATAGAGACCTAAGGTCATACGGATTGCTAATTTGATTAGAATACGAACTCTAACTCAATACTACTGCTATTACTGATTTGAATCATTAGCTATAATACTAATCTGACCCGGACTCTTAACTCATCCGAGTCCTTCTCCCTTACTGCCTTGCGCCTGCCATACGTGAGACCTCACATGATAGGTTATGGCATAACTCCCTAACTTGTGGCATGCAAAATCTTCCCATATCATGTTGCAAAGTTTAAACACAAACTAATCTGAATATCAGTGCAATTTCATTATAGATTCACTGGTGTATAGCTAGTAGCATCATCTCACTTTTTCCATGACCGAAGGCATTTTACCCCTTTGTTGTTAAGTTTGACCTATATTTTAGCAATTGGTTAGCAGAAAATTTATTAGTTCTCTTTTTCCTTCTTATTTTACAGCTCTTTGGTGCTCGAGAAAGGTGAATTTTCACTTGGAAATGTTATGAATGCTGTTGTCAGCCAAGTGATGATATTGCTGAGAGAAAGAGATTTGCAACTTATTCGAGATATCCCTGATGAAATCAAAGAAGCCTCGGCATATGGTGACCAATATAGAATCCAGCAAGTTTTGTCTGACTTTTTGCTAAGCGTGGTGCGGTTTGCTCCAACTGAAAACGGCTGGGTAGAGATACAAGTCAGACCAAACGTAAAACAAAATTCTGATGGAACTGAAACAATGCTTTTCCTCTTCAGGTTAGCTGCTCTCCTGTCTCTTCACAACATACCAGAAGATGATATGTTGTTTCATAAAGGGATAGCTTTTCTTGAATTTGGTTGAGAACAAGTTAGATAACAATTACTTCAAATTACATTGGTCACGTTTGTTGCATAGTTGTACCTAGGTAATATGTGTTTATCATGACCTATTCATGCTATACATACAGAGACTAGGAAAGTAGGGGTGGAATCTTATTCTGTTATAATTGTCATTTGTTATGCTTTTATTATATAGTAGATGCCATGGCATGAACATGGTAGTCTTGTGTAGTGCAACCTGGACTGGAGGTAACACTGTTGTGTTGATCGCATTGCTTCTAAGATCAAACATTAAATTTCGATTTCTCATGAAAACACAAGATAAAAATGGTGCTCCCACATAACTCAAAAATTGATGAAAATATATTTGATATATTTTTTCTATAGAGAAAGAAAGCAGGTGAGGAAAAAAAGAGAGGTAGCGTCGACGACGTAAATGTAGGTTATTAGGGACATAAAACATAAGAACATGATGTTGTAGGAAGATAATTTAGCTTTTCAATGAGATGAATATTATTTATAGCCAGCATGCAGGAAGTTACAAAATTTCATAGGACATAATTTTTACTCAAGAAACCAGTAATGCAACAGATCTAGCTAGGGTTGAGCAGTAAAATAGAATTAACGCACCGCAGGAGGAAATAATAGTTATGAGAACTGGTTTGCCTAATTATTGGATTTAAACATAGTGTGATTTAAGAGTAAGGGTCCAACTCCAAATTTTAGCCCTCCGATTTGAATGATGGAGGGTCAGGATGCTCTGGATCCGTCAAACTCGTGTTATTTGTATGGGTATAGATATAGATTTTCAGTAAAAAAAAAGTATAGATATAGATATGTCGCATGCATCAGATCTGTGTTTGTTTCTTGACGTGTGTTTGTTTATTTGCAATGCCGTAAAAGAGATGTGTAGAGATATTGCATGCATAAATCTTACTGTTTGCGTCCAGGAGGGTGTAAAGATTTGGAGAGTTATCGAACAGATTAGGAGGATTCAGATTTGAGTTTGTGTCCATGCATGTATTATTTTGTTTGTAGTGAGAGCTGAAGGGATAAAGAGAAAGCAAGATGAGTCTTAGTGCTGTATGACTACAAGCCAGCCACAAGTCACAATTTGTCCAGCTGCGTCATATTTTTTAGGTCTTTTGACGCCTGACGTCACAAATAGCATCATAGTTTAGGAAGATAACTTAATTAGATTATATTAGGAAAGCTTACAAAGCTATACACGAGGTCACAGATTTAGCATGGGTCAATGAGTCATGCAATCCATGTTTCTTGATCCATCTATTGGCTATGGTTTGTTAATCATAAAAAGGGTCTACCTAATCAACGGTTGGATGTTCTGCTTGTTTGTGAGAATTCCTAGTATATTTCTCTTTTTTCTTAGTGATCGTCATCAAATTTTAATATATAATACATATATTTCTTCATTCTCCTGGCATAGTACGCACCTTTGTTATATATGCTGCCACATGTTGTACTCATCTGGTTTTATCAGCACCGCTGTTGTCTTTCGACTCAACTATGAGAAGAAGGCTCAAAGGACGGTCTTCTGTAAATCATGTTATTACAGAAATATACTTATATTGCAATGTTGCAGTAAATAAAAAGAAAATCAAGCATTCTGCTTGCTGGTTTGAGGGAGAGTGTTCTACGAAAAGATGGTCATAATGGGCTCAGTCACATAAATGAGTGCTAGAGCAATTCCTGCTGAAATTGATCGCCTTTCATCTCTGTATGTTTCTCCAGGTTTGCCTGTCCTGGTGAGGGCCTTCCCCCTGACATTGTCCAAGACATGTTCAGCAACTCCCGCTGGACAACCCAAGAAGGCATTGGACTAAGCATATGCAGGAAAATCCTCAAATTGATGGGTGGCGAGGTCCAATACATCAGGGAGTCAGAGCGGAGTTTTCTTCCTCATCGTCCTTGAGCTGCCCCAACCTCGGTGAGCAGAAAGTAGGGAGACGAGCTGATATGGCAAGCTCAATGCTGACCTCGCGTAACTGTTCGGTCAGCCAGGTGACCCGAGATCCTCAGATAGGAGGGAACCTAGTTCATGAGAAGCCTGCAAATCAATGTGACTCGGATGAAGCACGTTCGAGCCGCACATGTGATTTCTGGTCACTCCTGGCACGCCGACTGTATGCTCGGGTGTGGATGATGTTGTCCAATTAGAGTTTTACAGGGGTGAGTAATGAACATGAACAGTGACGGTAATTTAGCTCGTAGCATAGGCCCATGACCACTTGGATGAAGTACATATGTTCTTAGCCGCTATGTACATATACATGAGGATATCTGTTGTATTATGCATAAGGAGAGCTGTGCAGCTCTCACGATTGTATTCTGATAGGTATACTGTTGTCCTGATCTCTTGCCATGAATCTGTTTCTATTTCACCCCTGCCAGGACTATTTACCAGTATGTATCCGATGGCTTCCTGGCTCCTGGTGTCCTGATGTGTGATGTGTTTGCAAGGCTGCTAGTACAGGCACAGCCGCGTGGTCGGCACAACGGATGCAAGGCTTGTGAGGGACGTCCCATCCTGTAGGCTCAACTCAGCACCCTTCGCGCTGGCGCACAGGGTGATCGCCGTGCGCAGGGCAGCAGCTGTATGTCAGACATAACGTGGCGCGGTGCTGGGTTGCGCGGCGCAACCGGCTTCGAGGTACGCGCGTGCATTGTTTTGCTTGCGAGATAAACACAATGCATATGTGACCGTGAGATTGACTTCGCGCGGCAACTACGAACGGGAGAAAGAGACAACAGAATAAATAGAGGCAGTGGCGGTCTGGCGGAGCAGCTCTGTGTAGGCCAAGTGTGGCCATCGCCCCCTCAAATATATTATGACACTAATTTCCACCACTTAATTTAGGTCCCCCGGTATGTTCTTCAAGCTAACAGAGCAAACGTGCTTTCGAAATATATATCTGGTTCTTAGGCCCCCTTCTAGACAGCTTATGAGGTGGCTTATGGCCTCAGGAAGCCATAAGCTGTCTAGAAGGCAAAACTTAGCTTGAGCTTAAATTTTAAGCATATCTTTTTTCTGTTGGTGGGGGGAAGCCTCGTTTTTTTGGCTTCCCGAGCTTCTTTCAGCAATTTTTTCCTTGAATGACCATTTTATCCTCGCTACTTCACGTTATTTACCCGCCACTCAGCCACTGAGTATATAAAAAGAACTTCACCGTTTTTCCCCCACCCGCACCCCCCCTCCTCACCATTTTCCCCCACCCGCACCCCCCTCTTGCCCTAGCCCCCATCGCGCCCCCCGCCCACGGCCAGCTCCCGCCGCCGCCGGCCGCTGGCCCCTCCTCCCGCTGCCTCCCTCCGCCTCCCTCCGCCTCCCGCCGCCTCCCGCCGCCGTCGGCCGTTGGCCCCTCCTCCCGCCGCCTCCCGCCGCCGTCAGCCGCTGGCCCCGCCTCCCCTAGCCGCAGGCCGCTGCCGGACGCCCTAATCCTGGCCGCTGGCCCCGCCTCCCCTCGCCGCAAGCCGCCGGACGCCTCCCCCGCTGCTGGACCCGGCTGCCCCCATCCCGCCGCCGACCACTGCTGCGCGTCGCCTCTCCCGTGCCGGATCCGGCCAGATCCGGCCGCCTACCCACGCGTTCGGCCTCCCCTGCCTCCCGTCGTTGCCCACCGTCTCCGCCGCCTCCAGGCCGCCTCCGCCACCTCCCGGTCAACCTCCGGTGCCGCTCCTGCCTCCCGGTCATGTCCTCGACCTCCCGCTTCCGGCCACGTCCTCAACCTCCCGCCTTCGGCCACGTACCCGACCTCCCGCCGCCTCCTCCCAGCACGAACCGACGCCAGCAGGCCCTGAGCACGACAAGGTCAGTGGATTGTTGCTGCAGGAGGAGGATATTGCTTCAAATTTGTAAACAATCTTGCAATGTTGTATTCTCTTCCAATCACAGTGTATGTGTGTGCTTCATGCGAATTGCAATGTGTAGAACAACTCATGTGTGTATGTGTGTATGTGATGGTGATGATCGAGCTTGATGCGGGCATTGGAGACCTGCTTGGCGGTCTCCCAGTGGGTGTAGAGCTGGTTGGCGGTGGTGGCGCCGGTGCTGAGGGCAGTGATGGTGCAGAAGTAGACAGGATAGACAACAACAACTTGAACAAGTTTTCCTAAAAATTCTACCAGAATATGCTTCCCAGAAACTTCAGATCCATGTGATCCGAACAACCACTAATTTAGAAGAACCAATGCTATTGTTATTTCTAATTTTCAAAAGTTGAATAGTTTCGTGTTCACTTGAAACAAACTGTTGTGCTAATTACTATTTGAACAACTCATGTGTGTATGTGTGTGCTTCATGGGACCCTAGTGCTAATTAGCACTCAATTTGAACTGATGTGTGTAAGTATGCAATGATGCTTGATTGTTTGAAAAATTGAGAACTGATGTGTGTAAGTATGCAATGATGCTTGATTGTTTGAAAAATTGAGAACTGATGTGTCTAAGTATGCAATGACGCTTGATTGTTTGAAAAATTTAGAGATGAATATTTTGCTTCTTTTCATGTTGTTGTTGTGCGTAAGTATCCCAATAAGTGTTGAATCTACGTTGCAGATCGCTCATTTGTTTCTTTTTCCAATGATAAATCTCATGTGTATGCTGTTGTACACAATTTTCAATGACTAAAAAAAAAGTGTGGGATGAAATCAAAAATAAGTAAATATGTATGTTTGTTTATTGTGTGCTCTTTATTAAACTGCTGCCAATTATTGAATAGATGGATAAAGAGAAAACCGGCAAAGCCACTTGGGATGCCATTGCTCATAGGATTTTTCTTGACATATGTGTGGAGGAAGTGCAAGCCAATAATCGGCCAACCCAATGTTTGAATAATGTTGGGTACGCCAATTTGATAACCAAATTCAATGAGCGCACCAAAAGGAAGTATGAGCGCAAACAATTCAAGAATCGATGGGAGACACTAAAAAAAGACTATAACATATGGAATACATTGAACCAACATGCCTCCGGTCTAGGAAGAGATCCTGTCACGGGTACCATTGAGGCTAGTGATGATTGGTGGGAGGCAGAGATTAAGGTATGCATATTTTGGTAGTACTTCCATTATATCTTCGTTAATTAGAAAATTCATTTAGCACTTATGTGGTCTTGTATTAAAGTGCAGAGATGTCCAGAAGCAGCCAAGTTTCGGGTTGCTCCACTTGATAGCGAGGATAAGATGAGAATACTTTTTGATGCTCATAGTGTCACGAATGAACATGCTAGGGTACCAGGTGCAGCATCTCAAGCTGCACTAGTAACTGTTGAAATTGAGAAAGAGGATGCAGGATCAGGCCGTGAAGGGTTAGGTTTTGATACGACACCTGTGGGTAGCAAGAGTGGGAAGAAGAGGATAACTAGATATTCACCTAGTCCTGGACCATAAAAAAAAGAGTTGACAATGATACTTCTAGTGTTATGCATCGCCTGTTAGACATATATGAAAAGAAGAGTCAAAATTCTGTGACATCTAGTGCTCAAGTGACTGTTGATCCGTGAGAGCGGAGATTGTAGAGATGATGGCATTGGTGGAGAAGGATGGGGCCGAGGAAGGCAGTGATGAGCATTTCTATGCTACACAACTCTTGAGACATAAAGAATGGCGTGATTTCTTCATCACTTTGAAGACGCCACGTGGAAGGCTAGCATGGCTCAAGAGGACATGGGAGGCGGAGCAAAAGAAGCATTAGTTCCATTATTTGATTTGAACCCTTGTTGGTTATGACTATAATATTGGCTTTGGACCTATATTGGTAATATGTAATGTCATTTGCTTTAGACCTATGTTGGTAATATGTAATGTCATTTGTTTTGGACCTATATTGTTATTTGTATTGTCAATTTCTTGTGAGTGATGCGTTTTTGCTTGTTATGGATATGTCATTGCATGTTATGGACTTATGTTATTCTACTTTGTTGAAAAAATGACAGATGACAGAAGATTCAGATGATGAATTCATCCCACTTCTTGCAATGGCGTACATGTTAAAAACTAGCAATCCAGCTCCAAGAAGGCCAAGGAGACTACCTTTCATGACAGGGATCCAGTGGGTTGAGTTAAAATTGCAGGATCCAAAAGAGTTCTACGATATGTTCAGAATGAGGAGGTCAGTGTTTCACATGTTGCATGAGACCTTAGTGAACAACTATCAGTTAGAGTCAACTCCTTTCATGAGCTCTAGAGAAGCATTAGCACTCTTTTTATGGACATGTGGGTCACCTCAATCTAATAGTAATGGCGCTGATAGATTTGAACATAGTGCATCTACTATTAGTGTCAAATTTGGTGAGGTTTTGAAGTGTGTGGACCGCATGGCTGGTGATCATATCGAACCAAAAGATCTTGCTTTCACTGAAGTTCATCAGAGACTTCATAAACCAATATTTTTTCCTCATTTCAATAAAGCTATTGGAGCAATAGATGGAACACATATTCCTGTGACAGTGCCAGCACATCTCAAAGTGAGTCACACGAATAGACATGGTTATACTAGTCAGAACATCATGGCAATATGTGATTTTGACATGAGGTTCACTTTCGTGGTTACTGGATGGTCTGGATCTGTTCATGACACGCGTGTATGGTCAGATGCTTTGGTTGAATATGCGAATTATCCACACCCTCCGGGAGGTAACAATCTTCTATGTGAATTTTATATGTTTAATTATCACTAGTTGCTTCAAATATGTGCTTATTTTTCTTTAACTGTAGGAAAGTACTATCTTGTTGATTCGGGATATCCAAACCGAATTGGCTATCTAGTACCATATAAGGGACAACGATACCATGTACCTGAATTTCAACTGGTAGCTCCAGTTGGGATGAGGGAGATCTTCAATCATTGCCACTCATCATTAAGAAACGTCATCGAAAAGTCATTTGGTGTTCTCAAGATGAAATGACGTATTCTAGGAGGGATACCAAGCTACCCAGTTGAGAAGCAAAAGATGATTATCTCTGCATGTATTTGTTTGCATAATTTCATTCGTGATAGTGTTCTACGAGATGAGCATTTCGAGAGGGTTGAGCGAGAAGAGTATATTCTACAATACGGACCACCTCCTAATGGCGTGGCAAATGCTACGCCCCTAGATGATGGGACTATGGGGCAAATACGCGATGCCATTGCTATGTGCTTGTTAGCGTGAGAGGGAATATCTACATGATGCGTTGTTATTCGTACGTTCTATTTTTTTGTTGGATAAGAAATTAGTGTGCTTCTATGTGCAATTTACTTTTTTATGGCAATTTAACAATTTTTATTTTTATTTTTATATTTTCATATCTCATTTATGTGTTAAACTGCGTAAAAATGGAAATAGTGTTAATATCATTCAAACAGCAAACAAATAAGACAAAGGGTATTACAGACTTTTCATAATCCACCTCTGCCTATAAGCTAAAATCTCAGAAGCCGTCTAGAAGGGGAAGGTGGGGCTTATCAGGCTTCCCCACACCATTAAGCTTAAGCCGGCTTATGCGCAAGCCGAAGCCGTCTAGAAGGGGACCTTAATACCACGCGGCATGTATCAGCGGCCGCTTTCGATGTAGCCGCTTCTTCCTTTGGTATTTCCCTCACCGCCACCTCCGCGTCCTCCTCTTCACGATGACTACGATAAATCTATCTATACTTTTACGATATACAAAAACAAGCTACCATATTCATCTACATGGCTAAAAGTACCTGCTCTATTAATCATAGCAGGTCCAAATTATTACACATATATGGTCAAAGTTCAAATAAATACAACTCTGCCTCCTCTAAAATCGTTATATGTAATCTACACGCATACATGTATAGTCCAAATCAGATAAAATATTAGCATCTACGTATCCCTCGCAGTGACTCTTCTAAGTCATCCCTGGGGGACGAGTGTACTTTCGTGTGCCTTCGATATGATATGTACACCGAAACTGTTGAGTCCGTCTTTTTTAGGGACTCACTATTTCTCAGTTGATAGAGAAATTCTTATTTCTCGATTGACGATCATGACTGTCGATTCTTTATCTAATGAAAATCAGATAGTAGCACAATATATAAATTATGTGTAACTCTAGGTTTAGAAATGTACAACTATCCAGTTACACATTTCTAGACTTAAAGTTGCACTTTTTTTTGCAACTCTAGATTTCATGATGTGCAACTGAACCGACTTAGAAATAACATTTTCTCAGTCGACATAGAAATAACGAATCCATTTTTTTAAAGAACCCAAGTCCGATTCACCTCCATAGGCCAATGTTGTCCATGGTGCAACGTGCAACCATGGACAAGTTGAAAGACTGCATGATGTCATCAAGACCCCACATGTCATGCTCGATTATCTTCTTCCTCCGTCACCTCTCATCTCTCTCTCATCTCTTTCTCTCGTCGCCCTCCTGTTGCCACCTCAGGGTGGAAACAGATAACGGATAATCTGTATTATCCGATATTCGTATCCGAGAAAATACTAATATGACAAGTAACATCCGTATCCGGATTAAAATGGATCTGGATCCAGATAATATCCGAATCATTTCCCGGATACGGATCCGGATATGGACCCATCAGCTAAAACGTATACAGATACAGTTTCGGATATATCCGTATCCGGACCCGGTAACTCCTCATGCCGCGTTAGCCGCCCGGCCCGCAATCACTATCAGCAATTCCCTAATCCCCTTGGCCCTTGCCTCCCCGCAGCCCTAATTCCCCTCCCCTGCCCTAGCCGTGCCAGCGCGCCGCCGCCCTCAGCCCACCACCCGCCCTCTACACGTCAGCACCGCCGCGCACCCCACAAGTCCACGCCGTGTTGCCGCCCTCAGGCCGCTGGCTGGCCGCCGCTCGGCCGCCGCCCTCAGCCCGCTGGCTGGCCGCCGCTCGGCCGCCGCCCTCAGCCCGCTGCCCGGCTACCGCCCTCAACCCGCTGCCCGGCTGCCCCCCCAGGTATGCCTCATGGCTGCTAGCTCTTGCCCGCCCTCTCTTCTCGTACATCTCCGGTTGGTTCCTGGCAGTAATGGCGGCTGATTCGTTGGTTTCTTGGCCGTGTGCTTGTTTGCTCTTCCGTTGGTTTTCCAGATGGGCATTCTTAATTTCTTCCTGTTCCTGTTGCGATGAATAATGTTAGCTGTGCCGACGATGGGAAAAGAGGAAGGAGTCGGTGGTTGTTTTTGTTGTGATACAGATTTCTTGTTTGGTACTACTATCTCATCTTGGCGACATTATGCTCAAAATTCTTGGCATTAACGGCAACAGTTCCTCCCATTCCCTTGGCATCTTGTACGGAGGTTCTAGATTAGTAGATGGCCATTGTTTGTTTACATGTATTTTTAGCAAATTATTTGTTGAAATGCTCGTACGGAGGCTAGAAAACAAACGAGGAAAGGAATCACGGGTTGTTGGAGCCTACGCCGTCAATACTTTTAACTGAGAATTTGTTACGATAGGTTTCCTTTTCGTCGTCTGTTTTGTTTCCTGACTCTTTTCGCTGGAGCCGACGATTAGATGTCTCACCAAGAACATAATTTGATTGTTGAGTACATCCGCTTTGCACATTTGGTATTTGCTCAGCTTCATCTTGTTCGTGCAATTGCTGGACAAGATCTACCTAATCCGTGCACGTGATCCATGTTCTTGATTCAGTTCATGAAATTGATAGCAACATGAGGTTGATTTTTTCCTTAACGCGTATCCACTTGACTTGAGCTTGAATGATAAGCTACTAATGCATTGGTCATATGCACTCTTAGGTTTGAAGGCAAGAACTTAGAGGAGGATCAAGGTAACAAGTTGAGAAGCTACGGCCAATTCTCTAAACTTCTGATCTAATGTCGGAACCTCCGAGATTCTTGAAGGAACTGTCCAGTAGCCAAACTCCGAACCTCGTGGATCAATGTCGGAGCCTTCGGTATTGCCGACTAATCAGTCTAGAAGAGAACCTCGAAATCTCCAGGACCAATGTTGGAGCATCCAGAAATTCACCAGATGTGCACGGAAAGCGTCCTAGCAGGTCATCTCGGAACAGCTGAGCTTTTTCTAAGAGCATCTGAGAAATCCGAAGACCTATGTTTCCATACGCCAATCTCGAAACTTTTGAGTTCTAACTTGGAGGCTCTAAGAATCCGCCCCAACATGGGTCACTTAGTCCCGTGGGGCTTCTAATGGGTTACGGCCTGACTAAATCTAGGGTTGTGGATAGGATTATAAATACCTCTTCCCTTCTCCCATTAGAGTTAGATTGGATATTATTGAATTAAGTAGAGTTTTGCTTTTCAATTTAGAGTTCATCCCTCTAGATCGAGGAATCCATCTTATGCCTTATTTTTCTATGAATTTGTAAAAATTGCCATGTGCTTTCAATATTGATTTAGTTCTAACTTTTCTAAAGATTATGTATATGCTGTTAGTATTGGATCTTTTTAGGCTTCCCTAGGTATCACGCTCCGCAAAACCACGATATTTCAGAATCTTCAAAATACTTTGCATTGACCTAAACCAGCAAGAAAAACGGAGGAAATATTAACCCTAAACCACCTCCGGCGGCGGTCCCCGCAACTGATTGGAGGTGATCGGCGACGAGGCAGGTGGGCAGCAATCTTTTTTAATTATTAGCTCGAATCGACTCAAATTACGAGGCCGGCTCCTAGAATTTTTTTTGATTGGATTCGAGTGCTCTATTGTATCAAATCGATTCATCAATGCATGCGAAAATCACCCTTTGAAGCGTCGTCTAACTCAGCACATTGCAGATGGCCTCTTTCGAGCACCCCTTGTCGCCTCTCGGCTCCCCGATGGCCTCCTCCATCCCCACAGCGGCGGTGGCGGCGACGTCGCAGTCACCGTCCACCATCACGGATGGCGCCGTCTCCGGCACTCTCTCGGCGGCTGAGGCCTTCACCGTGCACTACCCGGGATACCCCTCCTCTCCCGCCCGCGCCGCCCAATCTCTTGGCGGCCTCCCCGCCATCGCGAAGGTACCCCTGAAACCCTTACCCCTCTCGCTTCCATTAAGCAGCGCGAGCGGAGTGACCTACTTTGGCTTGCCCTGTTCTCTCGTAGGTCCGGAGCTCTGACCCGGCTCTCGCCTCGAGCTCCGCTTCCGCCCTGAGGACCCCTCTTGCCACCTGGCCTTCGGTGAGCCCCGCGCCTCCAGGCCAAAGGCAGGTGGTGGCCTGCCGCATGCTGAGGTGGTCGCGCGCGTCCGGAACACCTACCATTTTGAAGGTGAGCGCGCTTAAGCACAACTTGTTGATGAAATTTCTAGTCTTTGTTGTGCTTTCAGAACGGCTGTTGTGTTCCCGGACTCGGTTCTTTTGACCAGTTGGAAGACGTGGCATGTATTTAGTTCATGGAAGAGAGAAGCAAACTTGCTTGCGGGATGTTCAGCAGATTTTTCAGCATTATTTAAGTACCGTAATCTGAATTTGAGCTGTCACAATGATATAAAATTAAATACAAATAAGCTATACGAAGTTTTTTTCTTTAGAACAATCGGAGAGGAGTTCTAATATTCCTCGGTCAAATTTATGTATTAGATTTGCTAGATAAGCTGGGGGTCTAAAATGCGTCATGTCCACTTAGTGACTGTCGATAAATTCTTATCCTTTCGTGAATTGATGTTCTCTTTCAGAAGCAAACTGAGTTAAACCAATCTAAATTTAAAGAAATTGTACACAGACATGTACTGTTGGGCTGGCACACTTATCATCTGTTCTCCTTATGGTTGTGGGACTAAAAATAATAGGAAGAAGTCCATTTTTGGTCCGTTAACTATTGCAGTAGTCTAAGTTCGGTTCCTCAACTCTAATATCGGACATTCTTGGTCCTTTAAGTTTCAAAACCATCTAGATTTGGTCCCTTGCCCCACTAAAAGTGGTTTTGGCGATGACATGTCAACAGTTTTGCACATATGGCAACCCAGGAAGTACAATAAATTGAATAATGTCAGGGAAAATGGAAAAAAATATCAAAATATCAAAATAATTTCTCAAAATTTTCAGTAACTTTCTGGAATAATCCTGATTTTTTATTTTTCCTTCAAAATTTGTGTTTTCAAAACTTTTCCTGATTTTTCTTGTAATTTTCATTATAAAATTCTTGCTTTGTCTATAAATTTTCAGATTCTAAAAAAAGTTCTTATTTTTCTAAATTTTTTAATCTGTATTTTGAAGTTTCTGATTTTTCTACAAATTATCTGAGTTTTCTAAAAAAATCTGCATATTTTCTGATTTGTTTCGTTTTTCTGATTATTATTTTCCCGGTTTTTCTTGATTTTATTTTTCAATTTTTGTGCTAACTAGGTTGTCACGTGTGTGAAGTTGCCGCCATGTCATCGTCAAAACTGCTTCTAGCGGGGCGAGGGACCAAATCTGGACGGTTTTGGCACTTAAGGGACGAAGAATGTCTGGTATTGATGTTGAAGAACCAAAGTTAGACTTTAGCAGTAGTTGAGGGACCCAAAATAGACTTTCTGTATGGTAATCAATCACCAAAGCATATATCCTTCCACTCTAGAGTGAGCTCACGAATTGCATTTATGATAAGGTAACCTAAAGTTGGTTTTTCTCACACAAGCTGCACGTTTGTTGGCAGGCTTGTCTTGCATGTTATTTGCACCATTATGATTCTGGAGTTGATTAAGTATCCAAGTTAGCACCCACCACATGTCAAACTTTAAAAGGTTGAAAATTGAAGGAATATACATGAAAACTATGCAAGGCAGAAAGTAAAGAAATGTACGTGGACAACTATGTAAAGCAGAGAACAAAATGAATATTAATTTGCATGCCACGATCTAGATTTTCCATTTCTCAATGTTGCTGTAGAGTTTATCTTTCCATGCTTTCGTAATTAGTATGATACACTATATTTGGACTATGGATATTGTAAATAAAAGATTTCATTTGGAGTCATATTATATGTTTGACTATAATACTTTCTACATGCAAATTTGCTCATATACAAGTTATGCAGGTATGGCTGATTTTCAGCATGTTGTTCCAGTGCATGCTGCTGAAGTGAGAAAAAGAAAACGCTTAGATTGTCCGAACATTGAAGAAGATTTAGGCAGTGGTAGATTACTTTATGACTTTTTGTACTTTGACGATCCAATGGCTTATAGTAATGTTACCATTTCTGACAATTGCTTTCCTCTTCTGGATTATAGGAGGTCTAGAAACGGATGATGGAGATGTCATGATGTTGGTACCACCACTATTCTCAATAAAGGATAGTCCAACAAATACTGCGTAAGTGATGCCAGTTACACAGTTAGTAATGTCGTTGAATATCGATTTATCCAACTCCTCTTGATATTTGCATTTCTCTTGATTAGTTTCCAGAAGGTAAATAGTATTTCTTCATTTAAAAATACACATTATATGGTCTGTTGGATGCACATTGCTATGATGCACCATGCGGGGATATTTATAATATCCAATATGCTGCTGACACCTCAATTATCAGCTGGATATGTATATTAATCATAGCATATTTGACCTCTGTGGTTGAAGCAATTTGAAGGCAATGTTGACCTAAACAAGCTTTTAAGATATTGTGTACAGCTTCTGATTGAATTTCTCATTGTTGAAACATATCAAGTGAGGTTGCCTCATCTTTTTCTTTTGGTTTCCGGGGACCAGTCTCTTTAGCTTTATGTGATGAGTAGCGATTCTTTTTTTCCTTCACGTAAAAGGAATGACGCTAGGTGCATGTTCCTATAAGCTGGACTCCCTTTTTAGATAACACGAGTACCTCCCTTAGTAACATATTTTCCCCCCAATTATAACATTTAGCCCCCCTCCACCCTTTTTTTTCTGCCAAATGCCCCTTCATCAGCACTTGTTGGCATGGTCAACTTAACCATCATAGGATTCTAACGTTAGTGCTGTAGCATCAGTAATCCTCAATAAGGCATCTATAGTATTTTCAGATTTATTGAGAATGCTGCCTAGTCTTTCTGTATACTTAAATTAAACACGTTAGTATTACTTGCTCATAAATAAAATAAAAGGCATTTAATCATTTATTGTGAAAAGCATTTAGTTAAATGGTTCATGGTCTGCATATCTTCTGGAATTGGTGCCGTGTCTATCTCCCTCTTTTCCCAATCTTTCGTACTTCGATGCTATGGACATCCATTTTGCGTAATAGAAATCAGAAGCAGATTCTAGAAACTTTTAGTTCAACAACTGGCAGCTTCTTTAAATTCCATCATTTCACATATATACACACAAAGTGATTTATCATTAAAAATATTGTGTAACAGTGTTTACTGTAATTGTTTTAGGCTTCTACCATCGTCCAATGCACTGTCCAAGAGCATGCAAAGGGGAGTTGTACAGCATCGGTGGGAGGTACGTCCTGCTTGCATGGACCTCTTTTGTTGTTTATCTATTACAGTGATTCCAGGGTCTCATGAATGTCTACTGAAATATAACTGTGGCGTTCTTCTCATTGTACTCTTATGGGTAAAATGGGCTCTCCATTGCTCACCAATGCTCTAAACAGCAGTAAGCAGTTAGTGACAGGCCACCCCACCTTGAAGTGCTTGCCTCGAAAGCAGTTTAGCAATAAAAATGAAAATATTTATGTGGTACGTTCAACATTTCTCCTCCTCTTCTACCTCCCTAAAAAACAGGAGTATCTAATAGAAAGTTACAACTGGGAAGTATGATTTTCCTTTATCTGTAGCAAAGCACGGAAATTCAACTAATTCTACAAAACACACACAACTAAATGATGAGGTTTGAATTCATATTCTGATTCATATGAGCACATTGCTAAGGGTTTAGCCACTACTAACTTGAACTTTCAAATGGTGCAACACTATGCGACCAAAACAGTAAATAAAACCTGCAAACACTATAACCTGCAAGCACTATATACTTACTCTATCCTATTCCATTTCTACACAGTATTAGACTAGTTCTGTTTACATGTTCATCACACTAGTTTCTTGATGCAAACTTCGGAGCTACTTTTTTAGACAGGCCAACACCATCATCGTCAAATATAACTCCTTCAGACGTGCCTCCTAGATAGATTCTTGATGAAGCATGTTCCTTCAGACGTGCCTCCTAGATAGATTCTTGATGAAGCATGTATCTTCTTGAGGAAGCCATTGTGAATCTTATTGAGGAAGCCACAGAAAAGAAGAAACCATTCTTTGGCCGCTATGCGTATAGATCTGCTCAACCTTGAAATTTCAACCGCTACCAATAACTTGATAGTGGCCACTATCAAGACCATCAAGGTTGCTACTTAGAACAGTGTTACTTCCCTGTTTTGATGTCTCCTATCTTTCATTTTGTTATTTCACTGCATTGCAGACTTGGAGTAGCCTCTGATTTTTCTAATCCATGCCAGGATTAGGTTGTTGGCTAGAATTTCGAAGCTATCTCCATGTAAAATACAGTAGATAAAATCGAAGCTGTCGTTATGTTTTTTGCGAGCTTCATCTCCATTATTTGCTGAGTAGGTAAAGATATCAAACTTCACAATAACTTTGACTACATGTGGTGCTATACCATTTATCACTTTGAAAGCAGGTGGTAAGCGACCTTTTTTTACCACGTGTAATTGCTCATACTGACCAAGGCTCTATATCATATCCTATCTTGTTTTTTGTCGAAAGTTTTGTGGAGTTATGATCATTTTTTGTGAGATAGACTGACTCTGTCCTGATCAAATTCCATGGGAAAATGGGAACATTGCCCACTCCATTTTTTGCAGTACTCTAACACACCACTCAAGATTTTTACATTGCTCTTTGTGCACTCCTTAAGTTATAGGGCTTTCTTAAATAGCATTTTGGACTATTCCTCTCATTCCTCTTCTCTCCTCCATTGCTATTCTCCTTGGGAGATGTGGCCACTGTACTCAGTGTGAAGTGGCTTATGGACTGAATTGATTTTGGCTGTTTTTGTTTGGTTGCAGATGGATATTGTACCAACTCTTGCGCTTTCTTTCAACATTCAAGATATCCTTTGTTAAGTATTGTACTGTCAAGTTTGAGTAAATTTTTAACAAAAATGGGAAAATGTCTTACAAGCTAACATTGGTTTATGAAATGTTGGGTCTGCCACCCGAGTTCACGTATTGTATTTGCCACTTGAAACATATGTCACTAGTGTTCAGTGCCACTTTCAGTGGTCCGACTTGGTCTGAGGTGAATGCCCGTGGGCATGGGCAGGTGGCATGGTCTGTGGGCATGGGCATGTGGCATGGCCTGGGTGTAGGTGGGCTCGGCCTTTGGTCATTATGGCCGCTATCATCAAATCAAATCGAGGTCGCCACTGAGAAATCATCGAACAAGGGCCTTTGGTCAATTTGTTTTCTGTGGCAAATACGACAATACACAAACTTAGGTGGCAGATCCAACATTTTTGCAAACTCCAAGTGGCATGTAAGGTATTTTGCCATTTATTTTATGTGTGATATTAAAAAAAATTGGAGCTTATGGTTTTGGGAGAAAAATAAAGAAAGATTAAAGTAAGCCAAAGAGTGGTGGGAAAATCGGGAGCTATACAAAAATAGGCCAAAAGAATGAAAGAGACAAAAAAATGGGAAAGATAAAACTCCTCACATGAGGTTAGTATGTATGTTCAGGTTGGTCAAGATAGTTGACCTACCTGAGTCTCCCATTTTGTGTTGAGGTGCAAAGTTCTATGTGCTTCTTAGGACAAATATTTGTTTTCTCTGATTTGAAAAATGAATTGAGGTATCTCTCCATTTATCTACAGTTATATTAACATTTTACTCTATGTGTCTCATAATCAGCAATTGCCACACTATAATTAAGGAATTTATATCATTTGTATAGCTTATAGGCATCCTATTCTAAAAAGTGTCTTGATGATATCCATCTTTATGTTTATTCTCGAGGAAGTTGGAATGACAAGCAGCAACAGCAACAACACCAACAATAATGATGACAAAAACACTATCTTTGCTGATGATTTTGTTTGCATCTTTTTTTATTTTTGAGATAGAAAAATGCAATGGTGGCATGCAAGGCTACTATCTTTATTTGTCATAAATATATCCTTTAGTTTTAAAATTGCCTGTTCCATTATGACCAATGCTCTGTTGTTCTGACTGGCTTTCTGTGATTGCTCTTTATAAGTAGATTTTTCGAATGCACTTATGTAAAACATACATCTTAGATATTCTTCTCAGAAAGAATACATTTTCTACACTTCCTTCAGTTATATTGCATTTCCACTCCTCAAACCTTGGCCATGATGTAATAGACAATATTGTCCTGTGCCTTGTCTGTTACCTTAATTGACATTTACCTATTCCTGAGAAGATCAATTGGGAAGACCACATTTCAAAAAATCAGCAGTGTGGGACTGGCAGATGGCTGTGTGCAAATTGTTCGACGAGCGTCTTGTGTGGCCAAGACAGTCACTTTATGAACGTTTGCTTGATGATGGTGTGCAGGTGTCACAAAGCCATTTCAAAAGGTTTCGTTATTCCTTTCTCTCTTGTAGACTTATCTCACCATTTAGGTCTTCTGATATGTTTGTCTTTCAACCGTTATGTTCTTCATTCATTCTGTTTCTTCTTTGGGCTTTGTTGATATGCTCAGGCTTTTTTTTAGAGCTGGATACTACTTCTCTACTGGACCCTTTGGTAAATTCTAGATCAGAAAAGGATATGATCCTCGTAAAGATGCCGAGTCACGAATGTGAGCACTAGCTACTCTGTTAATGTATTCACGTTGTTGCTTATTTGAAATCCATTATATGTTTGTGCTTTTCATCATTAAATCATTGGAAACATTAGGGCCTATTGCTTATGTTGTAGGCATTGCTTCTGATGTTTATTTTTTCAGCTGAAAATGTCAATGATAAGAAAGGCGTTCATTATTCATTCTTTGCGGAACCTATGAAGGACGAACTACTACAAAAGATATCATGAAATGCGAACTCTAATATCAAACATTGACAAAAATCTTTGAGGTTTATATTGCATCTTTCTGAACTATGTCAGATAAATGGTTTTTACTTCCCACTTTCGTCATCACACTACTGCTGTCACTTTAGGAAAGGAAGAGGTGAAATGCTAAAAATGACTTCAGTATATGGATAATACAGTGATGTGCTACTTAATTAGAAAGTGCAAATGAGATGGAAAAAAATATATTACTGAATGCCTTCTCAGATAAAGTTTGTAACTGAAACACATCCTCCAACACTGATAACAATCACATCTGCTATCTGGGCACTGCATTTTTGGATACGACCTGGTTGGTTTTTTGAATTCAGATGCAACAAACTGCCAACTTCAATCCTTTTGCTGACTTGGATGTCAGGGCAGCATATCTCTATGGCTGATAAACACTATATTCGTATCATTTTCTAGGGTTATTTCAGTGTTTATCATCATCGATTTTTATTGCTTTTGGCCCAATCTTATCACTAAATAGCAGATTATCTTCACATGAATACCTTTACAGGCTGCACCACAATTTTGCAGATATGCGCGACTAGGCGCACAATTCTTCGACAAAGGATAGCAAACAGGAGGCTCTTCAGAATTCATAACAGAAGCTGTGTCTACCAGCTGTGCCATAGCTGGCTGACCCAGCTTAAGCAAGTCCGCAGCTGTCTCAATTAGTTGTGTCGACACAGGAGCCACTTCACCTGTGTCACAGCCAGCTGACATAGCCATGCCTCAGATTGCAAGTCCACAACTGCCCTAGTCACCTGTGTCACAGCCAGCTGACACAGGAGCCACTTGACCAGCTGCTTCAGTCACCTGTGTCACAGCCAGCTGACACAGCCGTGCTTCAGATCGCCAAGTTCACAACTTTCCCAACCAGCTGTGTCACAGGCAGGTGACGCAGAGCTTCAATAAACAACCAGTAGTAAAAGAAAAGAACTTGAAGGGGTAAAGGGCAAAGTACCCAGGATATAAAAGGAGGTCTCCAGATCCAATAACGAGGGGGGTTTTATTTACGGAGGCTGGTTACGGGAGAGGTGAACGAGGAGAGAGGAAAGAAAGAAAGCTCGGCCAGAGATAGATCTTCCCAGTTTAAAACACTTTGCTTCTCCTGCTGGATTGCTGCTGAGCTTCATCAACCTCTCTCCGATCCTTGTTGTAATCTGAAAATATCTCTTTCCCAGTCTTGTTTCCTTGCTTTCTTTGCTGTGATATGTAGTCTGAGAACATCTCTTTCCCAGTCTTGTTTCCTTACTTTCTTTGTTGTGATATGTAGTCTGAGAACATCTCTTTCCCAGTCTTGTTTTCTTGCTTTCTTTGCTACGATATGTAAGCTGAGAACATCTCTTTCCCAGTCTTGTTTTCTTACTTTCTTTGATGAATCTTGCTTCTTTCCAATCTTAGTCAGTTGCTTGTTACATTGTCAGATTTATTGTTAGGCCTAGGAAATATCATCAAAACTGTTCCGTTTAGTTTAGCTTTAAGAACCTGTTTAATAACTATACTTCAATCCCTGTGGAAAGAACGACACTGCTATACAGCAAGAGATCATTTTGGCGCCGTTGCCGGGGATTGTCTATAGTTGTTGAGCATTAGTATCATAGACTAAGCTGTAGTAGTAGAACTAATTTATTAACAGTGTTCTTGTTTTCTGTTTTCTCAGTCGTTAACCTTCTGCTTCGGCTTATTAGGAAACTAACCCTTAACACGTGTTGTCTGTGCTTTAGAGTAGATAAGGACAATCTTTCGAACTGTAGGCTGCTGTTGAATGCAAACAAGAGCAAGAGGAAACCTCTTGTTGAGTGATTCCGAGCTTGGAAAGACACTTGCAGAAATCAGAGAAGAGCTAAGAGCAGCAAAGAAGAAAGAAATGGCAGAACCTCTACTCAGAGATCTCGGGATTCCCAACCATCAAAGTGCTGCAGCCAATGTTATTCAGCCTACTATACAAGCAAGCAATTTTGAGATCAAGCCAGCTCTCATCACCATGGTGCAACAGTCAAGATTTGGTGGCTCAGCATTGGAAGATCCTCATGAGCATATCACTCAGTTTCTGGAGTATTACAATACTATGAAGTTTAATGGAGTTCCACTAGAATCTATCAGGTTGTAATTGTTCCCATTCTCACCGCGTGACTCGGCAAAGGTGTGGCTGAATACTCTCCCTGCAAGTCAGAAGGATACATGGGAACATTGTTGCAAGCTTTCTTTGAGAAGTATTTTCCATCAATGAAAGCAGCAGCTTACATGGATCAGATCACAAGTTTCATGCAGTTTGATGAGGAAAGCTGTTTGATGCTTGGAACAGATACCAGAATTTAATCAGAATGTGCCCTTATCATGGATTGGAAAGATGGCTTGTTCTGCAGACATTTTATAAGGGATTGACACCTCAGACCAGATCATTTGTTGATTCTTCTGCAGGAGGAGGGATAATGAACAAGACACTTAATGAGGCATTCACACTTATTGAAAGCATAGCCACACATCATGTTCAGTGGCCGAGTGAAAGAGTAGTCACACCACAGAAGCCAGGAATGTATCAGCTGGATCCTCAAGATGCCTTGATTGCTAAAATTAATAACTTAACCCAATCAATGGCACAAATGCAAGCCAATAGTTGGAATAGTTCCTCAACCAGCACAGTCAGCTCAAGCTTGCAATGTGTGTGGAATTCAAGGACATTTGCATGGAGAGTGTTCTTACTTTTCTACTGCAGAGTCATCAGTCTAACCTATTTTAGAAGTGAATTATGCACAAGGACAAGGACCATTTTCTCAGAGCTACAATCCTCAATGGAGGCAGCATCCTAACTTGTCCTATAGAAACAACAACCAAGGCACTTCTGCATTTTCGTCGAACGCATCAAATCAAGGCTTCAAACCTCAACAACCAGCATTCCAGTAGCACAGGCAGCAGAGTGCTCAGTTAGAAGCAATCTTGGAGAAAGAAGTGAAAGAAACAAGTAGGGAGGTGAAAGAACTGAGGACTGAGCTAACTGGTATAAAAGACTACCTTCAGATGATGATGGAGACTATGGTCTTGACTAAACAGCAAGTCCCTACTGAGGCCAAACTTCCATCTCAAGTTGAAGCTAATCCAAAAGGGCATTGTGGGGCTATAACTACAAGATCAGGTAAAGTTGCCACACCTGTGCCACAGGCAGCAACCGTGCCACAGGCAGCACCTGTGTCACCGGTAACAAAAGGGGATGGCATAATGTCAACTCTGACCATTCCAGCTTCAATTGCTTATATACCGCCAGCTCTGAGAACACCAGTAGTGAGTCTTCCATGGACTGCTGAGCCAACTGATCAGAACGAGTCCACAAAAGAACAACCAGTTCAGGCTTTAGTCAATTTACAATCAGAGAAAGGAAAGTCAGTCACAGAAGCTTGTAACACATCCAAGGTTCCATTTCCAGAGAGATTGGGTAAATCAAGAGAAGATAAGCAGTTTGCAAAATTTCTTGAGAAAATGAAGGAAGTACAGATTACCATTCCTATTCTTGATGCAGTGACTCATATCCCAATGTATGCAAAATTCTTCAAGGAGTTAATCACCAAGAAGAGAAGCTTAGATGAGCCACAAATAGTGACAATGACAAAAGGGTGCAGTGCTATTATTCAGCACAAATTGCCTGAAAAGCTAAATGACCCTGGCAGCTTTTGCATCCCTTGCATTGTTGGACCAAAAAAATTCAATGCTCTCTGTGATTTGGGTTCCTCAGTGAGTGTCTTACCACTTTCAGTTTGTGAAATGCTGTCACTAGGTGAATTACAACCTATTGCCTTGACCTTGCAATTAGCAGATATGACTTTTAGGCACCCAGCAGAAATGCTATATGATATACCCATCATGGTTGACAAATTTGCCTATCCAGTAGATTTTGTGGTCCTAGCAATGGAAGATAATTCTGAAGCAGTCATTCTTGGGCGCCCATTTCTTGCAACTACTGGTGCTATCATTGATGTGAAGGGAGCTAAGCTTAAACTCTAATTTGGAGAAGAGGAGGTGATTTTTAACATGAAGCATCCAACACATATACCACAAGGCGCTGAGCAGTGTTTCAACCTTGATGTTATTGAGCAATGTGTTGCAGAAGTATATCAAGGAAGCCAAGAAATTATACAAACAGATGAAGTATGGACTGATCTCTATCAGAAAGATGTTCCTGCAGAATCAAGTTTAGTAGCACAAGTTGAAGTATTAGAAGATGAGCCTTCTGAGTGTGAGATTATTGCAAAACCACAGAAAATAGTTGAGATGAAACAACTGCCTCCTCATCTGAAATATCAATTCCTAGATTCAGAGAAATAATTCCCAGTGATTGTTAATGCTTCTCTCACAAAAGTTCAAGTGAATAGCTTGTTGGAAGTGCTAAGAAGATACAAATCAGTGATAGGATACTCAATTGAAGACATGATTGGAATAAGCTCAGATAAATGCACTCATAGAATTTATCTTGAAGATGGAAGTAGGCCAACCAGGGAACACCAAAGGAGATTGAATCCAACCTTGCAAGAAGTAGTTAAAAAGGAGATACTGAAACTATTATCTGCAGATATTATATACCCCATTTCAGATAGTGAATGGGTGAGCCCAATACACATTGTGCCAAAGAAAGGAGGGATGACAGTAGTTGAAAACGATCAAGGGAAGCTAATTCCAACAAGGACTGTTACAGGGTGGAGATGTGCACTGATTACAGAAAACTTAACAAGGCAACCAGAAAAGATCGTTTCCCACTTCCCTTCATAGACCAAATGTTAGAAAGATTGGCTTGCCATGAGTACTTCTGTTATTTGGATGGGTACTCAGGATTCTTGCAAATTCCTATACATCCTAATGATCAGGAGAAAACCACATTCACCTGTCCCTATGGCACATTTGCATATAGAAGGCTCCCTTTCGGCCTTTACAATGCACCAGAAACTTTTCAGATGTGTATGATGTCAATTTTTAGTGACCTGATAGAGAAAATCATGAAAGTCTTCATGGATGATTTCACAGTTTATGGGCATGATTTGAGGACTGTTTAAAGAACTTAGAGACTGTTCTGCAGCGCTGTAAGGAGCACAAACTTGTGTTAAACTGGGAGAAGTGTCATTTTCTAGCAAGGGAAGGAATAGTGCTTGGCCATCTTGTATCTGCCAGGGGCATTGAAGTAGACAAGGCAAAGGTAGAAGTGATAGCTCGGTTGCCGCCCCCAGTGAATGTCAAGGGAATCAGGAGTTTCTTGGGACATGCAGGATTTTATAGGCGCTTTATAAAAGACTTCTCAAAAATTGCAAAGCCATTGACTAATCTGCTGAATAATGATGTGCAATTTGTCTTTGGAGATGATTGCATGGAAGCCTTTTGCAAGCTCAAAGAAGCTTTAGTTACTGCTCCAATTGTGCAATCACCAAATTGGGAACTGCCATTTATTCTTATGTGTAATGCCAGTGATTATGCAATAGGAGCAGTACTTGGGCAGAAAAAGGAAAAATCACTTCATGTCATATATTATGCAAGCAAGACTCTTGAAGATCCACAAACAAAATACACAACCACTGAAAAGGAGCTCTTGGCTGTATTATATGCTTTTGACAAGTTCAGAGCTTATTTGATAAGAAATAAATGTATAGTTTATACTGATCATGCAGCCATTAAGTTTCTGTTGAGTAAAAAGGATGCCAAGCCAAGGCTGATTCGTTGGATACTTTTATTGCAAGAGTTTGATGTGGAAATAAGGGATAAGAAAGGAGTGGAAAACTTGGTTGCAGATCATCTATCCAGGATATCTAACCAAGAAATGACAGAAAGCAAGATTGACGATTCTCTGCCTGGAGAGCAACTTATGAAAGTCACACAGGTGGAAGGGAATGACACACAGGTGGATTTGCAGCTGTCTCAACCGCCTGTGTCACATGTGGTGACACAGGTGGAGAGGAAATCACCTTGGTATGCTGATTTAGTTAATTATCTTGTCTGCAACATCACACCTGAGGGATTGAATTATCAGAAAAAGAAAAAATTCCTGCATGATACCAAACAATACTATTGGGATGAGCCATACTTGTTCAAATTTTGCTCTGATGGCATTATGAGGCGCTGTATTCCAGAAGAGGAAATGAAAAGTGTCATATTTCATTACCATTCCTCCCCTTACGGTGGTCATGCCGGCACATCTAAAACTCAAGCAAAAGTGTTGCAAGCAGGGTTATATTGGCCAAGCATGTTCAAAGACATCAATAATTATGTAAGAGCTTGTGATGCATGTCAAAGAGTTGGAAAAATGTCCAGAAGGCATGAAATGCCTCAACAAAATATTTTGGAAGTAGAACTCTTTGATGTATGGGGGATTGACTATATAGGACCTCTGCCATCGTTAAAGGGGTATAAACACATACTTATTGCTGTGGATTATGTATCCAAATGGGTGGAGGCAGTACCCACTGTACATGCTGATTCTAAATCAGTATGCAAATTGTTCAGAGAAATCATATTCCCAAGGTTTGGTATCCCAAGGGTAGTCATAAGTGATGGAGGATCTCACTTTAACAATGCACAATTGTAGAAGCTCTTGGAAAAGTATGGTGTACACAATCATAGAGTAACCACTCCTTATCACCCTCAAGCAAATGGGCAGGTTGAATTGTCAAACAGGGAAATCAAGCAGATTCTTGAGAAGGTAGTCTCCAAGCCCAGAGGTGATTGGTCTACCCGGTTGCCAGATACATTGTGGGCCTACAGAACTGCTTACAAAACCCCCATTGGCATGTCACCATTTCGGCTAGTTTATGGCAAATCATGCCATCTCCCAGTTGAGCTTGAGCATAAAGCACAGTGGGCAATTAGGACTCTTAATATGGACATTAAGGCAGCTGGTCAGCACAGGAAGCTGCAGCTATGTGAGCTTGAGGAGTTGAGAAATGATGCATATGAAAGTTCAAGAATCTATAAAGAAAAGAAGAAAATCATTCATGACAAGCATATTTTGAGGCGTGAGTTCTACCCAGGGCAGAAAGTGCTAGTACATGATTCAAGGTTCCACTTGTTTCTTGGGAAGTTTAAGTCAAGATGGTATGGTCCTTGTGTTGTGAAGAGAGTTTTAGCCAATGGTGTAGTTGAGGTGGAAAGCCATGCACAAGGATTGTTTCTGGTCAATGGTCAGCGTCTGAAACATTACATCAACGGAGAACCAAATCCTGAGGAAGACTCTGAACCAATTCAGGAGGAGGAAAGAGTTAGCACAACTCTTGTTTCAAATCCAATCTAGTCCACATAGGAGGGTCGAGCTAAAGACCTAAAACAAGCGCTCCCAGGAGGCAACCTGGAAAATAAATTAATTTCTCCTTTTGTTTAGTCTAGGTGTGTTTGATGTTTGTTTTGTTTTGTTTGTTTTTGTAGAAATAAAATGGTCAATGCAAAACAGTAAGGACAAGGAAGATGGAGAACCTTCAGTTGTGCCAGCCCCCGGTGACACAGCCACTTCACACAGGGCCAAGTGAATTGATTCCAGTCACTGCGTCCCAACATTTATATCTCATGATTTGGAACACTTCACTGTTGTCTTGTTTCTAATGGTTAAATTCTGGCCAAGTGAGTTGTGTTGCAATACTTCGTTTGACATCTTTAAGTCAGCTCGTCTATAATGAAGTGCTTCAATCTTATACAAGTAAATTTTGCTATTCTTGATGCTCTGCAATATAAAAATATAAGTGAGTACTGCTTGTCAGAAACAGTTGAGGCTGGATGTCTAATTGCAATAATCTAAGAATTACTTCAGATTTCTTTTATTCTGCATAAGCAAATGTTGATCTATGTAGTTAGTCCAATATTGAGCTATGTAACTGAAACCATTAAGTAGGGTACCATGATCCTGGGATCGGTGGTAGCTGAAATAAAAAATGGCTTTGGTTATAGGTTCTAGCTGTCAATAAGCGGCATTGCCGTAGTTGTTTTCAATCCCACAAATAGTGACTTCTGTCACAGTTCTCAATAAGTGGCGCAGCCACATTGGATCTGAAACCGTCTAAATAAGTGACATTGTCACATTGTCTAATAAGTGGTACAAATACCATAGTGCTTTACTCTTTCTTTTTACAATTCAATAAACCAGAACCAAAGCTCATTACTGGACAGTCTACACAAATCTCATTTGACAGCTTATGATATTTGAAACCTTTAGTACATTTTATATTAGTGCAATTGTGATATTCAGAAGATTCTTGTTGAAGACAAGCAAGATTCAATTATGTCGGTATATTGCAGAGGAAATCAGGGTTGCAAGATACTCGTGCTAGCTAAGCTGTCAGGATGCATAATGCAATTTTCTTTTTGCCTGAGGACAAGTAAAAATCTAAGTGTGGGGGTGTGATAAACACTATATTTGTATCATTTCCCTGGGCTATTTCAGTGTTTATCATCATCGATTTTGATTGCTTTTGGCCCAATCTTATCGCTAAATAGCAGATTATCTTCACATGAATACCTTTACAGGCTGCACCACAATTTTGCAGATATGCGCGACTAGGCACACAATTCTTCGACAAAGGATAGCAAACAGGAGGCTCTTCAGAATTCATAACAGAAGCTGTGTCTACCAGTTGTGCCACAGCTGGCTGACCCAGCTTAAGCAAGTCCGCAGCTGTCTCAATTAGCTGTGTCGACACAGGAGCCACTTCACCAGCTGCTTCATTCACCTGTGTCACAGCCAGCCGACACAGCCATGCCTCAGATTGCAAGTCCACAACTGCCCTAGTCACCTGTGTCACAGCCAGCTGACACAGAAGCCACTTCACCAGCTGCTTCAGTCACCTGTGTCACAGCCAGCTGACACAGCCGTGCTTCAGATCGCCAAGTTCACAACTTTCCCAACCAGCTGTGTCACAGGCAGGTGACGTAGAGCTTCAATAAACAACCAGTAGTAAAAGAAAAGAACTTGAAGGGGTAAAGAGCAAAGTACCCAGGATATAAAAGGAGGTCTCTAGATCCAATAACGAGGGGGGTTTTTATTTACGGAGGCTAGTTACGGGAGAGGTGAACGAGGAGAGAGGAAAGGAAGAAAGCTCGGCCAGAGATAGATCTTCCCAGTCTAAAACACTTTGCTTCTCCTGCTGGATTGCTGCTGAGCTTCATCAACCTCTCTCCGATCCTTATTGTAATGTGAAAACATCTCTTTCCCAGTCTTGTTTCCTTGCTTTCTTTGCTGTGATATGTAGTCTGAGAACATCTCTTTCCCAGTCTTGTTTCCTTGCTTTCTTCGCTGTGATATGTAGTCTGAGAACATCTATTTCCCAGTCTTGTTTCCTTGCTTTCTTTGCTGTGATATGTAGTCTGAGAACATCTCTTTCCCAGTCTTATTTCCTTGCTTTCTTTGCTGTGATATGTAAGCTGAGAACATCTCTTTCCCAGTCTTGTTTCCTTGCTTTCTTTGATGAATCTTGCTTCTTTCCCAATCTTAGTCAGTTGCTTGTTACATTGTCAGATTTATTGTTAGGTCTAGGAAATATCATCAAAACTGTTCCTTTTAGTTTAGCTTTGAGAACCTGTTTAATAACTATACTTCAATCCCTGTGGAAAGAACGACACTGCTATACAGCAAGAGATCAATGGCCTGTCGTTTTGGTTCAACAATTGGTCTAGTCCAAGTTTAGTAGCATTGCTAGCAATCATGTTGTAACGCTACAGCCAAAGTAAGATGATACAAAAACAAATCCAATAAGCTAGCAGCCATGATCAAATCTACTTCCTAAAGCAATAGTTCATGTAACTAAAGATAGCATCTATCATATACTGAGAAAACCTTTCACTGAGGAGTTCCATATCCTGAAAATGAAAGTTCTTCCATCTATGAGTATTTGAAGGAACTTTGTCAAAATAATTCTATCACTTTGCAACCAAATGTTCAGACAACCAAGAGTAACCAACTCCTTAAACCAAAGACTTAGCACCAGGTCAGTAGTGATGCTTAAACAACATGAAACCTTAGTTTTCAGCAGTTACTATGACATTTCAACATTCCATCTGTTTTGTCATCGTAATAGAAAGGCTTGATTGAGTGCGCATGATTACTAGTTGGGCATGCTTGCTTTAATTACTTCTCAAGGGTTTCAATTGTACTTTTGCAAAAAAAAATCAAGTAGGGAAAACAGTGACGAGCTATGTTTGGAGCTCAGTTAGATACTTATGTTTCTATTGTGGTGCAGCAGACTTCGTGTATGAATTTTCTGGGCATACTACTGATAGTGAGCATATTTGCTGCCAACCCTATTTGTAGTTGGGTGAGACTTTGCAACAGACTCAATTATAATTATATAGGGAAACTCCCATAATGGTATGCAAAACAAAAAATATACACGGGACAGGAAACACCACCTGCACGTTTAGCTTGGACACCCAGTAAGTGTTGAATCTACGTTGCAGATCGCAAAATAAAACTGGCTTTGGCATATTTCTTCAAAGGGCCAGAGGAGAGAGAAGCCCCCTCAGCATCTTTAATAAAGAAAGGGTGAGGCTGCCCTGGTTGCAATCATGGAAGATCGAACCCGGGTGGTCTGCTCTCTCACCTGCATAGCTAGCCACCCAAGCTGCCGCTCAGTTCTCGCTTTGGCATATTTCTACCAAGGGTTTCTATTGAAATACTTTTGAAATGTATATGTAGTAGTGCATGTTCAACTTTGATTACTACCAAGGGCTTCTATTGAACTATGCTACATGGTGAACTATGTAATAATCCCAATGAGATGACCCAATATAACATGGTGAACATATGCTTAGTTCTTCACTTTCATTTGCATTGATCCAGTTGAACATTTATCAAGATGAATCTGCCCAAATATGTTTGGTTCCTCACTTTCATTTGACCAGATGATTGCATTGTCTGGTCTCTAGTGCCTATATCATTGTTTGTTTATAAACTTGGGTTGTGGATGATTGCATTCAAGTGTTTTAAGAGGGCCTTTACAATTGCTGTTTGTGCTTCTTCCATGCTTATACTTCTTTTTTTGGCACTGAAGATCTGAAAAGTGGTCAGAGATGTGCAAGCTTGAAAGGATGCCATCAAAGAGTTTCATCTTCCTACAATTATTTGAAATGAAGGACGACTTCATTCAAGCAGAAATTAGAAAACCTTCTCATCAATCAACTTGCTCAGTGAGTAACTAGAATAGTTGCTTTGAGGCTTTCATTTAGTCACTATCTACTTAGGCATTGTGTCTGAACTCTTTGTGGAAAGGAAGAACATAAAAAATGTATCAGCATAACATATTTAACCCGTATCTATCAGAGTGAATTAACTCTGTGGGGTACTTTTTGGATGAGTTCTGGCTTTCTGAGATCTAATGTTGATCTTCAGGACAGTTATCTCATGAGGTCCTTGTACATATCATTATAAGTATTCTGTTGAATGAAAATATCAGAGCCAGTTTGTGCTGCTGCAAGCAACGGCTTTTGTACTTTCTCTGGCACTTCTAATTTATGACAAGCTTATTCAACTTTGTTGTGATCATTATCTATGCAACAATCTTGATCCATAGCTTGTACCAACAGTTCGTTTGCACTGTATTGTATGCATAAATTAACTAATTCCCATCTAGCATTCGACAGGTTGGTTTTCTAAGCCAATGATTAAAACCTTGAGGTTGCAACTGAGCATAAGGTTCCTCTCGCTATGTCCTAATGAAGATGCCAAAAACCTTTTGAGGAATGCCCATGAACTTATTGAGAGGTCCAAGAAGCAGGAAGCCCTTTGCAGATCTGAGCAACTGAAAGAAAGAAAGGATGTCGCTGAAGGTTTATTCAGTTTCATCTTACTTCTTCATGCTAATCAAATGCATATTGTTCAATATGTATGGCCACTGGGCACTCTGCAGTCATAATCTATGTTTTGAGTTTCATGTTTTGTAGACCTCTTACTTACCTATGAGCAGTATAAATGTATTGCTGCTTGGATGGCTCAAAACAATTCTTGCTAAGCTAAAATGTGCTACTTGGATGGCTCAAAACATTTTTTATTAAGCTAATTTTATGCGGACGTGGATTTTATGAACCTAGATTCGTATGCACCTTCTGTAGGTTTGAGTATTTACGAACTTACAAAAATTCCCAAAAAATTCATAGTACTAGAACATGTTAGAATATTTGACATGCAAAAAATTGTACAATAGTACGATTGTATGAGCACTCTACAAAAAGGACAAAGAAGTAGGCTTACATTGCAAAAGTTGAGTACAAACTTGTCTTTTTTGTACAGTGCACATATTATCATATTTTTGAACAAATTTTTGTACACATATTCTAACTTGTTCTAGTACTATGAATTTTTTGGGGAATATTTAGAAATGCATGTATTATCATATTTTGGGGAATAACCATCTACCTATTTCCACTTCCCTATTTTATCGACGCCGGTTTTTGTACTTGTGTTTGTGGCATGCTACCAATTTAGGTCAGTCGGTAGCCCATCTGTTCGATGAGTATATGTGTGTTCTTCACAGAGAGATAATTAAGCACATCCGTGCTGGTTGTTAAATCCTATTTATTCTCCAGAAGCGCCTGCCAAACATACTGGATCTGAGGATCAAGTGGACCTGAACAACTCCGATAGTGAAGATGGGGATGACGAGGAAGAGGAAGATAAAGAGGAGTCAAATGGTTATGAGTCTCCACCTATGGTATGCCACTACTTGCACCAATTTCCTATATGTGTGTTGCAAAAACTAATCCTTTACTATATTATCTTTTGTAGGCAGAGGATGTTCATGATTTCAGCTTACGTGATTCCTGTATCCTTGATACAATCCACTGATCAATTTTGATTTCTCGAGGGGTGGAAGTACTACGTTGTGCTCCTTCCTCCCAACCTTGTGATCTGGTCCATTTTAGGATCTAAATTATTTTATTGGTGGTACTTTCTCTTAGCTAAAATTTTACTCTTTTTATATTTCATATTGATTAGGTTCATATTATGTCGTGTGAAATGAATGCTTTTCACACAATTATGGTGCACACATGGGGGTGATGCTGCATTGTCACTTGTTTTTCTCTCCTGGATGCATACGGCGGGGTAATAGAAAAAAATAAATATTATGTTGGTTAATAAAGCAAACAAATACTGCTTCAATCCAATCTTCCCATGGATGAGGTCCCAAATAGTCTTCCTATAACATTTATCAGACACATTTGTAGAAGGCCTTTCCACTGGATACCTTGAGGAGGTGTTGCACGGCTTTCCACTGAATGAAGATGGTCAGAATAAATTAGGTGATGCCCTTAATAATGCTGAAGCAAGTGATGGGGAGTTTGAAATTTTCGAACAGCCCAGTGATGATGAAGAGTATTCTGGTTAGTAGAGGGCTTCCTGGAGCTGTGGTAGACAAAAGTTCACTTGTATTTAAAAAACAATTATTTTTCTTAGTATATTATCTCTTTATGGTACATTCTTTAGAGCATAATTTAGGATTCCATAGTAGATTCTTTAGATATCTATGGGTTTCGATAAAGCTGTTCTTAGTTTAGATTCAAATGATGTTGGATATAATGACAAGCAAGTTAACTATAATAGTCTTCGCAGCTGAATCGTTTTATTACTCTGTATTTAAGCTGTTTAACCTTGTTTGAGTAATCAGTATTCCTATCACATGACTTGCTAGTTTTTATCCCACTCTTCTGAGTCGGCGTTTGCCGTTCTTTTTCCGCATTAAGGAGCTGCATCGCCTTTCTCTAATGTAATCCAGAGTCTCGAATATGGTTTGTTGTAGTCATTGCATCACTTGTTTACAGGCCATTCCATATTGTGTTCAACATTTTAGTTGGCTTAGTCAAGAGGCAACACTGAAGCTAAAGGATACTTTGATGTCTGTTTGCCAACGCCATGGTGTTCTCCAGCCTGGTGTAGCATGTCTTGTTGTACCCTATTGCAAAACCTGAAAAGCATGGTGGTTCCAATGAATATTTGCTAACATATTAAGATTCCGTCCAGAATGTGGGTAACTTTCTCGATTCTACGGGAATTAAATTGTTTTATGTGAAAATTCCTGATTCCTCTCTTGTATTCTAAACAGTGGCGCGGTAACCTACTGTTGTACCGTGCTGTACCGTTGTGTTTATAATGATGGTAGCTTGGCCGCTCCTTGCTGGGCTATTAGACAACTCATACATGTCCTTTTTCCTTTTTCTAACAGAAATTTCTAGTGGAAGTGTTTTTCTGGGGCAATATCAACTTGTTCTTTGTGGAACGAAGGCGGATGTGCTGCTACACAAGATCTCCAAATTGTGCCAGCGAGGCCTGTTCACAGCTACAAAAGTTGTGAAATTCATGAATCTACATAATTTCTTCAGTGCCATCAAGAGCTCCCAATTGTGCCAGCGAGGCTTGTTCACAGTCGCACAAGTTGTGCCTACAAACATTTACTCATGAAATCCTGAATCTACTTAAAATTTTCAGTGCCATCTAATCTGCAGGGGTTAGCCGTGCCAACTGGTCTGAATTCCTGGTATAAAAAAGGATCGCGGTAAATCCTCCTTGGCTACCTGGAAGTCTGGCATAGCGGTCGCATATTCTTAAGCAGTCTTGCGTTTTTGCTCAAGAGAATGTTGAGACATATATGTCATTGCGTAGCTTCCAGCTGCATCTCAATACACAGCGACCAACTTTGTTCATAGAGTCGCTAAACCACGAATGAGTTATGGGACAGAGTACCAGTAGAATGAACAAAAACGCATCTCCCGAGCCGCAAGAGGCGACCTAAAACCGTGGGCAATCACTTGCTCCTCCGGCCATCCTCCCATGCTGCCATTGGCAGCGGCAGTGGGGCCGCCTCGTTGTGTTACGCTCTTCTTGTTTTCCTCATGCGCGCCGCTTGTGCGCTGTAGTGCTACCGTCGTCCTCCCAGGGCAAGAGCCTGTCAGGTGCTGGTGGCTTGGCCTCCCGTGGGATGCTTCAGCTTTGGCCCGTACGGGTTTTGGTTTGCTGGGCCCGCAGCTGGCTTAGATCTGGCAACAAAGGCTACTGGATCTAGCAGGTTGGGCAGCTCTGACGGTGGTTGGTTAGTGTGCTGTGGTAAAGTGGCGTTTGGCACGGAGGTGAACGGCTTCGTGGCTCATCTTCAAAGGGGACAGCTCAGAGCTGCTTGAAAGCCGAGGCGGCGGCCCAGAAAGTGGTGAGATGGCCATAGCTAGTGGCTCTGCGTGGCATGGGCGGCGGGCCTGTTGGCTTAGTCTCGTGGAATGGTGGTGGCCTAGGCTGGTGGTGCGCATGCTTCGTCCTAGTGGCGAGGTGGTGTGGGTTGCGGCATTTTGGGCCATCGGTCTTGGGGCGGCCATCGTGGGCGGTGCGTTTCATGGTATACTGCCCTCTTATCACTGCTGGCCGGCGTGAGGCGGTGGGTTGGGTGTGGTGCGGGGCTCCGAGTGAAAGCCCTTCCCGGTTTCTTGCCAGTAATGCTCTTGGACGCTGTTCTCTTTTTGAAGGCATTGACGTGAAACCCTACCCCTTTCTCCACTGTTGGGATGTTCTCCAGGTGATCCAGATTGCTGGATCGAGCGACAGCGGTGTCTTCGGCATCGTGTCTTTCTTGTAGGCATCGCTTTGGTGCTCCTATCCCATGCTTGGCAGTTGGCACCATGCACGTCGACACTGGCTTGAGGTCAGTAGTGGTTGGAGTGGCCGCACGATGACACCCTCATGAAGTCAGAGTTGCCGTCTAGTGGTGGTGCTGGACCGATGATTCCGGGTCTTCGGGACTAGCTTGGCTTGACCTGCCTGGTGCATCTCGCTCTTCTCTTCGACGATGCTGGTGGCCACAAGGTTGGAGCTATGGCCTGCGTTCTGCTGTGATGATGCCACGTGATTGGCGGAGTTGCGGGGTGGTGCATGTTGGGCTGGCAGCACGATGATGGGGGCACTCGCTCTCTGCTGCTTTCTTTGGGCGAAGCCAGAGTCGTCAGAGCGAGTTACGATGGTGACACCGAGATTATCTCAAGTGAGGAGCTTATTGTTTGGCAAATTTTATGGGAAGATGTGTGAGTTCATAAAACACCGAGTACATGATTACACTAATTAGTAGCATTAGAAGGCATAAAGTGCCAAAAGAAAAATGAAATTTGTGATAGTAATTAGTGTGATCGTGTACTCGGTGTTTTATGAGCTCACATATTTTCTCGTGGATTTTGCCAAACAATAAGCTCCTCGCTTGAATGATAAGTAAACGTAATTAGCCAAGACCCATATATAAGCGGCCCTCTCACGGTTTCTAAGTCGACCGTAGACTCTTAGTCAATACAAAATTTAAAGTTTTTAACTTGCCAAATCTGATAATAACGTGAACTACGTGTGTTTTCCAACTCTTTTTTCTACAAATAAAGAATTTATCGTCTCTCAATCTCTGTATTGAAATAATACACATAGCTAACGTGAGTTTCCCAACTTGGAATGTTTGTTTTGCTCTTTGCAAAACCAAATATTATTTCTTTAACATCTTGCAGTCACACTAAAAGAAGAGCCCGTGATATGATGTAGCATCGATATATAGAGACTAAAAATGGAATGACTACATGTATGATCTTTTTCACTCTGATTTTGTTACGATCTATTTAGAGCATGATATCCTTGGCTTTGGCCTCGCACAAACTGACTTGATGAAAGGCAGATGTGATGAATCGTAATGCGATCGTACGTATAGCAGTGCTTGACCAAAAATGCTAAAACCTAGGGCACAATTACTGTAGAAACACGCAACGGTTACGTGCACCAAGTGTAAATACTGTGGTGCCGCATAATGGTTGACAAGGTCAAACGTAAACGTAAATCATCACTTGAAGAGTTGTGCCATGATCATTAAGGAAATAAATATCATTTGTTGCGGTTGACAAAACAATTCAATTTGTCCCCCAACTTTTTGTCATCATAAATCGATTCTCATAACAGTGACTACATCCTATGAACTAAATGGAGTTTGATTACATCATATGAAAGATGAACTAATGATCTATAGTACTTTTTTCAGAAGATTAGACTCAATGAAAATTTACCTTTGAAATTAAGTATAAGATGATCCATAGAAAAAGTTATTAAGGTTTTTAATCCTACAAATCAAATATCTATATAGAAAAAGTTCGTAAAGATTGTAATCATATGAAATTCCTTTGAACTAAAGCAGTGGCAGACTTAGGAATTGATAAATAGGGGGCTGGGTTGGACCAAGGGCTGCTGGGCTGTTTGGGGTTTAATATTTTAGGTCAAATACTATATACTTACTCCCTTATGCACTTGGGCTGGATTGATGCTATAGCCCTCCTAGCACTGGGTCTAGGGCTGCCCCTAAATTAAAGAACCCCTAAATAGTAATACACAAATAAAATCAACAAATAATTTTGAAAAAAATTAATTTATTTTTATCATGCTATCCGTAGCAGCAGACAAATCACTACACCGCTTCGACGAAAAAGACTTACTTCTAAGAACAATTTTTATAGTCGATTTCAGTATTACATAAAAAGAAGCAAACATAATATTTTGTATTGAACTTTTCTCAATCGATTAATTCCGCTTCTAAGTACCGCATTGACACAAGTATCTAAAATGTAAGATGCATAAGCATTGATTCCCACGTTAGATAGTGTCGCCTATAGGATGCACCAATTAACAACTTGACACTGAGAAGTATTGATGCGAGTTGTGGGCCAACAAGATTGAGGTTCTCTAGGACGAACCTGATAACGTGATTGTCCGAGCGTAATGATAGTGTTTAGAATTGAAATGTAGAACAGAATAGAAGCAACGTTTGGACACAATCAAATGTGATTCTTGTATTGATGCACTTGTGATTACAAGTATATATATGAGTACAAGGGATGGCAGTTGCTATTCCCAAAAGACATGTCCCTTTGAAGGGATGCGTCTCTTTGAGGAGACACAAGCGAACAGACGTGAAGGTGGAAGAGGTGTCTGTTGGGGAGGCAACCACCTGCGATTAATACAAGGAGAGATTATCCCATAATTAACACATGTTAATTAAACTCTAACACTCCCCCTTAATCTACACTTGTCCATATGTCATCATCATCTTAAATAGTGACTCCTCTAAAAACCCTGTGGGAAAAATGTGAGGAGTATAGTGTCCGATATGCCATTAAAACTCCTTCAAACCCAATGGTAAAATAAGGAGAAAATGATACATCATATAATGATTATTGCCTCATTTAACTCAATACGGGAAAACCCATAGAGCTTCAAGGACAATAAATATGTCGTATATACTTTCCTAAAAACCCCGGTGGGAAAAACGGAAAATATGACATGTAATCTCATGTTGATATTACCTCATTAAAAACCTTGATGAGAACCTAAAAAGTAAACTCATAAAGGGAAAAAGAGTGTAATATAATGCTTTGTACAGGAATAAGTCAGGAAAATACTCCCCCTGGTCGTTGCAAATCCCGAAGTCGTCGCATACCAATATCATGAACATATTTCTGGAATGTAGAAGTTGTAGAGACTTTGTGAATAAATCAACGAGGTTGTCGCATGATTTGACTTGCAAAATGTTTATTTCCCCGCTTTTCTGGAGCTCATGGGGGAAAAACAACTTAGGGGCAATATGCTTAGTGATATTGCTCTTGATGTATCATGTTTGTATCTGTGCAACACAAGCCGCATTATCTTCGTAGATAATGGTAGGTGATTCGATAGAACCAATTCCATATGACTGTTGTATGTGGTTTATCATTCTGCAAAGCCACACGCATTCGCGTGATGCCTCATATAATGAAATTATTTCAGAATGATTGGTAGATGTTGCCACAAGAGTCTGTTTTGAAGACTTCCATGATATGGCAGTTCCACCATGTAGGAACACAAAGCCGGTTTGTGATCTGGCATTATGGGGATCAGATAAATAGCCAGCATCTGTGTATCCAATCATATTGGAGTCCTGATTTCTCTGGAATTGAAAGAATAGGCCAAGATCCTTGGTGCCTTGGAGATATCGAAGGATATTCTTGACTCTCGACCAATGGCGTTTGGTGGGAGCTGCGCTGTGTCTAGCAAGTAGATTCACTGCAAAAGCAGGATCAGATCTCGTGCAATTTGCAAGATACATGAGCGCTCCAACGGCACTGAGATATGGAACCTCGGGTCCCAATATCTCTTCTCCATCATCTCTTGGTCTGAATGGATCTTTCTCTACGTCTAGAGAACGAACAACCATGGGAGTTTTAGATGGGTAGGATTTGTCCATATTGAATTTCTCTAATATTTTCTGGATATAGGCTTGGTGTACCATGATTCCTGAGGGAAGGTGCTCAAGTTGAAGACCTAAGCAAAATTTGGTTTTACCTAAATCCTTCATCTCAAATTCCGTCTTTAGGTGATTGCGTGCTTCATCAATATCTTGTGTGTTGCCAATGATGTTGAGATCATTGACGTACACAGAAATGATGCAAAATCCTGTAGAGGACCTTTTGATGAAGACACATGGGCAATCATCGCTGTTGGAGTAACCCTTTCGAAGAAGGAACTCACTGAGTCGGTTGTACCACATCCGTCCCGACTGCTTTAAGCCATATAATGACTTGTTCAGCTTTACACAGTACATGTTGCGTTTTGTGCTTGCATTCAGGACAGGGATTCCGTCAGGAACTTTCATGTAGATGTCCGAATCTAGTGACCCAAAGATATGCGATCATGACGTCCATCAACTGCATAGATAGATGACTTTGCACTGCCAGAGATATGAGATATCGGAAAGTGATTTCACTCATTACCAGAGAATATGTCTCATTGTAATCAATGCTGGGTCTCTGCGTAAACCCTTGTGCTACAAGCCTTGCTTTATATCTCACCACCTCGTTGTTCTCATTCCGTTTCCGGATAAAAACTCATTTGAATCCCATAGGGAAAACTTTGGGGGGTGTCGGTATTGCTTCAGTGAATACCTTTCTTTTATTAAGCGAGGCAATTTCCACTTGTATTGCATCCTTCCATTGAGGCCAGTCGGAGTGCTTTTGACACTCAACGATAGTCCTTGGATCATGATCATTGAGAAGGGTATTTGCAATTGTAGCAGAAAAATAAGTGTCGACAATCGTAGACTTACGGTTGAATGATTCTCCAGAATTGATATAGTTGGTGGTAATCTCCTGCACCCTTGATGACTCTTCGTGATTTCCCAATACGCGTGAGTCCGGGTGTTCCGATGGCCCAGCCAATGTGCGCAAACTGGAGCTGGGTTGTGAAGGTTGCCCTTTCAATGGGTGTGTGTCAACGTTGAGTTGACTTGCATTTACTGACTCCGAGGGTTTTCTCCTTGATTTCCTTTGTTGCTTGCGAGAAGCTGGTTCCGGGTCAAAAGCCGTACTACTCCCCCTCTTTTTAGGAACAGGGAGTTGAGTGGTTTTTATTGGTACCTCCACTCTTTCGGGCGCGTTTCTGGCCGGATTTAAGGACTTTGTAACACTATTTAGATCAGTAAATGAATCTGGCAGATTATTTGCAAGATGTTGCAAATTGATGATTTTTCAAACTTGGAGTTCGGTCTCTTGGGTACGTGGATCAGAGGATGAAATGCCTATGGCATTCCAATCAATTTCCGGGCATTCTTTCTGGTACTTGAAATCTCCCCCTAATGCCGGGAAATGTTCCTCATCGAATATGCAATCAGCGTGACGGGCTATAAATAGATCCCCAATAAGAGGTTCCAGGTACTTGATAATCGACGGCGATTTGTACCCCACATAGATCCCCAGTTTCCTGTGGGGGCCCATGGATGTCCGTTGTGGTGGTGAGATCAGGATGTACGTAGCACATCCGAACTTACGCAGATGGGAAATGCTAGGAGGATTTCCACGCACCAATTGCAGAGGGGAAGTACTGTGATATGCAGTAGGTCACAATTGTATTAAGTCAGCAACGTGTAAAACTGCGTGACCCCAACAAGAGGTTGGCAAGCTGCAATTCATTAGCAAAGGTCTTGCAATGAGTTTGATCCTCTTAATCAGTGATTCAGTCAAACCATTTTGTGTATGGACATATGGGACAGAGTGCTGAACTTCAATCCCTAGGGCCATGCAATAATCATTGAAAGCACGTGAGGAGAATTCGGCAGCATTGTCCATGCGAATTGTCTTAATTCGACTTTCTGGATAATGGGCTTGCAGCTTAATTACTTGCCTCATTATTTTGGCAAATGCATGGTTCCATGTGGACAGGAGGCACACGTGTGACCATCGTGTAGATACGTCAATGAGAACCATGAAATACCTAAAAGGTCCAGAGAATGGTTGGATAGGACCACAAATGTCTCCTTGAATGCGTTCGAGGAACTGAAGTGGTTCAGCTTGTATTTTGAGGTGCGAGGGCCTCAAAATTAGCTTTCTCGTGGCACAAGATGTGCACATGAAGTCTGATGATTGAGGGAATTTTGACTCAAGTAAATTATGACCAATGGAATTGCGAGTAATTTTTCTCATCATCCCGATCCCGGGATGGCCTAGGCGATCATGCCAGGTTTGGAATACGTTAACATTCTGAAAAATTACCTTGTATGCAACATGTTCTACGGGCTTGATGCATGTATAGTACAATCCAGACGATAGAGAAGGAATTCTTTCAAGTACTTGCTTGTCATATCCGTAATTTTTGGTGAAGAGTAGATACTCCTCTTTGTTGTCTTGATGGGTTTCAATGTGAAAACCATTTTTACGGATATCTCGATAACTAATTAGAGTACGTGACGAGTCGGGATATAGCAAAGCATCCTCGATTGCCACTTGTGTACCCCCTGGGAGAGTAAATATGGCACGTCCAGTGCCAACAATTACCATATCGCGTCCAGCGATAGTTAAAATATCTCCATTTATTTTTTCAAAGTTTTGAAATATTTTAACTCTCTTAGTATGGAGTTTGTGGTAGCACTGTCCACAAGGCATAATTCCTCTTCCATCGGATTATCCCCGTAGAGAACTATATATAAAAAAAGGTAAAGAATTTTCAATAAGAAAAATCTCATGTAAATACATAGTATACAATCTGATTTTATCATATGTGCTGATACAATATAAAAGTGACAGCAATACTTATGTTCTAATGACAACATCACAGATGGACATAAAATAAATAGATCACAAAGGAGATTGAGGGACTAGTCGAAGTCTCCAAACATATCGGTTAAGGCATACTCAACCATCATGTTCTCCGTGTCGGCAGGGTCCTCAGGTTGATGGAAAGTTATGGTGTTGCTGGGTCCGGGAGGAACGTCGTGCGAACTACCATCTCCATTGGCGCTGTCTGGATGAAGGTTGAAATTGGCTTCAAACCTTTTCCCTTGAGGTGCTTTGCGTCCCTGGGATTGTTGGTACAGAATAGCCAGATGCTTTGGGGTCTTGCACTTTCAGTGGGGTGCGTGTAGCACCCACATTTGTTGCAAAGTTTAGTTTTGTCATACTTAGGCTTTGCGGTGCCTTTCCCCTTGTCTAAGTTTCTAGGTTTCTTGTTCCTACTGCGCTTTCGCTTACCCTTAAAATTTGATGGTTTGCCCCTGAAAACACCATCAAATCTCTGTCCATTCGCAATATTCATATGAACTACAGGTAAAGGTTGTGCCCCAACTGGACGCTGAGAACCATTCTTAGCAAGTAGCTTATCATGCTTTTCAGCCTAAAGTAAGATATGAATGAGGTCGGAATAGACAGTGTAGTTGCGAGTGCGGTACTGCAGCTGGAGGATCCTATCTGAAGGGAGCATAGTGGATAAAGTTTTCTCTATCTTCTCCGCGTCAATAGGTTCCTTCCCGCAAAAGCGTAGTTTGGAGCTAATCTTATGAACCTCGTGATTGTACTCTCCAATGGACTTGAAATCCTGAAGACAGAGGTGCGTCCAATCATGGAGTGCTTCTGGCAGGACAACTGTCTTCTGCTGTTCATACCTCGTTTTGAGGGCCTAAAACAGGGTACTAGGAGATTCTTCCTCCAAGTACTCAGATTTGAGATCTGGGTGAATATGATGCCTAATGATGTATAAGGCGGCATAGTTTTGCTGTTCTGTCAGCAGCGTGGCTCCATCCGGTAGTAGAGTCTCCAGGGCCTGGATTGCACGCGTTATCCCACGGGACGCAAGACTGATCTTGATGTCCATGGCCCAGGTAGGGTAGTTGTGACCATTGAGAGCAAGCTCCTCAAATTCTTTTGCGGTCATCGTTTACCTACATGGGCAAACCAGAGATAATTAATTTACGTTCAGTAAATTAAAAACCATCATGGTTAATGTTGTAATGAACTTTGCAAAATTAATGAAAATTCCAAGAAGTTGGCTTGGAAACATTAGTGTGAATCTCAAATTTGCTAAGTATGACACATTGTAAGGAGTAAATCTCGCAGCACTAGGGAGTATAATCTGATGAAATCAATAGATACTCAAGTATAATCTGATAAAATCAGTAGATACTTATATACCTAATGCCACGCAGCACTAGGGAGTATACTCTGATGAAATCAATAGATACTCATATTCCTAATGCCATGTGTCATTACTTGATTGAAGAAAATCACTTTGAATTCTACAAATTAATTCTTGCTCGTATTAAGTCAAGATGACTTAATTAAGATGCATTAATTTTTGTTTGCATGAAACTAAAATCTCGAATGCAAATAGTGGACGCAATTAATCTCAACATGTAGAATAACATGGAAATATATTGCATCACACTTTGTTCTAGAATACAGAGTACTCTACAGAAATACAATACTGAAATTGAAATACTGCAATTAAAAGGGTCTAAAACAGAAGTAAAATACTACTAGAAACACTGTTAAAAGGACTAATCTGCGAAAAACGGGAAATATAGGATTTTTCTTAGCAAATTGGCCTGTGGGCTGCTGGTGAACCCAAATTGGCCCATGCCGAAATGGGCCTTATTGGCCCGGTAGTGGCCCACATGCAGCAAAGAGCCTCGCTGACCCTATAGAGGCTCATTCGGTCAAATAGGATAAAAGGGGGGGGCGGTTAGGGATTGCAATCTCCACCGGCTCCATCCCGATCCCCCCGACCCGGCGGCGGCGGCGGCCACCCGCCGGCCGGCCCCTTCACCGGCGACACGCAGAGGTGGCGGAGCCTCCGGCTTCTTCCTCGGACGAGGAGCCACCCGGGAGGGAGGCACCCGGGGCTACACCGTTGGCGAGGCCGAGGGCCGCCGGCCTCCAAGAGCCAGCGCGGGCGGCACGGATCAAGGACGACGCCGGGAACGACGCCACGAAGTGGCGGCGGGGAGCCGTTCGTGGATGCGGCGGGGGGTTGGCATCGGTGAGCGACGAGCTGCGGTGGAGGCCGAGCGGCGCGACTTCGGCGACCGGTGGTGAAGCGGGCGCCACCTCGACCGGGTCGACGATGGCGGGCTCCAGCGTGGGTGAGGGGCACGGGCCCCACCTGTGCACCTCACACCAGCCCGGCGGTGGCGGTACCGCAAGCACGGCTCGATGCCCTCATCGACGTGGAGCGACGGAGAGGCCGGTCCGGCGAGGATCTAGGCGGGCAGCGCCGGGGCGCCGTGGCGCTGCTGCTGACGACGACCAAACGAGCGGCGAGGACCAGCACCGTGGCGGCGCACGCCGCGGGAGAAGTGGCGGTGTCCATTGGGTCCACGGCGGCGACGGGCGACGAAGCGACAGCGACAGCGACGGCCGTACTCCCGGAGAAGGCAAAGGAACCGGGAGAAAAGACGTCCAGGCATTGCAGAAATGCTAACCTCTTTTTTCTTTCTCTGGTGATCTCTTCTTCTTCTCCTTTGATTCTTGCTCACGGTAGAAACGAAGCATGGCTGATAACGTGTTTAGAATTGAAATGTAGAACAGAATAGAAACAATGTTTGGACACAATCAAATTTGATTCTTGTATTGATGCACTTGTGATTACAAGTATATAAATGAGTACAAGGGATGTCAGTTGCTATTCCCAAAAGATATGTCCTTTTGAAGGGATGCGTCTCTTTGAGGAGACACAAGTGAACAGACGTGAAGGTTGGAAGAGGTGTCTGTTGGGGAGGCAACCGCCTGCGACTAATACAAGAGGAGATTATCCCATAATTAACACATGTTAATTAAACTCTAACAGATAGAAGGAGCAAAAGATGGGCGTAGTGTCGAGGCGCCACATAACGTGGTTAAAAGAGCAGACTTCCAGACGTCCGCACTATATTGTACTTGATTGCCTATCAATTGAAGCATGGAAGAGACACACGAGTAAAAGACAATGAGGCTTATGAACAAATAAGATTAAATCAATAAGAAAGGGTATACAGAATTTTTAGTTAAGTCCCTGATGTATTTCAGTGATTTATTTTATAGATTTAAAAGTCTATCACAATAACTCAAAGTAGGAGTAAGAATACCGAATAACTCACATGGAAATATTAAATCAATAACTAATATGCAAACAACATGTAATAACCTAGCGTGTAAATGTGTGGAACACCCTGTTAGGTTTTTTCATTTGTTCAGGAATGTTTGTGGGCAGTGGACTATTCTGATCCGTATGCATGACTAGAGCTTTTTCAATAGGCATGTTTTAGGCACGACTGTGAGTAGGGGTTGGGCGCATAAAGAACAAAAAGACATCTGCTAGATTTCTGTCGCGTGAAATGTTCTTTTCTATCGTCCTGTAGTGGCAGACAGCAAAGCCAATAGGTTAAAGCTTGTTTTCACTTAATTAGGGTTTGGGCTCATCAGATCCCCAATCATAGATGTAACAAGATTTTAGTGGAACCAGTGAAAAATAGAATCCTAACTTACTAGATTCCAGAGCACAACAAGCACAAACCGTCCGATTAAGCTGCTTATCAAAAAGCTGGAAATATATTATAGCTTTTCTACGTAAAGTTGCAAAACCTGGAAAATACTAGGGTGCGCCCGGGTGTTTGTGCTCCCAGGTGAGTCCGCCTGCTTACAAAATTTGAAAAGTTCGGGGAGGTGTTTCTTTTTCTCTCATTCCAGCTGGGTTACATAGATACATATTAACGTAGCTTAATATTGGGAATTTGGGATATGTGTGTGTATCTAGCTAGCTAGTTCCTCAGAAAAATGTACGGTATTATATGCATGTACAATGCATTAATACCATTTAGCACGAATCATGATGCACTCTAAATTTCCATCACATCCATCTTATCATGCGAGAGTATCCGGCAGCTGTATGTGGGAGATTAAATGCTGCATTTGCGTGTAGGGATCAAAATGGTGCGCTGTTGTGCAGCTTTCTCTCCTTGCGTGCAGTGCAGCTCATGCTTGCCTGCTTCCATTTTGTAATTGGGCTTGCATGCGTTGGCATCGTGTCGTCGTCTTCATCATTCCTTGCAGACTTGCTATGGGTTCGATCTGTGGGTATGCTGCATCGATTTGATCGACCCCGCCCTACAAGTGCTCGACCGGTGGCACATCGACTCGACCTCTTCTCATCCAGAGTCTAGAGAGAGAAGAGAGAGACGATTAACTGTCCCAGTGCATGCTTCCAATGTATACAGTGCTGCATCCTTGCAAATCCTTCGGTTTGATCTGTTGTGTCACTGCTACTAGTTTGCAGCCTAGTCATTAATACATAGAGTACTTCCTCCGTCCACAAATATAAGACATATACGTTTTTAAAATTTATCATTGACCACGAGTTTATTTAATAATATGTGGATTACATGATATAAAATTGATATTCTTGAATTCATATTAAAAAACACTTTTTAGTGGTATCAATTTTGTATCATGTAATCTACATATTATTAAATAAATTCTTAGTTAAATATAAATTTTAGAAGATGTGTGTGCTATATATTTGTAGTCGAAGGGAGTAGTTAATAACTTAATATGTCATGACCACACAATCATTTTAAAGCGCAGGGTTCTGCACGTACGAGCTCAACTTTCGTCTGATTGATGAGCCACGTGATGATCATTGCGCTCAAAAATCCCGGACATGAATGCAGGTGGTAAGTTGTAAAACGTGGTTGCTAAAAGCGTCAATGGTCAACCATATGTAACTCCTAGCTACCGACCAGGCCAGCTAAGCAAGCTAGCTCTTAGCCCAGCTACCCTCCACGCCCTCTATCCATATGGTTGACACAATGACATGCATCAAGATCATAAGAGCGAGCATGCGAGGGTATGCATTGCATATGTATTCTAAAACTTCGAACAACATTTACTGATCCTATACAAGCAATAGTAGCGCCAGCCATGCATCGGCACAAGTGAATGTACCAGCATGCAGTTAGTAGTTAATTACTAGTTATGAGCTACTCCATTACGTGCGTGCGTATACCACAACCCGAAGTACAAGCGCTCTAGCTAGCTTAGCTAGAGCAAACCTGCGCAAGCGTGTACGAACGTATGCGTGCTGTATGCAGATGCAGGTACGTCAAGTCGTCAAGTGCCGCGCGGCACTGTGAAATGGAGGTATCCATCCATGATCTATCCATATCAACAAGAAGGTAACGTGCCCCTGCCGCGCGCGCCTGGCGCGGTTAGTTGAGCAGCGAGCCGATGGAGCGCGTGAACATAAATGCGCACCGGCGCCTGTGCCGCGCGCGCGCACCTTCTCCTCGGCAACCAAATCGACGGGGGCATGCAAGCATGGCCGCATGGTCACTCCCGCTGGCTCACCCTGCTACAGGGTACGTACGCCTATCTGCGCATCAAATTGCAAAAGTCTTCGTGAGACGGGCCCCGTCTCTGCTCCACGGTCAGCTCGTGCGTACTCTCTTCCCCATCGCCTCTCGTTCTCGCTGGCTTTGACTCTGATAGTCTGAAATCGTCGCAGTTTAGACGCAACGTAGCTAGAGCTATCATCCTTCCCTAACTACCTACATTAACTCCACGCACATAGTACACTCTCTCCAATGTCCACACCACTTCATCGATAGGCTCAGGTGCTATATAAGCAAAGCAATGGGAAAATGGCAAATTTGCGAGTTGCAAATGCAGGTTTGGCCCCCCGCCGCGCGCAACCGCAGATCTGTCCCCGCGAAGCGCCGGGCACGCGACGCGTGGCAAATTCGCACTGCCGACCTGCGACGCCGGAAAATCGCGCCTCCGCCCCGCGAAGGGATTTCGTCGCGGACCAGGCCCCCGCGTCGCGGTCTCGGCCCGCGGGAACTACAGATCGCGGCCCCGGCCCGCGAGCACGCGGTGCATCGCGCGCTCGGCCCACGGGCACGCCACCTCGCGGCCTCGGCCCGCGGACACGCCAAACGCCGGTGACTCTGGCGTTTGGCCGAGGAATCCAAACGCCAGAGGTCATGGCGTTTTCTAACTGTTAGCCTAACACTGTAAAAGCTTTCTCGGCCCGTTATCAGTATGAGAAACCTTCATCGAGAGTGCCGTACACACAGGCGCTTTGTGACTCGGATACGAGCACAATATCTCGCACTCAGGCACTGCGCCGCGAAGTCAGAACTTGGTGCTGACCAAAAGGCCTAACCCCTCATGCCAAGTGGACTTCATGTTTCTCTGCGGCTCCAACTAAAATAGTCTATCTTAACAACATCCTCAGCAAACATTGAATAGAAAACTGCGAAATGCGATTAGAAACACTCCCCATGAGACGTTGAGGAGGATGGTGCAAACATAAACAAAACTGTCTCACAAACCCCAACAGTACAGCCATGCGCGTGAGTAGTAACATCATCTGCATGAGTTGCCGTGAGGATTAGAGGCCTACGTACTTTTAATTAGAGGCCTACGTACCTCCAGCTGGCCATGATGTGTAGGGCGAGCAGTCAATTAATTAATCAAAACATGATTTCTTCTGGTGTCGACGTGTTGGGAGTTTGGCTCAGTTAGCAAACGCCATGATCTCTGGCGTTTGGAGTCAGCAAACGCCATGACCTCTGGCGTTTGGGTTCCTCGACCAAACGCCAGAGTCACCGGCGTTTGGATGTCCGCGGGCCAAGGCCGCGAGGTGGCGTGTCCGCGGGCCGAACGCGCGAGGCACCGCATGCTCGCGGGCCGGGGCCGCAATCTGTGGTTCCCGCGGGCCGAGGCCGCGACGCGGGGGCCTGGTCCGCGACGAAATCCCTTCGTGGGGCGGAGGCGCGATTTTCCAGCGTCGCAGGTCGGCGGTGCGAATTTGCCATGCGTCGCGTGCCCGGCGCTTTGCGGGGACAGATCTGCGGTTGCGCGCGGCGGGGGGGCCAAACCTGCATTTGCAACTCGGGGGGGGCCAAATTTGCCATTTTCCGGCAAAGCAATGTCCTTCGCTTCAAGCATCGCAGCAGTAGCAGCAGCAGCATAATTTACTCCAGTAGCACGGTACCTACATAGCTAGCTTCTCATGGGGAGGGTGGCGAGGTGTGTGTGGGTCTTGGCGCTCACTGCATTGGCTGTTGCGCTTGTTCTTGGAGTGGCCGTGTGGCGTACCCGGTTTTAAAGCCGGATAAATCCTTGTGTTTATTGTGTTAGTCCCATAATCAGTGGCTAGCACACACAAGCAACTTGATAACATTGCCATACAATACCAAATCAATTACATAAATAACCGGCAAGGTTCTTAATTATACAAACACGGCCTATTGGTCAAATACAACAGCAGCGGAAATAAAACTCGTGGTAGATAGCCCATCAATATGCCAATCCATAGGCAACTGACTGGGGGTAAAATCATACGCTTCGAAGTCACTATCGCTATCTCCGGACTGATATTCTTCTTCTTTTGGCCAAATCAACAAGCCAGGTGAGTACACTAAATGTACTCGCAAGCCCTCCGCCGGGGAGTTTAACACGGATATATGTATGCAGGGGTATATCGAGAGTACAGCTCTAGCCTATGTCTCATGTCGTGTGAGAAAGTAAGTTTGCATTGAAAAATACGTAAATAGATGATAAAGCGATTTCTAAAAAAACTGCCTCGTTCCTTTCCGAGACCTTGCATTCCTTTAGCAGTTAGTCGTGTCTGCCTCCTTGCAGAACGATGTCCTACTTGATAGCCTCGCCTCTCGCCTAACTCGCGAAGACCTCAGAACCACTCCTCCCGTCTCGCTAGCGGGGAAAAATCCTCATGATATTCTGCGAACACGGCGGATCGCGTCCTTAAGCCCATAACCCATTTTGGTTTAGAAATTCAGGTCTACTATAGTGTGGCCCAACCAAGTTCGTCCATGACCGTGGACACGGCTATTCGAATAGTTTAACACTCTGCAGAGGTTGCACAGCTTTACCCACACGATGTAAGTCACCCTGGATATACTTTGCAACGTATACTGACAGGGATATTACAACGAGATGTTTCACCGGGATAATCCTAGCGACGAACCCGCCAGATGGACTTAACCAACTCTAGTTATTTCAACCTGCTCGCTTTAAGTAGAGGGGTGTTCCAGCTTTGTGGCAGAAGCAACCCCTTGACTCGCGAAACTCCCTCTACAGAGAACGACACCTCTCTTGCACTCTACAAACTGCCTACAGGTTCCTACACTAGTATTACACCGGGTAATAGGTCAAGTCCTTCCCACAAAGGACATGTGGACGTACGGTAAAACTTGGCCAAACGGCACCTTAGCTCGGTCCGTAAACGGACAGTGAGAACCATGTCGGGCATTACCTCGCATATAATACCCTTCCTGCTTTCCCCCTTCATTTTCGATCCGGATCCAAAACTTCTCCATTTCATTTTGGTTTTGAAAATCCTTTTTCGGAAAACATCCCAACCCACAGATGTTCCTATCTTCATACACCATTGGACACAACGATCCTTTCAAAGTTTTTCCACAAACGAATTTCCGGAGAATTCTCCTTTTATAAAACCCTAGTTTTGACCACTGCAGGGCTAAGCCATAATCTTCCCTAAGTTTCCCAGTATTATTTTTGGGATAAATAACCCCTAGGGCGACAAAGGATTCGTCGGCAAACTGGGGTTTCTACAACATAGGTATTAACTATACTACATAAAATAACGGGTCGTAGAGTATAGCATGCATGTTTCGTAAACAAAATTTTTCTTCCGAAATCATAGGATTCAACATGACCAAAGGTGAAGAGCTTGCCTGGCGAGTCTTGGTCCTGATCTTGAGATGGAGGTACCTCTGGATCTCCCTCGCGGACGTACGTCACCCCGTCAACTACACGGTAAGAGCGTCGAATAAATGATTATGCACGGAAGATCCACTTAAGAACCAAACAACATGTCATGACTACTGGATGCTTGTGACATGGTGGTTTAGATACTTCTTATTAAAAAGGGATTCAGTTGAGATTTTATTGAGCTAGGATTTAGAGTTTTCGAGAAGGCATGCGCTCCTAGCAGCGCTAGGGTTTCGGGGTGTTTTGATTTACCCCGTGATTTAAGGTTCAGAAAGTATTAGACCTGGTCATACATGTTGGAATTACGTCCACGGTGCTCTGGTCCTCGTCTAGGTTTTTAGCTATACCACATGAAATGATGATACCTTCCTCGGAAGCTAACCTAAGTCTAGTGATTCTTATCCGAGGGTTAGTTCGGACTCTTAGTTTCTTTAGGTTATGGGGTTCTGCAGTATTTCAGAGTATTTTGTTTTCGTATCTTGAATATTCTAGAATTTAACTTAAATACTTAGAATCCTTTTTAAGTATATTGAAATACGACCATTACCTTTACTATTCAATCCTATTGTTTTATGACAACTCAATCCTACGAGTATTTGAATACAGAGGGTGATACGCATGTCCTGCTACTGGTGGATTAGGTTAGGAAATTTTAAAACTATATCCAAAAACTTTTCCCCATTTAAAGAATTTAGATTTAAACCAATTCCTTAAGCTATTATCTGTTTCTATTTAAACAGCTTCAAATTTTTAAATTATGTTTGAATCAAAAGATTCTAAATAATTTTAGCTTCCTGGAACCAGAAGAAATCTTTGAAAAACCGGTTTTAAACCTACTGAATTGAGCGAACCAGAGACCATGGGTTTGCTTAAAAGTAAAACCGGGCTACGCCCTAAACCAGGTGGGCCTGGCGGGGAAAACGGGCCCACCTGAATGTGGCTTGGGGCTAGACTCGGTGCGCATCTGCTCGGATTGAGCTCAGAAAAGAAGGGGCGCCTACCTGTCGGTGGCGTGGGGAAGGGACACACGGGTGCGTTGCTTACCTCTCGAGCGGGCCTACCGGTCAGCCGCACTGAGATGGTCTGTCGCTCGCTGGGACGCCGGGACGGTGATGGGCAGCACACCGGTGAAAAATTTTGGGGAAAACGGCGGTGGTGGAGCTTAGGGAAAATTGAGAATAGATTTGGGAGGAGGAAGCGGTGGGGAGTTGAGTGGTGAGGTCAGTTCCATCTCCTGCTGCTCGGGTTGCTCGACATTTCTAGAAGGGCGGCAGTAGCTTGGTGGTGCAGCCGGGGAGAAAAACGGGGAGGTTGGGGAGCAATTAGTGGCTGTTCGGGGCTCAGAGAGGGAAAGAGGAGTGGCGTGGAGTGAAGAGGAGCTCTGGAGCAGCTTTTATAGGGAGCTCGGCAATAGGCAGCGTGAGGCAGCCGTCGGACCGACTTGTGGGTGGCGACGGGACTTGTCCAGGCTGACCAGTGTGAGGCAGAAGATGAGGAGGGGCCGGGGAGGCGCCGTGGCGGCCTATGGCTTGAAGGGCGGTGCTGCGACGGCGCTTTGCCCGCTGATGCCAGCGACGGCATGCCAATACGTGCACTATGCAGCGCTGGAGCGCGGCCAGGGCGTGCTCTAGCTGGCATGAGGTGTCGAGGGAGCATCCCGAGATGGTGTGGCATGCATAGCAGTGTCAGGGGGTTTTGCGAGAGGTGGACGAAGTGTTACAGGGAAGTTAGCCACCGACGCTACAGAAGAATGTGTTATGCCATGAGTGCCGAAGTGTGCGTCGATTGCGTTTATTCAGATGGAGACAAAAAGGACATCTCTAAACAGGGGATCAAGGACATACACGTGTGCACCGCCTAGAATAGAGGTCCTGAGAAAAATCTGGGGTCATTTGGTCAAAGGTTGGTTCTTGACTTCATGCGAGAGATAAAAGAAGGCAAGGTGTTCGATGCTGGCCATTCCTAATTCTTGAACATGACATACCCATATTTTTGTATATTCAGTGTTCTGGTACCATAGAGAGTAAGGTGTGATTTTATGGGAATTTTTTCGAGTTCATTTTAATTGGGTTGCAGTTCAAGGTGATGTTTAGCTCCCGATTCAAATTCAAATGCATTTAAAAAAACTGGACTACCACTTTTTATTTTATAATTAAGTGTGAAATGGTTTTAGGGGACTCCTGGAATTTTTGGATGAGGGATAACACATGTGATATACATTTTAGGGTTTTCTATCCGAAGGAAATTAATTGAGAGGATGCATTGCGAGGCCGGTTTCTAGGGTTTCAGTGACGGCAACATGTATACGGGCTATGTGGTGGCATAGAGACCTATATATCTTGTGGTGGAAATACTACTTTGTGAAATGCCGCTAGGGTTTGCCTGATTATACGCATATAGGATGTGCATGTCGGGTTATGATTTCATGCACATGTGATAATGACATGCTTCAAAGGTTTTAGAAAACCAGGGCGTGACAGGCTGCCGAGGCGCGGGTCTTGGAGAAGCAGAATTTGGGCGATGGAGGAGGCTTTGGTGGTGGCGGCGGTGCAGGAGGAGGGCTTGGTGGAGGTCTTGGTCATGGTGGAGGCCTTGGCGGTGGGTTCGGAGGTTGTAAAGGAGGCGGTCTAGGGGGAGGTGGTGGTCTTGGCGGAGGTGGTGGGTTTGGTAGTGGTGCGGGTGGTGGGCTCGGTGGAGGGCTTGGCCATGGCGGTGGTCTTGGTGGAGGCGGAGGGTGGTGGCGGCGGGCTAGGCGGCGGAGCCGGTGGTGGTCTTGGTGGTGGAGCTAGAGGTGGTCTCGGTGGTAGTGCTAGAGGAGGTGGTGACCTGGGCGGTGGTGCAGGAGGCGGTCTCGGTGGTGGTGCAGGTGGAGGAGGCGGACTCAGTGGCGGTGCTGGAGGAGGTGGTGGCCTGGGCGGTGGTGCTGGAGGTTGTCTTGGTGGTGGTGCAGGTGGAGGAGGTGGAGGAGGTGGAGGAGGTGGCGGTGCGGGAGGAGGTGGTGGCTTGGGTGCTGGAAGTGGCTGGGGTTTTGGAGGAGGCGATGACATCGGTGGAGAGCTCTAAGAAGTATGCCTGCACGTAATAATCCGTTCGTAACTTCGTACCAAAACGTACTTAGTTGCATTATACTAGATGAATATATATGATTTATTAAGCTTGAGGACATGTATGTTTAAATTTTGATGATTTCGTTAATCGTGTGTTTACGATTGCTTATTCATCATCTTCGTAAAGGAATAAAGTGGTTGAGTCGTTAAGTATGTCGACGTTAGCAATTCTCTATGCGATTTACTGAAGGCTCGACCAGTGTCTACATACCAAACTGTTATCCCAGTGAATGCACCTACAGTGCACTAACGACTTTAGTGTGATCGTTGTGTAGACGAGGAATCGATACTAGTTTCAAACCATTTGTATCCACTGTCCATCTGGCCATCGTCTGGTGCATGCCGCTTTTCCCCCCAGTGTGTAGGAGCTAGAATGGTAACCTGTCGCGTCAAGACCAGGAACTACTCGTCTTCACTCTATGGCAGAGCACTGTGCTTCTCTGCCTTCGTATATGCATAGGCAGACGATGCGAATCATGTTGGTACCGGCTGGTAGAGATCACTTCGTGACTGATTCGTTGAATTTCTACTGATCAATATTGTCGTGATAGATGAGAAATTGTAAGACGACCCTAATCTATTCTGGACAATTCATTCCTTTCAATCTAAAGGTCTAAATTGAACAAAGTATTATTAGTTTTACATTTGGATATTTACATAGAAGGAAACAATGCATTTGAAAAGCACCACTTGAAAATATAAAAGCATATTGCTATGTACTCCTACCATATTGGCACTATGTGAATGAAAGGAAGTTAAAAATTAGGTAATAATATTGTAACACGAGGGGAGCAACATTCTCGATCCGGTCAGAACAATAATTTTGTGACGTGGTTATATTTTTGTGACATGACAACAATTTAAGTGTAACATGTCACCAATTTGATGTGTCATCTTTTTTCTGGCAGCTTGAAGAAAAAAAATCTTGTAAGATGATTATTCGGTAATATGACAACATTTGCTATACATTTTGCTTCTAATGTGACAACAATCTTTTGAACAGATAAATTACACCAAGAAAATATCATATAACCTGAAAATATATCTAAACAGTCAAGACATAACTTGTGATGTTTAGGTAATTGAAAGATAAGAAAACTTCAGACCACTCACATTAGCAACACCAATTGAATATTGACTATGTCATGTATTTTCATCAGTGGCTATAAAATATAGCCCATCAGTCCATCACGTACAGACGTACTCAAAAAGTGAATGCAACACAATACCTATTAATCCTAACACGTATGCAAGCACTTGGTCCATCATTTACTCTCCCTGATCATTTCTACACCCCGTATCATTTCTTTCCTTGCGTGGAGTAAGAAAAACCCGCAAAGAAGGCAACCTGGTTAGCTGAAAAAAAAACAAATAGCTACCCAAACAATCAATAGTTCATATTTGTCTACTGCACTTATTCCTATGTGGTACTCCCTCCGTCCTAAAATGTAAGGTATATTTTGTTTCGTTAAGATAAGCCTTTTAACCAGCAATTACTCTATTAATATGTGGTTTACGTGATATAAAGTCATAATCATAAGTAAATACTATTGAATGCAAATCTATTGACATCAATCTTATGTCACATAAACTATATACTCATAGAGTAATTATTAGTCAAAGTCTTGTCTTAACCAAACAAAATACGCCTTACATTTTGGGACGGAGAGAGTAGATTGGAACGTCTTACAGTTACTGCTAACTGCTAGTGCTCTCTGAGTCATTATGTCGTGATAATCGCTGGAACTTACGGTGGTACTGCACTGTATATTGGCCCCTTCTTTTCAGCTTAGATTTGTGTTAAATCGTTTTAAGCTTAACTGATCACAGGAGTTTCGATGGAAGGAAGTCCTGATAAACTGCGACCCTTTTCTTTTCGGCTTGTGAGATGTGAGCTTATTTCCTGTAATGAATGGTGCAATATTTGTAATACCCTTGGAATTGTTTGTGCCCTGAATATTTGCATACATGCATCTGAATTTGTTTGCATAAACCAAAAAAGCATATATGCATCACAATATATAACAAACATTTACAAAGCATTCACACTTCTATGCCCAGATTGGATCTAGATTTCAAAGAGGACAAAAATGTTTTGCTAAATTAAATGTCTACTAGAAAACACAAGCAGGAGGTGGCGGGGGAGGGGGAGGTAGCCGGGCGGCACCGCGCAATGGAGGAGAGGGGAGGCTTGGCCGGCGACCTTGGAGAGGAAGAGGTAGCGGTCCGGCGGAGGAGGGAGCTCGAGCGGTGAGTGATGGAACTCCGGTGGCTACGACCTTAGCGACCTTAGGTCAGCCAAAGGAGTAGCCGGAGGAGCGGGACAATGACGGCTGCGGGCAGACGACTTCGGGATTCGGAGCGGCGACGGGGAGAGAGAGGTGGCTGCTTTGGCGAGATCTAGGCTGGAGGCGGGTGCGGGCTGGCGATGAGGCGGGCGGTTGCGGCGGCGGGGGAGGATCGGGGACACCATAGGGAGCTCCGGGAGGAGAAGGGCAGGCCAGAGAGGTTGAAGATGGGAGCTGTTGGGCCGGCAAGGAAAGAGGAGGGCAGGCGCTGGCAGTGGGGGCGGACGCGTCTCGGGAGATAGGAGGAGGATGGGGCCGGTGGGGGCAAGATATGGGCTGGGGCAACGGATTTGGTGGCGGGGGGGGAAGGAGGGCGGGCGCTGACGGCAGGGGAGGAGGAGTGCAGATGCTGCCGGCGGGGACGGGCGCTAGCGGCGGGGTGCAAAAGAGAGGAGAAAGCGTCTGGGGGATTGGAAGGTGAAGGCACACAGTAGTAGTTTCTTCTAATTTTTCACTAAGCTGGAGGGCAGTTTTAAAACGCTGAGGACCATAAGCTCGGAAAGTCACCTCTTCCTTACTTTCTGCTATCAATAGGAGTTTGGGAGGACTTAACCTCAGTGTTGCCTTTTCTTCTTGATTTGTCGTTTCTTAGAGCTATAAGCTAGCTAGAAAGTCAAAAAGAAGATCTCATCCTACGTGGAAGTAAAAATGAACGAGAATAAAGGAAGGGAGAGAAACATTGTTGGTTTTCTCTAAGACAGTTATACGAGGACAAGCAACCACGTACCGGTGGTCATTCTTTGTGAACATGTGATTGATTCTCTTCGGAGTTTCATTTATTTTGAGGAATGTGTCTATGCACCAGCTGACTGAGATTTAAGACATTCTCTACCATTAGATGGAGATCTAACGACTCATGTGTAGGGACGGAGCCAAAATTTAGGCATGACTAGGTCAAGAGGACAATGACTATACAAAAGATTTAATATATCAAATCTTAAGGATACAATTGATATCAAAGCATAGCAATATATGTTTGGCAATACAAAAGAAAGCTATATTTCAATAAGTTTAAATTTAGTTGTACGACTATCAAGCTTGTTGAATAAGTTGATAATCTCATCAGAGGTGACCTTTTGCAGCGATTGGCTTGTAAAAGGAATTTATTGTTGCTATCTTCCTCCCTATTCTCGAACCATAACAAAATTGGGGAAAAATATACGATAAATTAGATTTCTAATTTTACCACATCTAATTAATAATTAATCTTTTGTCTTCTATGTAAATGTATCATATACTAGTAAGACATGTAGTCGATTAATAAAATTGTACTATAAACTACTAATAGTAGTATGTATATAGGTATACTTGCAGATCAATTTGAGTTCTTGATCAGGTCTAGCAGCGGTGATCGCTGGACGACGACGCTACAACAGGATCGACGGAGCGATAGCCAGCTAGTAGTGTGACAATGCCCTACTTTAACATCGCTTGCAAGTCATGCACTACTACAGAATTCATTTAACGGGACGTCCCTGTACAGACGGTTTTTTGAAGCCGTCTGTACAAATAGTATCACAGACGGTTCTAAACGAAAACCGTCTGAGAAAATGAATACAAACGGTTCCCAACAAACGGGACGCTACAGTACAGACGGTTCCAATTTGGAACCGTCTGTACAAATAGCACAGACGGGTCCAAACTGGAACCGTCTGTACAAATCAAACAGTACAGACGGTTCTAAACTGGAACCGTCTGTACAAATCAAACAGTACAGACGGTTGTAAGTTTGAAACAGTCTGTACAAATCTATAAACAGTACAGACGGTTCTAAACTTGGAACCGTCTGTACAAATCGAACAGTACAGACGGTTCCAAACTGGAACCGTCTGTACAAATAGATGAAGCAAGGTTTGTTGATCTCTGCTGCCGCGGCAGGAAAGTGGCAGCGTCGGGGAGGGAGTTTGACAGTTCCGATTGTCAAACGGTTTTCACGGCTATGAGCGGGAGGCCAAACTCTACGTCTCCAGAAATTTTGAGCCAATTCCGAGAAATTCGACGAAACGACTAGTGGAAATCCCGACCCGAAATCGAAGATTTTGAAAACGGCGCCCGGACGAAATTGCTCGGCAGAAGCTGGGATCAAGGTAGAAAGCAAGTCCTCAACTCAAGCTAACTAGGAAAACAAGAATCACCCAATTCGGAGTCCGGGTGAAGGAGGTATGCCCTCCGCAAGATCAAAAAAAGTAACGGAAAAATTTCCGAAGCCAAAAAGTCCTACTTAGAAGCTGAATTTCGAGGGTCAAGATGGGTACAAGCGTATACACGTGTATTTTTTTCAGATGCGTGTCGTCGTTAGCTTCGATTTGAGTGGTCGTGGACCCAAAACGGACTTCGTATAAGAAAGTTATGACTGTTTTACTAAAACCTCTCAAACTAGAGTTAAATTTCGACTCAAACTAGCACTTGGAGCTACAGCACAGACGGCTCCAATTTGAAACCGTCTGTACAAATAGCACAGACGGGTCCAAACTGGAACCGTCTGTACAAATCGAACAGTCCAAACGGTTCTCAGTTTGGAACCGTCTGTGCTATTTGTACAGACGGTTCTCAGTTTGGAACCGTCTGGACTAGAAGCGTCCCGCTTAGTCGTAGGTATAAGTTAAGAAGAAAGCCATCTCATATGTATCGCATACTCAGACTAGATCAGCTGACAACTCCCCTTGTTGGACAACACGAGGTTGCGGGATCGAAACCCGCTGGAAGCATATTGTGCGATTTAATTCAAGCGGTTGGATGAGACTGCGCGGACGGCGGGATGAGACTGGGCACATGGCGTGATGAGGGGTTATATTTTTGAACCGTCTGTATCTGTACAAATCGATTAGTACAGACGGTTCCAAATTAGAACCGTCTGTTAGACGATTCTAGTACAGACGGTTCTAGTTTGGAACCGTCTGTACAAAACTGATTTGTACAGACTGTTTCATCCAGACGGTTCGGAAAACCGTCCCGCATGGGAGTTCCGAACCGCCTGGACAAATGATTTCTCTAGTAGTGATGACAGCGATCTGATCGAGCTGGGATGAGACCTAACGCCTATAATTATATCTTATCTAATTGCCGATGGTGTATAATGTCTCATACAAAAGACATGGAAGTACTGGACCTTCGGTGCACTGGAACCGAGAAGTAGCAACTAGCAATTAGCCAACTAATACTACCTTTCTTTTTTTATAGCAAACTAGTTAGTACACTTAATAGTACTAATACCTTTTGATAATCCACGAGGGAGCCCAATCGGGGGGGTTGCCTCCGCTCGCCCTCCTTGTCTCCGCCTCCGCTCACATTACTCCGTTTGCTTCTTATATAAACTCACCTTTTCATAATAGAAAAAATATCACATACAAATATATTTTGTGCAACACAATTTTGCTAAAATCGCACTCAATTTTCCTTCACTGGCTTCCTCGAAACCTCTGACAGCCAAACTTGCCAGATAACTGCTTTCGCATCTCATCGGCAAAAGAAAGCACTAATTAGAGAGATGAGAGAAACCAATCAATATCTAAGGCAATGGGAAGGGGAGGGACTTACCGATGGTGGCGCTCACCCGAGGGGCTGGTGATGGAGGCCGTGCTTGCCCTTGTCACATTGGCCGGATCCAAACATGTCTAGTCGTTGGACCTCCTGGAAGGCCAGGCCTCAACCTTGCGATGTCGGGGACGAGAGCAGTGGGGATCTGGATCTAGCTGTTGTCACCTTGCGAAGGGGAAGGACTTGCCGGGCGCTACTACTGCCACTACTTCTGTCGACGCCACTGTTGCTCAAGCAGTAGCGCTAGGGAGGGTAGACCGTGGACAGCGCAGTGGAGTTGATGGGGGCTGGCACGGTGGAGATTTAGTAGGGAGCGTGGTGGAGGATGAGAAGGAAGAGGAGGGGGGAGGCCGTGGGAAGTGGAGGAAGGGGTGGATCACGATATGTGAGAGGAAGGGGTGGGCGGCGGGGTTTGGGGGAGAGGTGGCGTAGAAATAGTAGGTTTAGGGGGGGTGTTTGGGACAGCTCCAGCTCCATGGATTTGGTGGAGCTGGGTTTTAATAGCTTCACGGATTTGTGGAGCTGGAGCTGAGGGTACATCGAAGATGGTTAGAAGTCATATTTTATTGATATTGTATACTAAAAAGGATATATAAACCACTTTATTTTAGTTTTTAATCTTCAAATCTAATGTGGAGCTAGGAGCTGGAGCTGTCCCAAACACCCCCTTAGTGTAGTTGAGTTATATATGTGGTGGGTGATGTTGTTGGGCCTATATGGGCCATTCAGATCACAGATGGTTTGGTCTGAAAAATGGTTTGTGATAGCTCACGTAACATAGATGGTTTTATTTAAAAAATCCGTCTGTGATGTGTTGCGCGACATCACAAACCAATTTTTAAAATAAAATCATTTTGTGATCACCAAGTTTATCACAGATGAATATTTCAAAAAACCGTTTGTAATGTCTATTTTGGCGAAAACCGTCTATGATGAAGCTAATCACACACGATTTCGACCACTCGTCTATGATAAGCCGTTTGTGATGACCCGATCTGTACTAGTGTGAAGGCCATGGCGGTGATGCGCGGGTGGGTTTAGTGGTGGCACCGGTGAAGGTGGATGTCTTGGTGGTGGTGCCGAAGGTGGTGTGATTGAAGATGGAGGGCTCGATGGTGATGTAGGAGATGTGCTTGGTGGTGGTGTTGGCAAAGATACTGGTGTTGGAGGTGTGCATGGCAGTTGTGCTAGTGGAGGTGTGGGAGGTGTTGGCCCAGGTCAGGGTGGAGGTATCGGCAGTGGTGTAGGTGTGGGAGGTGAGCTTTGTGGTGGCATTGGTGGAGGCAGAGGTCTTGTTGGTGGTGCCGGAGGTGGAATAGGTGAAAGAGGAGGGCTTGGTGGTGGTGCTGAAGGTGGTGTGCTTGAAGGCGCATGGCTTGGTGGTGTGTAGGAGGTGGGCTTGGTGGTGGCGCCGGTAGAGATTGTAGTGTTGGAGGTGTGCATGGCAGTTGTGCTCGTGGAGACGTGGGAGGTGTTGGCATAGGCCAAGTGGAGGTATCGATAGTGGTACAGGTGTGAAAGGTGGGGTTGATGGTGACACTAGTGAGGGTAGAGGTCTTATTGGTGATATCGGAGGTGGAACAGGTGAAACGGAAGGTTTAATATGTGGTGTAGAAGGTGGGTTTAGCAGTGAAGCCAACGGAAGTGGAGCCGTCGGTGGTATGGTGACGATGGAGATAACAGAGGTAGTAGAGAAAATTTATATCTATATTTAAAACATAATCTATTTAGGAAGTGAAGGATTAGTATTTAGCTATTGTTTTCATCCATCCATGCGTGCGCCATGCGTGCGTGCTGCATTATTACTTAATACTCTACTTTTAGTTTCTGAAATACCGAAGCACCTGAAAGTTGTGACTAGAACGGAGGTATATAATACTGTGCTGATGCTCTGATAGACGCAAATGTGATTGTGCAGTGGATAATCATGCATCTAACCTATAACATGCACCGTTCGAGCTCAGAGTCAACAAATTAAGATCTGTCAGTCCTATTACAAGAAATCGATCGTTCAGTCTCGATTAGAATTTAGACATCAGGGATACAGTCATACAACCACGAGCCGATCATCAGTAGTAGTACGCCGGGAGCCACTCCTTGCCGTTGATGAAGTCGACGGTAAGGAACTTGGCCGCCTCCTGCTCGGTGAACTGCCGCCCCCACGGCACGCGCGTCGACGCGTCGGCTCCCGGCCCGGTGCAGTTGAACTCCCCGAGCATCAGATGGCTGCAACGCGACGCACATCACCAGGCAACATCAAACATGTCAGTTTAAACAAATTGTCAATTCATCAATCAGTTCTGTGATCATGCATGCATGTCCTTGTTTTCTTTGCGCTTACTCGGTGCTGCCTGAGTAGCCGAAGTCCGTCCACCCGGCCGGGTTGACGGTCTTGGAGAGGTAGGTGTCGGCGAAGACGACGCGCGAGTAGGCCTCGTTGGCCCGGCCCAGGTACACCTCCCCGACGCCGTACACCTTGCCCTTGAGGAACACGAAGCCACTATTGTCCTCCTGCTTGCGATCCTGCGCCGTGATTGACCCCAGGATCGCCGTCCGCCGGTCGGGCTTCACGAAGATCTCCGGGCACTGCACCGAACGTATTCGAGACGCCGATGTGACATTCATGTATGTTTGTGTAACTGTAGAACTGTATACATTGTTTCGTGTAATGTACGTGGGCGCGTGGTAGAGTGCGCGCTTGCCTGGAAAATGGACTGGCCGCCGCCGAAGATGAAGTCGATGTTGCCCTGGATGTAGCAGCTCTCGTAGTAGTGGCGGCCGGCGTGGTCGTAGAGGGTGTGGTGGGGGCTGTAGAACGCGCAGTGGTAGAAGGCCACCTTGTCGCCGCCGACCATGGCCGCCACCGTGCGTATCTCCGGGTTGTTGGGCAGCCCCGCGCGCGCGGCATTCTGTGGTCGTCAATTTGACGCATGGATAGTATCAAAAATCAATCATGGACCATTCAGATAAAAATGGACGCAGGCCAGCGATTCAGGTTTGCGGAGGAAAAAAAAAGGAAGGAAGGAGGAGCGGACCCTGAAGCTGAGGCCGAAGACGATGACGTTGTCCGCGTGCACGGCGAACGCGGCGGACTCAGCGTTGTGTGGGGAGGCGGACTCGTAGGAGATGGAGGTCCGGCCCTTGCCGTTGCCCCTCACAAAGATGAATGGCTTGGTCTCCGGGATCACAACTTTCTCCCTGCACGCAGACGCGTTCATTACAGCCCATCCCGAGCCAACAAAACATGCGTATACCGCGTTCATATCTACAAATGCACATGCGTACGTACGTGTAGACGCCCGAGCGGAGGTGGACGATGACCCATTCGGAGTTCCCGACGGGCACGGCGTCGATGGCGGACTGGATGGTCTTGAACTCGTCGTTCGGGCCGACGATCAGCGTGCGCTTGGCGTTGATCTTGGTGGTGAGGAGGGGGCCGTTGACGACGTCGTCGCTCTTCCTGGCCGTCTTGGCGTGCGCGTCACAGAGCGGCAACGAGAGAACCGCCGCCGTGGCGAGGAGGCAGGGGAGGAGGAGGCTAGGCCGGGCCATGGTGTGCGGGTTCTGCAAGAATAGGTAGCTACTTCCTGGGACAATGCAGGGGAGAGGGGCTCTTAACGCGGTGCTTTGTTTCTGGCCGCTCGCTGCCGGTGGGCAGGGAAGGCTGCGAGGGAAAGGCGGTGGTCATTTTTGAAGCCACGGGCCACGGCTCGGTTAAGATTGCAGAAACTAATGTTCGTTTCGATGGGCTTGTCAGGCCCATGGACTAATTTTGTGTGTTTTAGTTTTCCCTAGATTGACGTAGGAAAGCCTAAAAGCACTCATTGGGAACAGGGTCTGGAAAAATCTAGCCACCGGAGAGCCAAAGAGAACATTATGTTGGTGTCAGGAGACGGGGAATCTTGGATCAACGTTGACGTGTAGATTAGGTTATTTCTATATTAGGTCTGAGTGTCTTTGGCGATGGCATCATATGTAATAAAAGTCTCCTGACTTTATTCCCGTCCTGGTGTAGTCATCACGGCGGACACCAAGGAACCAGTGGTGTTTTGGTCGTACGGATCGACAGTTCTCGATCCAGCATATTGTCGTCCAACACTTTGGCCTGACTTGGCGGTGGTGGCGGCAACCCCGATGTCGAGTATTCTGGTCTATGATTCTCCCATTTTGTCTTTTTGTACTCTTGGTCTTCTCCCCTGGCGATATGACGATGAAGCAGTGGTTCGGCATCCTACCTTGCAAGGGGTGTGTCCCCGACCAAAGTGCGTTCAATAGTCTTATGTTTCCACCTATTAAGGTAGCTGACTCATGTGGCTCTTCAAAACCTTTAAGGTTAATCCAGCTCGTGCGGGTTTGGCTTTCTGTAGTTTCTTCACCAGAGACTTGGAGGAACACCGAGATACAAATAGCGGAGCTAGAGACAACGATTGCGGAGGACCTTAATGCAACTTTTGTTTTTATCAGGCGTCTTTGTTACTCGTGTTTTGTTCAGTTTCTTCAATTCGTTGTTCAACCCTTGTTTAATCAATAAAGTCAGTATAATTGCAAAAAAACATAAGAAAGCCTAATTTTGAGCCTAATTAGTTAACTTTGCAGCCCAAATTATGTATGGGCTCAACGAAATGCTCTGCTAAGCCCTAGCTACCAGTTGTTTAGAGACTACCACGTGAGATAAGCACCTTTATTGTTTCATCGCCAGTCCATCTTCTCTCTTCTTTAGAGTTCTAGCTAGTGTTAAGCGCGTGCGAAACGTTTGGTAGGGGACATATTGATCTTTTGAAGTATTTCTTAATTTCTCCTTTGTCATATGTTTTTTCTTCCTAAATTATATTTTCTAGATTTATTTTTCTCTGAGTTTTTTTGCTGGGTTTTATTTCGCTATGAGGTCTTACTGGACCGACTCACCTGGACCATGAGGGCCATTGTTGGACCAACTCACCTGGCACCGATGGCAGCACCTACATTGAGATTGACACTAGGCCGCTTTTGGGTGCAAACAAATCATCATTGATTTTATTTCGACGGGGCGATCTCACACATCAATGACGATCATCGATAATCTACATTCTGATTAATGATGTCTGCAACCAAGAAACAGTTTCAATATGTAGAATCGAGAGCAAGGAAGATAAGGAAGTTGAGTACTTAATTTTAAATCAGATGAAATTTCTAAAATATATAATCATCATTCCTTATCATCTCAATTATCCAAACAAATCATTTCTTATCATCTAAGTTTGATGCTACCGTAGATACGTCACCTTTCTCTCCCCTCCTTCCCTCCCGCTCCCCCTCCCCCCAACACACACAATACAATTCATGGGCAGTCCTAGAGAGGAGTCCATGTAGGCCCAGGACTAACCAAAATTTAGCTAGTTTATAGGGAGCACTACCTCATTTTAAGTGTATATTGAACTTTGGATGTTAAGAAAAATCTACATGTAAGTACAAATACCTATTGAAAAAATCCAAGATGCACCACTGGTATGATTGTTAGCTACCATTATTACAACTCTTAGCACCAGGTGTACATTCTAAAGTGTTACAAACGTTCAACATAAGTCATACAGTTATAACCAGGATCACAAAACAAAAGGCAGAAAAGAAGAAAAAAAAGTAACCTACGAGTGCAAAACATGTAACTCATTTTTCATCCGAAGCAAAATAGAAGCACATAGAATTAATTCAAGGCAATGCATAGTAGTAGTTCACTTTGTAAAAGGGAGTAGCGTGGGGTTTAAGGTGAATAATGACGTTGGCCCTTATTTCTAAACAAGGAAGGGCTTACGGCAAGGGGATCTCATGTCTCCCATACTGTTTAACATAGTGGTAGACATGCTGGTCATACTTCTGAATAGGGCCAAGGATTCCAATAGTATCACGAGAGTGGTACCCCACCTGGTCGATGATGGTTTGTCCATCCTCCAGTAGGCCGATGATATGATCATTTCTATAGCAAGCCAAGAACCTCAAGCTGCTGCTATGCGTGTTTGAACAGCTTTCAGGTTTAAAGATCAACTTTTACAAGAGTGAATTATTTTGCTTTGGTAAGGCCAAAGATTGCGAGGCGGAGTACACGCAGCTTTTCGGATGTGAGCTGGGGAAACTCCTTTTAGATACATTTGGATCCCCATGCACTACCGAAAGCTGAGGAATAGCAACTACAAAGGCATGGAGGACAGATTTGAGAAACGTCTTAGCCGGTGGAAGGGGAAGAATACATCCACTGGAGGTCGACTTGTTTTAATCAACTCGGTTCTCTTCAGTTTACCCATGTTTATGCTTTCTTTCTTTGAGGTGCCTAAAAGGGCGAGGAAATGGCTTGACTTTTATAGCAATCCAACAATCATAAACGAAAATATAGGCTCTCTATGTGGTGTGTCATTTGTCAACCGAAGGATCAAGGGGGACTGGAAATTCAAAAGCTGGCCCAAAAAAGTAAATGTTTGTTAAGCAAAAGTTTGTTTAAGCTCCTCAATGAGGATGACGTTTGGCAGCGTCTTCTGAGGAATGAATATCTTCAAAATAAGACCTTAACCCAAGCGGAAGCTTGCTATGGCGACTCCCACTTCTGGGCAGGTCTAATGAAGGTGAAACATCTATTTTTCAGTTAGGAAGATTTAACATTCAAAGTTGAAATGAAATCCAATTTTAGGAATATATATGGCTTGGTTATTCATCCCTCAGGTCGCAATATCCCATTCTATACAATGTTGTGCGACAGAAAGGCACCTCTGTGGTGCAAGTCTTGTCCACGATGGCTCCCAACTTAACATTCTGACAAGCCATAATTGGGTCTAAGTTGGATGCAAGGAACGGGCTGATAAACCAAATCTCAATGGTTACTTTACAACCAGGTTTAGATTCTTTCTCTTGAGCACTACACTGTAATGACCAACTTTTGGTCCAATCGATAAACTAGGTTCTTAGGAGCTATCATTGCCTATTTCGGCATAAATATTTATGGAAACCCAAACTCCCACCCAGAACAAAAAATTTCATGTGGTTCTTAGGTAGAGGAGTAATTCGACAAAAGATAATCTTAGTAAACGAAATTGGTGTGGGACAGAAAATGTTGGTTCTGTAGTAACGATGACCATTCAACATTTATTCTTTGAATGTCATGTAGCTCGCTTCATTTGGTGGGTAGCCTAAATTGCTTTTGATCTATATCCCCCAACTAGCATGTCTATTTTGCTTGGGAATTGGCTTCAAGGGGGTAGGGTGGGGGTTACAATCGCTATGTTGGTCAATTTGGTTATCCAAAAATGATGTAGTTTTTGACAATAAACTTTTTTATCATCCAAACTAGGTAATTTTCAGGTGTGGCATTTTTCTATGCTCTTGGGTTCCTTTGCAGAAGCTGGAGTTCAGGAAAACATGGCAAGGAGTAGAAACCTGGACACTGTGACGATTGACTTATTCTCTGCGTGTAACTGGAGCACATGCAGGTGGTTGGGAGAAACTTTAGTCAAATGAGGATTTTGTTTTTCCATTGCTTTGGATATTTTGATGTTATCCTTGTTGGGTGACAACCGGTGTATTGGATGTTAGCTTGTGATGCGAACCATTTTGCATTTTATAATAATGATTTGTATAGGCTATGTGTATTTTCTAAACGTAGAGGTTGAAAGTAATATCTTTAAAAGAAAAGAAGAAGTAGTAATTCATGAAAAAACAGGAGGCGCAGGTAACATAGCAAAACAAAGGGTGAATCCACTGCAACCAGTGCCCTCTGAATTGAATTGCCTGCAATGATGCAAGTCTACCTGCGATTGGGACTTTGACTCGCCCGCTCATTGCTTGATTCGGCATACGACGTCTGCTATCATGCATCAAACTTCTCAACCTCCCCAGGAAACAAACCCACTACCCTAGTACCCTGTATCCTCAAGAACAGATGATACTTTCCTGCCAACTTTGACTTACCCTGCAGTGACACGCATCGTTGTGTCATGAAGCATGGCGCAAGTTGTGTCCATCACGAGACCGATAGACCCTCATGCCGTGAAGATGCAGTAAATACAGTGAGTACTAAATGGCAACGATCTCTGCAAGATTTAGCCCCCTGTATGAAGGGATACGGGTAGGCTACACTAGCGCAAAACAAAAAAATTCTACCGCGTAAACTAGGAATTGCTGTAGCAGCAGATCATGAGATTACCCCTTGTCGCACAGAACCGTAGAGGAAGTAGAGTCAATGCAGCGGAAGCAACTGTAGTCGTACTACCTTCTCCTCCTCGCGGTTCCCTCGAACAGTTTCGTCTCCTCCTCACGGTTCCCTCGGACGGATCATCCAAGCGTAATAGCTGCAACGCCTACAAGGTATCCACACATTCAGGGAGGAACGTCGCTCGTCCGGATTGCTAGATTTGAGCGGGCAACTTTAGGCGTGGGAGGGGTTGAGGCATACCCGGTTTTAAGGCCGGATAAACCCCTGTGTTTACTATACCGATCCCTGGATTAGTAGCCGGTACGCACAGTATACTTGATACAAAGTCATACAATACCGAGTTTATTACATAAATGATCGGCAAGATCTTTAATTATACATACTAGGCCGATTGGCCGGATTGAAATAGCAGCGGAATAGAAACATGTGGTAGCTTGCCCATCAATATGCCGAACCACACAGGCAACTGACTGGGGTAACGCCCTAGCCTTCGTATTCGATGACGGAAGTCTCTGAGTAATCCTTCCTTTTATCTGGCCAAGTCAACAAGCCAGGTGAATATCACAGATATATGCATGCACAGGGGAATTCAATAAAGAGGCTCTAACCTATGTTTCACAATTGTGCAGAAAAGTAAGTTTTTCATCCGAAATAATTAATTAGATGGCAAAAGCATATTTTTGAAAACAACCTCGGCCTTACCGAGTCATGTCAGTCAATAATGGCATTCCTGCCAATTCGGCCGTCCGCCACGGGAGCGGCCATTTACCTGCAATAGATAGCCGTTCCTACCCTCGGGTAGAACGACGTCCAATAAGAACACCTTTCTCCTCAGATAGCCGTTCTTATGCAATGGGTGAATGGCGTCCCATCATAATCACACCTCCTGTGTAATCGCATTACATGAGGCACTCACAACTCACTCTACATGCTCATCAAGCCAGATGCGTCCTTAAAACCCATATCCCACTTTTCGATAATATAGTCTAACCAGTTGTGTGGCCATACCAGATTGTGTCCATGACCGAGGACACGGCTATTTGAATAGATTTTAACACTCTGCAGAGGTTGTACGGCTTTACCCACAAGATATAGTTCGCCCTGGGTACACTGTGCAGGAGGTTCTCTAGAGATCCTAATCCATCTAGTCACATACTTCCTACTGCCCGCGGGTCCAGATACTAGCACTCGACGGAGTAAAAGCCAAGTCCTTCCCATAAAGGACATGTAGACGTACGGGGTGAACCTGGTTTAGCGGCACGGTAGGTTCGGTCCTTAGATGATCCGAGAAAGACTTCACACCTCGTCCGTCGCACGGACCGCGAGTGCCACGTTGGGACTTAGCTCGCTTATCGAATTCCTTCCTGCTTTCGCCCTTCATTTCCAACCCGGATCTAAATCATCTCCATTTTGCTTTCGGTTCGAAAACATCCCATCCCGTGGATTATACCGTGACTCCATCCTCGATGGTCACAGCGGTCCATTCCCAAGTTACTCTCGTTTTGAGATTACCGGGAATCATTTCTTTTTGTGAAAACCTAGTTTTCTTCTACGGCGGGGCTAAGCAATATATATATATACACTACCTCTAGGTTCTCCGATATTTTCTTCAGAATATATAGTTCTTAGGGCGACAAGGAAACGGAATCAGATTAGGGTTTCTATCATATCGGACATAACTACTGCTACATAAAATATCATCTCTAACACATAGCATGCAGGTTTTGCAAAAAAATAATTATTTCGCAAACATGGGATTCAACATGATCAAAGAAGAAGAGCTTGCCTGGCGGAGCTGATCCTTATTTCAGGCACGAACTTGATGCGAGGGCTCTCTGATTGTTTCGAGCAATTTGTCGTAACGTCGGAACTAGCAATATTGGCCAGGTCCCGATCCTGAAGTTGATACGGCAAACGTCCGGAATCCTTCATGCAGGTCCCGTAGCATCGTATCTACACGTCAAAAAAACGTAGAATAAGAAGCAATCAAACAACTTCAACAAAACCAGATGATATGCGGGTTCAAAAGAGGATGGTGTTATTAGAATGAGGTGATAAGGGTCTTGGTTTTAAGTCGGCAAAATTAGGGTTGAGGGTTTCGGAAGGGCGGATCGTCATTCCATCCTAAAAGTTATTATGCTTATGAGCATTTCGGGACGGAGCCTAGGAGTGGTATATATGAAGCTCAAGTTGATGGTAGGATGCCGAGATTTCAAATCTTGAGTCAGGAAAACTCGAGCTAAAGTTATACATAAAATAAAGGGTTCTTTGATTGGAGAGAAATTGAGTTTCTAAAGTATTGCTCAAATCCATTCGTCATGCGCCCTTAATAACTACTGGAATGTTTTTGCATGTATTCTTGGCGGTTCTGGAGAGTACACATATAATGTATATGTTTGAAAACCAGAAGAGTCTTAACTATTCCAACTCAAATAGCTAACGGATTGAGATTTTTGTCTAAGCCAAAAGTTTCTATTTTATTCTAGGTTTCCAGAACCGGTCTCAAATGCCCAGAACCGGTTGGGTTCGCGGTGAATTGGTTGAACCGTGCATGGCCGGTTTTAGAGAAGCAGAGCAAACTGATTTTAATGGGAAATACACCTCCCGCGGGAAGGAAGTGCACCTTCCTAAGGTGGAGGCGGAATGGAGCACAGGCACGGCCGCTGGAGCTTGGCGGCCTAATGGGCCATTGGGCCCTACCCGTGGCCAGCAGTCCCGACGTCCCGGGCAAGGAGACAGCGCGGCAGGGCAGGGGGTCTCGGGAAGCACTCAGGTCTTCGGCGGCGTCTGGCTCGGTAGATGGGGAGGCGGGAGCTCACGAGGAAAGTGGTTAGTCCCCGGCGCGGACCAGAAGACAGTGGCTCTAGTGAGCTCAGGGAAGCAGGGAGTTTGACCAGTGGCGGTGGCTTACCTCAACGACCTTCACCTGTGGCGGGGAGTGGCAGTGGCAGAGCTCGGGTTGAAGACTCAGCTCGGAAGCATAGGGCGGAGAGAAAGGAGGGGCGGGGATTGGAGAACTCCTGCCGTAAGGGAAAGGGAGGAGGAGGACGGCGGAGGCTCGCGCGCACGGGGATGGCTGTAGCGGGGCACTGGGCGAGGCCGTGGGCACCCAGGGCGTCACCGATGGCGCGTCGTCTCTAGACCCGGTGAGCAGCGGACCAGCAGAGGAAACAGATCCCGCAGCCGATGTGGGCTCGAATAGGGTGTGGGATAGGAGAGCAAGGGAAGTGGAGTAGAGGCGGACGACCTGGTGGCCTACTGCTGGCGGCGAGGTTGGAGGGAGGAGGCAGTTCGGGAAGGAGTGGCCTTCAGCGGCGAGCGGGGGGCCTTGGGTCAACGGCCGTGGACACGGAGCTCTTGGCCCAGGGGCGAAGAACGAGCGGAGAAAGGGGAATCGGGCGCGGTGACAACCACCCAAAACCGGCAGCGGCAGCAAGGGGAGATCAAAGTGGTGGCTGTGCCCAGGCCCGTGGCGGCGGCGACTTGGGGCGGTGCTTCTTGGCTTGGTTTGGATCTGTGGTGGATGCGCAGAGGAGAACTAGAGAGAAAGGAAGTGGTGCTCGGGTTTGAAGAAAGGAGCTCAGATAAAGCTTCAGAAGCAAGGGAAATCAGGCAATGGGGAAAAATGAGAGGGGAGAGCTCGGCGCAGGTAAGCACATGGCGGCGTTGTGCTGGGCAGGCGGCGTGGCCTGGTGCTCTAGTGAAGTTAGGCCCTGAGCCAGCAGGTGCTAGAGGCAATGTTATGTCAACCTGTGCATGGGCAGCCCGGTCCTTAATGGGGAAAATGGCAAGGACGTTGTCGTGATGCTAATGGACGGGAATGGCGTGGCGCTGCGTTGTGGCAAGCTCGAGGGGAGACGACGTCGGCAGCGGCGGAAATCCAGTCGATGATGCCTTAAAGAGGGTGGCACTGGTAGTTGTTTGGGGAGGAAAGAGATTGAGGAAGAGGGAGTTATATGCTCGGCCCTTGAGGAAGAAGATGGGAGATAGAAGATGCACATGACGTGTGGGACCGGGCCCATATGGCAGGGACTAGGAGGCAATTTGGTTGGTATACTGAAAGTGCCCGTAGCAAATTCCAAGGAAGAGTAATAGCAGAGGATGACGGGGATGGATTAGGAAAATTCCCTCTGATCCGTCGTGGAGGAACTTTGATAGGAGAAGCATAATCTAAAAAATGAATCGATTGTATACAGATGATGCTTAAGAAAATTTTAATTTTTTTTAGATGTCTAAATTAATGGGATTTTGAGCCTGGTTCAAAATGGGCCCGATGTCCGACGAGAAGGAGGTTAGGGTTTGCACGTATAGAGCATATCTGCGGATAGAAAAGGCAATATGTATAGGTGCATGTCTTCATGCTGGGGAATAAGAGAGGTATTGGTCGAGAGGCATGGTGAAGCAAATGGTAGGAGATCATGGCGTGCGGGGAAAGCTTGTGCTATGTATATGCTCAACTTTGCAAGGTACTGCGCGGGTGTTAGATTCGGGTGTCGGTCCGGATGCATTGACAAGACAAAAAGAGAAGGAATATGAAATGTGGTTTCAAGGTGGAAATGCAAGACCGGATGGTTGGGTAGGGAAACAATGTTTCCTACAGGTTTGTAAGCTTGGTCGGACGTGGTTCCGGAGAATCAGGACTCTGACAAAATAGAAGTCGAGGAAAAATAGGGACATGGGTTTTGCAGGGTTGTAGGGTTTAGCCTAAGGATGTGTGTCAATAGTTCTAATCGGGTATATTTTTAGTGGGAATCGTTAGTAATTTTTTTTTGAGCCCTAATTTTCATGTTTTGGAAAATCAGGATGTGACAGGGGTGACGGCTAGGATTTCGGGAACTTTTAGTTGGTTTAACCCTAACACGTCCGTCCCCCTTCCTTATATAGACGTCCCCATAATGGGCTTCTACGTTAGAGGCCCATTAGGACTCAATGCCTAGTCTCTAATCCGAATTAGGCTCCTGCCCCTTAAGTGTGCGACTCTATAGGTTCACGCACATTTAGACATGAACCACGTACTCCTATTCGGTCACTAACTGGAAGCGGCCCCTAGAAGGACGTGCCAATTCCCAAACGTACGTAAAAATCACATCGGACGAACCGTCACAATGTTATGTATGCAACTCCCTTTGCCTCACGATATTTGTCAAACTCAAACTCGAGCTTGACAGTTCTTTCTCGATCATATGTCTCGGAATCCTTTACTAGATTAACTCTTTTTAACTTTAAGTAGCACGGCTATGCATTTCTGAATCCGATCACTCGAGGGGCTCTGAGATATCTCTCTTATCACAGAGAGAGGGAAATCTCATCTCGATTGACCATGACTCGCATTATGCTTCATGACAAACAAGAAGGCAACCTTTATGACTACCCAGTTACGGAGTAGCGTTCGGCAACCCCTAAGTAAGTCATTTACACATATCAAGCACATACGACAATTTCAGGTCAAAGGATATAGCACACACATTGTGTCTTAAGTTGGATCTGTCCAACCCCATATTCCCTAACATGTGCTCATACAATTAGTTCGACATCTCGATGTCCATGACCGTGAAACATGATCATCAACCAATACATATGCTAGTCTATAATTCATATGTGTCCTCACATGAATTCCGACTAGAGATCAATTTAGAATAATCATTCAAGGTTAGTACGGAGTTCCACAAACAAGTCACATACTTGCCAATCAATACAAATGATATTATTCACGGAATATTTAATAAATCATGGTTACAACAAAATATGATCATCTCTATGATTACCACTAGGACATATTTCTAACACCGTATACTTGCGCATGTTTGAGTTCCTAGGGAAGAAGTAAATAAAGTTGCAGCCTGCGTATCGCTGAGAGACTTCAAATGTAGCCAATTGTTTCGCCAGATCATGTTGAGACCGCAGGTGACGCTTCCTGGTACGATACGCCTAACTGTGTCCTAAAACGAATAAATGCGCATACAATTGATGATACGCCATTGTAAGAATCTGATCTAAAGCTATTCGCTGCATACGCTGATTTCTGCCCAAATATAGGACAGTAAGTGGCACGGATCCGTCTCCTTAACGTGAAAATCTGTCACCTTTCCGGTGCCAAAAGTTCACGGCTAGCTGGTGAAGGCTTGTAGAACGAGTAACCATTCAATGCCAAATGCAAAACTGTACAATAGGTTCATGTAAAAACAATGCCATGTGAGTTCTTTTATATATTGCCGCAACAACCTTCACAGATCACACAATCTTTTCTCCTCGTTATTGTTGTTTCTTGGCCTCTTTGTTTGCCTTTCTTCTTCTCTGTCTCATACCTCATTTGTGGGATTTAGTGAGCTAATTGGCTTTTCGAGTCACCAATCAAGCCCTCTTTGTTTCATCTATGTTATTTTCTCTAGTCCCTAAGATTCTGTTCCTCATGTTATATAGAGCAACTAGGCAACGCTTCTCCCCCCTTACCACGCTCCTTCGCAGCATTGCCTCCACCCACATCTCACGAGTGATCTGTTGGGCACAAGATTTTTTTTCATCCTCTCACTTGACATTTCCCAGTGTGACATAGCTCTCTCATCAATGAGCCCTTTACACGAGTGGCTATACAAAATGGCGTCTTGCTTTACTCTATTGGCGTGTCTCGCCGTGTTTGCCGGCACTTGCGTTGCCGGTGCCGGCACTGTTCGGCCGGTGACTTTCGTCTTCGGCGACTCACTCGTCGACGCCGGCAACAACAACTACATCGTGTCCCTGGCCAAGGCCAATTATCCCCCTAACGGCATCGATTTCGACGACCACCAGCCGACCGGCCGGTACACCAACGGCCGGACCATCGTCGACATACTAGGTGACAGACGGACCTGAACTTTACTGTTACATTGCCTATATTCTCAGTGCAGAATAGGTAGCCATGTCTGTGTTCACAAATTTTGATGTTTCAGGGCAAGAGATGGGGCTGAGAGGGTTTGTGCCGCCCTACATGGCGCCAAGCACCACCGGTGACATCCTATTCAGAGGCGTCAACTACGCGTCCGGCGGCGGAGGCATCCTGAACCAGACCGGGAGCATCTTCGTCAGTACACTAAACTTGGTCATTTTTGTGTTGAAATCCTTCTCTGTTTTTCTTTTTGAAATCACTTGTTCTCGTGTAAGCTGGGAGTGAGGTGATCATCGTTTCTGCGTGAGCCAGTTCTCCAACAGTTCCGCTTTTTGCGTGAGTATACAACTAGTAACAGAGAACTGCTCGTTGCATGGCAGCACATTTTACTGCTTTAAGATTTCAGTTGGTACGGTATAACCGTGTCTTAAGATAAACTTCCCATAAGCTTCTGTAATTAGTAAGGTTTCTTAATCGACTGATAATTAATGCAGCTGCAGCTGATCTATTCATCTCTGTGTGTGAAAAATGTTTCGATAGGGTGGGCGTATAAACTTGGATGCTCAGATCGACAACTATGCCAACAACCGGCACGACATGATTACGCGACAAGGGGAGGTGGCGGCGGTGAGCCTTCTCAGGGGCACGCTCTTCTCCGTCACGATGGGCTCCAACGACTTCATCAACAACTACCTCACCCCCATTCTGTCCGTGCCGGAGCGCGCCGTGACGCCGCCGGAGGCGTTCATCAACGCTGTGATAGCCAAGTACCGGCAACAGCTCATAGTAAGCGCCTGTCCAGCCCCCAGCCTCGTGGCAGATAGCTTGTGAGTTGTAGAGTTTGCATCGCAGTGTGCAAAACTTAGCGTAGGCTAACTTGTCGTGTGCAATTTGCAGAGGCTGTACCTTCTGGATGCCCGTAAGATCGTGGTGGCGAACGTGGGGCCGATCGGGTGCATCCCGTACCTGAGGGACATCATGACCCCGTCGGGTGGAGGAACGGCGTGCGCCGAGTTCCCGAACGAGCTGGCCCAGTCCTTCAACCGCAAGCTGCGTGCCCTGGTGGATGAGCTGGGCGCCAGCCTCGGCGGCTCGCGCTTCCTCTACGCCGACGTCTACCGCATCGTCTCCGACATCATCGTCAACTACAAATCCTATGGTACCAGACGTCAATCGTCCCATCGACCCATGCAGGAGCTGGAAAAAGTGTGTGATTCATTGTGTTTTTTTTTCTTTTTTGCAGGATTTGAGGTAGCGGATTCGGCGTGCTGCTACGTGGCTGGCCGGTTCGGCGGGCTGGTGCCGTGCGGGCCGACGTCGTGGTACTGCGCTGACAGGTCCAAGTACGTGTTCTGGGACCCCTACCACCCCAGCGACGCCGCCAACGCGCTCATAGCTCGCCGGATCCTCGACGGCGACCCGGCGGATATCTCCCCTGTCAACCTGCGCCAGCTGATCACCGATGCTTAGATCTAGGGGCTGTCTTAGCCTTCTATGGTGTAATTTGTACGGATTAGAAAGATAGCATTTCGTTTCGTTCTTCTTCTTTGTTCAGTCTACCCCCTACTTGCGGTCACTTGACTCGTTATGCTATCCGGAACTTGTGAAGCGTTTGGTGGTAAGAACAAAGTCGTAGATGATTGAAGCACTGCTGAACTCCTCGGATGATCGTGTGCGACAAAACGAATGCTGCGATTCTGACGCCGACGTTTCCAGCCTGGTCTGTGCGAGACAAAATTTGCTATTCACGTCGTACCGGGCATCATGACGCGTCACCAACCTTATCAGCATGACCTTTTTTGAAGAAGGAAAAAAAACTCAATTCGGTGCAGCACATCGTGGGTACCACGTGCAGTGAGACACACGCCTGCAAGTCAAAAGGCCGCTTGGACAAGTCGCATGCAAGCTACCGACCTTGTGCCAAACCGAAACGCTAATCCACCCAGCTCGATGGGCGCTAAGGCTGGACATAAAGCTCGAGGCTCGTAGCTCGGCTCGGGCTCAGCGAGGCTCGGCTCAGGCTCGGCTCGGCTCGGAGGTGCAATGAGCCGAGCCCGAGCCTCCTCCTCGGCTCGTAAAGCTCGGCGAGCCAAGCCAAAAAGCTCGCGAGCCGCTCGGAGGCTCGTTTGGGCTCGTTGTATAAAAAAATTTGGGCATGACCTTTACTAAAAAAACTGACAATCCACATACATATATTGAACAATTATACAATAAACAAGCACTAGAACATAAAAAGTGATGCAATCAATATATCAATAAGTCTCAAGTTGTCAACAATAACATTCAAACATGCACCAACTACTAAGTCCATGTCCAATAAGTTATCAAATATAAAGTCTCAAACTCTCAAGTCTCAACACGAATAATTCAACATCCAAAAACATAAAATGACATCCTGTCATGCGACCATCAATATGAAGCTCTATTCTTCCAAAATCCAAATCGAAGAGATGGAACAAGTTAATCCTACATGTCAAATAAAAGAATGATACATCAATTATATGCATTTTATATTTCAAACATTCTATATGTGAACTTCGTAGTATTACCATTATAGCACATACTAGTTGCTCTCCACAATGCTTTGTGGAAATGGAATGAGCTCGACATCATCCTCATCATCTTCTTCCTAAATAAATTCATTTAATCGGGTTATACATGATATAGATAAAAGATAACAATAATAATATAAAATAAATTATAATACTAATAAACATACCATTGACATAATAACTTTCTTGTCATTATGTGCACCTCTAATCCAGCTAGAAGCACACACCAATGCCTCCACCATAGCCGGCCGTAGAGAACTCCGATAATCATCTAGAACTCTACCCCCGGTGCTAAAAGTGGACTCTGAAGACACGGAGGTAACTGGTATAGTCAAGAAGTTTTTTGCCATCTTTGACACTACTGGGTATCTATGTGCATTCAACTTCCACCACTCAAGCAAATTAAAACCTTTGTTTGCCAAGGTCTCATTCTTCTCATCTAGATATATGAGAAGCTCGCTCTTTGATGGCTCCATAGAAGATGAAAACAAGAAAGACTGAAACTCACTTGAGCTAGAGGGTAAAGAGCTACTTGTATCCACAATGGAAGATGATGATGCACCAGATTTTTTAAAAGCCGACTTCTCATGTCTATGATCCATCTCGTACTTCTCATATAGCTTCTCTAATTCATTCTTGACATCCTCATACTCAACCATAGCCTTCTGCGGTTCATAAATCTTCTTAAAACCCCACTCAATATATTTAAGCTTGTACCTTGGGTCAAGAATAGTTGCAATCACCATGACATTATTCTTTTCCTCCCAATACTTATTAAACTTTTCCATCATTGCAGTGCCCATAGTCTTCAAATGCTCATTACTAGAAGCACAAGCAGCTCTTAATGCAATTTTGACATTGATAATGTGAGGATAAAAGATATTTGAAGTGGGATATGTGGAAGCTGAAAATGCAGTAGTGACTTCTGCCAAAGATGCAAGTATTGGTTGAATAGTTTGAAACATTGCCCATTCCTCCCATGTGGGCTCCCACCTATAGTTTGCATCTGAATCAGCATATGACACTAATGCTTCCTTATAAGCAATACATGTTTTTAACATATAATATGTGGAATTCCACCTCGTGGACACATCAAGTTTTAATCCTTCTCCAATGGTCAATGCAAGAGATCTGCAAATTTCAACAAACTTGTGCAAGCGAGATGGAGACTTCTTTATATACTTCACAGATTCTCTGACATTGGTTATCAAATGTGATATACTTGTTATCCCATCATTCACTACCAAATTAATAATATGAGCACAACAACGAACATGAAAATATTTTGCAATGAAACAATGTGAGCCTCTAGCAGCAAACTTAGCCTTCAAAGCCCGGACGGCTACATCATTGTTGGATGCATTATCTAGAGTAATTGAGATGATCTTGTCCTCGATCTTCCATGCAGCCACACACTCAAATATAGCTTGAGATATCACATGACCAGTATGTGGAGGGTCTAACTCAATGAAATTCAGCACACGACATTGCATATTCCAATCTGTATCAACATAATGTGCAACTAAACACATATAGGAAAGTGTTTGGTTGGATGTCCATAAATCAGTGGTTAAAGCTATGCTGTCTACACCTTTAAGACTCTTCATAAGTATTTCTCTCTCAGAATGAAAAACCTTGAGACATTCACTTCTTATGGTTTTTCTACCAGTAAACTGATAAGAAGGATTTAAGTATTTCATCAAGATGTTGAACCATGTGTGCTCTACCATTCTAAATGGATACTCATGAACTATGATCATCTTAGCAAGTAATTTTCGAGTTTGCTCATGACTATACTCACTAGGAGAATGCACAACAGGAATCCCAGAATCACCTGCACTTGATGGAGCAAAATTCAGAAGAGCTTGATTATCCTTCTTTGCCATCACGTTCTTGTATGTCGCGCATGCCTTCTTGTGCCTCCCAAGATGAGAAGTACAACCTCCTTGTGTGTATGAGTACAATTTCTTGCAGAACAAACACCGGGCCTTCAGTATCATCACACCTTTCTCCTTCGTGGATGGCAATGGGACCTTCTCAAAAAAGTTCCAAACATCTGAAGTCTGCTTACTGCTCGACTGAACCTGAACGGCAACCTTTGGCCCAACCTTCACCCCTCTTTGTCGTTTTCTTCCTCTTGCCGGTACTGAACAATTAGCTTCTCCGGAATTCCCATCATCAGAAACATCAATATATTTTCCCTCTACCTCTGGAGCATAAGCATCTCCCATGCCCTCTTCAGACATGGTGTCATTCCTATCATATGAATTTTCTTCTTCATCCTGCTCATACATCGGCTGGAAATAAAAAATAAAAGCAAATATGGTAATCATATTACAACAATTAACTTATATCGTAATCATATTACAGCAATTGAAAATTAAAAATAAAAGATACAAGCAAACATCGTAATCATATTGTAGCAATTGCCTTATATCGTAATCATATTACAACAATTTGCCTTATATCGTAATCATATTACAACAATTGGAAATAAAAAATAAAATCAAACATTGTAATCATATTACATCGGCTGAAAATTAAAAATAAAAGATAATAGATAACATCGTAATCACATACAAAGAAGCAAAAAAAATAGCTCTACCATCCGTGGGAGAGGAGACGCTGTTGTGTCAAAAGGTGAATCGCAAGGTAGATGCGTTGCACCGGCCTTCGTGGCGTGCACAACATGGCTACCAGCAGTGCCCCTCTTTCCTCCATGTGTGAGTGCCCGCGACGCCTCACTAGGTCGTTGCCGCTCCGGCTCCATGTGCCTACCTTTTCAGCTGGACCAACACCAAGACGCTGTCAAAATGATGCATACTGTTAAGCATATGGGAGATTGAAACATCCGTATGATATCGAAATAATATGAGATGGAACTAATAGAAACAGCATCCCGAAACAAGATAGTACAAGCAATACAAAGAAACAAACCTGGAACTTTTCTTGCTTACTAATTGTACAATACGATGCATGACAAACATAGATAGTGGCATGCAAAAACAATTCCATATAGTTAGTTACTTTCAGCATGCATTCATCCAAACCCTAGAAATACTCATGTCATACAAACAAGTCATTAAATTCTGAAGCAAATACAACCTCTACCAATCCAGACAGATTCAATTGATGACCAAATTGAGGTTATTTACTTGCGAACCAAGAAATCCTTTTCTATAAATACTGGTATCAGGTATTCTTGACTAAATGTCTCAACCTTTGTTCTGCTATATTAAGCCACAAAAGTTAACGTTTTTAAATAGTACGACTACAAAGCATTTCAATTTGACCATTGTCTTATGCAATAATTAACAACTTCCCATACAACTACTTTGGTTCCACATAAGACTACAGGCAGCGCACAACACAAATCATCCAATAAAATCAAATTTGGTCCACGCTGATGGCACTATAGCGTGCATTACCCGATCAGCAAGTGGAGCACACGTCTCAATATTGGAATTAGCAGAAATAACACCCCGGAACGACGTACTACATGGAATTCAGCATTTCAAAGGAACAAAACATGCATACATAAGCTCCTCCTAGCCTCCTAGGTGCAGTTCATCTACTAGCTGTGCCATGTCTTATATTTTTTTTCTCTTCTGTTTCTTTCAACTTGTCATGATCCTTCCATTATTCCTCCTACCTGCCAGCCGTTGCGGGCGCTTCAAGATCTGGCACTGCTTTCGATCTCTCTAACTCCAACACTTCTTTGATTCCTCGAGTTAACCAACTGATCCAAGAACTAGCTGCTGTTGCTGTAAGGCTGGATTTCAAAGGAACAAATGTCAAATGTGATGGTTTTCGTGTATCCATTGCACAACATAACAGCATGAAAACACACATACCAGTAGGCAAAAATCATCCCATAAAGTTAGCATGAAAACACACATACCAGCGGGCACGGCGGCGACTGGGGCAGGGGCACGGCGCGGTGGCAACGGAGGAAGGGGCACGGCGGCGACTGGGGCAGGGGCACGGCGCGGTGGCAACGGAGGAAGGGGCGCGGCGCGGCGGCGCGGGCAGGGCGGCACGGCGAGCGCGGCGGCGACGGGGGCAGGCGCACGGCGGCGGGGGAAGAGCGGCGGCGCGGACCGGCTGTGGATGCACTGGAGGAGGAGGAAGGAGACGCCGGGGGGCTCGCCGCCGCTGGCCGAGGAAGGAGACGAGGCTCGGTGGCGGCCGGCTGTGGAGAGGGAGGAGGAGTGGCGGCGGCGGTCCGGCGAGCCGCGAGTGAGGCCGCCCGAGGAGTCGCCGAGGACCCTAACCTAGGCGGCGGCGCGGCGGGTGGTTGAGGAGAGATGCGGGCCGAGCGGGCGGGGGATTGGGCACGGGGTGGTTTTATCGCCCGGCTCACGAGCTCCCACGAGCCGGCTCGAGCCGGCAACGAGCCCGAGCCGAGCCTCCCTTTTGGCTCGCAGCTGGACACGAGCCGAGCCAAGCTCGGCTCGGTTTTTCGCGAGCTGGTGCGAGCCGAGCCGCGAGCCGGCTCGGCTCGGCTCGTGTCCAGCCTTAATGGGCGCCACATCGCCGGACTCCGGCGACCTCATCCTGGCCGAGCCGATGAGGCCGGGGGTCCCTGGTCGCCGTGGTGACCATCAACCGCCCAGAGGCGCTGAACGTGTTGACGCGGCCGATGATGATCTCCCTAGCCGGGGCGTTCCGGCGGCTGCAGGCCGACGCCGGCGTGGCTGTGGTGGTGCTCGCAAGGCGCAACCGCGGGTTCTGCTCCGGCGTGGACCTGGCGGCGGTGGAGGAGGTGTTCAAGGGCGACGTCAAGGACCTTGCCGCAAACCCTGTAACCTCGTCGCCCAGATGGAGCTCTGCCACAAGCTCATCATCGGCGTCGTTGCCGGATTCGCCGTCACCGCAGGGTTCGAGATATTCCTCTTCTACTAACAAGAGTAGACATGTAAAATTTATATTTGTTGCTAAAGGGAAAACCGTTTGAGCTGTTCCTGAATAGCTTCTTTCAAGAGGATTTTCGCTTGCTCGATGAATGTCTTGCTAGAAGATATAATTTCTTGGAATTGAGGATTAGTATCTTTTAGGTATTTATGTAATTTATCTAGAAATTTATTTACCTGTTTAATTTCTAACAAATCAAGATATCCTCTCGTTCTGGTATAAATAATAGCTATCCGCTCTTCTACTAGGAGAGGGTTTGCCTGGGATTGTTTAAGCAATTCCCGTAATTGTCGACTCCTTGCCAATTGATTCTGACTTGTTTTATCGAGAGCAGAGGAGAATTATGCAAAGGCTTGTAACTCTACGAATTGAGCTAGTTCCAATTTTGATTTGCCAGCTATTTGTTTCATAGCTTTAATTTGAGCCGCAAATCCTACTCTAGAAACAAAAATACCCACATTAATAGCATGTTAAATTCTGGCATTGAATAGATCTGCTAGATAAAAATATTTGTTCATTTATAATGAAGATTACATTAGTAAGAATATAGACAGAAACGTCTCGAGACACCCACGCCAAGTGAGCTCTCCTCACACTTCTCTTGTTCTGCATGAAAGCAGTACGCTACTATACTAGTAAGCTAGTATTGATTCCGAGTCAACAACTTCAACTTGGCTGTTCTTGCGATAAGATTACGATTTTTAAGTATTGTTTTATAACCTTAAAAAAAACTGTTTTAAATCCTGACAAGTGACAATAGCTGCAATGATAAATTTATCTTCTTTTTAGACAGACGACGTAACACAGAGGAGTATAACATAAGAGATTCCTAATCTGAAGGGTCACAGATTAGAGCTGTCACAAACGTGGGACCTGGGACCAGCGACGAGCAACCCGTCACATCCTTAGGCCTTGTTTGGTTGGACTGTGGCTGTTGACAAAGCTGTTGTTGGCTGGCTGTCTGGAAAAGCTGCTGTGGCTGTGAGAAAGTGAACATATAGCTTTTGATTGATCCAAACCATCTACAGCATTTTGGAAAATGAGAACTGAAACTTCAGCACATTGCAAAAAGCTAGTAGAAGGCAGCTTTTCCAAACAGCTGAATTTACACTGCAAAACTCATAACTACCGTTGGCAAAAGCTGCTGAAAAACTGGCCGTTTGGTTGGGCTGCAGCTTTTTTCAGTGAAAAACTGCTGAAAAGCCCAACCAAACACTCCCTTAGTTCGTGATAGGCGTGACGTCGCGCTCAAACAGCACCGTAGGTGCCATCGTGCGCCCACTCCGCGATACCAAAATTCCGCTGCATCTGGTGCGTGATGCTGCCCAACCCCTTGGTCACCAAATTGGACCACAGCTTTCAAGGCTACCAGCACTAATCATGAATCAATAAATAGGTCATAATAAGTCCACAGTACACAGAATCATGCAACATTAATCCACAGTACACTGCTTTTTTCCCCTATAATCTTTGGTCTGCTCAGTTAGTTCGCAGTTGCACTGTAATTAAAGTTGGTGCTGTTTGAGGTTAAGAATCTATCTCGATACCATGTTAAGATTCTTAGAGCAACTCCAAGAGTCTCCCTATATTTACCTCTCCATATCTCTATATGGAGAGTCTCTCTAAAAAATTTGCTCTTCATATTTCTTTGCACTCCAATGAACTCTCCATATTCTTCCCTCCTATATTCTATTGATATTCTCTAATTTCAGTTTTAGTTTCAGTTTCATCCAATATAATTCACATCCTCTGCCCATTAAAATTCTCCACGAATTTCCCTAAAATCATTGCAAATTTCCTTCCTACATCCCCAAATCCCTAAATTCCCTTCAAAATCCCTAAATCCCTAAAATCCCCGATGCCACACCCGAGCAGAGCTCGTCCTCATCGGGTCCTCCGCCTCCCCCTCCAACCTCAAGCTCGCCGCTCCGCCCTAAAGCTCGGTCCCTGCCAGACCGTCTCCAGCGAGCCGCCCCCGTGGGCTCCTCTCCGTCACGCGCGCGCCTCCCCAGCGCATGTCGCCGACCAGCCTCGGTCGCTCCCGCCTCTACCGTCGCCTCAGGCCGCCTCCTCTTTCCCTTGCTACCTCCACATCCGACAACGACACCGGTGAGCGCCGCGGGCCTTCCGCTTCTCTTCCGCGTGGTGAGCTGCCGTCGGCCACCTCAAGTCGGTAGACGAGCCCGCTCCTCCGTCCCGCTCGCCTCCCACTTCCCGCGCGCGCTGCCGCTGTTGCTTCCCGTGCTCGTCGATGGCGGGAGGAAACGTCGGACCAGCAGATGCCACAGATGGAGGCGGCTTGGCGAGACACTATCTCTGGCTTCGGGGATGGCAAAGATGGAGAAGCGCCAATTTTGGAGTCAAGTTTGGGGAGGCCGTTGGAGCTCGGTTTTTCTATTGTGCTTCCCAAAAATAGCTTGGAGTTCATTTTGGGGAGCCCCTTGGAGTTGCTCTTATGTTCTAGTGTGTGATGTAGTAGAAAAGGCTTATCTTGTGGAGAGTATCTGCAACGTTCCCATTATTTGGAAAATGGGAAGAAACACAGAAACTTGGAGGGTTAAATTCCAATGTTTTTGTAACAAAGTTTGAAACACAAGATGTCTGCAAAGAATTTGCAATCCTGTAATTCAGATAGGGGAAACTTGGCATTGGAGTTGTAAAGAGATCAACACAATGAAATCCTGCATATGTTCTGTACTATCTTCAAACAGGACTTCTGCACTCTCCTACTGTCCTGCAACTTATAAATACTGCTAGAATTCATGCCATTCCCATCTCATTTGTGCACTTTGCATGTTGTGCTCTAATCAGCTTTTGTTCAATCTGATGTAGGTTTGGGATATTTCCTTCTTGGGGTCTTTCAAGAAGCTTTCTCGTCTGATTGGGCCGAATAGAGCACGGGAAGTGTCAATAACTTGCATGCCTATCACTGCTGAAATGGGGGAGAAGTGGGGACTTGTTAACCACATTGTGGATGTTAGTCAGGTGCTGAGTAAGGCAATAGAAATTGCCGAGGCCATTGCAAGGAACAACCGCAACTTGGTGATGTCGTACAAATCAGTTATAAACGATGGGCTCCAGCTGGACATGGAACATGCTCAGGCTCTTGAAAAGGTGTGAACTTATAAATTGATGACAAACTATGTAGAGTTAGGATGATTCGGTACATTAGAAGTATGACATATAATATCCTTAACACCGGTTGCAGTCTCAATTTTGTTTTTAGTGATAATCAGCGCGTATTCTAGCTAAATGTTGTGCTCACCGGATTTGATCTTGAAGCTGGCTATGGTCTATGGTATTAGTCTCTGTTGGGATCTGACGATGAGTAGTGTACAACTACTGTATACAACGACAATATCTGTATGTGAATACACAAAGACTTAGAGATACCCAACTTATTCAGGAAGATGTGTACCTCGGAGAAGGACTCTAAGTCGATAGGGAAACCACCCGTAGGTGTCCTGGATTCCTTAAACTAGACAGCCAATCCCGATGTTTAAGAATGATGGAGTCCTACTCGGAGACAAGTCCGTATCTCCCATGATACGGTACATCCTCAAAGACCCTGAAGGCCTTCGGAGAAGATAGGCTTGAGAGGAGCTTGACAAGTTCTACAAGCCTTTGAAGGCTTACAAGTTAGACAATGAAGCCAGAAGATTAGTTTGATGACATCTGAGCAAATAGAAGAGAAGACCAGCCTCGACAACCACCTCTGATTAGTTGTAGATCTATTTAAGACTAGACACACCCTCTTATATCTTGTCTCGTGATCAACATAAACCAACAGGACGTAGCCTTGTACCTTATCTCATGATCAATATAAACCAACAGGACGTAGGGTTGTTATTCTGAAGGAGACCCGAACCTATATAAACATTGTCGCCAATGGTCCTATTCATGGTCAGCTTTCGAATACGATCTCCTTCTCTCTTTTCTCCACATATTACATATGATCGGTGGTTTACCGATTGTTGACAGAATAAAAAACAAAAAAAGAAATTGTTTTCATTGTTGTTACTATATTCAGCAAATGCACCCCCTCTTATGCATTGCTATGATTTCAGGAAAGAGCTATCAACTATTACAATGGCATGACAAAGGAGCAATTCGCAAATATGCAGAAGTTTATACAAGGCCGGAGTTCTAAAGCACCGTCAAAGCTGTAGATGCGATGCTCTGTATGTACGAACACTCCCAATATGGCAAATACTCAGAGCACCTTCTCATGTATGTTACTGAAAGATCCACGTTCTTTTACATTTGAAGTTTCCAGTCACCACGTTATTATTTTACATTTAAAGAGTAAACATGTATTGTAGTTAGCTGCCAACTTCTGCTGCTTCCTGTTCTTCTCCATTTGCGATGCCAAAACTGGACAGCCACGGGAATCTTGTAGCATCCCTTGATCCCTTTCCGCCCTCGTCGTATAGCCTGTAATTGATACGAGTTAAAATCAAGAACGGCTAGAAGGTTTCGTCAAAAGAAAAAGAAGTAGAACTAGAGGGTGACCAGCAAACGGAAACTTTAAAGTTTGGAAACTAAGAACAAGATCAGAGTTCGGTTCGCTTCCTTGCGTTGCATGGATGCGCTCTCGTACTAACACACATGCTCCTCTCGATCGATCGTCGACGCACTCTCTTTCCTGTCGATCTTCCGGCGAGACGTCGCACCAATGGCATTGTCGCCGTCTTCCTCGCTGTGGTCGGGCCTCCCGCCCAAGCTCGCAGCCATGCTCCTTCGCTGCCTCCCCTGCCACGCTGATCGTGTACGCTTCGCCGCTGTCTGCCGGCGGTGGCGCTCCGAGGCGTGGGGGCAGACGCAGCCCCCACCGCTGCCGTGGCTCGCGCTCCCGAGCGGTACATTGTTCAGCCTTTCCGGCACCTCCTCGTTCAGCTTCCCCGACGCCGTGGGGTACCACACCTCTTGCGGCGACTGGCTCGTCTTCTGTGTCCTCGGCGAAGAACACGAGTACCTCTTGCTGAACCCTTTCTCCAGGGACACCATGCGGCTCCCTAGCCCGTCCCGCGTCCGCCCCGTCGTCTACGTCTTCGACCAGGTGGAGTACGCCGATGACGTGCTGCTGCCATGGACCGGCGGTCCCGTCGACATAACCGTGCGCAAGATGGTCATGTACTCGCGTCAGGTCATCGCTGCCATCGTCGGCGACGAACGCCTCGGCAAGGTCGCGTTGTGTCGCCCGGAGCCCGCGGCTCTCCACGACGGCGACTCCCGATGGTTGCTCAGCACGCACGACCGGTGGAGGGGGCTAAGGGACATTGTCTTCTACGACGGCAAGGTGTACGCCGTCAACGAGGACGAGGATCTGTTGGCCATGGACGTCGGCGAGGACAAGTACACCGGCGAGCCGAAGGCGTCCTGCGTCGAGCGCCGCCTCGTGGTGCGCCGGTGCCGGCCAACCAGCGTCGCATGGTGATGCAGTACCTAGTCATGTCCGGCGGCAGGCTGCGGATGGTCCGCAGGGTGATCCGCAGCGGTCGCGGTGGTCGGAGGTGACGAGCATCGGCGACGACGTGGCGCTCTTCGTCAGTGGGGGCGGCTCCACTGCTCGTGGCCTATCTCGGTAAGACCTGTCCCAGTACGAGCTGCGGGGGAACCAGATCCATTCTTGGACGACGACGAGTTCTGACTCCGGCCCAACAGGGAGGGGCGCCGTTGCGGCTGCTCTGCTCACTTCGGCGCCTGCCGCCGACGGACTGCGCAACGATGGTGAAGCGCCGGCGACGTGGCTCTTTCCCCGGTCACTAACAAGCAAATCAAACTCGATCTGCGATTGGCTGGTTCGGTGGTTCCTGTTCCGTCCATCTTGCACAAAGCACTTGCTTACGAGAAACGCGTTTCTACGGTTCACGGTACGTCACGAAGTCCCGTTCACCAATCAAGATTTTCACGTGTTTATAGTATAAATTTCATCCTTCTGTATTAATGTGCAATCTCAATTACATCCCGTCGGTCTCCCCTGCCATGCACTCCTCACATCACGTGCCTGAATGGGTGACGACCCTCTCCATGTATTGTTCCTCCTGCTCGTCTGTTATATATGAACTGCCAGCCGAATACCCCGTGGTCCTCGGCAACATATTTGATATTCACAAAAAATCTGAAATTTGTTGCCTCTGAGTGGTTGATTTTTATTCCCTCTTATCTATTATTGTCATTTGATTTCGTTGTTTATTCTTGTTGGAGAAAATTCTTATTCTAACATGAAGATGTAGTAGTGTCCCCTGACATGCTTGTTTTTGCTTTTTGCTATCTTCCCAGTTGCACATGCAGTCACTGTAAATTGTCGTAAATTACGCACAGTGTCTTGCTCAACTGTAGAAGATTCTTTCTTGGTTTTTCAGTGTGTTCTTTCCATAAGATTATTATATTGTTTTTAATATTGTTGTTTAAATTGCTATAACTTTCTACTATTTTTAGGTTAGTTTTATACTGCTTTATGGATGAATGAGAGGAAATATTATGGTTAATTGATGTATATAATTGCTATAATGTCATATGGCAAATATGCTAGTTGTTTTGGTAGTTAGCAAAAATAGTGGAATGTCATATATAATATATGCTCGCTATTTTGGTACTTAGCAAATGTAGTACTATAATGTCATATATAATATCTTCTCGCTGTTTTGGTACTTACCAAAAGTATGGAATTTAGGTGCTTAGCTTTAAATTTTTAATACTAATATGTCAGTTAACAAAAATTGTGAAGATGTCATCCCATGATTCATCACTGCCGAGCTCACTGAGTGAACCAGGATCTTCACAAGGCTCCTTCGTCTTCGACATGAAGAATGATATACTCAGCGCAAGAATTGGGACCAAGGAGCATCCAGGATGTACTCGAGGTCACGGGCTCTTGGCAACGTGGGACAGAGCATTCCCGCAGAACTATGCTACATTTGCTAAGGAAGAGAGGAAAAGAGATGAAGAGGTGCGTAAAACTAAGAAGATAAAGCAAACATGAGGAGTTTGAGCAATTGCTTGATATAAGGGTAAATGCTGCCGTCAATGCCCGGATCTACCAAGGATACCATTGCCTCAATGCCCATCAGAGTAGCTGCGTGTCTACTGACCCTGATGATCTCGATGATATTGATGCCATATGTCCAGTGAATGACATCTAGGATCCCACCAAGTGCAAGCTACAAGTGAAGTGCATGAGTGTCTCCGTGGAGGTTGCTTGTGGGGTGGTGTCCTGATCTTGGCGGGTTTCGTGAAGTGTAGCTTGGACCTCGTTCACAATTCTTTCAAGCAAGTGTCGTTGCATCACGCACGTCCAGATGATAAATTTCAGGTTTTAACCGATGCCATTGGGCCATTCGTCCAGTGACCCAAGAGGGACATAATGCTGGAGGAGGGAACATCTTCTTAATTGTTGCTCCAATGGAGCTAGATTGTTATGAGCTTCTAGATGCCTTGATCGGTCAAGAATCTGAACAGAATCTCGGCTGCCCTGCTCTGATTGAACTAGCTGCACCAATAGTGCTTGAGCTGGAGGACACTATGCTAGTTCAGCGCTCCAGCCCTTCTTCAGTGAAGGCACCTATCAAAGCAGGCCACAACAAGCTCTAAGAGTGCCAAGGGTAAACAGAAGAACATCAATATCAATGATACCCCTGTCATGCAGCTAGTTAGCGGTTTGTTTTAGGAGAACCAATGCTTTCAACTGAAGAACTGAACAGAGTAGGGCTTGTTTGCCGGACTTTTCACACGAGGTACATGGACCACTCCAACAAGCCATCGTAGAACAAGGAACGGTATAACCGCTTGGTTCAAGCCACACCATTTTCACCACACGGCGGGTGATGTGTTTGTGGACTATGCAGACATCTTCCTCTTGTACAACCTAAGGGCAAAGTCTTCATTCGCTTACAATTGGTTGAATTAATGCATATAACAACTTTGTTTCGCATATAACAACATTAATAGTCCGCATGGTCATGCAGTGCGTCGAGACGACGTATGAGTTCACGGTGTTCCAGGCGGACCTCCGGTCGTCGCGGTGGGTCGAAGCGAGCACCCTTGGCGGCGACGAGGTGCTCGTCGCCCGCCGGCTGTGCTCCAGGGCCGCGTGCGCGCGGATGTTCGGCAAGGATTATGGGGCGAGAAGATCTTCTTCCTGGATGCTTCGGCCGGCATGTCGTCCCGGACGGAGCGCCTGGCGCGACCTTCATACCACGCCGCCGTGTATGACATGATGACCTAGAATGCTCCTGACGAGGCAGCTGAGGGAGGACGGACCGGTGCCGGTCACATGGCTCTTCCTCGAGGACGACGACGACGACGAGGCTTGAGTGCTTATGTATATAGGTGCTCGGCATGCGTGATGACTTTGCTCTGCGTTATATGTCCTATGCTGGGGCCTTGGATTGCCCTAATTTGCTTTCATCACTAGGGAAATCTGTACTGAGTAAGAGTTACATGATTATGAGGTTCACAACCATCTTAAATCCAAATCCTCAATATCCTTATTCACATGAGAAAAGAAATTGATAAAATACTCCATTATGTGTCACTAATAGATAGCTTTATGATAGGATATTTTATTAAAGGATAAAGTAAAACAGGACATTTTACCAAGATTCATCTTATTAACCATATGGTTATTTGGTTACCAAATTTGCTCCTACAAATAAACTTTAGTTTAAGACGAGCTGCCATGGCAACTTTGCACCTTCGTCGGTCTATCTCCCATCTTCTTCTCTAGTTGTTCCCACTGGCCTTGAGTGGGTAAGGGACTGTTGATATATTGATGTATTTTTTGATCTCTCTAGTTTCATCTATTTTTCTTTCTAGATGAAAAATTCTAGTTTTATTTCTTTTCGGATGATAGATTTTATTTACCCATGATGATTTTATATTATTGGACCAATTCACATCAGAGATGATAGTGACAGACACACCAGAAATCAATATCTCTAATTTATTTCACAAACAATACAATTACCGAGGGGAATGTCCTAATCATCAATAGAGATCGTTGATAAACTACTTCTCATTGTTAATATCGTCTACTATTAGAGCACATTATAAAGTACGGATATGAAGACAAGATAAAAAATGTCAAGCATGATTGTTGACTCATAAGCTTGATATAGCACACCATCGGTCTTTATCGTTTAATATAAATTTTGGTACATACGTTGACTTATCAAATACATTCATTTTATTTTAAGATTCTAATTTGTTTGTTTTGAGACGAGAACTGAAGCAAACCCTATAGTAAAATATATTGTTTTGGTAATATCACTGTATGATATATAACCACGTACTGTCGTCTATTTGGTGGTCAGAAAGTAGTCATTATAAGCATACGCTCCATGGTCGAGCAGGGAAGCTTGTGCAGAGTAAGGTTTTCTTTTTCGTTTTAGGAATGCAGACTACAAATCCTAGTACACGCGGTGGACAGGAGAGAAGAACATCAGGGAGGAGGAGAAAAAAAACCCAGCTTGAGCTTGGCAGGATCCACTGATCCACAGCCCACATTAGTCAAACACCACTAATCTCAAAGCAACTGCCAAGCCGAGAGAGCAAACGCACCAACGCACTCGCCGAGTCGCCGTCGCCCGTGGTGCCGCCGCCCTGCGCTGCCCCCCTCCCTCCGTCTCTCCACTACCTCGTAGCCGGCGACGGCGAAGCTTCCAGAAACCCCAACACAGGTTTCTCCGCCCCTCCCTTCCCCTGCCTCCCCATGGTGCCTACCGTCGTCCTCCTTCGCGTCCTCCTCCTCCTCGCGGTCGCCGCGGCCGCGGCTGCAGCGGCGCGACGGGAGGCGTTCCGCCGGGACCCCGGGCACGCGCAGTGGCACCACGGCGCCTTCCACGACGTCGAGGATAGCGTCCGCGCCGACGTTCGCCGCATGCTCCACACCCGCGCAGAGGTACTCCCCCGTCGCCCCTCCACTCCCCCAGTAAACCTCTCCGATCCCCCCTCACGCGCGGCGTCTACAAATGCAATTCGCGCGGAGCTATTGAGCTTCGACTGGATTCGGACTCGACCGGAGCTTGCGGTCCGGTGAATTCTACTCCTCGTGTGTGGAATCCGCGTCTGCTTGTGGATTTCGTCTCTCCATCGATAAGATCGAGAGCTATGTTTGATAATGTCGAACGTACCAAACTGTTCGGATTTTGGATTATAAATGTCTATACGTAGAATTCTGGCTGCAAGCATTTGTTAGAGTGCCTACATTGGTTCGTGTTATGAATTTATGCCTGTAACTGGGGCATCACAGAGTAAATTGAGCTTGACATTAGTCGTATATTGTAGTTAACCTGTTGTTTTGATCACGCTGATGCTTGCTTAACGGGATTAAAACAAACTGTAGTGATCTGTTCGTTATTTCTCTGTTCACTTTTCCAGTTAAAACATGTATCATGTTACTTTTGTTAAGGTTTCCAATGTCTATTTAACATATTGGGAGCATTTTGCAGGTTCCATTTCAAGTGCCTCTCGAGGTTAATGTTGTTCTGATTGGTTTCAACGGTGATGGAGGGTATAGATACCCCTTGGATGGGCACAAGCTTGAACAATTCTTAAAGATGAGCTTTCCGCTCCATAGGCCCTCTTGTCTCGAGACAGGGGAGCCAATTGATATTGAGCATCATATGATGTATAATGTAATAGCGGTAAGGCTTCATTTAAGATGATTATGTAAATTATTTTTCACAACCATGTTGTCCTTATTTTCATCTAGTGCTATTATGAAAAATATACTTCATTAGGCTGGACAACCAGAGTTGATTTCGCTTGAGAAATCACTGAAGGAGGCAATGGTTTCTGCAGGAACCGCAAGAGAGGTAGAAATATGTTATTTTCCTACAAATTCATGTTTAACTGCTGTTTGGATCACAATTGCACAAGTCATGGCAGTATGGCACTAACTATTTTGTCCCTCGCAGAGTGAATATGGTAGAGAATTCCCTCTCTTTGAGGTTGAAGCAACTATGGTAGAGCCTATATTCCAGAGGCTATACTCATTTATTTTTGATGTGGAGCCTGGCTATTCTGCAACCGAGATGGATAGGCCTGTACCTGTTGCAATTTTTTGTTGTTAATTTGATAAGGTTGGGGGACTCATATCTAGCATTGTTCTTTTCTGTCAGCATATTATTTTGATTAACTCTTCGAATCCCTTTAATACCTGCATGCAAATCCTAGATAATAGAAAGTGTATTTCTTCCTGGTAATATTTGAGTCAAATTTTGGCTGTTTATCGTCCTATCATTTTCTGAGGGAAACAGTAGGGCATAACCCTACTGAGATAAAATTTTAAAACAACTGTACAAAAGGTATTACAGAGGAAGAGAAAGGAAAAGAAGTTAATTCAACCAGATCCAAGTCTAAAGCAATTTTCTCCATCTAAATTTATTTGATGATATATTATAAAAATACATCTGTTTCTTTGTAACTAAATATGCCAGCAGCCTATGGTTATCAACACCTCAAAGAACATTTTAGATAGTCATGCTCGTGGAGATTTTAGTATCTTATACAATTATACTTTGAGGTGATAAACATTGTCAAAAAATTTCCTTGGCAGGTTAGAATGGATCCTCGGAACAAAGAAGTTGATCTTGATAGCTTAATGTATGGTACAATTGGTGGACTAACAGAACAAGAGCTAAAACGACAAGAAGCAGATTACATCTACCGGTACCGTTACAATGGAGGTGGAGCAACTCAAGTTTGGCTGAGTTCTGGAAGGTGATAGTTATTCTAATATAACCTTTTCTGTTAAGATTTGCTAGGAACCTTGGCAGTCAAGAAATTACATTTTTAAGAGACACTAAAATTAACAAAAGTCAGCCCCCTCTGGCCAGAACACGAGTGCAGGAGTGATAAAAGAGTAGTCTGGAGAAAAACAACCGCACCAACATTCTAAACTGTTTGCTGCTTCATTTCATAAGGATCATTGCACTTCACCTTGCCAGATCCTCCTTTTTTTTAATCACATGCTCATTTCTGTTTACCATTAGATTTATCTGCTGTCACTTTTCAACACTGATGTATACATTAGCAATGAATGCATGATTTATCCCCTTGTTTCTGTTCCTTGAAAACAACTAAGCTGTAACAAGCAATCCTATTGGACCTGGCATCCTTGTTCCCCAAAAAAGATAGCTATACCCAAGAGTGCACTTTGTACTGTAAATAATATCCAGGACGACTTTATTCAGTATTACTTTAAAAAACCTATTAAATTCGTGCTTGGTTGTTAGTTGCCATCAGGGTTCCAAATCCTGGCGGGAATCGATAATTTCCCATCAATTTTAGGTAACCCCAACCTGAACTGTATTTGCAAAACTAACCGGAATTTGGATTGATCGTCTGCTACTTTGGAGGTAAGCATGTACTAGTGATTATGGAATGAGGGAAACACAAACACTTAAAAAATATACAAAGAGAAAAAGAAATAGAACGAGTAGGCTGGAAAATAATTGGTCTCTGGCATACTGGAGAGGACCAAGTTTTGAACAAAAACAGAAATAGTACCCTGGTTGCTATGACTCGTTGAATTACATATCAATATCATAGACTATTTGCTGTGCATGATATTATCCGTAAAGACTCCACATATAGCATGATATATAGCACTGTCATGATGTACTATTAACCGTTGAATGTTTGAGTTATTTTCATTAATGGTGCACTAAAATCGTTTAACAAATTGCAGTTAAAGTTATGTATGCTCTAAACCACCAATGCTTTGGTCCTTGCAGATTTGTTGTAATAGATCTGTCAGCAGGCCCTTGTACATATGGGAAAATAGAAACCGAAGAAGGCAGTGTTAGTTATAGATCAATGCCTCGGCTATCAAATATAATCTTCCCAAGAGGACTTGCTGCTCCAAGTGCTAGTTCAACACAAGATATTTTTATGGGACAGCTTGGAGGTTTAATTTCAACTACCATTGAGCATGTGATAGCTCCTGATATCAGGTATTACTAGAAAATTCATCATTTTGCTTAGAGTTACTTCATAATTTGATGTATAACTGAAACAACCATATGTTTTATCTAGATCTGACCAAGTTAATAGGCAATCACGATAACAAACTATTGTCTGAACTGTTCACTTTTTCTCTCTCAAAAAAGTATTCACTTTTCAGCATATTTATTTAGTAAAATAGGAGTTAAACCCAGGTATTCAGGAATCTGGAGTATCCAAGTTAAAACACCTCACTACCGTAGTGTGGTCTTTTGTGAAATCATTCAAAACTAAACTGTTTATAGTTGAAGCATAAAATTTGGCATACAATAAGAAGTGGCAAGGAAATTACAGTACACAACAATACTTTTGCACTTTTAATACTTTCTACTCTTCTTTATTATGTAGTTCAACAACTAAGCTAACTTTGTGAATCAGAGGAACAGATTAACCAGCTGTACGTGAAGTACAAATGGTGTCAATTTAACATGTTGTGAAAGGATTTCACTGCCTTGCTAAAAGAGTGTATTTTTAAGATTGAAGATAGTCTGATGCTCTGCAATGCATGTCAAAGACTCAAAGCTATGCCAGGATGAAATTGTGCATCAGATACATGCTGTCAGAGGAACTTATTTATGCACAGTTTAAGCACTGAATATTCTATTTTGCCTGTTATTCTAACTCGTCCTTTAAAAAAACTCAGGTTTGAAACTGTTGACATGACATTGAGGTTGCTTGTACCTATCATTGTGCTACAGAACCACAATAGGTACAATATTCTTCAAACCGGACACAACTACAGTATAGATGTTCAAGCTATTGAAAGAGAGGTTAGTTGACTCCCTTGCACGAGTACATCTACAAGTTGCTGAAGCCACAGTGTTTTGTAGTGAACTTACTAGTATGTGCTGTTTCTTCATGCACTAGTTAAGAATGTTTATTTTAGAGTACCTTATAGCATTTGTAAATTATATAATTTAACAAAAACGTATCTCTGGCATTAGCATAAAATAGCATCTCAACTCTCAAGAGTGTCTAAGAACATTAAGGAAATTCAATTTAGCATATGGAAGAATTACCATGCTAAAAATAAGAAACAAAGTTGTGGATACTCCATTGTACCTTGTTTCATTTGTTGGAGAAAATTGTCCACTTTTGCAAAGTAGGAACAAGGCAAAAAGAAACACTAAATATTATAACAACTATTTTTTAATAGTGACGTGAGGCTGCGAGCAACGCTTTCCCAAACAGTACTAGTGCCAGCATTGTTGACTGTTCATTGCCATTTCACAATCTATAGGGGGTGTTTGGTTGGGCTTTTCAGCAGCTTTTCACTGGAAAAAGCTGCAGCCCAACCAAACGGCCAGCTTTTCAGCAGCTTTTGCCAACGGTAGCTGTGGGCTTTGCAGTGCAAATTCAGCTGTTTGAAAAAGCTGTCTTCTGCCAGCTTTTTGCAATGTGTTGAAACTTCTATGCTCATTTCTAAAATGCTATAGATGATTTGGATAAATCAAAAGCCATATGTTCACTTTCCCACAGCTACAGCAGTTTTTCTAGACAGCCAGCCAACAGGAGCTTTGTCAACAGCCACAGCCTAACCAAACAGGCCCATAGTGCCAATGGGATATCATTCAAAACGGCACTTTGCAGGAAGTTATATTAAAGTACCTGTGGCAAACCCCAGTGATTTTTTTTTGTCTTTTTGCCCAGAAACTGGTAGGAGAATTAAAAACTGCAAGTACGGAGTGATGGTTTGTCTTGCAGTACTGCAGTCTTGTTGGAAGTTGTCCTAAACATATTACGGGCCAAGCTGTTCAATTTAGGAAAGCTCAGGATCGTCATGGTTCACTATTAGTTGAAAAAGAATAGTTGTACCATTAAATGTCTTAATCTGATGCCTATCTGATTTATTCCAAATAAAAATATGTTTGTGCATGTTTTGTACAATTTGAATTACACATGGGTTATTGATCAGTGGCCTACAGAGCATATATAAATTTATTTCTTTGACCATGTGACCTGAACTGTTACAACCACCATGCATACTCCAAATCTGTTTTTGTGTTTTCCAGGTTAAGAAGATGGTTCACTCTGGGCAGGAGGTTATAGTAATTTCTGGTTCACATGCACTGCATCAGCATGAAAAGTTAGCTGTTGCGGTTTCCAAAGCAACGCGTAGCCATTCTCTTCATGAAACAAAGAACGATGGTCGATTTCATGTTCGTACCAAAACATACTTAGATGGAGCAATACTCAAAGAGGTTTGTTGGATTTTAGCTTCATCCAAATACATTATGTTTTAAGTGCAAGGAGATGATTGCCATCATTGGTAGCTTATTAGACCTACTCACCTACAGATCTTGCGTGTATGCTTTCATTCTTGGCATTGAAGGGCCAGTTGTGGCAATATACGCTTCTTCACGTATTTATATTGTAGAAAGATCTTTAGCCAATTTTGATGTTTAGGAAATGTAGGTGCGTGAGAGCTTGGTATGGAGAAATATACTTTAGACATCACCTGGCCTGTTAGCCATGTCTTCCAGGTATTTGATTAGTGATACCTTAAGGATAAACAAGCATGACAGAATAATTCGTAATCTTCATGAGTCTTGTACTTATGCATGGAAAAAAAGGCTGAATCATGTGCAAAATAAATTTTTTGGCACCAAGCACCGAATGTGTCACTAAGTGTTTTGAGTAACCACTTAGCTTTTATGAAATGAAATGAAATCTGAAGCAGCACAAAGAAGATTACTAAATAGATGGGAAATCATAGAGATTGATCAAAATTGCTTGTTTAATCTTAATCTGCAAATGCAATATTCTAATGTCGTGCTATCAACTGGTACAGGAAATGGAACGTTCTGCCGATGTGCTATCAGCTGGTTTATTACAAGTTGCAGATCCTTCCCTGTCAAGTAGATTCTTCCTGAAGCAGGTGTGTAATATTTTCTGTATGAAATATACTGAAATTTTACGTCAGTTCTCATGAATCACAATACCTGATTCGTTTTTTTATATGGGTGTTGTTGGATTTTCCATGTCAAATTGTTTTTGTCAACAACAGCACTGGATGGATAAACAAGATAATGCACAAGATTCTATCAAGCACAGGCCTATATGGGAATCTTACATGCCCAGAAATAAGAAAGAAAGAGAGGAACTGGAAAGAAGAAACATGGAAATATGTACAGAACTTATGGTACCAGAGTAATTCCAGTGTAAGCACCCCCACCACACCACCACCACGCACACAACAACAGCAAGTATAACATTTTATACTCATATTATCCTACCATAAATGAGAAGAAAAAAGGATAGAACTGGCAAGTGATAAATTGAGACCAATAAAAAGACAGCTTACTGTTCACATCGCTTTTATCCTTTCGTTTTTCCTTGAGTTTATGAAGTTAAGATATGGCGCCTCCTTAAATAATGCACATGGCAATTAAGAAGTACTGCATGTGCATAGAAATAGAACTATTCACAGTACATTTAAAGAAGTGGGATCCTAAAAATGTATTGCTGAGGCAGAAGGTACACCACTACTTTTACTGATTTTTTTTCTTAAATCAACAGCTTTGTATTATCATTGGCTGATGTTGATGCCGAGCTTATGATGGAAGAGGAAAGTCTTGTTTGGACAAGTAAAGATGTTGTAATTGTACTGGAGCATAACAATAAAATGATTCCTCTTAGGTATATTGAAGTTTCTGTACAGACAAAATTGTTCTATGGAATCCTACATGTACTGCATGAATTCAAATTGCTGCTGTGTTCATGGCATCCGTTTGCTGTTGCAGCTATGTGTCAGAGACAACTAGGCAGTTTGCTTATCCATCTCTAGCACAGCGCCACATCTTGGCTGGTTTGGCTTCTGCAGTTGGAGGTCTCTGTGCACCATACGAACGGGCATCACGTATTCATGAAAGACCTATTGTGAACTGGCTATGGTCTGCAGGATGTCATCCTTTTGGACCATTTTCAAATTCCTCTCAGATCAGTCAAATTCTTCAGGACGTTGCACTGGTATGTTAACCAACAGCACCTATTCTATTTTCCTGAAATACAGTGGGAGGAGGGGAAGGGAGGCAATGCTCATATGTCACAGTGAGGCATTGTTAGGATAGTTGTTCATGCCTTCTATGGTTTGTACAGCATAGGAGCACAAACTGTCAAACATGCTTGTTGCCTCTTTTGCCAGTTCCTGACAACTGTTCCACAGTTAGGAGCATGATAGGTAGGGTATTTATTTTCTCTACTGTCTCATTGCCATATGTATCCAGAAAATCTGGGTATTGTGAATAAATCTGCAACACCAGGGTTTTGCAATCACCATCACCAGGATTAGTTTTAACCAATGTGAATTCTGCTTCCTTCAGAAACCTGTGTCAACCCATCATCATATATGCCTAGGATAGACATAATGCATTGGTAGTGCAATTATTTATACTAAAATGTATATCTGCTGGTTTTTGCAACCCGTTTAAAACTGGTGTGTACAGCCTGCCTTCAGCCGTTACATTTTATATTCATTTGTGGTAATCTATGGTTTTTAAATGTGTGTAGAGAACTACAATTTATGCTCGGGGTTGATGCAGCTCTCCGCAAAATAAGGGACACATCAGAGGTCCGTTGACATTCAATTGAACTTGTCATCATTTGCTTATTTTCTCTGCGTACGCAGCAAAGTAAAACTGTGGTTTGTGGTTCGGTGCAGTCCGTTCAATCTTTTGCATCCGAGCATCTTAAGACGCCATTAGGAGAACCTGTTAAAGGTAATAAAAACAAGTCCAGCACTGAGTTATGGGTAGAGAAATTCTATAAGAAGGTAACCACGATGCCAGAGCCTTTCCCCCATGATCTTGTTGAACGGTTAGAAGAGTACCTGGATGTAAGTATATGTTTCATACATTGCAGTGGTGTATTTTTACTGTGAATGAATGTTCTGTCTGGACCTGATTTCGTCTTCTTCTGCACCCCATTTCAGAGGCTTGAAGGACAACTTGTGGATTTATCTTCCTTGCTCTATGACCATCGTCTAGTTGATGCTTCTCAAAATAGTTCTGACATCCTGCAGAGCACTATATTTACAGAACAGTATGTTTATCTGAATCGCAAGATCTCCAACTAGCTACTTTGTGCCTTTTGTTCTGACTTACTGGAAGAGTTAAAAATAAAAAAACAGTTTACTCTTTTTTTGTGTGTGATTAGTTTGCTCCATATTTACCCTTCTTTCCAATCATTCTTACCATGTTTTGGTTGGACAGGTATGTAGAACGTGTTTTGTCTGCGGAGAGAGACAAGATGAAGTGCTGCAGCATTGCATATAGTCACCCAAAACAGTCGTCCCAAGCTTTTGTCTATGGAGGGATCCTTTTGGCTGGATTTCTTGTGTACTCGCTGGTTATTTTCTTCTCTTCACCAGTTCGCTAGCTCACATACCACTGGATAAAGGCACTTGAGGATTCCTTATATGGTGACAAGCTGGTAAGCTAGTTATGTCTAGGATGTCATTCTGCATGAAGCCATGAGTTAACACTGTTGTATTAGTTAGGGGCTGTTCATTGAAAAAAAAATTAGGGGGTTATCTCGGAATCTTGGCACAGTTTTGTCTATGAGTATGTTATTTTTCAATATCCAAGCCGTAGGCATCCTCATAGCATTCATGATAAGTGGCAGTTATAATACATAGGGGAGTTCAAATTCGTCATGATGCAGGCGACTTTTATGGTGTCCCCTTTTGCAACTTATTACTGCACAGGATACATATACATGCCAGAACACCTGATTTGTCAATAAAACCCCCCATATCCATGGTACAAGTAACCACTTTCCTTTCGGGAAATGCAAGGGTACTCTTAGGTGTAGGCGCGCTCACGATCTGGATCATATATGCGCTTAGAGATTCATGTGGGCCTTGTATTTAGGTAATGTATTTCCTTCGTATACCGACTTTTGATGATTTGTTATTCAGAACTGATATGGTGGCCCACTGACATGTCTAATTAATTCTGATGAGGACTCCACTGACTTGTGCAATTAATTTCTCTCTCTCCTGTTTTGAATTTTGTATTTGCTTGGTTGTATCAACTTTTTGGTATATATGCACACACAAATAAATACACATATATTACAGAAATATACGAACTTTCTTCATGCAAGGAGAACTGAAAATACAGGTATACCTCGAAATGTGTGAAATTTTTGCATAAGGAAAATTTGAAAATATACATATAACTAGGCAAAAGTACCAATATCCAAGTCTCTTGCATGCATGAAATTTTCTTAAAACGTATACTTGGAAATGTACAAACTTTTTGCATGGAAGGAAAATGGGAAATATATGTATACCTAGAGATATATAAATTTTTAGCATACAAAGGAAATTAAAAATACCTAGTTTAACTATGAAGCTTAGTTCTAGATACTTCAGCTTACTCCTTAAACACTAAAACTAGCTCAAACTCCTTAGTACACAACTAGCACAAATAAAGCATAATTAAATGCACCTATACATCATCAATGAAGGGGAAGAGAAGCAGCTGTACTCCGTTTTAAAATAGATGTACTCTTGCGGACCTTTTCTCCGAGGAGGAGATGCGCGAAGCCATTAACCAAATGCCAAGCGACAAAGCGCCCGGGCTGGATGGCTTCACCGGAATTTTTTTCAAGAAGTGTTGGGCCATAATCAAAGATGACATCATGAGGGTTATTTCCCTTTTTGGCAACCTCCACACGGCCAACCTTCAGTGGCTCAACTCTGCAAATGTTGTGCTCCTCCCGAAGAAAGAGGGGGCCGAAGAAATTTCCGACTACCGACCTATTAGCCTTATCCACGCCGTTGCCAAAATCATTGCGAAGATCCTTGCCATCCGGCTTAGCCCCCATATGCACAATCTTGTCTCCAACGCCCAAAGTGCTTTCATCAAGACAAGGAGCATACATGACAACTGCATGTATGTGAGGAACCTCGCGCGCCGGTTACACAAGAGTAAAACCCCTTCGCTACTTTTCAAGCTTGACATTCGAAAGGTCTTCGACTCGGTGAAATGGGAGTACATCATTGATCTCCTCTAACGAAGGGGATTTCCAAGCATCTTTACAGATTGGATCACCGCTCTTCTATGCACCTCCTCGTCGCGGATCCTTTTGAATGGTGTGGCCGACAACCCCATTACCCATGGCTGTGGCCTTCGCCAAGGGGACCCCCTATCCCCTCCCCTCTTCGTCATCGCCATTGACCCCCTCCAAAAAATTCTTGAGTTGGCGACTAGGAGAGGGTTGCTTCACAAGATTCGTGGCCGTGGAACTATAATGAGAACCTCCCTTTATGCGGATGATGCGGCGGTGTTCATGAAGCCCATCAAAAGAGACATCGACAACCTCTCCAACATACTACAACTCTTTGGCGATGTCACGGGCCTCTTCACTAACTTCCACAAGAGCTCGGTGGTCCCTATCCGTTGCGGTCACCTCAACTTACCTCATATTATCCAAAACCTACCGGCTGCCCGAGCATCTTTCCCATGAAATACTTGGGGCTTCCCCTCTCGGTATGGCAACTAAAAAAGGTGGACTTCCAATTCCTTGAAGACAAGGTTGCGGCGAAGTTAGTCAATTGGGATGGGCAAAACATAACCGCCATAGGCCGCACCGCCCTTGTCAAATCGGTGCTCTCTTCCCAAGCGGTCTACTTCATCACTCCCCTCATCGTTCCTCCTAGCACTCTCCACAATGTCAACAAGCTTGAGCGGGCCTTTCTTTGGGCAGGAACGGACAAGACCACCGACGCAAAATGCAAAGTCAAGTGGGATACCATTTGTCGGCCTCATGACCTTGGGGGTCTAGGTGTGTTAAATACGGAAAAATTCGCAAGGGCTCTTAGATTACGGTGGCTATGGTTTGAGTGGAAGGAACCGACCAAGATGTGGGTTGGAATGGGCAACCCTTGTGATGCCACGGATTTCGACTTGTTCTATGCCTCCACGACCATCACCATTGGTAACGGCGCGCGGGCACCCTTTTGGGACTCCCCTTGGGTGCAAGACCGAAAGCTAAAAGAGATCGCGCCCCTTATTCACGCGGCATCCACGAGAAAGAATTGGAAGGTGCGTGAAGCATTAAAAGATGATGCTTGGGTTTCCAAAATCAAAATTGCAACAAACTTCTCCTTGGCCCATATTTGTGAATTCATAGAGCTTTGGACAATCCTTCGTGACTTCCACCTTGATGACAACGCCGAGGACGACATTGTGTGGAAGCATACCAATAGTGTCCACTACTCGGCGGAGTCCGCTTACAAGGCACAATTCTTTGGTGCAACCCGCTCTCCCATGGAGCACACGGTTTGGAAGGCTTGGGCGCCGCCAAAGGTCAAGTTTTTTGCTTGGTTGGCCATTCAAAATAGGATTTGGACTGCGGACAGATTGGCCAAGAGAGGATGGCCGAATTGTGGCCTTTGCCCCTTATGTAAACGCGAGCAAGAGTCCGTGGATCACCTCTTCTTCAAGTGCCAGTTCACGCTTAGGCTATGGGGCATGCTCAAAGATTGGCTTCAACTTGCGTGCTTTGATACTTCCACTTGGCACTTGGTGCGCTCCATTAAAGATTGGTGGATTGGCTTGTCCGACACAACCATCCCAAATAGAAAAGCTATGGCCTCCCTCACCATGCTCACCTCTAGGACTATTTGGAATGAAAGGAATGCCCGTGTCCTCCGCCACAAGAACGCCCCGCCGACGGTTCTCCTTGCCAACATCAAGAATGAAGCAATGCTTTGGGTGGCCGCGGGTGCTAAGAAATTGGGAACAATCATGCCGGGAGAGTATTGACCTTCTTGTATTATGGGGCGTTGTAAAACAAACTCGAACTCTATTCTCTTCTTAATTAATGAATGAGGCAAATCTTTTGCCTCCGTTTAAAAAAAAACTTTTATCAATATACTTGTCCTACATTTTTAACGTAGTTTTAGTCATTGTGTATTTGTGTTCCTATTTTGTTCTTCATCAATGTCATAAAAAGAGTTAATTACTCATAGAAGTAGTGCTAATAATATTGATATTTATTATCTTGGGAGAAAAAAGAGATGGACATAAAAATAATTGAAAGACAATGTTGATATTTTACTTATACTCTTAACTATTGCGTCCAATTTTAAAGGGACATTTATTTTGAAAAGGAGGGAGTACATCGTTGGATTAAATGCTTCGGGACCTGGCTTTCATTGTATCTGTATTTGAAGCTGTATTTGCCCTAGAAATTTTTTGGCACAGATCTTCAAACCCAACCTGGACAGCCTAGATTGCAAGAGCACCTATAACCAGGAGCTAAAATTCCGCTCTCCTTTTCTTTCATTTTTTCTTCATTGAAACATTGTTTATTCGCTTTAGTTCATTTGAGTTTTTTTCTGTACTGAGCCTAGTTCATTCCGTTCACTGTAAGGCCGTAATTAGGGAACTCCGGACTCGATGTTTCTGCTGATACATGGGGGAAGAGCTGCCCGGAAAGAAAAAAGAAAAACGAGAAGTCTATGTTTCTTAAACTATCGTGCATATTTCACTTTGAATTAGGAGCATTTTACCCCTTGATCGGTTTTTGAAAGGACAAAACACGTCTAGAAACTTCTAAAAATCTAATACAAATTCTATACATATAAGTCGCGGGGTGAAGTATGTACATAGAAATTTTGATCAAAATTATGACCATTTGTGACATATTTTTGTACATATCATAAATTGTCATATTTCTTAACCAAAATTTACATATATATGCTTCACCCCACAACCTATAAGTATGAAATTTTTTTCATATTTTTTCAAAACTTCTAAATGCGATTTTGTCTTTTTAGAAACCGTCTAGGGGGTAAAGTGCTCTCAATTTAAACAGTTTGGAAAAAAAATGAGCCAAGTCGGTTCATGAGAGGAAAATGAATTTTTTTCTTTAAAGAAATGTTGATCCTTCATTGGATTTTTTTTGGACTTTCCGGCCCATCTGTTCGCACAAAATCTAGTGAGTATGACAGACCATCATCACCAATGTGTCTTTTATAGGAGAATGGATAAAAGGAAATGTAGACCATCACCACTAATGTGTCTTTTATAGGAGAATGGATAAAAGGAAATGTAATGAGTACGCACTGGCTGACTTATACGAGTATACGAAATGGGTAGAAGAAAGGTGTCTATCGGCCTGTAAGGAAAACCAAGTGGAGACTTTAATCGAACGAGAAGCCGATGAGGTGAAGTAGCACCCATGCGCACGATCATCGGTTCCAATGGCAGTGCTCTCGGATGTCTCGGAACAGGCAATGCTAGCAGGTGCCGGTCGTAGTCCGTGGTCGTGTACCGTGTTAAGAGTAAGAATTGTAGAGACAATAGAGGCAGCCTTTGGGCACAAGAGGAAAGGATCAAGCAATCTTTATTCATTGCACTATTGTATTTATATATATGAAGGGGTGGTAGTTCCCTAATGGAAGAGACATGTCTCTTAGAGGAGACATTAATAACTGCACATGGCAGTTAAGAAGTTGATCACCGACATGTGTTGTAACACTCTCCCTTGATTAATTTCACCATTGTATACAGTGCATCTGAGAAACTCATCTAAAAATCCTGTGGGAAAAATATGAGGAGAAATATAGGACAATATATTTATGAAAAACTCCTTTAAAATCCAATGGAAAAAATAAGGAGAAATATAATGATTATATGCCATGTAAAACTCCTTTAAAAACCCAGTGAGAAAAATAAAATAATATTGCATATATGTGTGCGTAATATTGCCTCATTAAAAACCTTTTATGAGAAACCAGATTAAAAAAACTCATAAAGGAAAAGAATACAATATATGATCTGATGATCATTAGCAGGTTATATCTTAGGAGTTTACTCTCCCTGAGCCTTGCAAATTTTGAATTCGTCTCATACCAATTCCATGAACATATTTTGGAATATAGATACTGGTATATAGATTTTGTGAATAAATCTGTTGGATTTTCACAAGACTTAGTTTGCAAGATTTTTAACTCCCTATTTTTCTGTAATTTATAGGGACAAAATAATTTAAGAGCAATGTGCTTTGTGATATTGCTCTTTATATAATATGATTGCGTTTGTGTAACACAAGCAGATTATCTTCATAGATAATAGTTGGTGATTCTAAGGAACCAGTTCCACATGACTGTCGTATGTGGTTAATCAATCTGCGAAGCCATACGCATTCACGTGACGCTTCATATAATGCGATTATTTCAGAATGATTAGTGGAAGTAGCCACTAAAGTTTGTTTCGAGGACTTCCAAGAGAAGGCCGTTTCACCATATAGGAATACAAAACCAGTCTGTGATCTGGCATTATGGGGATCAAATAAATAGCCAGCATCTGCATATTTCACTATAGTCATATCCTGATTTTTCTGATAGAATGAACCAAGATCTTTTGTGCCTTGGAGATATCTGAGGATATCCCTTACACCTACCGTATGCCTTTTAGTAGAGGATATATTATGTCTAGTTAATAAATTAACTGCAAATGAAATATCAGGCTTGGTGCAGTTGGCTAGATATATTAGTGCACTGATGGTACTGAGATAAGGAACTTTAGGTTCTAATATCTCTTCATCATTGCCCCTAGGTCTAAATGTATTTGTATCTCTATCAACAGATCGAATGGCCATAGGTGTCTTGGATAGATATGATTTATCCATATTAAACTTTTTCAAGATTTTCTGGATATAAGTAGACTGATGTATAAGAATCCCTGAGGAAAAATGCTCAAGTTGTAAACCTAAGCAGAATTTGATTTTACCCAAATCTTTCATCTCAAATTCCATCTTTAGATGATTACTTGCCTCTTCTATGTCTTGTGTAGTTTTAATGATATAGAGATCATCGTCACACATTGAGATGATACAAAATCCTTTTGAGGATTTCTTTATGAATACACACAAGCAATCATCATTGTTTGAGTAACCCTTCTGAAGAAGGAACTAACCTAATCGGTTATACCACATTCTTTCCGATTGTTTCTAAGTCATAGAGTGACTTTTGAAGTTGTACACAATATATGTTGCGATTTACTTTTTGGATTCGGAATTTTAAGTTCTTAAGAAACTTACGTGTAGATATCCGAATCTAGTAACCCATATGAGTATGTAGTCACTACATCAAATTCATTTGTTCTGCTAATAATATTAAGTATCAGAACTTTATTCCACTCAGGAGAGTATATCTCATCGTAATCGATGTCGGGTCTCTGCATGAACACTTGTGCTACAACTCACGCTTTATCTTACCACCACATTGTTTTCGTTTCTTTTGAACAACAACCCATTTTGTTCCCATAGGGAAGATATTATGTGGAGTAGGTATTAGTATGGTAAATACCTCTCTTTTGATGAGCGAGCGCAATTCTACCTTAATTGCCATCTTCTGGTTTGAACCGATCTGAGTACATGAGGTACTCAACCTAGGATTTTGGTTCGAAATCTATTTGGCAATTTTAAGGAGAAATATATGTCAACAATAAATGTAGTCTTTATATTAATAAGATTCTCTTGAATCGATATAATTTGTGAAAAATTGATTTATACCTTTTAACTCCTTGTGATTTCCCATAACAATGGAGTTAAGGTGTTCCGATGTCCCAACACCTAAATTTTGTGCGCACATTTGTGCTGGGCTGGATGTTGAGCATCCATCAGGCATCTTTCAACTTGAAATTGAATTGCATTTACTGATTGAGGAATTGAATTCATTTATTTCCGTGGACACTTTTTAAGAAGCAGTATCCTTTTTGACCAAATTTCTCCCCCTCTTGTTCTCATTAGGGAGATGAGTGGTTTTATTTGGTAGCTCCACTCTTTCTGGTATGTTTACTACAAGGATATGCGATGACACCTTTGTGATCAGTAAATGAATCTGGCAGTTTATTTGCATGTTGCAAATTTGTGATTCTCTGAATTGTTGATTCAGACTCTTTAGTACATGGATTAAGGACTGAATGCTTATGACATTCTGATTTATTTCCTGGCATTCTATGTGGTAGAAATCTCCCCCTAATGCCTGAAAAATTGTCCTTATTGAGAATATAATCAACATATTGGGCTGAGAATAAGTCCCCTGTTAGGGACTCGATGTATTTTATGATTGACGGAAACTTATACCTCATATAGATCCCCAATTATTGATAAGGGCCCATTAATATATGCTGGGGTGGTGATATCGGTATGTACTTAGTGTAACTGAATTTTCGCAGATGGGAAATACTTTGGCTGATGCCTGATTTCCACGTACTAACTACAACGGGAAGTCGTGTGTCATGCAGTTTAAACGAATTTGGATTAATATTGCGGTCTATAAGGCCGCATGTCCCCAACAAGATGTTGACAATTTATAATTCTGTAAAATTTGGTCATGCATTGGTTTGGCTCTCTTGATAAGAGATGCGTCGAGACCATGTTGAGTATATGTATTAGGTATTAAATGCTCCAGATTGATGCCAAAAACCAAACAATAGTAATTAAATGCCCGTAAATTATATTTAGTGGTATTAACCATTGCAATGGATTTTATCCTGAGTTCAGGATAACTTTCTCTTAGTTTGATAATTTGAGCAATAAGTTTGGTAAAGAAATTGATCCTTGTGGATGAGAGAAACACAAAAGATCATGTATTTATGAATCAATGAGCACTTTGAAGTACCTAAATGACCCTTATAGTGGTTGATCAAACCACAAATATACTCTTGAATGTGTTCAAGAAAATTTGAGGGGCTTATTTTTTATTTGAAGTTGAGAAGGTCTCAAAAATTAATTTCCCTGTGCCACATGCGGTGCACAGAAAATCTGATGATTTTTGGAATTTTGCAATTGGGAAGTTGTGACCAGCAGAATGTTCAATAAATTTTTTATCATCCCTAAATCAGGGTGACCGAGGTGATCATGCCAATCCTTGAATGTTATCAAGATTTTTGAAAAATTATTTCTGTTCGCAACATGTGATTATTTTTTGATGTATGTGTAGAACAATTCAGAGATTGTTTTTCAAAAATTCTATAGAGTAAGGTAAAATTCAGTATGAATTTAAATCATATAGAATACATATATCATATATATGTTCCTCCGGGCGTTCACCAGAGACCCCACCAGCGCCAAGAACCCCGTCACCAGGTTGGCCCCATCCAGCTGCCGCACCACGCGAACGCCGCCCTGCTTGAACTCCACCAGGTTCGCAAGCAGCACCTTAGCGGCCTCGTCCACCACAACGCCGGCATTTGCAGCACGCCATAACGGAAGCTGATGTCGAACATGTCGCGCGGGGTCGCCTTCCGCTTGAACGTCACGCTGGCCTCCTCCATCTTGGCGATAGGGGGGACCATCAACATCAGCCGGCCTTTGACAGCGCCGTCGTTGGAGCTCGGGGACGGAACCGGCGACTGCTTCCAGATGGCCAGCGACCCGCCATTGGCTTCCCCACCATTCACCTTGGACGCCTAGTCGCTGTCCGCGGCCGGGTTGCGAACGTTGCACTCGTAGTGCAGGTGCAGGAGGTGGTGGATAGTCTTGTCGCTCCACGGCCGAACGGCGCGGCTCCGACGACAGGTCGCTGGCAAAGGCCTTGCAGGACATGTCGAGGAGCACGTCGCGATAGGGGCCGACATCCTCGCCGGGGAAGGTGACGCTATGCAGCTTCTCGACGACGAAGGAATCTGGTTCCCCAGGAGGAGGGCGTCGTGGTACATGTGTTTCCACGCCCACTTGGCACCCCCGGGCGCAACGAGCTGGTCCTCGCCCTTCCTCACGAAGAACTTGAGCAGGAAGTAGCCGTCGAGCACCAGCATCTCCACGAAGTCCTTTGCGCCCATGTCCAATCCCTCCGCATAGCACCGGCGCGCGTCATCCTCGAGCGCTCCCGCGGCGCGCACGTACACACCGAGGCCGCCGGCTACCTTCTCGTTGCGCGATAGGACTCACTTGTGCTGTTGCAGCGCTCGCGCATGGCCGGGGGGGGAGGCGGAATATGGTGTAGAGGTCGTTGGGCTCAGGGTGCACTGCGTCGAGACGCCGCTGCTTGGACTCCACCCGCGCGTCGCGGAAGAAGCAGTTCTCCTCGGCCGCAGCACCCAGCGTGCTGCCCGCCTTGTCGTCCTCCGTGGCGAGCGAAGCGAACGAACGAGAGCTACGGCCGATATGCACGCGTGGGCGCGGCGAGAACAGATGTGCTGCGCAAGGTGGCAATCACTTTTGAAGAGGGAAGCATGCGGCGCGGCACGGCCTCGATCTGTCGATGGGATGTTTGCTTGAAGCCTTGAACAATGAGGCGGCGTCGCGGGAGCGGAGCTGTACCTCCGCTGGTCTGACACTGATCTGGATGTCTCAATTTGTTACGGTGTGTATGCTCTTGTTCATGCCATGTTTAGAACTTCCATATACGTAGTGCTATTGACGAAAATGTACGCGGAAAAGTTGCGGCTCTCTACACTAAGTCTATGGCTAGTCGAGGGCAAGTACTAATTAAATTTCTGCCTTTCCGGATCTTAAATATGGAAGGAAAAGAGCGGTAAGATGACAAGGACATTAGCGGTACATCATACCGCAGACAAGTGAGGGCACAGTAGGCAGCTTCCTGGACTGCCATCTCAACAGTTATGCCAACTCCATAAAAGATGTGCATAGCAGAACCATTGCCAAGTACTGAGTCATAAAGAAATCTTGGAATTGCTCATAAGCCATGTACTCCGGCATCCATCAATAATGATTGCTCGCAAAAGCATAGGCAAGAATCATAGGAAACCCAGGGGTGTTGATGCATCTAGTAAGACAGACGATCTGCCCACGAGGCATCTAGATCAAAGAAACAAGAGTTAGAATTCAATAGGGTAAAGATACCCCAAACACGTGAATTCTAACTTTTGAGTGGAAGGGAAAAGTAATCAATCCACTTTTCAACCAAATGAAGAGGTAAGGAGAAGACTAGGATTGAAAAGGATAAGGAGGAAATAGAACCACTTCTTATGCTTTTCACAAATCCTTTTTAAGTTCAAAATAGTTTTCGTAACTCTAGACCCAATAACGACCAAGGTCAAAAGTTATCCTACAGATAGTCCTACTCTGATACCAAGTCTGTCAGGATCCAAAATTCATAACAGAGAATCTTAAGTGAAATCACCTGCTAAGTTAAAACGTTAACTCCGACCTCAACCCTTGGGTATCAATTCCAAGAGGAGTGGAGTGATATGGCTTCGAGAGCCCGAGATGTCAACTCCGAACTTGCTCCGGCAAACTACTGCACAGATTAAGTAGGGTGATATGGTCTCCTCACTATTTTCTCACTGAGCCGAAACATCAATCCCAAACTTGTCCCGGCAAATTAATTCTCGGCTGGAGTAGGATGATATAGTTCTCAAACTCCCAGTGGAAGAGTCACTTCACAGGGGTGATTAAACCTAACCATTCTATGATATAGACTCTGAAACCCTACCCGCACCATGTGCTTCAATAACATACACGCAAGGCACATGAGGCAGGTGAGAACAAACAAGTATCACAACAGCAATGCTACGACTGAAATTGCAATAATACTAGTTGTTCTTAAAACTTAACAACATAATTCACACAAAGAGTCTATTACACAGCGGAAAGCTTAACATGGCTAAGAAGCCGAAAAGTAGGGCCAAAGATGGCAGCAAAACAAACCAAACTGCCGAACCCTGGGTAGGACCACTGCATGGGATTCCCAGCGACTAGTCGTCGTGGGCGTCGATCTCTACATAGAAACCATCCGTTGATGGGATGATTTTCTCTGCACAAAATTATCAATAACTGCAAGGTGAGTACAAAAATTGTACTCCGCAAGACTTACAAGGGAATTTAGTAATAGATGCAACAGGTTTCAATAAGGGGTACTTGTGGACTATTTTGCGGAAAGCTGATTATTCTTTCGATAATATTCCTTAAGTAGGAGAAATTCGACTACTAGATTACTTTTAAAGAAGATGGGTCGAAGCTTCATAATGAAATCTATTGCAGACTACCGCACACTTAAACCCTCGATTCTTCCTCAATCACCAAAGAGGAAGCAATCGCTAACTTCTCAACCTTAGAGTTGGTATGTTTTAAAGTATCATTATAATTTTCTAATTCGATGCGGATTTTTACCAAGCTGTCCATAACCGCGGACACGGCCATTCGAATAGTTCAAACCCTGCAGGGGTATACATCTTTACCTACACGTATCAATCGACTCTTAATGCTAGGCCGAAGACACACTTCACGAGGTGTGTTAGCAGAGTGTGATTGAACACGACCTTTACAATACTTTCGACTTAAGTGTGAGCCGCCCTAATGGGCTAATCCGTGTACACTAGTCCGGCCGGTACCCCGACACGGTCCCAAAAGTTATAGCAGGTGATACATCCCCGGTCCTAGACCGTGTGTAACCCTTACACCTATATTGAGGCACCACATCACATCATTTTTCACTCACCCAGCAAATGGAAACGACAAACTATGCAGCTCATAACTCAAGTCTAGACAAATTATTCAGTCGTCGGTGGCCCATTATACAACCCGTGTAGAAGTATGTAAATCTTGGTTCAAAAGGACACCGGGAACCGGTCCTTATGGGAAAAACGAGACAACCCACCATGCTCCCAGCCATGGCCTCTCGTCTAAACCCGATCATTATTAATCAAGTTCATTAGTTACTTCTTGGTGAACACCCACCTACCACTTAACCCACCCAGAGTGTTATGTTTTGTTTGCCATCCAAGGAATTACGACTTCTACATGTCTAAACATGTCTAAGCATCATTAACTATATAAGTAACTTAGAAGCAACAACTATACTACTCTAAATAGGTTGGGGTGTGATAGTGTTGATTGAGCGACAAAGTAAGTTATGCAATGAATAAAGCTAGTACTAAATAGAAAGTATAAGTTGAACGCATGCGATAGTGTTTTGGAAACAATTAACATTTTTTAAATAGTAGGGTGATTGCAAAATGTTCAAAAGGCTGCTTGCCTTACGGTTCGGCTATTAAGTCTTGTCCCTGCTCAGGATTATACACTTCAGAATCCTCAGGCTCTATCGGGAAGAACGAAAACACCAGAAAAAGGATATGCAATAATAAATATCACAATGACGAATATCAACATGATATGAAATGTATGCCATGGCATAGATGATTCAAAATGAAGACTAATGCAAGTGGAATCGATTTAATCGGAGTCCAGACGCTCGAGATCTCGCGATCCAACCACCTTCGGCTAATCGGAAAATCCTAATTTGAGGTTTTAGCTATTTACATTTTTCCTAGAATGCAAACATGTATGAAAATTACATATTTAGGTAGATCTCATTTTTCTGAACATTTTGAGATATTATTCATATTTTTCTGATTAAAAATGGATTTACTATGATTTTCTAAGATTTAATCATTTTGATACCCTTTTTTATATTTTTCTCAGTAAATAAAGATAATATTAAACAATGATTGCTTTTATTATGAAATTCCAAAATAGAAACAATGTATGACACGTGGGCCCCATGGTCAAATCTGGTCAAAATTGACTCGAGTCAATGACAGGTGGGGACCACTGTCATAATTTTCATTTTCTTTATTCTTTTTATTTAGAATCTGTCGGGTGGGGCCTATGTGTCATAGAGATGAATTTAATTAGAGTCAAATAGTGCATTAAATGCAGTAATTAATGTGTCGAAAACGTATTTAATTAATTATGTCCGGATATTAATAACAATGATTAGCATTAATTAGGGCATTAAATATGTCATAATGACATATTAAGGGCAATTAATGCCTTCATTAAGGGGTCTAAATCGGGCCGTTCGGCTCGATCCGACAGGTGTGAGGCCGCCGCCGGCGGCAAGGGGCTTCGGGCGGGAAGCACGGCGGAGGCTCCGAGATGGTGGACCGAGGCGACAGTGGAGGCCCCGGGGTGAGGCGGGGAGGCGACGGCGGAGGCTCCGGGATGGTGGACCGAGGCGACGGTGGAGGCTCCGGAAAGAGAGAGAGAGAGAATCGAGAAAGGGGGTTCGGCCGGGAGGAGAAGAAATAGGAGGCGGAAAGAGGCGGCGGGAGTTCCGAAGCAGGAGGTGGCGCGGAGGCTCCGGGAGCACGCCACGTCGGGGCGGCGACGAGCTACTTGAGCAGCTCGGGTGGCGGCGGCGGATAAGGGCAAGGGGGCGACGGGATAGGGATGGGGAGGCGAGGCAGGCCGAGGCGGGGGAGAGCGGGCCGGGGAAGGGGAGGCCCAGGCAGGTAGCAAACTGGGCCGCTAGCCGAGTTCGGGGGAGGAAGAAAATGGGCCCCGAGAGGGCCCATTTGGAAGGGGGGGTTAGATTTAGGTTTTTATTTTAGTTTTTCTTTTTGTTTTCTGTTTTTACTTCAACTTTTAATCAATTCAAACCAAACTTTTAGATTTTAAAAATTTGTCTATAATTTCAATATATATGGAGATAATTGGAACATCTCTCCAAAAAAATTTATTTTTAAAATCAAAATGGATTTCAAAAATTGAATCCTTCTCCTAATTATGGTTTTACCCTTATTCTTAAAAGTTTTTCCTTAATAATTTAAATGTTCAAAATTCTTCTCAAATTTTAGGATCATGCACATACCATGATGCACATAAACATGTTTAAGATTTTAGGGATGTTACAGCAACCTAACGGGAAGAACAATATTCCTTTCCAAAGCTTGTTTCTTCAAATGTGGGATAGCATAGTATTGCCCTCCTTTTTGACACAAAATCTCTCATGCAAGCTTGGTGAGTGAGAAAAATACGGTTACTCCTATCAACCAGATACTCGTGAAAAGCTTGGATACCTTGGAGACAATGTCTTCAACATTGTTTGGAGATGACTTTTGAAACATGGATTGAATGACCGAAAAAATCCAAGATCTAACACATTGAGATCGGGAGAGTTTGGCGGCTGGCACATCAACCTTATGTCAAAACCATCAACCGCTACCGCATGACAAAACTCGTGATCATCAATTGTCATGTACGTCCTAGCATTATCCTGCTGGATGAATGTAGAAGTACCAAATTCTTCCACTAGACATTTCTCCTTGATCGCGGGCAAAACCTTGCTTATAAGATACTCACAGCTTGTATCCTTGGTCACCGACGTCATTACCTTTACCAATGTACCGGCAGGCCTGTTCGCACGATTTCTCTTCGTCGGCTCTATAAAATTGAAAGGAAATATGCCTATCTTTCGTGAGAATATAAGATTACCATCACCATCAAACCTAGGTTTCGCAATTGCCGTGAGGAACATCACCTTCTCTATGAAATTCTTTCTCTGTGTGGTTCTTTCCGATTTATCCTCGTCTAGTGCCAAGTAGTAGGTTTGACATTTGCTCGTGTGATAGAACCATTTCTCGTTGATGTACACGATGTTGTACATTCCTTCAAAAGTTGGTTCTTTTTGCAAGCTAATGTTGTCTAGCATTGATAGGCAAAAAAAGAACCGTACTCTTTTGTTATCTTCAATCAATGTAAATTTTATGTCATTCTTGTGCCGCCTAAAATTTCCTTCTTTCAACAGCCTAAACAACGTGCTCTCCGACATACTCAAAGCACTGGCTAGATCTCGGAGAGTCGTTCGTTTTCTCAGGGGCACTTCTTTTATGGCTTCAGCATTGAAGGCTACTCTCTTGCGGCCACAATTCTTTGCCTTCTTGCTCCAGAATGCATGTACACCACCACCCTGCTTTCCATTGCACCATACCCGCTGCACAACTCTCAAAGGTATGCCCATTTCTATAGAAACGGCCTTCGTCACACCACGATTCAAAATGCCCAAAGATGTTCTCTCTAGAAGCGCTACATATATGGCTCAGCGTTGATCATCCGTGTATTGCTTCCTCTTTGTGACATTCTCATCTTGATCTACAACTATCAGGAAATATCGAGATTACTTTGTTGCCAAGACCGAAAATTAAAATAATCCTCAACATCCTCCCAATTGATCAGAATATTAAGGTCTAAATTGGCCATTGGTTTTGGACCATGTTCAACTTGTGAAAATATGAGAAAACAAGATAGAGGAGTTGTGGCCTAGCTTCGTTGGTCATGCTGTAATTATAGGAAGAGAAGAGAGTAGAGAGGTACTGAGTTCTGAAAATTTAAATGAAACGGGAATGATCTCCAGTCTCTGCACCGGCTAGATTCTCAAATGAAAATTTGGAGTAGCATGGGATTGACCTCCAGTGTTTGCACTCACGCCATTTTTCTATTTTCATTTGCATGCACCGTTTTCAGGTTCCGGTTACATGCGCCATACACTGGAGCACGCAATCTCAACAAATGACGTGGGCATGAGAGAGAGAGAGAGAGAGAGAGAGAGAGAGAGAGAGAGAGAGAGAGAGCTTGGGCGTGGTGGATAGCGTGCGCGGCTGTTTCGCGGAAGAGCAGGGGATAGCGCACGAGCGTGGCTGATTCGCAAAAGAGCGGGCAATGCGAGAGATTATGCGTGGCGCAGAGGCCTTGCATGGCGCGCGGTTGATCGCGGAAGAGCAAGTGTCGCGTAGAGCTGCCACTACACGAGAAGATGCATGGCTCGCTTGAATAGATCAGCAGTTATTAGTGGCAAATGAGTCTAGCAGCAACGTGCTTTGGTCTCTGAACAAAAGATTAGACACCCTCTAAAATGGGACAGAGGGAGTATGTCAAAAGATATAGAAATATTTTTAACGTTAGCTGGCTATCCAGATGTCGCACAAATGAAAAAAAAAGACCAAAAAATGCTAGTTTTTTTTTCAAAAAGGAGGATAGCCTTCGGCCGTACATACGGCCACATTTATAAAAATAAGAAGTCATTACATAGTATATCAAAAATAGGATCACAAAAAGCTTAGTAATACAACTCATGAATTACAAAGCTTCAACTGTTCAGGCAATCTATATTGGGTAGATTAAACCTGAGCTGTCATCTTTAAGCGGTTGCACCCAATTTTTATAGTATCCCGTACAGTCGGCCTTTGTAGTAATGACCACGTACCGATCCAATGGGTTGTTTGATGGACAACCTGCAAAAAATGGAAAGCTTGTCCATTGTTGAAAACCACATCATTACGACAACGTCATAAAGACCAATATAATGTATAAACTTCTATAAAAACTTGTTGCCACGTACACTAGTCTAAACCCCCAGCCAATTTCTAAACATATTGGATATACTGTTAGGTGGTGTGATGCCGAATGCTATGTATATCATCCACCAAGTTTGACAGGCTAGTCGACATTCGATAAAAAAATAATGCTAGTAACGGTTTACAGCTCAATATATACCAGAAAAATTATATTTAGTCACCAACAGCCATCAGTGATACATTAGAACACGAACTTACGAGCTCAGTGAAAGATGACGGAAATGAGTAGTTCGGACTCAAGCCTTGAAGCATGGAAGCAGTCTAGGCGAGCCAAGCAAGAAAGGGCAAAAAAATATGCTTTCATATATACTTGGTCCCCAACGCCGCCTAGGCACGTCGTAAGCAATCTGGCAGTTACAAGCATTGGAACGGAGAATACATTGCTTGTGACGGCTGGCACACACACATGGCTGGGTCGCACGTCAAGCAAAGGACGCCATTCGGTTGATCGTGCTCCGCACTCTTGTATGCGACAAGCAAACCAACACAACACAGCTCATGCCATAGTACTATTTGTAGAAAAGCACGACCTCATGTTGATTCCTATTACATGCTTTCTGGGCACATGTCATCAACATGTATTGTGGAAGTGCACACGTGCGTGTGAGTGGCGTAATTTAGGTTGGTTGTGCTTGCTGTGATCGTCCTCTCCGTGTACGCTTTAAAACTCTATTCAAGAGGGCTTTGGCTTCAACTCCCCTTTTGCGGCTTACCGTGGATTGGTTTTGGTTGCTTAACACCGGCGTTCATAGAACATTAGATAGCAATGCCATCAAGTAATATTCACGTCATCTAAAGAAAGAACTAATCAAGTCAGCACCACAGATTTCTGAATGTTTCCTGATATGCAATATATCCTATTGTAGCAACAATTGATTATGCTGACCTGTTGGTCTGTTTAGCTAAGCTGGGAAGTTTTGTGATAGCTTCCATGAATCCATAACAGTACCCGTATTCAGTATTTGTGTACTTTCTTTTGAACGGGAGTTAAATTAGCTCAATCTATTAATTAAGGTAAAGAGAGTTGTTCAGTTAATTAGAGAGAAACTACATAAAAATCAAGATTACAACTCATCCAAAGATAGAGCACCACTGGCCTACTTGGTTACCAACACAGACTCGACACACACTGCTGAGAAGATCCGTTCGTCGGGGCCACCCACAAGCATCATCGTCATCACTTATCACTCCCGATCTAGCGACTCCAACTTCATCATAGACGACCACCAACAGATCAATCACCGTAATAGTCGCATCAAACCCACGCCGCCCCGCCAACAGTCGGTCAACACATCAAGAATACGGCAGCTTCTGTTTCAGCAATGAGCCTTGTGAGTCATGTGATGACGTGTACATCTGTGTGATGAATATCTTGCCACTTTGTGTTGCGTTGAATTTGAGGTTGCATGAATTCGGTTTTGAATTTGTGGTTGTTTGATTGAGTTTCTCAATTTGTCTCAAGGAAAAATTGAGTGGATGAAAGTTTTTTTCTCGGCTGATATGGGTCAAGTGGAAAACTTGTGCTCGCGACGCTTTGCTTGGTCTATTGTGTGCAGGTGCGAGTTGGGTGCGGCGATGGTTCGGCCATATGGACCGGCATGATAGCTTGGAGGGCTGAGATGCGGTCAAGGAGGTGGCGACGACATCGTGCGGCTTAAAAGCATGTACGCGGACGACAAGAAAGCGGGTGGAGACGAGACGTGAGGACCAAGTCAGTGCGAGGGCGTTTTGGTAAAAACGCGGAAACCACCGAAGCTCAACCAAGAAACTGCGGCGGCGGCCGGAAGCGGTTTAGGGTTGATAGCTTAGGGTGGAAGGAAAATCGAGAGGTGGCTAAGCTATTTAGACGCTTTGGGATGCCTGCTAGGTAGTTAGGCCCATTAGGGCATGAGGCCCAAGAGTGGAAGAGGGGGTTGTCCCTCCCCACTATAAATAGAGGATGAGGGTTTTGTTAACTCTCAAGCCTTGGGATTAGATTGTGAGAGCTGCGCTTAGAGAGTGCTTTGCCTAAGAGGAGAGGCTTGTAAACCCAAGAAAAACCACGAAAATCAATACAAAAAGGAATTCCAACAAGAATCAATGTGTCTCCCATGAGATTATGAGTCTTTTCTTGTTCTTGCTTTGGATTTTCGTTCTTACCTTCCTCTAGTTCTTTCTTGTTGATCTCTTGTGTTGTGTGGGCTGTTAGAGATGGGAATTCCAAGTCAAATCTGAACCCATCCATCCCTTACTCAAAAATCATCAAGTTCTACTCTTGTGGTTGAGTTCATGTTGAGAAATATGAGTAGAAGCAATTAGAGAGGAAAGAGTTGTTTATGCTCTGATTACTTGTGCTTAGTAGAGAGCTATGAGGTGTGGAATACTGCTCTAGCAAGTAGAGTTCATCAGAATCCACGAGCTCTTCATCATCTAAGTTTTGGGGTTTTGAATTTGGGTGGTGCAACTTTCGTTCTCCATCAAAAAGGTCTCAACTTTGGCAAGGTGATCATGATTCATGGAGTGGAATACATGCTAAACCCATAGGAGAGCTTATCTACAAATTTTGGTTAAGTTTGATTGGACGGATCTTGATTTCTCACAGTTCTTCGATTTCACGAAATCTGTTCCTCACCTTTCCAGGCAAAAGTCGGACCCTCCGGGTTTTCAATCTCGGAGCCTCCGGGTTTCACCTCTGTCCTCATCCTCTGGGAAAGTCAGAGTCTCTGGGAAAGTCGGACCCTCCGGGTTTCAATCTCGGAGCCTCCGGGTTTCACTTCTGTCCTCACCCTCTGAGGAAAGTCGGAGTCTCTGGGAAAGTCGGAGCCTCCGAGTTTCAATCTCGGAGCCTCCGACATTCATTTCTGTCCTCAGCCTTTGTCAAAGTCGGAATCTCTGGGAAAGTCGGAGTCTCCGAGTTTCAATCTCGGAGCCTCCGAGTTTCCTTTTTCAGGCAGGAGTGCTTCACTGTTTCGCCCATAACTTTTGCATCCGGACTCCGTTTTTAGTGGTCTTGTACTCGTTTTAAAGCTAACGACGAGCTCCACGTCGTCAATGACTTTCTAGGGTTTTTCCGCTGCATCTTCTTTGTCATTTACAGTAGTATCTCAATTGCTATCTGCATTTAATTTAAAGAAAAATTGTATCCGACATTCACCCCCCCTCTGTCAGGAAGCCACCGATCCAACAAGTGGTATCAGAGCCCGGTCTCGCTTCTCTATAAGCTTTGACCGGCTTTGCGAGCCATGGCTTCCCACGGATACTCGACTCGTCCTCCTGTCTTCAATGGGACGGACTGAGAGTTCTGGAAAAATCGAATGAGAATCTTTATCCAGTCAGAGGGGCTTGCTATTTGGAAAATCATCGAAAAAACGGACTTTGCTCTTCCTGCACAAGTGACGGATGAAAATCAGGGTGATGTTGAAAACAATTGCAAGGCCATCAACTATTTGCTCTCTGGTTTGGATAGAAAGGAGCATGAGCGGGTTGCTCATCTTGATACCGCTCACAAGATTTGGTCGACCTTGATCACCTACCATGAGGGGTCCGATCAAGTCAAGATTGCTCGAGCGGATCAATATAGAGTTGAATACAATCGTTTTGAGCAACGCCCTGGGGAATCAATTTCTGAGCTTTTTGAGAGATTTGAAAGAATTGTGAATAAGCTCAGGAGTGTGGGAGTGAGGTACTCTGACTCAGAGATGGCTAGGCATGTGTTGAACACATTAGAGCCCGCTTTTGAAGTGTGGAAGATTACCATTCAAGAGTCCGCCAATCTTGCTACTCTCACACTCGATCACCTGTTCTCCAAGCTTTCCACTCATGAGATCACTTCGGAGAACAGAAATGGCTCTAAGTCCAAGACCTTGGCTCTTGTTGGGAACACTTCCTCGGATCCATCGGGGATAGTGTCTCCTAGTGTCAATTCTGACACTTGCATGATTTCTTCTTCTTCTGGACTGTCTCTTGCAGCCTTGTCTTCCTTGTCTGATGATCAGCTTGAATCTCTTCCCGAGGATGAGCTCGCATTATTTGCAAAACGCTTCTCTAGGGCATACAAGAATGTGAGAAATAGGAGAAGAAAATTCTCGGACATCACTTGCTATGGATGTGGTGAGAAAGGCCACATTCGATCCGAGTGTCCTAATCCTAAAGAGAGAAACAAGTTTGCCTCTAAGTTTCAGGACAAGCGAAGAAACAAGCTTGGATCAAGGCCCAAGATGCGTGAGGCGGAGAAGAATCTTCGTCGAGCTCTTGCCGCTTTTGGAGATAGCGACAACAGCTCCAACTCTTCTTCGTCTTCCTCTTCTTCAAGCGAGGATGAACCGGAGCCGCCCAGGCACAAGAAGAAAGGAAAGAAGAAGGTGGAACATGGCTTCACCGGCATGTGCTTCATGGCGAGATCCGAAGAAGAGAGCGACGACGAAGATCTTGAAAGCGATGTAAGTTGCACTTTTGATGAGCTCAGTGTTAGGCATGATAAACTGCTTGATATGTTTGATGTGCAAAATGATGCCTTGTTTGCTTCAATCAAGAAATCTAAAGATCTAACTAAGAAAGTTAATTCTCTTACACTAGAAATTGCTAAACTGCAAAGTAGTGATGATGAGTGTGCTAGTTGTGATGTTTTACACAAAGAATTTCTTGAAGCTAAAGATGCACATGCTAGTGTAAGTGAATTGCTCAAATCATCCATGATTGAAATTGATAAACTTAAGTCGAGCCCTTGCTCCTTTTGCACTTCTAAGGATGATGACTTAAACTCTCTGAAGAAAGAAATTGACATGCTTAAGGCTTCACATGCTAGTTTGCCTTCTTGTGGATCTCTAGGATGTTCCTGTAGCTTAGCACCTCTGAATGAGTTGAATGAGATGAAATTGTGCTTCGCTCTAGGTTTCATGTTGCATATATTTGTCATCCAGGAGCTTATGATCTATAAGGACAATCTAGCCAAGTTTAAAACTGTTTATCTGCTGGTTGCATTGCTCACTCATTTTATGCTAATGAACTCAAGAATGCTAAGAATCAACTTGCTAGCACTCAAGAATCTTCCCCATGTTTAAGATGCAAGTATTTGGAAGGTAGAAATAAAGAATTGAATCAATCTGTGCTTGAAATGAGAAGGCCAGTGTGTGATAAATGCTCTGAACTAGTTGAAGAAAATCAGGACCTAGGAAGACACATCTCTGAACTTTACAGAAAACTTACTTTGGCTAATGCTACCGCTTCTAAGCTACCTGTTGATGTTTCTCATGCTATTTCCTCTACTTGCACATTTTGCCATGAGCTTGAGAATGATGTTTCTGCTATGCATGCTGCAATAGAGAGAGGTTTAAGAAAACAGTAGCTGAAACATGTAGCATTACTTGTGTGTCTTGTGAGTCTCTAAAACTCGAACTAGGAGCATACAAAGAAAAATATGAGAAAGCTGTTAGAGTGTCAGCCTCAGGAGCTTGTCTTACATGTGCTTCTTTGCTTAGGGAAGTTGACTACCTCAAGAAAACTTTGGAGAGATTTTTTGGAGGTAGCAAAGAACTCAACATGATCTTAGACAAGTCTAGAGTTAGCTCAGGCAAAGGTCTAGGTTTTAATCATGTGGAAGAAAATAAGAATCATCCTCCTCATCCCATTGGTTCTCTTGGTAGAGGCTTGATTGCAGTAGCTCGGGGGGAGAGGAGAACAGTGTTTAAGTCAGGTGGTTATCTAGATTCATCGCTTAAGGACAAGAGTGCTTCAGCTTCAGTTGGTGCTACCTCGCAAAGGGTAAAATACCAATGCACTCATTGTCATAAGGATGGTCACCTAGTTGAGTTCTGCTTTCGACGTCTCAAGGAGGAGCGTCGTGACCGTGTTCGTGCTCTTAGGGGTATTCAACGACGCAACAATGCGTTGAGTGCTCCTAAGACACACACGAGGCCTCAACATGTTGAGATTTCTGGTGGCTCTAGCAGGCGACAGGGTTTAGGTCGCTTAGAGTTTTCTCGCCGTCCTCTTGGAGGTGGTTCACGTGTTCCGGTGCGTGACATTCCTCCGCGACGGGGTCTAGGTCAGGGTCGTAGAGTTGCTCAAGGTGTTGCATTGCATACTAATCACTCACGATCTTTTGTTCCTTTTCAGCGAGTGACTCAGTACTGGATTCGAAAATCCTTGCTTACTAACCCCAGTACTAAGCCCACTCGTTTTCGGTCTTTTGTATAGGTTGGCCGGCGAGGGTTAGTGAGCATGTGGCTCGTTGATTCCGGGTGTTCACGTCACATGACCGGAAGCTCAAAATGGTTCACCTCCCTCAACAAGACGTCTGGTGATGAGTACATCACTTTGGAGATGACTCTCGTGGACGTGTGACACACAAGGGCGCAGTGCGAGTCAACAACAACAACATTCTCAAAGATGTTGCCCTTGTGAGTAAACTGAAATACAACCTCATTTCTGTTTCGCAGCTCATTGATGATGATTATGAGGTGTGTTTTAAGAAGAACGGATGTCGTGTTCTTGACTCTTCGGGTGCACTTGCTTTTGGTATTTCTCGTCCCGGTAGAGTTTTTGCTGCTGAGTTTAGTTCTTCTGAGTCTAGATGCTTTCTTGCAACTAGTTCTTCAGTGTTTCAACTTTGGCACCGGCGTTTGGGGCATGTTGGTTTGACCACTTGACTAGAGTTGGCAGCCTTGATCTTCTGAGAGGTCTGCCCAAACTCAAACCAGTCAACGATTTGGTATGCGCCCCATGTCGTCATGGCAAACAAGTTGCCGCTTCTCATCCACCTGTCAATCAGGTGAAGACCGATGGACCCGGTCAGTTTTTACACATGGACACTGTAGGTCCAGCTCGGGTTCGATCGGCGGGTGGGAAGTGGTATGTTCTTGTCATTGTTGATGACTATTCTCGGTTCTCTTGGGTGTTTTTCATGGAGCACAAATCTGAGGCATTTGAGTTCTTTCGAGATTTGGCTATGAGGCTCTTGAATCTCTTTCCTGGTTCTTTGAAGGGAATTCGCAGTGATAATGGGTTAGAGTTCAAGAATGCTTCTTTCGCAGATTTTCTTGCTGATCGTGGTGTTGAGCACCAATTCTCCACTCCACGCACCCCTCAGCAGAAATCAAGATCCGTCCAATCAAACTTAACCAAAATTTGTAGATAAGCTCTCCTATGGGTTTAGCATGTATTCCACTCCATGAATCATGATCACCTTGCCAAAGTTGAGACCTTTTTGATGGAGAACGAAAGTTGCACCACCCAAATTCAAAACCCCAAAACTTAGATGATGAAAAGCTCGTGGATTCTGATGAACTCTACTTGCTAGAGCAGTATTCCACACCTCATAGCTCTCTACTAAGCACAAGTAATCAGAGCATAAACAACTCTTTCCTCTCTAATTGCTTCTACTCATATTTCTCAACATGAACTCAACCACAAGAGTAGAACTTGATGATTCTTGAGTAAGGGATGGATGGGTTCAGATTTGACTTGGAATTCCCATCTCTAACAGCCCACACAACACAAGAGATCAACAAGAAAGAACTAGAGGAAGGTAAGAACAAAAATCCAAAGCAAGAACAAGAAAAGACTCATAATCTCATGGGAGACACATTGATTCTTGTTGGAATTCCTTTTTGTATTGATTTTCGTGGTTTTTCTTGGGTTTACAAGCCTCTCCTCTTAGGCAAAGCACTCTCTAAGCGCAGCTCTCACAATCTAATCCAAGGCTTGAGAGTTAACAAAACCCTCATCCTCTATTTATAGTGGGGAGGGACAACCCCCTCTTCCACTCTTGGGCCTCATGCCCTAATGGGCCTAACTATCTAGCACGCATCCCAAAGCGTCTAAATAGCTTAGCCACCTCTCGATTTTCCTTCCACCCTAAGCTATCAACCCTAAACCGCTTCCGGCCGCCGTCGCAGTTTCTTGGTGAGCTTCGGTGGTTTCCGCGTTTTTACCAAAACGCCCTCGCACTGACTTGGTCCTCACGTCTCGTCTCCACCCGCTTTCTTGTCGTCCGCGTACATGCTTTTAAGCCGCACGATGTCGTCGCCACCTCCTTGACCGCATCTCAGCCCTCCAAGCTATCATGCCGGTCCATATGGCCGAACCATCGCCGCACCCAACTCGCACCTGCACACAATAGACCAAGCAAAGCGTCGCGAGCACAAGTTTTCCATTTGACCCATGTCAGCCGAGAAAAAAACTTTCATCCACTCAATTTTTTCTTGAGACAAATTGAGAAACTCAAACAATCAATCACATTGCAAATAATTCCAACCTTGAATTCATGCAACCAAATTATACAACTCCACACAAGATGGCAAGATATTCATCACAAAAGTCATCCATGTCATCACATGAATCGAGTTTTTCTGCGTTCTTCCCTGCACGTGACATCTTATGAGCTTATGTTTGGGAAGAAGCCAAATGTGTCCCATCTTAGGGTTTTTGGTTGCAAATGTTTTATCCTGAAGAAGGGTCTTCTCGACAAGTTCGAGTCGCGTACTTCTGATGGTATCATGCTTGGATACCCTGGACATTCGAAAGGATATCGAGTGCTTAATCTTGAGACTAACACCATTGTGGAGTCCTGTGATGTGACTTTTGATGAGGCTAGCTCTGCTAGACCGAGCTTTCAGGTGTTTCACAGGAGTCCGAGTCAATCTTCCAGGATGAAGATGACTTTGAGAGTGGCGTGGGCCGTGCCCCCACATTCTCAGGCGGCAGCTATTGGTTCTCCAGTGGTCTCTTCGACAGTAGCTGAGGGTCCAGCACCGACGACTTCATCATCGGCCGTGGCACCTTCTTCACCGGCAGCTCAGCTTCCTACCTCTTCTACAGCTGAGGTAGAGGCTGCCGAGGCTACTTCCACTCGAGGTCCAGATGAGCTCGGGGGTCCACAATGCCTCCAGAAGGATCACCTCCAACGCAGATCATCGGTGACATCTCTGAGTGTGTCACTCGCTCTAGGTCCATTCCTTCCTCAGAACTTGCGCATTCAGCTTTTGTTGCATCTTTTGAGCCCAAAGATATATGTCATGCACTTTCTGATGATAGTTGGGTCAATGCCATGCATGAGGAGTTAGAAAATTTTGAAAGAAATAAGGTTTGGACGCTTGTAGAGCCTTCACTTGGTCACAATATCATTGGAACCAAGTGGTGTTCAAGAACAAGCAAAGTGAGGATGGCATTGTTGTTCGCAACAAGGCTAGACTTGTAGCCCAAGGGTTTAGTCAAATTGAGGGTTTTGATTTTGATGAGACCTTTGCACCGGTAGCTCGCTTGGAGGCTATACGCATTTTGCTTGCGTTTTCAGCTTCTAAGAAGTTCAAGCTTTATCAAATGGATGTGAAAAGTGCATTTCTTAATGGTTTCATTGAAGAAGAAGTCTATGTTAAACAACCTCCAGGATTTGAGAACCCTAAATACCCTAACCATGTGTTCAAACTGTCCAAGGCTCTCTATGGTCTTAAGCAAGCTCCTAGAGCTTGGTATGATAGACTAAGAGCTTTTTGATTCAAAATGGTTTTGAAATTGGGAGGGTAGACAAAACCTTGTTTCTTCTTAGGCGTGGCAATGACCTTCTGATAGCACAAATCTATGTGGATGATATAATCTTTGGTGGCTCCTCTAATGCTCTTGTGTCCAAGTTTTCTGAGATGATGAGCAGGAATTTGAGATGTCCATGATGGGTGAGCTCCAATACTTCTTGGGGCTACAAATCAAGCAGACAAAGGAGGGTACTTTTGTACATCAGGCTAAGTACACCAAGGATCTATTGAAGAAATTCGGGATGAGCGATGCCAAGCCAATCAATACCCCGATGTCTACTGCAACGTCACTCGGTCCTGATGAAGAAGAAGAGGCAGTGGACCAGAAGGAGTTCAGGAGCATGATCGGCTCCCTCCTCTACCTGACGGCGACCAGGCCGGACATCCAGTTCGCTGTTTGCCTATGTGCGAGGTTTCAAGCCTCGCCGAGAGGACTCCCACCGGCAAGCTGTAAAGCGCATCATGAGGTACCTTCGATCATCCCCTGAGTATGGACTTTGGTATTCATGCTCTTCTGTTCTGGGATTCTGGGTTTTTCTGATTCAGACTTTGCCGGGTGTAAGATAGGACCGCAAGAGTACTTCTGGCACTTGTCATTTCTTGGCACATCTCTTGTTTCATGGTCTTCTAGAAAACAATCTTCTGTTGCACAATCTACTGCTGAAGCTGAGTATGTTGCTGCTGCTAGTTGCTGTAGTCAGATTCTTTGGATGATTTCGATTTTACAGGATTTTGGGTTGTCTTTTGATAGTGTTCCACTTTTCTGTGATAACACTAGTGCTATTAATATTGCTAAGAACCCAGTGCAGCATTGTAGGACTAAGCATATAGATGTGCGGTTTCATTTCCTGAGAGACCATGTTGAAAAGGGTGATGTAGTGCTTCAGTTTGTTGATTCTGAAAATCAGCTCGCGGATATCTTACCAAGCCATTAGATCCCACACGATTCTGTGCACTTAGAGGGGAGTTGGGATGTTTATCCCCATGGGTTGGTTTGAGGGGAGTCTTCTCACTGTGTATCATAGTGTAATATAGTGTATTTTACATCATTTGTGATATATCATGTGCACTTTACATGTTCACGAGCTTTGTCTATTATCCTTGATGAAACAATGAGTTCTACGAGTTCGCTATATGCCATATTCTGATTGTCTAGCTCATCTCACCATATTTGATATGTTTTCTCAAGAATCTGTGATGCTAGCTTAATTGGACAACAATTTGAATTAAATCCTTGATCTACTGATGAGTTGCCTGCTAGGGAATCCTTTGCTTTTGAATCTGCTCATGACTCTAGTATTGCAACTATGATCTTTGTGTATGACTGGTCAAAGATAGGACTTCATGGTAATCTTGATTAGGACTGCTAGTGGCTAAACATGCCTAGGCTTTTGTGGCTCGGGTCGGAGAATGCTTATTGTCATCAAAAGTCACTAGCTTTTGCTCTACATGCTTGAAATTTATCATATGCTAATGTGAAAAATGCTAAAATAGGGACGAATCACTCAAGGTACTTGCTCGTGCAGGAGGTAGTACTTTGGTTGTGGCTAGTCCAAATAATCATGTGGACTCAATGTGAAAAATTCAGGATGAATCACTCAAGATACTTCCTCGTGCAGGGGGGTTGCATTTTGGTTGTGCATAATCCATTTAATCATGTGATTGCTTAATTCAGCATGTGGTAGAGTATTTTGGTCCTACTCTTGATCGGTTGTCCTCCTAGTCATGGCTTAGCGCTAGGTTGTCATACTTCACTCATGTTTAGAGTCATTGCAATTGTGACTACCTAGTCTGGCGCTCATTACTAGTGAACTCTTTAATATGCTAAGAACTTGATCTGCTAGCTGCTCTTCTTGATCTACCTGTCTTCTTATGGTTTGGTGAGCACCTATGTGGCATATTAGCACTTTTTGTGTCTCATCTTGGATAATCTTCAAAGCTCGCTCGAACTGAACAATCAAAATTTCCATGCATACATGCTTATCCTTGATGATTATAATGCCAAAGGGGGAGAAATAGTTATATCAATCATACCTTTGGATGGATTTTGACTTTTCTGGAGTAGATCATAGATATATGGATTATAGGAGTGAGAGGGAGTTTCTTCGCATATGTTAAGTATTCACTCACAATTTGGATCTTACTCTTGTTCACTTGCACTTGGCCCGGTGCTTGCTTTCTCTTTCTTTGGCCAAGTGTGAATTCTTGCAACTTGATTGCTTTACTTCTTTAAACCAACTCAAATTTGATTGATTGAGAGATGTTGGCAATATATTCATCAAGGGGGAGATTGTGAGTCATGTGATGACGTGTACATCTGTGTGATGAATATCTTGCCACTTTGTGTTGCGTTGAATTTGAGGTTGCATGAATTCGGTTTTGAATTTGTGGTTGTTTGATTGAGTTTCTCAATTTGTCTCAAGGAAAAATTGAGTGGATGAAAGTTTTTTTCTCGGCTGATATGGGTCAAGTGGAAAACTTGTGCTCGCGACGCTTTGCTTGGTCTATTGTGTGCAGAGTGCGAGTTGGGTGCGGCGATGTTCGGCCATATGGACCGGCATGATAGCTTGGAGGGCTGAGATGCGGTCAAGGAGGTGGCGACGACATCGTGCGGCTTAAAAGCATGTACGCGGACGACAAGAAAGCGGGGTGGAGACGAGACGTGAGGACCAAGTCAGTGCTGAGGGCGTTTTGGTAAAAACGCGGGAAACCACCGAAGCTCAACCAAGAAACTGCGGGCGGCGGCCGGAAGCGGTTTAGGGTTGATAGCTAGGGTGGAAGGAAAATCGAGAGGTGGCTAAGCTATTTAGACGCTTTGGGATGCCTGCTAGGTAGTTAGGCCCATTAGGGCATGAGGCCCAAGAGTGGAAGAGGGGGTTGTCCCTCCCCACTATAAATAGAGGATGAGGGTTTTGTTAACTCTCAAGCCTTGGGATTAGATTGTGAGAGCTGCGCTTAGAGAGTGCTTTGCCTAAGAGGAGAGGCTTGTAAACCCAAGAAAAACCACGAAAATCAATACAAAAAGGAATTCCAACAAGAATCAATGTGTCTCCCATGAGATTATGAGTCTTTTCTTGTTCTTGCTTTGGATTTTCGTTCTTACCTTCTCTAGTTCTTTCTTGTTGATCTCTTGTGTTGTGTGGGCTGTTAGAGATGGGAATTCCAAGTCAAATCTGAACCCCATCCATCCCTTACTCAAAAATCATCAAGTTCTACTCTTGTGGTTGAGTTCATGTTGAGAAATATGAGTAGAAGCAATTAGAGAGGAAAGAGTTGTTTATGCTCTGATTACTTGTGCTTAGTAGAGAGCTATGAGGTGTGGAATACTGCTCTAGCAAGTAGAGTTCATCAGAATCCACGAGCTCTTCATCATCTAAGTTTTGGGGTTTTGAATTTGGGTGGTGCAACTTTCGTTCTCCATCAAAAAGGTCTCAACTTTGGCAAGGTGATCATGATTCATGGAGTGGAATACATGCTAAACCCATAGGAGAGCTTATCTACAAATTTTGGTTAAGTTTGATTGGACGGATCTTGATTTCTCACAGTTCTTCGATTTCACGAAATCTGTTCCTCACCTTTCCAGGCAAAAGTCGGACCCTCCGGGTTTCAATCTCGGAGCCTCCGGGTTTCACCTCTGTCCTCATCCTCTGGGAAAGTCAGAGTCTCTGGGAAAGTCGGACCCTCCGGGTTTCAATCTCGGAGCCTCCGGGTTTCACTTCTGTCCTCACCCTCTGAGGAAAGTCGGAGTCTCTGGGAAAGTCGGAGCCTCCGAGTTTCAATCTCGGAGCCTCCGACATTCATTTCTGTCCTCAGCCTTTGTCAAAGTCGGAATCTCTGGGAAAGTCGGAGTCTCCGAGTTTCAATCTCGGAGCCTCCGAGTTTCCTTTTTCAGGCAGGAGTGCTTCACTGTTTCGCCCATAACTTTTGCATCCGGACTCCGTTTTTAGTGGTCTTGTACTCGTTTTAAAGCTAACGACGAGCTCCACGTCGTCAATGACTTTCTAGGGTTTTTCCGCTGCATCTTCTTTGTCATTTACAGTAGTATCTCAATTGCTATCTGCATTTTAATTTAAAGAAAAATTTGTATCCGACATTCACCCCCCCTCTGTCAGGAAAGCCACCGATCCAACAAGCCTCGTAGGAGAAAGTTGAAAGTCTTGCACATAAAAAGCCCACCGCAGCAGCTAGAGAACTCTACCACCGAACCCACGCTTCTATTTGAAGTCATTCTTACTTTGGAAGAGGCTATAGGAGAATCTATATAAACCCATGAGATGGTGGCCATAGAACACGACCTAAGCAATCAAGTAAGTCAAGAGCAAGGTGTAAACAAGAGAAGATTAGAGGTTATATTTTTTTAGTACTAGATTCTTGTATAGGGCAAGAATCTGAGGGTCCTAAAAAGTGTGAGAGGGTTGTGAGAGAGCAATAATCTCTTGTATTCTTTTGAGATCGTGCTTAAAGAATTCACGGTCGGCTTTGCCAAATCTTTTCTCTTTTGTCGTGATCGTTAGTCGTCTTTATTTTGGTATTCTTTACAGGGATCATCTACTTTGACTTGATACCGTGTACGCTTGTGCTGCATCTCACAAACTCTAAATCAGATCCAGGGGCTGCTGTGCATAACAAGGGGTATCAGAGTATAACATCATCCCTATGACACTACAGCTCCGACTTCACCGCGGCACAACGAGAAATGATGTGCAAAGAAACCCAACTGATACACTGAAGGTCATATCGCAAAACAACTCCTCTCGCCTTCATCGTCATTGCCACATGAATCGCAACACCAAAGGATCCGGGGTAGCCGCCCCGTCATCCACATGAACAAACCGCCAACCACCGGCTGAATCTGGCTCCAACATGATGCCTCCAAGGAGGAAAATAACATAGAGCCACTGCTATTGCCCGATCCAGAAAGACTTGGATATGAAGTTTCGAACCAGAGCCCAGACCCTGGGAAGAAGAGAGGAGTGAGTGCAACACTATGGCGACACCTCCGAGGAGGTAGACAACGCTTGGGGGCATCACCATTGCCAATTCTGATCAAGGCTGGGACATGGTTTTTACCTGTAGTTTGTCTTGACCTCCTCCCGTCCGAAGTCAGCCAAAACCTGTAGCTCGCTGCCTCCACCGTAGCCGACAGCCGTGCCCAGCAAGAACCGAGACCATGCCAGGCCGAGCCCACAACGAGACACAAACCCTACCGCCCATGGCCACGACCACGCCCACTGGACGTGCCAGCAACACATCGACGTCATCAGCACACAGCCGATCACACGACGAAACCAATCGGCCTACCATCGTCACGGTTGGTCGCCGTCATCGCACACTGGATGTGAACCGCGCCGCGGGGATGGACAATAACACGCTAGCTTCATCGCAACGTCGTCCCGGACAGCCACACTCCACGCGCGTTGGTGGCCACGTACGCAACGGCCGCTCTTATGTACTCGTTAGGCCATGTACAATACAGGGTGCTTATAGCCCAGTGCTTAAAGAGATAGAGTAGCGTTGCGTCCCAAAAAAATATGTGACTTACAATACAGAGTGCTTCATATGGTGCTTAAGTTGCTTTAATATTCGTGTAGCATCTAATCTAGCACATGTTGTCTCCAATGCAGCGCTGCATTGTGTGGAGTACTATTTGTGCTTCTTGGAGTACTATTTGCTAGGCACCGGTTTGAAGCACCTGTCACTTGTGTCACCCTAAGCACCAGCCTAGCACCGGGTGCTTAATTTTGCTTCCGTCGCCCTTCCTAAACACCTGTCTAAGCACCTCTCACAAAAAACCGAGTTTTTTTTCGTGAGGCACCTGTCTAAGTACCTGCATTGTACAGGGTCTTATCGGTCTGACTCGTGCGCCGGAACGTAGCGAATTTGCGCAAATTTAAAGTAATCTTTCTCTTTCCATCACATTTTGATTTTATAATGGCAGAATAGCATTGCTACAAGAGTGTTGGAAGATGTAAAAGGTAATTTGTTCGATGATTCGCTTGGCCAAGTTAATTATCATATTACAATCCAAAATTTTACAAGTTCATTCGTCAGATTACAATCCACCGTCAGATCCAACCGGATAAATTGCAGGGGGGCTTCACGAATGGAGTCTGGACCAATTCTTCGTTTCTGTACGCGAGGGTTAACATTTAACAGACGAAAAATGTATGCATCGATGACGCAGGCTGTGACAATGGCATCAGGCTGCCTGGATGATGAACCACCCGCCAACCTTCCTCACGATTAAAAACGATCAAAAGGAGACGCAGAAAATGGATCATTAGGAACCAAAAACTGAGGAAGGCAGGCAGGATCTTGCTGTACGAGAGGGCCTGCTAGGAATGGATATCACATGCACCATTCCCCTCCACTACCCTTCGCAGGTAATCATATCAAAAACATTCAGTTTCGAAGAACAGATCTAATACGCTGTAAGACATATAGGAAGGTTGGTAAGCGGGTTGCCCATTGAGGTGGGCAGGCCGACCAGTTTTCCTTCCATGTTGGTTTGGGCTACAGCCGAATCTGGCAAGCAAGACGAAGGTACAACAGAACCCAAGCCTTGGTACAATGTAGCCTTGTTCCTCATGCATTTTTAGTCAAGACAGATGAAAAGAGTTGGATGAAGAGATCAACTACTATGGTGCTTGCATGGAGATCGAGGTGATATTGTGTAGGTGTTGTCAGACGATGTTTTCTAGGCAATTGCATCTCCTTCAAATCGCAGCGAATTTCACTGCTCGGAGCCCAGTGCATATCTTCATCCATACCATCAGAACAAGATGAGTGAGACAGGTAAACAATAAATCAAAGAAAAATAAAGAAACAGTAGAGAAGGAATCTGTGGCCCTCAGGGATATGCTTATGATTTTCATCAAGGAAGAAAATTCTCAGGTCTCAAAGATGTGCCATCACGGGACTCACAGAACTGGACCAAGTTAGATGAAACAAAACCAAGAAAATATGATAAGAAACATCACGAAGTTATCTTTCGTGGGGCAATTTTGGAGAATGTTATTCGCTGCACCTCACGGTAAGAAGTAGGCGAAGCGACTCAAGATCCCCGGACAATATCGCCCCTTTGGAAAATTCGAGCCCCGGAGAGAAAACTGAGGGACCGACTCATCAAGGGGCTCGAGTCACATTGGATTGAATCACACAACCAAAAACAGACCAAAAAAGCAGCAGAAGAGGAGAGATCTTGCGGCGATTGGTTCAGTCTTTACCTATGGCGGCGCTGCGGTGGGGAGCTCGTCTGCTCGTGTGTGTGCATTTATAGGCAGCTGGGTGCAGTGGCTAGGGTTTTATTGTAGGCTAATGGGCCGGCTGATCTGTTTGGGCTTGTTTTGGAGCTGCAATGGACGACAAAAATCAGGCATACTGGGTCCAAAATTGTGCTATGTTATTTCTTGGTGGGCTATTGCTGTTGTGGCTCCATAAGGCCTTATTCCACATTGATGTGCTTTGTAGGCCGGTTTGTGTTTGCTGAATTATATTTTGTCATGCTATCTAGCCTACAGTCCACAGTGTAGGCCCAACCTTTTGAGGCGATGGTTCTCAACAGACATGTCCACAATCGACTTACATTGTCCCGTGTTGTCGGCAATCAAGACAACGTTACAAGTTACAAAGAGCTAGGAAAATAAAAAGTAAAATTTTTATCAACTCATAAATATGATGAGAGCATATTGTCTATCTTTAATGTTTAACGTAAAAGTTTAGTACTCCCTCCTTCCACAAATGTAAGGCGTGCACGGAATTTAAGGTCCAACTTTGACCAATAATTAAGGCCAATAATATTGAATTATATAATAAAAAATGATACCATTTGAAAATACATTTGAATTTGAATCCAACGGCACCACTACTATGTCATATAAGTTAATCGTATTGGTTTAATCATTGGTCAAAGTTAGACCTTAAATTCCGTGCACGCCTTACATTTGTGGACGGAGGGAGTACTGTTGTACTTTGCTCATTGAATTGAGTATAAACTAGAGGATCTCAAGATGAACACAATAATAAGATGAGGTGACCATGGAAGCACCAGTGGGACCCCCTTTTCGGCGCCATCTTATTGATCTATCCACTGGAGATAAGAAAAGTGTGCTGGCGGGCACAAACGAAGGAGGCAGAAGTACCCTTGGGCACAGCTAGGCCAATCAGCAGGGATGGAGCTAGGTATATTCATGGCATTCAATGGATACCTATGAAATTGGGCAAAAAATAACTATATATATCATCTTTGAATTTAAACTGGTAATGCGAGGATAAAAGGTCCTTCAATCATGACAAAACATGTTAGGACGTTGGCTTGGTCATACCTGCTTGGTGCTGCTTTTCCATTGATGTTGGGTTCAAATCCGGCTGCTTCTTTTTAATTCTTTTATGTTTATTTGTGTCTAGTCCAAGACTTTTCTCTTAGGGTATGTGAGAACCTTAGTTTTTTGAGTTAGTCGTGAGAGGCGTGAGGTGGAAGTAAATCAACTCGCGTTGCTGAGTTGACCCGATTCTATCGAGCTACATCGAAAGTTAGGATAAGAGGAGAGGATTTGTTGTGCCTTCGCATCATTCCTGTCATTCATTTCAAATTTGTCATACACATGTTCATACCATTGGAATTAAAACTGTATATATGAAAGATAATACAAATGTCTTAAGTACAGCATTATTACCAGATTAAATGAAGAAAGAGAAAAGAAAATTACATGAGTGATTTCTTCTACCTATACAAAATAGCTAACCTAATTCTTCAATGTCGAGTGTCGAGCCATAGAGGAACACCGAGCATTGAGGCAGCTTCGGAAATGTTTGCGAAATCCGAAGTCGTCGAGTATATGCACTCGGGACCATAGGATCTCGCAAATTATTGTAGGAGGCAAAATGGTTTTGAAAGCATTGTTTTGAAATACGTGTGGTTTCTACCGACACAGTTTCGCCGACATCTGCAGATTTTAGTTGCGGGGGTAAAATAGTGCCGAGGACCTAAGTAATTTTAATTTTGAAAATAATTTTGTAAAACAGTTTTATTTTTAAAAGTGTCCGAGAGCCACGTGGCTAAGACCCTCATCGGACGAATCTAATGAACATGTATATAGGGAAAAGAGGTGAGAGGATAAAATAATTTTATTTTCACCTATACTACATTGCCTCCACTAGTTTTCATCTCTTTGGAAAAAAAGGTTTTAAAAATCAAATAACGAGATAAGGTAACTGTTTGAGATAAGGCAGCATAGCCATCAAATGTTTACCCATCAATTGACACACTGTGACTTCGGTCAAATGCCTTAGCTCATAAGCTAAGCTACTGCCTGTGAAAACAAACATGAGGTGGCAGGATATGGCCCTCGAAGGATTGTTAAAGAAACTTGTAAAGATAAGGAGGAGTGCTATCTCCACTTTACACACCATTATTTCCAGAAACTAGCCGAGAGCTATAGCATAGTAGCAGCCACCACATAGGAGATTAAGGAATAGAAGGCCACCACAGAGGAGCATCAAGAACCAAGCTCCAGGAAGCCAAGACCTTAAGCATAACAGGATCAGCTAGACATTTAAGAGGAGAAGACCACCAGAGACTCAGGAGGAGAAGAAGCAGAGGACCATCAGCAAGCTTAGGAGCAGACACAACAGACCAAAGGAGCTAGCCTATCCTTGTCCCAACCAACACAAGGTAAAAATCATCGAAAGCATACAACCCTATATATACACATGCATTTTAGCATGTTAATAGGGACCCTCAGATTATAAAATCATCATCGGATTTTCAATAGGCAACATTGGTAATAATCTGTTCTTACAAGATTTTTTCTTCCTTTCTCAAGTTCTCTCAGAGAAATCATCATAATTTATCAAGGCAACTAGTAGTGTTTCTATTCTTATCAGCCTTTCAAAATACCATCTTAAGCTAACATATGTTCTTACCAATTTTTAATCAAAATACTCAGATGTAAACATCATCACCAGATAGCTAATGACCAAGTAAAGCATATGTTCTTATTAACTTGATATATCCAAATACTATACATCACACATATGTAAATGCAGGAAGTAGTAAGCAACTACTGATCATCCCCAAGGAAGACAGCAGCACATTTCTAGCACATATAAGCATACCTTAATACTTTAACATGCCAACAAACACCAAGTGTAGCCTCTGTTCTTTAATTTGATGAATGTAAGTCACATAAGTAATCAGTAAGAAGAGGTTAAGACCAAGTACAGTATTGTTCTTGTTAAGTTGAAACGGCCAAATAGCATACCCATCGGATCACCTCAACTAAGGATGGTAAATTGCATAGGCACAGTACGAGTTATCCACTAAATCAAGCACAGCAATCACCACCAAGTTCCCATACACCATCACAGCCAACCCTAGAATCACAGAATTAGATAGAAAAGAGGAATTGGGGAAGAAAGCACCAACCGGAGAGAGGGCACCGACAGCATGGGGAGTCACGGCGCGCCACCAACGGGAGGCGGGCCTGGCTGAGCACCGCCAGTGGCGGGGCTGCGACGCCAGCCACAGCCGTCCCGGGCAACGGCCGAGACGCACAACGGGGCGAGGCGACAACCGAGCAAGGCTGGCGGGGCGGGGCCCGAGTCTCAGGTTCGCGACCGCGAGGAGCCGAGGTGAGCAATCGGGGCGGTGCCGGTATCAGATGTGCCTGGGAGGGGCTCGAGCCGGAGGGCTACGGCGGTGGCAAGGAACCGAGCGGATCCGGTGGGACGGCCTAAGGAGATGACGCGGGCAGAGAAGAGCCGGGGGAACCGGTGGGAGAAGAGGAAGAAAGCATGGCTACGCTGGTTCGAGCAGGCGACAGAGGAGGAAACCTTGCCGGTGGGGGAGGCCGAGAGCTTTGAGGCCGGTGTCGGCGGCGCAAGTGAGAGAGAGACGGAGACGAAGGGCACGAGAAAAGTCGCCTGAGAGCAGCTTGGGAAGGAGACTAGGGCTAAGCCCTGTTTGAGTGTGCTGCAGGAGAGAGACAGAATGGCCTAAAGGCTCATTAAAAGAAACCGAGCAGATTAAATTGTAATGGCAAGTTTTTTTTAATTTAATTGAAGTTCTTTCGTTAATACAGAATTGTGAAAATTAATTAACCTATTTTTCCTTAAAGGAGAAATATGCATACATGTATAGGTCTTTTAAAGAGTAAAAATTTAAAATCTTAGGTTAATTGCTTAATTTAACTATTTCTTCCTTTTTCTTTAGATGGATAAATGAAATGGGGTAGATACTCAAATCATATACTTAATTGAAATTTTTATAGATCAAAAACTTAAGCAAATTTAAATATGGTTAGTAGTAGTTTTGAACCTTAGCTAATATAGAAACTAAATCAATTAGTATTTCAGTTAATCGTAGCTACAAACATTAACGGTAATCAAAGTTGAGTTAATAATTAGGATATATATATATAATACCTCGAGGAATTGCTTACGCTAGTTCTTGCATTTTGAGACGCGCTTCTCATGCATACCATGCCTTGTCATTGCATTCATTTTGAGATTTTGCTGGATTAGTCCTTATCGGACTATACTGTTCTTTTCTTCAGAAACCGGAATTCCACAAGCAGACCTATTGAACTCTAATACCTATCCGCTACCACGCAAGTCCAGTTTATTGTTCATATCTGTTGAGAACGTTTTACAAAATTTCCTTCTCGTCTATAACATGCACAAAATGAAAATCTATTTTCTAAAGATGAATCAATTGTTGTTTTATTTGATCACCGTTTTTTGGGCGTGATCATAGTGGATGGTGAAATCCTGGAAAGGTACCTGGGGCACATCGGAAGGTGGATTTCATCACACGGATTTGTTCATATAAGGTTAAAGCAACAAATGATCGATTGTGCTTAAGCACCGTAGTGATCACGCATACCACATACCTTGTATGGGTGGGACTGAGCCAAAGTACCTTTGCCATAGGTCATACTCTCCCGGGAAAGGAAGACCTCAATAGTTAGATCTGGAGTATCAATTGTTGGGAAGGTGGTGTTAGCCGTTGCCTAACCACAATGTGTTAGATCTGTAGTATCAACATGAGATCGGTAGTACCTGGCCTGTTGTGCGGGACTACGATGCAGGGTATGACTGAGCGAGCGATGAAACGGCTCTATGACCTTACGGTCTGGTTGTGCATGTGACGATGTGAACGCCACGACTATTGGTCATTTATGGGTACAGTCGCGCACCTCTAGAGAGTGTACGAAAGTGTGGCTTAGTCACTTCATGTTCCTGATTGGAATTGCGAAGGCAGCAGGAAAGGGATCCATCGGGGATCCTAGCAGCCTGTAAGGCATGAGATCATAGTCTCTTAAATTAAAACTTGACTCTCTTACCTTACAAAATTGCATTGCTTTTGGAGAGCATTGCTGTTCTCAGTAGATAGTGCATCAAACACCTCTTTGCTATTCCTGGACTTGTTGAGTACCTTTTGTACTCATCCCTTTACCCTAATTCCTTTGATTAGATTGTGAGCCGACGGCGGAGATGGAGGTAGTGTATGTCGAAGTCGAAGAAAAAGTTCCCGAAGAGCAGACGTCCACAAAGGAAGACGAAGGCGTGGACTACTACGTCGAATTCCGCGACGAGAATATCACCGAGCAGAAGTATAGGTGTGGCGTACCCGGTTTTAAGGCCGGATACTCCCTCGTGATCACTGTACCAATCCCTGAATCAGTAGCCGATACACACGAGTTAACCTGTATATCATCGACATACATGCGTAAACACTTAAATAGACCGTCAAGGTCGATAATCTGATACCTGTAGCCCAACGGCTAGAAATCTGCAGCGGAATTCGACTGTGAGGTGACCCATCAATATGCCATACCCGACAGGCAACTGACTGGGGTTACGCCCTAGCTTTCGCGATCGTAATTGCTTCTTCTGAATGGACGTCTTCTTCGTCTGGCCAAATCAACAAGCCAGGTGACTACATTGAATGTACTCGCAGCTATTCCAACGGAGGAAATATACGGCTATATTTCATGCAGGGAATAGATCAAAGAATAGCTCTAACCTAAGTTGCAAGTTGTGCGAAAATGTAAGTTTTCAATGTAAATACGGTTATTAGATTCAAAAGTATTTCTGAAAACTTCACGGTACTATAAAGAAAATCCAATTCATCTCAACACATGGAGTAGTCACCACTACTCCGACTCCGCTATCTTCATAATGCCGTTAGCTCCACCTATCGATGGGGCTCCATCTATCCTTGGATAGCTCCATCCGTCAATCGATAGCTCCATCTAACCGGCATCTAGGTTTTACAGTATCGGCCCGTATGGTCCCTCACCACCTGACCAATACGGCCGGGGACCATTCAACTGCAATTCCTTGCCACCGCAACATGGCCTTAATTGCACACTGTGGACACGTCATGCCCACGTCCTTAATCCCATTTCCCAGCTTTCACAAACAAAGCTCAGTCTAACCAGTGTGTGGCCTTACCAGTTCATGTCCATGACCGAGGACGCGGCTATTCGAATAGATTTTAACCCTCTGCAGAGGTGGTACGGCTTTACCCACAAGATGTAAGTCACCCTGGGTATACTTCGCGACGTATACTGACAGGGATATTACAACAACGTCTTCACCCGCTTCCATGTCAAAGTTGAACCCGCTAGACAAGATCTACCAAACTCCGTTTGTGCCCAGGCAGCCTGACACCACAACCCGGAGCGGACTCATCTTTGTGTCGGAAATCTACCCGCATTCCATGTAGAATCCCTCTAGAGATATCAATCTCACTAGCACAACCCCATACTTCCCACGGTCCAAACTCTAACACTTGCCGGGCTAATACACCAGGACCTTCCCATAAAGGTCATGTGGATGTACGGTATGGAACCGGTTTAGCGGCACTTAGGTTCGGTCCTTAAGTGATTCGAGCAAGACTCCATTCCATCACACAGCATCCATGTAGCTTCCGGCTACTCCAACATCACCCATACGCCCTTACATTTCTTGCCCGAATCAAAAACCATCTCCATTCTCTTTCACTTAGGGTTTCAAAAACAACAGTTTCCAAATCATCGCCCCGGACGGCACTGCCGGCCGAGGGTTTTATTCCCAAATCCCGAAGGGGAAGTAAAGTAACTTGATTCAAAACGGTTGTAATTTCTAAGTAGGGCTAAGCAGGGCTAACGCCTATAACCGTAATTATTTTGCCGATACTCCAATGATCGACAGTTATACTAGGGCTACAAGGATAGGGTTTACGGACCTGGGCTACTACAACTAGTGGGTGTATCTACTCTACATAAAATATCGGCGGTAACACATAGCATGCACTTTCACAAACAAAATAATAATAATTTGCAAATATAGGATTCGACATGGTCAAGGTGGGAATGCTTGCCTGGCGATATCGGCTGGATCTCGTGCTTGAACTTGGTACAATAATCGTCCAAAACTCCTCACGCGATTCGTCGTAACGTCGGAACTACACGTCGGTAAACAACGAATAAATAGCGGTGCGAGGAAGAACCAATAAGAAACACACGCACATGCACATTCATGAGTTGGAGAATTTCGTGCTCTAGACCTAGTTAGTTATTGCGGTTTGCACATGGGGTAAGAGATTGGATTCATAAGAAGTAGGGTTTTTGCCGTACGATCGGAAACCCTAGCCTACGGATGATCCGGTTCTCATATTGGTGTTGGACTTCCGAGGGCAATAATATATTTCATCATTTACGTAATTTGAAAGGTTCTAGTTCAAGAGAATAGAACAAGAAATGCAATGGGTAGTTATTCAAAGGGCTTGGGACCGGAAGGCTTCAAAAGTACATTTTATGTTTCCATGTAGTTATCTTTAAGTCTTCAGTTGAAGTCATAGGGTATAAGTTCTTGGGCGCACCTTGGGTTCCTAAGTGTATGCCCTAGGAAGGAGTGCGTATATATATATATATCATGACTCTCATTTTTACTAGGGTTAGCATGGTTCCAATATTTCCTCGAGTGAACCCAGAGGGTACAATGATGGTGGTACATGCTTGGTTTCCTCCTGGACCTTTATGAAGTCTTTAGTGAAGGACTTTTTAACTTAGAGCAATGGACGTTGTAGGTGACAGGAAGAACCAACCCGTTAGGGTTTATTACTATTATTATTACTATTGTTATTTTAAATTGCAGATGGTCATGGGGTTCTTGTTTGGTTATAGAGGTGCTGACCTACGTGAGGATGCTCAAGAATATACTAGGGTGATCTGGTTTCTTTTGCTAACATTTTAGATTTTAAAGAAAATCCATTCCCTAGCTATTTCCAAACCTCCTTCATCCCCATCTAAAAGAATGTGAAGCTTTATAAAGTGTCTAGAGGAAAAGGTTAGAGTTATTTTTCTGAGATGGGAACCAGAACAAGCTAATACATTTCTTTTTTTTAATACTTGCTGAACTGGCCGAACTGGTGGCTAGAGTGGCTAAACCGATATCTACTAGTTAATGTACTCGGTTAACTGCCACGGAAGAGGGCATTCATAGGAGAGAAAATGAACTGCCGAGGGAAGTTGGTTGGGGTGCTTACGTGCTGATTACTCAGGTGTTAGTGGCTTACCAGGGGACTAAGAAGGGTTAGACGAGAATTAGACGAGTGCGTTAGATGGCAACTCGACGGAGGAAGGGGAAAAGGGACCACGCCCGTTGTGAATGTTCACACTGATGGGGCCTCGCCGGCGTTGCCGCGGTGAGGATCGGGGACAGCGAGCTGACCAGCGGTAGGAAGGGGAATCTGCCGTGGTGAGGCTTTGGCCGCGGCGCAGTAGAGAGGTGGATGTGGCAGGGCAACGAGCTAAAGGCTTGCCGCTGCCGAACCTTGGCAGGGAATTAGCTGGCGCGGCAGCGGGTAAGCAGCCGTGGCAGGGCAGGGTTTGCCGCGGTGGGGGACTTGCAGTGCCGTGGTAGAGGCGAGGGGCGTACTGAAGGGCGGAGCAGCGTCGGTGCTTGGAGCGGGGCTCACCGGTGGCAGCTTGCGGCGGAGGCTGGCGCGGGGAACGGGGCAGATGCAGGCGGCGGCGGATCTGGAGCTCCCCGGTGGTGGCGAGCTGTGCGAGGCGGCGGACAGAGGGGACCGGCGGCGAGGAGGGGAGTACCGGCGGAAAGAGGGGGAGTTGCGGCGGGCGCTGGTGGCCGACGGAACCACTTCATCGGCGTCGCGATTTGGTAGCTGCTAGCGGCGGCGTTGGAGCAACGGCGCCGGGAAGGTGGCAAGGCGGCCCGGGGCAAAGGGAAACGGGGCTCCAATGGCGGCGGTCGGGAGCTTCTCCGCCGACAGGCGGTGGCGGCGCTTGAGCTCCGTGGCGACGGCGGCGAATGGGTCGATGCTCCGGCGGCGGCTCGGGGCGGAGCTAGGAGTATTGACTGCGGATCCATGGAAAAGCTCGCACTGCTTTGGTGCTTTGGGGATGAGTCCAGGAGGGGAAAGAAGTGAGGAGCTGGTGCTGTTGTGTGGAAGAAGAGAGATAGAAGGGAGGAAGTGAGCTCGGGGGTTGAGGAGAGATTGGGGCAGCGAGCTCAGGGAAGAGGAAATGGGGAGTAGCTCGGGTGATGAAGAAGAAGCTCGGTTGAGCTGTTGAGCTCGCCAGACTTGGGCTACTATGGCTGGAGGCAAATCAGAGAGGAGGGGAGAGAGCTGGGGCTGCTGGTGGTTGTTTGGGGAGAGGAGTAAGGGAGAAGAAGCTAGCAGCTGGTGGAGGATAAGCTTGGGGAAAATATCTGGCAGTGCATTGAAGGAGATGCACAGGGTGGCTTATTCAGCACATGGTGAGAGGTGCTCGGCAGCGCATGCAAAGGCGAGAATCCAGTCGATTTGGCACTGCTTTTAGGCCAGGGGGATGAGGTGTTCATGGGAGGCCTGCAAAGTTCGGCACCGAATTTCCATTGGTGATAAATGGCATGGTACTACGTGGTAATACGGAGCAGTACCAGGAAAGCGATGTGGCAAGGAAGAATAGTGGGCTTGATTTGAGGTTTTGGCATTGCGACATATGACTGCACGAGGGGAGAACCAATGAAGTGTTGTAGACGCAGTAAAAATTGAGCAGGGTGTATATATGTACGTATACTTTAGGAGAGAGAAAAGGTGGCAGGGATTCAAATGGCACATGCAAGGTTCTCAGTGTGCGTGTGTCCATATACACTTGGGAAATTTTAGCGTATATGCGGTGGCAATGAAGTCAGAGTAGGGAAAGGGCCTGCAGTGGCTAGAGTTTGGGGAAATATCTCCGATACACTCGTATATACGCATAGGACTGCAGTCAAGACTCGCCGTTGCCCTAGGGGTCATTATTTCCATTTCCAGGTACCTCCAAATTGAGCATCGATATTTTATGTCACATTTGAGCTGGGAATATTATTTTGTTGCTTCATGAATGTTCCCGAAATTTTTAGGAAAGCCGAGGGTCGTTAGGTTTTACGTTTAGGGCTTTTGGAAGGAAAGGGTTTAATCGGAAGAAGAGAGTTTAGGGTTCGGAACTTAGGGTTTCGGGGCGTGGCAGGGTGACGCAAGGTATGAGAACTCTTGGAAACCTTTGTATCTCGACTCGGGTCCATTTGACGACAAGGTGCCGCGGCTGCGGATGTCCTGCTGCACGGTGTTACCGCACTAGGGTTTCGGGAGGAGGTTCGAGTTAAATCAGTAGATCGGAATCGGTGGGTGGCACCGGGGTTCCGGAGGGTGGCAAGGCATGGGGCAGCTATGGAGACTCTCGGAACTTCCCTGCCTCGGCTTGGGCTAAGCTACCGCAGGGTGCCGCGGATGTATCGGCACATATAACGCAGTTGCTACCTTATCCTTGCGTTTGGGTTTAGCATGCGTGTAGGTATCCAAAGGCAGTATATATTTGCACATGCTCACGATATGACTTGGCGAAGTGGGTGGCAGAAGATCGTGTCTTTCAGAAAAAGTTTAGGGCATATATACGTTTAAATTTTCACCAGGTGTCGCACGGATACCTAGCTGTATATGTTGGTCCAGGTTTAAATCGATCAGGAGCAGGGAGGGAATCAAAGGTGGAAGATCTTGGCCTGACATTCTTTAGGGTTAGAATATTGTGGCGCAAGGTTTTAATCGGGTGCACTGTAGTTCACATTATTTCCGTAAAAGTTTTTTTGTTGGCCCTAATTTTCAGGTTTCGGAAATTCGGGGTGTGACAATAGGTCGAGTGAGTCGAGAGTTGTAGATAAGGCTTTTGCTGTAACCAAATGATAACGGTTTTAAATTCCTCGTACTTTTGAGAATAAGTTTGTAAGACTTTATGTTATATTTCAAGTTTGTAAATTAAGTTTGTAATATAAGGACCGCTGCAATGTTTCTGATGTGCTACTCTGTATGATATATTGTGGATGAGAATGCACTTTGTCTACAATATGTCAAAGACCGATATATTATCCAAGAGGGTAGTATGTGGGTCGCCGCAGGGTAGTTCCAATGTTCCACCATCAACAGTATTTTATCTAAACTCTAACAATTTATGGGATCTTATTTGCACACAATCAGTCAAAAATTCTGTGAGAAAGAAAAACAATCTAGATGCATATAATTTCTAAAGTCATGTTAGATATTTTCATTGATTAGGTAGTATATAAAATTATATCTATACAACGTGAAAGTGATAAATATAACATTCTAGATATGATCATTGGGTTTGCCCTTAAATTTTCCTTGGTTTTTTCAAGTTTATTTGTCTCCACTATCCTCCTATTCAATATGGCCGACACGAGTACCAAATGCAAAAAATTGCATAGAAAGCAAACTAAAGATGGCAACTTGGAGATTCGAGCTAGCAACTTTAACCTAACATATACTTTTGTTCAAGAAAAAACTTAACATATGAAGCCTCAAACCACCAAGGTGGTAATGTCGCTGAGTTTATGTTTTGGTCCGCCGATTATTTTGCTTGATCTCAAAATAAAATTTGAAATTTGTTTGAATAGTTGGGTAGTATATTTTGATATTTCTAACCAGAAATTCTGACCCAATTTTTCTCCAACGCTCACTAACAATTGTGCTCACATGGTGGTTCCCATTATTTTGAACTTCGAATAAACATCCTCAAAATCCTGGCTCCGTCGTTGCCAATTGGGTCCCGAGAATCGTGTGTTGGACCAGGCAGAGTGTAGGTACTAAGAGCATCTCCAGCTCACCTCCCAAATTTGACTGCCTAAATCCTCATTTGGGAAGTCATCCCAAAAGATTCTCTCCCTAAATATCTTCCTGCTCCAACCCACCTCCCAAATCTCACTCCCTATATTCCACCTCATCTATATTAAACTAATATCCTGTAACTACCATATTATTTGTAAATGTTATATTTATAACGGGTATATTTATAATGGGTATATTTGTAACAAGTATACTTATAACGGCTATATTTGTAACGGGTAAAATTCAAACGGGTATATTTCTAACAGTATATTTGTAACGGCTATATTTATAACGGATATATTTGTAATGGTCAAATTTCAAACGGCTATATTTCTAACGGCCATATTTGAAATAGCTATATTTCGAACAACATATTTACAACGGCTATATTTGTAACGACTTTATTTTTCTAGTCTATATATACCAAGCCATTAGCTCTTTGTGGCATTCGCTCTTCCCTGTAGTTCTCCTCCTCCACCTCTACCACATCACAGTGAGTCATCCCAGCTCAGGCATGAATCCCCTCTTTGATTCTTCGTCGTCGGATGATGACGATGAACTCTTTATTGCTACAGCACTCATAACACACGCGTGCTACCAGCTTAGGAATGCTCCACGGCATGGTGGTCCTATGCCTGGACGTGCGGTAATCAATCGCAATAGAAAAGCCAGTCATTTTAGATTATACAAAGACTACTTTTCGGAATCTCCTACATACGGTCCAAATATTTTTCGCCGCAGGTTTGCAACCGTTCTCATATATTATTATTCACCTTCCTTGTTGTTCTTCCCGTGTAGGACTCATTCATGTTTTTGACCAGGTTTAGAATGGCTTGTTCTCTATTTCTTCGCATAGTGGATGCTTGTCACATCCCGATTTTCTAAAACCCGAAAATTAGGACCTACAAAAACTCTTTGCGTTAAACTAGAGGTCATGTGCGTCCTAAGTGGGATTAGTACCGATATAAACCCATATACCCTATATCGTCCTACTCGACGAATGGTAAAACCCCTAAACCCGGCTCGCGATCAAAAGACCCGAACCGAGGTGATATGATCCTATTTAAACTCTAGTGCCCCACCAATATCTTCCCTGTCCGCGGAAACCTAAAACTTTACCTGGCCGTAACCCTACCACGGTTGGTGACTTCTTTTATCGCTAACCCTAACGTCCATCCGTCTCGACAAACCCTAGTCTACTTCAACGTTAACCCTGGAATCCTTCTTCTCGACAAATCGCTCGAAAACCCCCGCCTCGTTCAGCGCTGCCTCAAACCGATGCATATGTGTGAGTATGCCGGAAGTGTTCTCCCAAGACCTAGCCCCTATAACCTATTATGAATATTCTATTATCGATGCCATCACATATATGCAAGGACTCCCAAGTGCAGGTATGCACATACACTCGCGGCACCCTGAACTCCAATGTCCCGGAACCAAGACCCTGTCATTCCAGAGTGTTACCATGCATCCCCATCACCTTGCCGCACCCGGGAAGCTCTAGTCCCTCGACCCGACCACCCTTTTGTATTAAATCTCCATTTCCATAGAAACCCTGATCGCGGGACCTGGCCATCCCCGGCATCTTTAAAAGTCCTGAATAAATTCGTGGAACAACCTATTATCATATACAACACAAATATAAAATAAAATAGAAACGCCCAGTATAAAAATATTAGTGAATAGAGATAATAAACCTTAGGACGAAAATGCACGTTGCACTACATCCCCTACGAATACGTTTCAGAAAATTATGATAAAATTTCACGACGATTCCCTCGACTCCTGGCCCCCGAATATACAAAAACATGAACACATTCAGTACAAAAATCCCGAACGGCAGGTATCGAACACCTATGCGGGGATTAATTTTCCACATAGAATAACAGGGAAAATCAGCCCCGGAAGTGTCAAGCCACGCTACCGATCTGACCTTAAGCATTCCTAGCGTGCTCAGGTCCAACAGCAGCCCTTCTTGTCCACTACCCCTTAGCCCTACCCTTGACATAACAAGACAAGCCAAAGCAGTCACTGGATTCCTTCCTGACTCCATCAGAAGGCTGCCCAACTCTTCTGATACTCGAGCACGATGCCCACAAGCCACTGTAGCAAGTTGGTGCGTGGCGTGCACCCTTTGGGCAGCCAGAGACACCTCATGTCGCCCGTACAAGTGCACCGGCCGCGCCCTGGCAAGCCACAGCGCGCCGCCCGTTGTCTCCCGAGCTAAGCTGTCGACGGGTTTGCCGCCAACCCCGCCGGCACATCCCTCGGCCACCTCGGGGCTCTTCTTCCCCAGCTGGCAACAGCTCAGAGCACCTCCCGAGCCATCCCATCCAAGGCAAAGCCGCGCCGCCCGCTGATTCACCGTCGTCCAGCTCGCCCGGCCAGCTGCGCCTCGGGAGCACCCCTCGCCACGAGCTCTGACCCCCTCGCCACGACCGTCCGTCGTACCCGCGCCGCCCGTTGATGCCAAAGCCACGCCACTCGCCTCAGCGCGCCGCTCGCCGTTGAGCTTGTCGTCCACCTCACTGCCTTGTTGTCTGCGCAGCTTTGCATCGTCCCTATTCCCTCCCGCCTAGTCAAGTCGCGCCTGAGTGGTCCCATCACCTGCCGAGCTCGCCCCCAGCAAGACTGCGCCGCCATCGAGTCCTCCACACGCGTCAACCGTCGATTGACTGGCCGGCCACCCTGTAGTCGAGCGCCACGACACCCCCCACGACTCCCCAGGAGCACTGCCGAGCCCTGGTGCTTTAAGCACCGTCCGGTCGCCGGTCATGGCAGACATGGCCTCTACCGCGCCATTCCCCGTCTTCCCGGCCTATAAAGACCCCGGCCACCCGCCTGCCACCCAGACTACCTCATCGCCACTCCTAGCTCACGCCTCCTTTAGCTGCCACCTTGAACCCCCTCCCTTCCTCTGAGCTAAGCCGCCTCCAACTCCTCTGTTTCCAGATCCGGCCACCGCCGAGCGCTGGCCGTCATCCCCTCCCCTGCTTCACACCAATCCGAGCCACCCAAGCTACGCTGAGCCCCTAGTCAGGTGAGCTGAGCCCAGCAACCACTTCCCTCGCCGAGCCAGCTGCCCCCGCCTCTGGTGCCCGTCCTGTTAAACTCCGCCGCCATCTGCTCGGTCGAGTCCGCCCCGTGCTCGGTTGCAGCTCGCCGCAGGTAGCAACCCCGGAGCTCACCGCGGTCACCCGCAGCTGACCAGGAGGGCTTCGTCCCTGCTCTCGCCCCGCAACCAAGCCGGAAGCCCCGCCGCCCTTCCAAGATCGGGCTCCGCCGCCGGCGCCCTCAAAACCATTCGGACAAGCTAGTTGCTGATTAAATACACTGGAACGGTAAGCACTGAGGCTAACCACGCGCCCGGGCCCGAGTGGCCGCACGGCCCACTAACAGGTGACTAATGCACTGCCGTTATTTTCCGTTTAACTGCCGTGCATTAACCCGCCTAATCCAATTCCCGTTTGATTAGCGCATGCATGCGGTCGGAAGCTCACTCTCCAGCTGGTTTAGAACCGGTGCTCTGGTCCGATCGGTTCAGAGCTTTAGTGTCTAATTTTTGAGAGTATAGCGTTGGGGTAATGCAAATACTCGTGTCAACCAAAATTTAAAATCGAATCTACTTAAGGCATGTGCATTAAGATCTAAATCCATGCTTATTCCTTGCAGCATCTAATACCATGCGCAGCCCAAAGATTAAACCTCACTCTCTGGGATGTTAATTATATTCGTAACAATAGTGAAGACGATAGGGAAAGGTCCTGAGAGATCCATCTAATATGGCAAATATTTTTCTTTGACCCGGATGACCTCGTCATTTTAAATGGCATATATGCATGCTGTTGTATTCGTTAAAATGGGTTGAAGCTCTATTAGTAGGAATCAAGTTTAGGGCAAGAATTTTAATTTCTTTAAGCCCCGCATATACTCTCTACAGGTAGCTGTTAGAATAGTCGAGACAAATAGCCTCCATCACCAACATGATAGAATGTCGCTAGCATCTATAAATCCGTAAGAATAGGAGTTTGGTCGCATAACCCTAATAACCCGAATTCTCGCATCCGATTAAAAACATCGTCATTTCATGTGGGAGAACACATATATACCCATTTCCCTAGAGTATCCTCTGCACTCGTAGACTCAGCCCTAAAAACCTCGAGGATTCACCATTTAGTTAAGTTCCTATATATTCTCGCTCCATTTCCCCATCGAACCATGCCCGGTATTTTCAAACTCCCAAAAACCCTAGCTCGACTCAAACTAGTATATTCGCCTTAGCCGTACCTCTCCCTCCCGAGTATGCAAAACTTCTGTTTTGTTTGGAGTCGTTTTGATTTGCTTCTTATTCGCCAAATTTTCCGACGTGTAGTCGACGGAGTGAGGTACGCGCACGAGGAGGATCTGAGGTCGCCCCGCAACAGGAACAGGAACAGGAACTGTCAGGCAAGCTATTTCCACCTTGACCATGTTGAAATCCTATATTTGTGACGTTAATTATTTTGTTTATAAAATTGCATGCTATGTGGGTAAAATCGTTATTTTGTGTAGACTAGTTATTCCTATTAGATGCACGGCTTAGGCCGATAAACCCTATCCTTGTAACCCTAGTATTAAGTGCTGATCATTGAACGATCGGCAATTTTAAGTTAGGAGTATAGGCGATAGCCTCGCTTAGCCCTGCTGTAGTAAAAACTAAGTTTTATCAATGCGATGGGATTGGGATCAAAATCCTCGGTATGTAAATGCATACCGAGTGCCCGTTTACAAAGAAATGTTTATTAAAAACCCTAAATGAGATGATGGAGGATTTGGGATTCGGGCAGGAATGCTAAGGAGTTTGGAGGTGGTAAAGTAGCCGGTCGCTACACGAGAAGGAAATGGCTGGGTAGCCGGTTGCTACCCGAGGAGATGGTTGGATAAGGAGTCCTGCTCGATCGGTTAAGGACCGAACCTAAGTGCCGCTGAATCAGTTTCCCCCACCGTACGTCCACATGTCCTTTATGGGAAGGACTGGACCTGGTACCTCGTCTAATGCCGGAGCCCGGAATCGTGGGAAGTTAGGTTGAAGTGCTAGTGGATCCGGTAGATCCCTAGAGGATCTCCACGGGACTGCGTAGGGGGAAAGCTCTTCATGGGGTCTCACCGTATTGTGGGGGTAAAGCTCAGTAGAGTCTTACAAGGTGCGTGGAACATGGTCCGACACAAAGGGGGAGAGTCCCTCCCCTGTCATTCGTGATGCAGAGGATCGGGTAGTCCTCCTAGCGAGTCCGGCTCTGGCATGAACACGGGGGAAGGGTCTCGTTGTAATAACCCTGGCAGTATACTTGCAAAGTACTCCCTGGGTGACCTACATCTTGTGGGTAAAGCCGTACAACCTCTGCAGAGTGTTAAAATCTATTCGAATAGCCGCGTCCTCGGTCATGGACATGAACTGGTAAGGCCACACACTGGTTAGACTGAGTTTTGTTTATGAAAGCTGGGAAGGGATTAAGGACGTGGCATGATGTGTCCACAGGGTGCAATTTACGCTACCCGGATTGGTAGCTAGGAATTGCTGAAGGAAAGGCTAGCTACACCACCGGGGTGGTGTGAGCGGAGCCGAAAGGGTAAGCGGTGATGAGCGCGGCTATCCCGCGGAGGAAATAAAGGAGAGGTAGCAAGGGCTACCACGGAGGACGATGCGATACGTTGGGATCGTTGTTTTACAAAATTCGCTTTTGAATCTATTATTGTTATTTACAATAAAGACTTACATTTCCGCACACATGACACCTAGTCAGAGCTCTCCTTTGAGATATTCCTTTGCATGAACTATGCCGTATTATTTCCCTGTGGGGATAGCTTGCGAGTACATCCAATGTACTCACCTGGCTTGTTGATTTGGCCAGACGAAGGAGATATCAATTCCGAAGAAGCAATTACGATCGCGAACGCTAGGGCGTAACCCCCAGTCAGTTGCCTGTCGGGTATGGCACATTGATGGGCCACATCTTCGTTGGATTTTTCCGCTGCAAGTTTATAGCCGTTGGGCTACAGGTATCAGATTATCGACCCTAAACGGTCTATTTAATTGTTTACGCATGTATGACAATGATATACAGGTTAACTCGTGTGTATCGGCTACTGATCCAGGACCGATACAGTAACCACGAGGGAGTTCCCGGCTTAAAAACCGGGGGCGCCACAATGCTGTAGTATGCCATGATAACTATTTTGTCCAGAAAAGAGATAGTGTTTGGCATCTTGGGTTGTCTTCTCTGCAGAAGTTTATAGCCGCATTTCGGATGCTAACCTATGGAGTACCTACGGATGTCACGGATGATTATATCCGGATTGGAGAAAGTACTGCAATAGAAAGTCTTAAAAGATTTGTGAAAGCTATTGTTGAAGTCTTCGGAGATAAGTATTTGAGATCTCCAAATAATAATGACATTGCTAGGTTACTTGCTATTGGAGAGGGAAGAGGTTTTCCTGGAATGTTGGGGAGCATAGATTGTATGCATTGGCAGTGGAAGAATTGTCCTGCAACATGGCAAGGTATGTATACCGGCCATGTGCACGAGCCCACAATCATTCTAGAAGCCGTTGCCTCACAAGATCTTTGGATTTGGCACGCGTTTTTTAGTTTACCAGGGTCTCATAATGATATAAATATTCTTCACCACTCCCCTTTCTTTGTAAGTCTAGCCGAAGGACAAGCACCAGAAGTTAATTATATCGTCAATGGTCATAACTATACAATGGGATACTACCTTGCAGATGGCATATATCCTACATGGGCAACATTTGTGAAGACAATACCATCTCCGCATGGTAATAAGAAGAAACTCTTCGCTCAAGCTCAGGAAGCAGTTAGGAAGGATGTCGAATGAGCCTTTGGAGTTCTGCAAGCTCGTTTTGCCATTGTATGGGACCAGCAAGATTTTGGGACCAAGAAACACTTGGAGAAATCATGAAGGCATGTGTCATCATGTATAACATGATCATCAAAGATGAGCGGGACAGAGGTCCACAAGACTTCATCTACGAGGGAGTAGGAGAGAGTGTGACTGTTTCTCATGAGCATACGCCTGAAATTTTTGAGTTTATTCAAACTCATCATTCTATCAGAAGCAGGCAAACTCACTCTCAGCTTCAAGTTGATCTGGTTGAGCACCTGTGGGAACGTCACGGAGGCATGTAGGTTTCTAGTTGTGCATATAGTTCTTTTACTGATCTTGTATGCGGTTATGTAGTCAATTTGTGCAGTTATTTTCGTATTGTCCGTGAAATAATATTTTGTTCTGGTATTCGTGAGTTCATACATGAATACTTCATAAAGCTAAGTAGTGAAGAGAGTATAATACTTGAAAACACATAAGTTCAAAACACATAAGTTCACACAATAATCCGTACACGACAACAAGAGATACAAGAATAAACTCGAACAACTCACTGGCGTCGCTGAGCAATGATATCGTTCTGTAAACTTGTGTAGTACTCTTGTTGTGCCATAGAAATAGCACTAATGTTCATGTTCATAATCCTCTCTTCTTCAAGCATTCTCTTAAAATCTAACTCTCTTTTCCTTACCTCAATCAATTTTTCTCATTTGCAATCTTGTCGTCTTCCTGCGCAATTCTCAATTTCTCATTTGCAATCCTTTCTTCTTCCGGTGCATAATGCCATGCGTAGCGCTCTTCTTTCTTTAGCTCTTTCATGACATCTCCCTCAGTTTGATTGACCAAAAAGACATTAACACATTCTTGTACACATTATCATTTTGGGAAGAAGAACTTGTAACTCGTCGAACTCGTTCTTTCTCCGCCTTCCTACCAATTGGCCTACCGGTTACCTCTGTTTCTGGAGTAGGAGCTTCCACCTAAGCTTCGCATTGACTTGAGTTCGTGCTAGGCGTAGAAGAACCTGGACTAGCATGTACGGTTGTCTTCTATTTCTTAGACGAAAGCCTATCAGTCCATTTCTGATGGTGGTGTAAAACATTCCAACAATGTAGGTAGGCAAAAGCTTTCCTCTCTTCTGCCGCGAACACACTACAAGCCTGAACAATCTGCGCATAGTAAAACGTGTTAATAGCTATGTATAAGTTTGAGACTACAACAAAATCAAGAATAAAAGACAAATACATTATCATTTTCTGTCGTCCCACTCTGCCTCCTACACTCAATACAGTCATAGCATCCATAAAACTTGTTAATGTTTTCTTGAATAGTACACCAACATTTTAGAAGGGAGTTCTGATTGCGGTCCGACTCGAAGTCCTTGTTCTCATGAAAGTAATGGTAGATCCTACTCCAATAGGTAGAGCGAGACTGCTCATTACCATGTGCTGCATCCATACTAATGTTAAGCCATGCCGACACCAGCAACAAGTTTTCCTTCTCATTGAAATTCTTAGTTCTCTTGTTGTGCTATTTACTAGAGGGAAATTCTTATTCACTTGGGAACTGTTGCTCCTCAACAGGGGTAAAATGTTGGGTATCAGCCCACGCAATGCTATCATTTCCCTCACTCAGCAAGTTTATGTAGCCATCCATCTCTATTATGTTAACACAAGTACTTCTCAGGATAACAATAAGTAAGACATCCTTATATAGCATAGAAGAACAGAACACACCGATTCATGGCAATACTATAATTCTTAAGTTTTCGAAGTACTATAAAAGTAGTGCAACAATGGAGGCTCCACATAACAACGTTAATGATTCGACATTACAAAGTCAACGGTTCCACATTACAGAAATAAAGATAGCACTACACAATACAGGTACTACTTGTACAAGGATTCGAGATCAATATCCTCGTCGTAGCAGTACTCGTAGTAATCATGTTTACCATTATCATCAGATTCGTAATCAGCTGCTTTACAATTAGCACGGTCTACAAGTTGAAGTTCGACGTCGCCTTGCTATTCTTCTACTGATTTGCTTTCAAGCAAGTCGGTAGACTGCGTCGCAACGTGATCAAGTCCATCTGCTAAGACTTCAACTTGTTGTAGGAGAATATTCATTTCTGATGCTAATGGACATGACAAAGGAGAATAGTTCTCTAGGGCTAATTTCTTTAAAGACCTCGCTATCCCCTCTACTCATTAATTGTCCAGGGCCATCCTTCCTTAATTTTCTTGGATCCTGCTCCATGCCTGCTAATCAAAGAGCTACAATTTAATTGAAGTGCACGTGCTGCCATAAATGCTAACTATCCAACATATATGATAACAAGTAGTTGCTAGAGGATATACTAGGACAACCAACATTCAACAGTACATGGTGCCCTATTGATATAGAGCTGGTATAGCAGGTATAGCAGGTATGGAGCTGGGGTTATATCTGATTTCATAAAGAAACAGCACCATTAACCTACCTAAAGGTTGTAGTAATTAGATCTGATTTCAGCTTGCTTACTGCCTTATCAAAATTAGGATAGTACCACTTGCTTACTGCCTTATCAAAATTAGATCTGAACTATACACATTTTACCCATTTTTTATGCTATATTGCTATATTGACGGCAACCATCCCACTATATATCATGCTCGCCAGCTACAATGTGTAGTATTGTTCTTTCCTTGCTCAAGTAGTCCATGTGAATTTGTATCCTACATATTACGTTTCCTCTAAATTCATCACAAGCAATAACAACCGCACATGTGATTTTGTATTAGAACCATATGAAACAGAGATAACAACCGAATCCCCATTTGCTGTTTCACTTGCAAGACATCTACACTCCATATATAGGTGCTGAAGTATGGAGCATTTTGGTGTTCTCACTGCAAAGAACAAAAGCAGGTGCGAGTTCAATCATATATATGCGGTTATCGCTGTTGCTTGCTTGCCATAAGATCAATCGTTCATGGGCATCCACATATATGCAAATGGAACCACGAGCATCACGACCGCACATCAGTTCTACCATGACCATCATGATAGCATCAACTCTATCATTCATGAGCATCCACTGCACCAGGGGGAGGAATGGAGGGGAGAAACGAATTACCTTCAAAATGAACTCCGGTCGTCGCCGACAACGTGCACTGGGCAACAAGCTGGGATGGGGATGGGCCACGGGGCGGGTGGATCTGGCGTACGAGGACCAGCACTGAGAAGGAGGTCGCCGGATTTGAGGAGGCGAAGCTGCCTGGGGACGCGGCGGTGCTCAGGGAGGCAGAGCTGCTCGGGAGGCGGTGATGCTCCGGGTGGCAGACCTGGTCAGGGAGGCGGCGATGGTCGAGGAGGCAGATCTGGTTGGGGAGGCGGACCTACTCGGGGATGCGCTACTGCTCGGGGTGGCGGACCTGCTCGGGGAGGCGGCGCTGCTCGAGGTGGCGGAGCTGCTCGGGGACGGGGGCACTTCTCGGGAGGCAATCCTGCTCGGGAGGGGACAGATCTAGTGTTCGAGGGAGATGCAGATGCGAAGGGATTCGACGAAGGGAGAGGAGATGCAACGTACCTTCAACGGATGCTCCGGCCGACGACGAATAGCAGAACCCAGCGCCGGGAGGGAGGCGGCCATTGCCAAGGAAGGGAACGCTCCGAGCGCAGGCGGGAACGCGAGGGGACGACGTGCGGCGACAGCAGTTGAAAATTTGGAAAGTGAAGGTCAGTCCCCAGCGGTGGGGAGTCGGAAGGGGTGGATAGGGACTGAGATAGAGTAGGGAGTTGGAAGGGAGGTGGGCTAGAGACGTGTTTTGGAGAAGAATACCCTAAATTAGAGATGGGGAGTTGGAAGGGAGGTGGGCTAGAGATGCTCTAAGATAAAAAGAAGGTCCCGTCTAAGATAAAATAACGAGGAATAGAGGATTTGATGTAGCCGCAGAATGCACAAGTTAGCCTAATCCTACCAAGTAAGGACTGAGGTCGCATCTGAGACAATGAGACGGCACCATGTGCAACTCTAAAGAGCACTGTATTGTAGTTATTATTTTGCTAAGTACTATCGTATCTGCACCAGTCTTTCTGGTCAAACTGTTACCGGGACAAACGCGCTCCTCTATATTGCTTCTGTTTCAGAGGATCCCCAAAAGTCTGTTTCACAAAATGTAATAGATCGAGTTTCGCCACACACACAAAAAAGTATACTACGTAGTTGTATTTTGAGCTATTCCATTGTCGTCCTCCTCGAATCCCCGGCACTCCGGTCTCAAGAAATCGTGTCGTGTGGCTCACGATCCCACGGCCTCCGATCTACGGTGAGATCGAGTCGGTGGCAATACGGACGTACCCATTCGAGCGGTTTGGCAGCATCTCACGGTTGTCTGGTACCAAACTGACCACTAAAGTCTTAAGTGATTCTCGATGCCACGTCGCGTCGTTCTCCTCCAAGGCATATGCGCGCCGGGTGCCGTGCCTCGATGGCTATGTATGGCCAGCGATCGCTTGTCCTCGATCGTGTATGGATTCACGGGTAACAGAGAGCACATGTCCCTCCGTCGGTTCTCTCTCGTCATTGTCGTCTTAAGCACTTGCCGGATTCCCACTGATCGTGAAAGCTGTTTCTACCGTCGGTTGTGGAGGCGTGGGAATAACCGAATAAGATTCCACCTCCACACAAACTGGAATCGGAAGCTTTTGCTCCGCACGTTAGCATGCCTGCTCCCGTCCATATGAATGATAGCATAGGAGTGTTCATGTTCGCCTTGCATACTCTGCATAAAACTATCCTACGGTGTATAAAAAGGCATGGTAGTATCAACAAAAGCTTGATGACCATTGACTAACCACAGCAACAGCTCAATAACCGACGGGGGTGCGTAACTGCGTTTGTCATGTAGGAGTACCAATCCAAGTGAAAAACTGTGGTCACAACTTACAAGTCCCGTGTAGCTCTTGCTTCCTCCTCGTACAAAGATTGGCACAGCACTTGCTGGATTTTCGAAGAAGGAAATGGGGAGATGACAAGTTTAGCAGTTCACCGAAGGCGCAGGAGTGATAATTTACAAAACTGACCGGCATAAAACAAAACAGAAAAATAACATCTCGTGTTTGTGGTGTGGCAAAAAAGAAAAGAAGAAACTCGCGTTTGTTAAGATGGAGATGTGGCATTGCGTCTTTTACTCTCAAAAGTAGTCACGCGCGTGGTGTTAGCACAACTTTTCCTTCCGAAAGCTACAAAGTCATGACACCGCGACACCACACGGGCTCGAATCCACCCCGGGCTGACGCCACGGGGGATCTCACCTGGAAAGAGACGCCCAGCGGCCACGCCAGAGCTCTGCGACTGACCGTTGACGTCACCCTACACGTCTTACCGTTTGGACCGATTCAACCTTGCGCCGTAGCGCGACCCCAACGCATGCTCCTTGCCCTCCAAGCTTTCTCTCTCCTCAAAGCTCAAACCAAACCATTCAATACTGATATTCCCCGCGTTGACAAATATCCCTTCCCCCAACACCCCTCCCACCACCACCACAAAACACCCACCTCTCGGTGCTCGTGCAAAAGGTACCCGTGGACCGCATGTCAGTGTGGTGTAGCCGCACACCAGTTCCTAGACCAGGTCCAGGAATAACCTCCTCGATGGCCGCAGAATCCCATTCCCTCCTCTATAAATGCGGGCCTCCTCCTTGGCAATAACGAATAACACAAGCCACAATTAGCCTCGACCTCCCGCAAAACCAGAGATCGCGTTCCAGGCTGTTCCGGAGTTCGCCCATTCCCTGCGCTGAAGCAAGCATGTGCCCCGCGGCAGGTACGCGGGCCTTGACCTCCCCACCGGCGCCGCCGGCGCAGGGGACCTGCGGCCGGCGTTCGACGTGCTGGACTCGGACCACGACGGCCGCATCAGCCGCGAGGACCTCAAGTCCTTCTACGCCAACGCCGCCACCAACGAGCGCTTCGACGACGACGACATCGCGGCCATGATCGCCGCCGCCGACGCCGACCTCGACGGCTTCGTGCAGTACGACGAGTTCGAGGGCCTCCTGGGCCGAGCCGCCGCGGCGGGGCCCGGTGCCGGGGGCGGGTACCGGTCAGCGATGGAGGACGCGTTCCGGCTGATGGACCGTGACGGGGACGGCAAGGTGGGGTTTGAGGACCTCAAGGCCTACTTCGGGTGGGCCGGGATGCCGGTGGCCGACGACGAGATCCGCGCCATGATAGGTGTGGCCGGCGACGGCGACGGCGGCGTGGGGCTCGAGGCGCTCACCAGAGTGCTCGCCGTGGACTTGGAAGGCACCCTCTGAAACTCCGAAATAATTGGACTGTAAAGCACTAGACTTGATTTTTTGGGAATTTTTTCCCCAAAATTTGGTTGGCGAGGACTGAGCAAGCTGGTGTGAATTGATTGTTGAGTGGTTCTCGAGAACCGTGAGTTTTGTTTGTATCGTAGCTACTCTCCAGAAAAAATATGAAAAGCTTGTATTGTAGCTGCGTCTTTACTCTATTGATTGATCTGAGGTGGGGTACGTTTCCAAAATAATTTGGCGCTTTCTCAACGGAGAAGGGAGAATCACTTTATACGACTACTATCTTTTTAATCCAGCTGTATGATAATTTGACTGTAATTGTGTTACATTTGGATCTTCTAAGAAATTAGGGACGGCAGATTGAAGGAATGGAGTGTCTTGTCAAGTGAACTCCAAACAAAGCGGAAGCTCGGCCTTTGTCTTTTTGACTGTTTCAAACAGTAGTTTCCCCCCTTTTTAACAACTGTTTGAAGCTTACGTACAACAAAATTCAAGACGTCATTGTACTTCTCGATGGAAGGATAGTTCGACTTTGTAACGAGGTAGTTCGACGTTGTGGTAGTACTTGTTTGCTCCAAGTTGTAAATACAGTTTCGCTTGAACTTTTTTTCAATTTATACTAGGTTAAAATGCAAATGTGCCAACCGCTGTTATAACCCTAGCAATGTGATGAGCTTCTTCGGTTTCTAAAAGTAGACGAGCTTATTCTTACTGGGATATATATTCTCACAGGGATATATAGCTTCAATTTGTGTCTAATCTTTAGTGTACGAAACCCTTGATAAGCTCGTCTTTTGTTTAGAATGGCTAATGAAATGTGAGTTTATTATCTATGATAAATGAGTAATGTTTGTAATACTATTTTTCTTTCAGACTATTTTAGCGTTTGGCTGAGCAAAAATAATACATGTCCATATCAAATAATATATGACTCACTGCACACATCAAAAATAATACGTGCCCATGTCAAGTACTACAAATATCTAGCTGCCATGTATCAAGCAATGGCTAGTTAGCTTCACATTTGCATGACAAAATGAGTTCTAATACTTACACAAAATATGAGTTATAACACTGTCATACATACATATAATGCCACTGTTTTTGGTACAATTCAGTTCTTACACTCAAACCCACGACATCAACGAGAGAAAATTGCTAACTGCATAATACATACATTAGTGCATATAACTATATAAGACAAAAAGAGAAATTGAAACTCATAATCCATGCATCATCACATACAAAAATTGAGACCAATAACCGGGTTCTTTCCGTCTCTCGGCACAATACAGCAGCACCACTCAGATCAAAAATCAATTAAAAAAAAGACCATAGGAGGAAGGAGGAACCGAGACTTGAGAGGCGGCATGTTGGCCTTCGGGTTGGTGACCTATGCTTCGGGGAGGAGACAGGCAAGGTTGGGGAGGCGGAGACCTAGGCTTCAGGGAGGTGACGGGTATCGTGGTGATTCCACGGCAATATACATCTATGATTCTCGGGGGCGCGAGTGGATGATCCAACCAAGGTTCACACGAGGGAAATTACCCAGGTTCAGGCCCTCTGTGGAAGAGGTAATACCTTACTCCTGCTGGATGTTTGATCTTACCTCGTATGAGGGATTTTGAAATACAATGATCGTGAGGATCGGAGGTGGAAGAGAGAAAGAGCGCGTAGCGCGTACAAGTATGGAGAAAGTAGGAAGCTAATTGATCAGCCTAACAATCAACTATCCAACCCCTCGATCAGGGGCCCCAGCCTCGCCTTATATAGGGCCGACGAGGCCAGAATCTACAACTGCCGAGTCGGTTAGCCAGCGCAGGTTGTGCGGAGCAACTCCTGATATCACGGCGCATTGGCTGTGCACGTCGCTCCCGGTAACGGTGCATTGCTCGCGCGCCGTTGGTTGAACGCGTCGTGGGTTGACCGCGTCGTGGCCACGCCTATCTTGACGATGCGCGGACAGCCCAGCTGAGTGGATTTCATGGACTCGGCTTGGGCCACCCTTGGTCATGCCGGCCGAGTCCTCGTCTTGGGCCTACCCCGGGGGGATCCCGCCGTCAGTAGCCCCCGAGTCCTTCAGGGTCTCATCGCTGGCGTCGTCTTCTTCCCTGGACTGAGGAAGCTCCGACTGGAAAGCGAACTGTGTGTGCTGCCGAGTCATCCTACGGGGAGACCTTGAGGGACTCTAGAAGTTCCTGAAAAGTAAGAGGTAAGCTGGTAGCGGAAAAAGATCTCAGTGATGCCCAAAGTTCTCTGCTGTGGAGAGTGGCTAGTGGCCCGCTGGGAGGCGTATCATGAATTCCGAATGGATCCAAGCAGCGTCCGGGCTTATCCGGGTCAGTCGTTGTCGGCTAGTGTCCGTAGGGGAACGCTCTCGATTTCCAACTTCGGAACCGAGTCTTCAGACTTAGGCACTTGACTCTGAATGAATTCAGAAATCAACTTGCACCGCCGGGGATGCCGAGTCCGTCCTTTGCTCTGGCGTTGCCGAGTGGCCCGCGAACCCTGTTGGGCCGGCCATCGACGCCCATGTGCAGAGCTGGTCTGCTACCGAGTGAGCGCAGTCATTGTGCCTTGGGATGTGCGTATGCTGCTTGGTGGAGCCGACACGGTCGGTGCTCAGTTGGCCGACTCCGGCGATCAGTCTTCGTTACGGCGCGGTGGGCCGAATCCGGCTCCGAACTGGTTCAGAGACCACGCGTGTTAACGCCTGGTCCAGCCGAACCCAGTCAAACCGTCTCGCGGAAGCGCGGAACGTCACGACTGTTGATGATGTCACACGAAATCTTTTGCGTGCTGTTGCTTCGACTAGCGCTTTTATTGCGTTCAGTTGACTGGACGGACGCTTGGGATGAAGGGTCGCGATGGGACGTCGCGGCGGTTGATGATGACGCCTCGAGTCCCGCGCGAGGCGTGCGCGAGACAGCCGTTACCATGGCGAGTCGTGGCCACGTGTAACGCCCCGACTACCAAGGCGGTTCGGCTCCTTCGCCTTTAAAAGTTGAAGCAGTGGGGGCAGAGCGGTTTCCATCTGCCTGTCTTCGTCTTCCTCGCGCACGCCACCACAGCCTTCTCTGCTCGCCGCCGTGCAAACTCCTTTCCTCACCTTCCAGCCCCCGTCGAGTGCTCCACCGCCAAGTCCGACAATGTCGCGCGCCAACAAAGGCAAGAAAGCCGAGACTGCCGCCGCCGTCGCCGCCCTTCCCGAAGGTTGGAAGAGGGGCGACTGGCTGCCATCCGTGGTGACGGAGAGGCTGCTGAAAGGCCTCGCTGGCAAAGGCTTGATTCCGGCACGGGAGATCAGCGGTTGGAGGGCGCCCGCCGCTGAGAATAAGCCCACCCCTCACGCGCACGAGCGGGTGCTGCTCGTCCCATTCATCGAGCGAGGCCTGTCCTTGCCCCCGCATGACTTAGTGCGGGGCCTGCTCCACTTCTACGGCATCCAGATGCACCATCTGACCCCCAACGGCGTCCTGCACATCACGTGTTTTATTACGCTATGCGAGTGCTTCTTGGGGACTCGGCCCCACTGGGGGCTCTGAAAAAAGCTCTTCATCGTGAAGGCGCAGCCGAGTTCGGACGGGCACTTGGCAACCTGTGGGGGAGTCGGCATCCAGTTGAAGCCCGGCTCCAATTACTTCAAGATCTCCCTGGTGGACACCGTCAAGAAGTGGCAGGAGGTCTGGTTTTACTGCCCCGACGAGCGCACGCCGAGTGCGCAAGAAGGCCTCCCCATGTACACCGAAGGGCCTCCTGTGTGGCAGAAACGCTGGGGCGCCAAGCTGTCGAAGGAGGAGACGCCTGGCGTCAAACGCCTCATGGAGAGGGTGAGGGCGCTCCAAACCGAAGGGCTTGCCGGCGTCGACCTCATCGTCACTTGGCTGGATCGATGGATCCAGCCTCTCTAGGCGAGGGATCACCTGATGTGGGAGTACTCCGGAGTATCCGACTTGACTAGGGGAAAGCCGAGGAGCTCTCGGACAGGGACTTCATGGATCTGCTGAAGAACTTGACTAATGAGCGCTCTAAACTCCGCAGGGTGCGCACGTGGCGCCATATTCCGCCAACAATCCTCCTACCAACATGAGTATTTTTGCCTTCCGAGTCGAGTCCTTCGCCGTACGGTGCGTTCTTTGTTCTGAATCTGAATCCTTCATTTCGTAGACTTTTTTGCTCTTGAACTCCATGCCGCCCCTTCCCGAGAATAATCCGGCTCCGGGGCTCCTTGATGACGAGGACGTCGACGAGGATGCCTTCGAAGGTGGGGACACGGAGGATTCGAAAGACGAAGCCTCTAAGGCCGCGCCTCCGGCTCCCCTGGCCCAAAAGCGGAAACAAACCGCTGGGGCGTCCGGTTCCGGACCCTCGCAGACGTCAGCGGAGTCGGCACTCGAGGAGTCGGCCCCCAAAACGATCGAGGGAGGAGCTCGCCGGCACGACGGGGGAAGTTCCCCTCTCCGTCAACAGGCCAGTCACCGCCGGAAAAATGACGCCTTCCTCCTCTGGAGCTCCAACCGTTGCCGGGAGATTAAAGAAGAAGTCGGGGGTCAAGATGATCCCCACAACCACTAGCCGCCCAAAAAAGGTGGCCGCCAAGGGGCCCGACTAGTCCAGCGCGGCCATCGGGCCGACATCTGTTCCGCCGCCAGCACCGACTCCTGTGGCGCAGACGGCGCCACCGAAGAGCCCGCCGCGGGTCGTCCAGCCGGAGGCGCATCCACAGCTCCGCTGGTGCAGCCGCCTGCTCTTACGACGGAGACGCCCGATCCGGATGCGACTCTGCCGACTGCCAATGTTGCCGAGTTGGTAACGCCGACTCCTCCTCCCGTGCCGAGTCCGGAGCTAGGCCCGGTGCCGGTGGAGGCGCCAGGAACTGACTCCCTGGCACCTGCTCAGCCCGAGGGCGCCACAACCACCGACTCCCTCCTCCAGCCAGCCGCACCGGAGGGATCAGTGGCAGGAGAGCTGATCACCAGGACCGGCCCAACGGTGGAGCGGAGCCTGGCTCTAATCGCTCTGTCTGTGTTGGCAGGAATAGCCGCTGGCCAGCCGAGTAGCAGCACGGTGGAGTCTGCGGTGGCTCGTGAGGCTGTGGCGTGCGTCGCCTCCTTCGGTGCCAAGCTTAGGGAATTGGTGGGCTCGGTCGACACGCTCGAAAGCTCCATCGAGGTAAGTCTTCGCAGTTGGATTTTCTTTTTGCTTCCGGTACTTGTTGGGGGATTAGCCCCCGAGTCTCTGGCCGACTCGCTTGAGTCGGTAAGGGGTCTCTCTTTTTCTTCTTTGCTTTTTTCACTAGGGGCACAATCAGTACACCTAGTGGGTGTAGCCCCCGAGTCTCTGGTCGACGGCTGGAGTCGGCCGGAGACTCCATTTACTTTGAAGTATTGGTTTGCTTCATTTCCTGATTCGGATCTTCCTTTTGACCAGGAGCTGGCTCGACTCGGTGGGAGTAGCCAGGTCCTCTCGGAGAGGAACACCGCCCTCGAGAAGGCACTGTCCGATGAGAGGGCCCGAAGTTGGCTGCTTCAAGAGAAGCTCACCGCCGCGGAGAGTAAGCACCCGAATCGCGGATCCTTGTCTTGGAATTCCTTCGCTGACCTGATCTCTTGGGTTGATAGACGCCAAGGCCGAAGCTGCTCGCCTGAGGAAGGAGCTGGAGAACTCCATCTCGGTGGTGAAGGTGAAGGAGATGCTCGAGGCCCGGGAAGTCGAGTATATGGACGAGCTCCAGCGGGCCCGCAAGAGCATGAAGACCGTCGCTCTACATCAGGAGGAGCACCGGCAGCTGGAGGACCGGAACAGGGAGCTCGCCACCGCCAACAGGGCACTCCACTCAGAAATGGCCGAGTTGAGGAAGCGGCAAGAGGGGGCCGTCGCTGAGCTTTGGGGCAGCCTCCAGAACGCGGAGGAGCGCGAGAAGGCGCTTATGGAGCAGCTCAAGGTCACGAACGAGACCATGCTCAGTAAGCTTCCGAGTCCTCCGCCTTCTTTCTTTGCATTCGCCTTTCTTGCCGAGTATTTTGTAGTAATGCGCGTTCAGACGCTTGCCCAGAGTTGGAGGAGCAGGCAAAGCGAGCTGCGCTCCGACTCAGAGAGCTGTCTGAACCCGTGTAGGGGCTGCCGATTCCTTCTGGTCGCTCGAGGCGATGGCCAACACCATCGTCACACTTCCAGACCGACTGCAGCAAGCTGCGAGCTTGGTGCAGAACATGAAGGCGGCGGCACGGGACATCTGCGCCGTTTTGTGGCCCACTAAGGAGCCTCGCTCCAGCATCTTTGTACTCGCCAACCAGCTGACACTCGGCACTGCAGAGGTGGAAAAGTGGAAGGAGTCGGCGGCGCGCTCGGGAGCTGGGTTGGCGCTTCCGGGCCGCTTGTACGTGCCCATGAAGTTCCTGACGAAGGCCTCCTGGAAATCATCCCAATCGTGGATGTTATCCTCGGGCAGGCCGTTAAGCCATGCTCGTGCCGTGTCGGTGAGCATCAGAGGGAGGCTGCGAAGGGTGACGCGCTCGTTGCCCCTGCTGATGGAGCACGCCACGAGATAATCGGAGAGCCAAGTGTCTGGCTTGGCAGTGCCATCATATTTGTTGACTCCGTGAGCAATTCGGAATCGGTCCGGGAAAGGCTCGGTGCGGATGTGCTCGCTGAAGCATAGCGGGCCGGTAGATGCCGAGGAACTACGAGGCTGATCGACCACGCAGTTCCAGTCCCGGGCTCGCACCCTGGCCGCTCTAAGGTTGTCGATGACCTCCCGCGCGTCGCGGTCCCTCCTGACTTAGCCACGGGAGTTGGCTCGGTCCCTCCCCGCGGCGTGGATCCGGTTGATCTCCTCGCGGGTATCGGGGCACCCGTTGGGTCTGCTGCGGCTAGCCGCGTGACTCGGATGAGAGAGCTGGCGGTGATAGGGCAGCTCGGTACCTCCGACGGCTGACTCCGAACGGATCTGGAGGCCAGTCAGTCGCGGGCCGGGACGACCTCGTTCTGCTGCTTAACCGCCGTCTTCATCAAAGCGATGACTCGGTGGAAGTTCTCCGCTGCGGGGCCATCCGCAGGCGGCGGGAGCGAGTCGGCTAGCTCAACTGTCGTGATCAGGTTGTGAGCGGGGGTGCGGTAGGCCGGGATGCCGGCTGCATCGGGACTCAAGATGGAGTCGTGGACCTCGCGGCCCCTCTGGATGGTTGATGCAGGAGGCCGGCGCGGACGCCGGCGCAACTCGTAGTCCATGGTTTGGATATACTCACGCTCTCACGCGTCGAGAGCTGCCTTCTCCTAGTCGATGGGAGTCTGCTCGGCCAGGATGGCTTGCCTAGATGCCTCCAAGGCCTTCTCGGCTTCCCCATCGCCAACGATGGGGGTGCGCAAGAGGGCGTCTCTTGCTGAATCGCCGTCCACGCCTGCTATGCCCACCGTGCTGGGCGCGACCATGAACACTTCTGCTGCGGGGGCGCAGCTGTAGGAGCTCTCGTACCCGTCGGACTCGAGGTCCAGGAGGGGTAGGAGAGACTCAGCGTCGATCATGCCGATGAGCTGGGAAGCGGCATCACCGTCGTGAGATGGTGGTGAAGATCCCAGGGGCTGCCTGGGCGGCGGCTCCGCCGCACGGCGAGGAACCGGATCCTGGAGGCGCAACTGGCCGAATTTGTCAGCGAGGAAATGTAGGCTCCCAAGGAGAGAGCCAAACCTTCAGGAAGTGCAGCCAAGGCAAGGCGCCCCGCCGCGTCAGTGACGAAGTCCAGCGTACCAAATCGAAAGATCTGGCCTGGTGCGAGTCCACTACCGATGGTCGGAGAAGATCCCGGGCGGATCATGGCTCCAGCACGTGCACCCCCTACCTGGCGCGCCAACTGTCGTGGTGATTCCACGGCAATATACATCTATGATTCTCGGGGGCGCGAGTGGATGATCCAACCAAGGTTCACACGAGGGAAATTACCCCGGTTCAGGCCCTCTGTGCAAGAGGTAATACCCTACTCCTGCTGGATGTTTGATCTTGCCTCGTATGAGGGATTTTGAAATACAATGATCGTGAGGATCGGAGGTGGAAGAGAGAAAGAGCGCGTAGCGCGTACAAGTATGGAGAAAGCAGGAAGTTAATTGATCAGCCTAACAATCAACTGTCCAACCCTTTGATCAGGGGCCCCAGCCTCGCCTTATATAGGGCCAACGAGGCCAAAATCTACAACTGCCGAGTCGGTTAGCCAGCGCAGGTCGTGCGGAGCAACTCCTGATATCACAGCGCATTGGCTGTGCACGTCACTCCCGGTAACGGTGCATTGCTCGTGCGCCGTTGGTTGAACGTGTCGTGGGTTGACCGCATCGTGGCCACGCCTATCTTGACGATGCACGGACGACTCAGCTGAGTGGACTTCATGGACTCGGCTTGGGCCACCCTTGGTCATGCCGGCCGAGTCCTCGTCTTGGGCCTACCCCGGGGGGATCCTGCCGTCAACGGGCATGGTCAAGGAGGCGGTGCAGCCTCATGGACGAGCAAATCCACGGAGGCCACGACCTCTAGGACCTCAGGGCTGAGCGGATCCAGGGAGGTCAGGCCAGCCAGACAAGCGGACGAAAGACGTGGAGGAGGTGTGAAGACCTGATAGTAACTCCCAGACCCCATGTGAATTCTTAATCAGTCCCAAGACATGCTGACAAACATGGTTAAAATAGGTAACATAGCATATATCATGCAGTTTATTACAAAAGTGTTTATACGACCCTTGGGTTCCTATAACCATTGGGGATCTACCGGTACCAGGTTGAGGTTAGGAGATGTCCGGAGCATGGCGACATGTAATGGCCGAGGCTCGTTGGAGATGAGAAAAGAGCAAACTGACAATCCGACGACTCTTGGGAACAACGAGAAGTGCTGTGACCTTTTGGCATCTTGGCGAAGGTGGTGACGTGTGTGGAATCGATGTGCAAGACAGTGCCGGCTGAAAGGTGCCGACGCTAGCGATGGCGTGGCTTCATGGAGAGCACGGCCGAAGAGCAAGATTGGCTCTATGATCACATCTAGGAGGTAGGGGGACAGAGAGAAGTCTGCTAAAGGAAGAAATTAGGGTTTGAAGCTCACCTCGATGCTTGTGGCTAGGAATAGGGTGAGGCAGCCGGCAGCTTAGCTTGGTGAAATTCGGCTACTGGGGTGCGAGCTAGGGCTATTTCTGTGGGTACGATTGCTGTTGGTACGCCACCTGAGCCGTCGAATGGGGATTCGACGATTGGCAGCCCAGGTAGGGAGCGCGGCATGGGCTTCGGCCCAAGAGAGTCGATGATAGCAAGTTAGGCTGAGCGGGCCGAGGAGAGGGAAGGGAAGGTAGGCCACGGGGAGAGAGGGTAGGCTGTGGGAAGAGAGGGCAGGCCATGGATTGGGAGGAAAGGAGAGGGAAGGGAGATGAGAGAAGATGGGCCATGACCACTTTGGCTCGTGCCTTTGCAAATGTTTTGATTTTATTTAAAAAACTGAGAAAAAGGGTGTCACAGAGTGGCGCAACAGGAGCATTGCAGCGGTCCATATGTTACAAACATAATTTACAAACTCGAAATACAACATAAGTCTTACAACACATTCCCAAAAGTACGGGGAATTTAAAACCGTTATTGTTTGGTTACAGCAAAAGTCTTAACTACACCTAACCACTCTTACGACCTACTATTCTACTCGACGTTGTCTTCGTCGTGAAACTCGACGTAATAGTCGACGCCTTCGTCCTACTTCGTCGTCGCCTACTCTTCGGGAACTTCTTCGTCGACCTCGACGTAGACCACCTCCTCCTCCGTTGTCGGCTCACAGTCTACTCAAAGGAATTAGATAGAAGGATGAGTACAAAAGGTACTCAACAAGTTCAGGAATAGCAAAGAAGTGTTTGATGCACTAACTACTGAGAACGACAACGTTCTCCAAAAGCAATGCAGTTTTAAAGGTAAGGGAGTCAAGTTTTAATTAAAGAGACTAATGATCTCCTGTCTCACAAGCTGCTAGGATTCCCGATGAATCCCTTTCTTGCCGGGTTCGCAGTTTCAACCGGGAACATGGGGTGACAATGCCACGATTCAGTACACTCTGCAGAGGTGCACAATTGTACCCACAAACGATCAATAGTCATGGAGTTCACGTCGTCACATGCACAACTAGACCGTCAAATCACAGAGCCGTTTCGCCGCCCGCTCGGTTATACCCCGCGTCGCAGTCCTGCACAATTAGGCCAAGGACTACCAGTCTCACGTTGATACTACGGATACAACGCTTTGTGGGTAACCAACATACGGTTGACGCCACCTTCCCAACAGTTGATACTCCGGATACAACTATTGAGGTCTTCCTTTCCCGGGGGAGTATAGACCTAGGGTAAAGGGTACTTTAGCTCAGCCCCGCCCATACAGGGTATATGATATGCGCGATCACTATGGCCCTTAAGCACAATCGATCATTGGTTGCATTAACCTTATATGAGACTTTCCCGTGTGATGAAATCCACCTTCCAATGTGCTACCCGCACCCTTTCCAGGATTTCATCACCCACCATGCCATCGCCCAAGAACCGGCGATCCAAAACAAAACAACAGTTGATTCATCTTTAGAAAATAGATTTTTGTGCATGTTATAGACAAGAGGGAAGTTTTGTAAAATATTCTCAACGGACATGAACAAGAAACTGGACTTGCCTGGTAACGGATAAGTAGTGGAGTTCGACTAGTCGGTTCGCTAAACTCCGGTTTCTGAAGAATAAAACCGATAAAGATAACAAAGTCCGATAAGGACTAATATGAAAGATTTCCAATTATGAATGCAAACGACATGATAATGTATGCATGAGAGAACTCCTACATTTCCAAATATTTCAAGGATTTCAAGGAATGAATTCAAGTATTCTTTTAAGGGTTTAGAATCGTCTAAATAAGTAATCAGACTTTAATTGTGTTTAAGTTCATGTTGATTTCAAATCGAGTTGAATTAACTTCACCATCTATTTCACTTTATTTAAATAATTAACTTAGGTTTCAATCCTCTTTTCCAAAGAATAATACATGCTACTAAATTTAAAAATAGTTCATAGTTTAGTTTAGTTTTAAATCTACTTCTAAAAAGATCCATTTTGAGGTTAGACAATTTGTTCCAATTTCCTTTCATTTCTGTTTTAAAGAAATTAGAAACCTATACATGTAACATTTTTATTATATATATATACCTTTCCTTTTAACCTTTTTATCATTTTAATTCTTTTTTTCCTATTTCCCCTTTTTATTTCTTTCTTTTTAATTTTTCTTTCGGCCGGCCCCCATTAGGCCCAAGCCGGTTGCCTCCCTCATCCTTTCCCCTAATCTCTCTTCCTCTCTCTCCTGAACCGTGCGCCGCCAGCGCCCTTTCCACCGCCTCCGGTCGCTCGCCGCCGCCTAGGGCGGTGCCCCGTCGCCTTCTCCGGCTCCTCCTCTACCTCCTCTCTCCCCTCGGTGCTGCCCCGTTTGGCTCCCTTCGCCGCCGCCTGGATGGCTTTTGCCGCTGGTCCCGCTGGCATCGCCGCGAGCCTAGGGCTCGGGTCCTCCGCGCCGCCGCCTTGCGCCACTCCTTGGCGCCGCTCCGCTCGGCGCCGCTCCGTCCCCGGCTCGGGACCTCACCATCGGATCCACTTCCTTCGTCACCCTGCTCGGCCCGTCCGAGCATGCGCCGCCGCCGTGGCCTTGTCTCGGCATCCCTGCCTCGGTCGCCGCCTGGGATGGCCGAGGCTGACGTCGTAGCTCCGCCACCGGAGCTCCGTCGGCCTGCCCCCGCTAGTGGCGCCCTGGGCGGCCACGCCTTCCGCCGCCTCTTCCCAGGTAGGTAACCGGTTGTCCTCCTCCTTTTTCCTCTACTCCCCAACTGATCTAGGGTTCTTCCTATGAAGCTTGGCCATGGTGATTTCTTATGCCTAACCTGAGTTGCTAAGTCCATGTCTTGCTTTGGCTGATTTGGTTTAGATACTCACTGTGGGGATGGTGGTTCAATTCATTCATGGCTTGGCTAATTGGGGTTTGCGTCTATTAGGATTGGTGCTTGGTAAATTGATGATTCATTGAGTCAATTCAGTGCCAAGAGTTGATTACCAGAGAAAGAAATCTTAGTATGAAGAACTAATGCCCTCACTTGGACAACCTCTGATTTCTTAGTGGCTTGATAAGAGTATTGATCCTTTATACTTAATTGTAGATATACATGCTCATGCCGAGCTCCCCTGTTTGACGATTCTCATATCTTTGATTGCGCTTAGCTATTGATCTTTTGTTACTGATACTGAACATACATATATATATATATAATGCATGTGTGCTCGGGTGTGTCAAGTTGGCAAGAATAGATGCTTAGCTTACTCCTAGTTGTTACTTGCTTCTCCTAGTTTTGCACTTATCCATATCTATATGTTAATTGAAAAGAGCAGATATTATACTTGATCTAGTCTGCTCGTTGTTGTGATGCTTTATTAAAGAAGGGTTTTGAGGATTTGGCCAACTAAGATAAGAACAGATTACTGCCATGTTGCCTCTTTGCTGCCTTAACACATATATATGATGATTTTTCTAAAAGAAATCTGAGAAACGGTATATAAGAACAGATGCTACACTAGCTGCCTAAATAAAACCCTGTGATGATTTTAGAGTTAAAGGAAAGGTTTGGGAAGAGTATCATTTGATAAGAACAGATACTATAACTGCCTTACTAAAATCTGAGGGTCCTTGCTACTGCTAATCTATTAGATATGCATATGTGAGGTTTTGTATGCTTCAAAGATTTCCTACCTTGTTTCGGTATGGATCAGATAAGCTGGCTCCTTCTACTCTCCTATGTCCTGGTGGCCTTCCCTTCTTCTCCTATTTTGGGTGGCCTTCTCCTCCTGTGCGCACCTTGCTATTCTGGTTGTGCTTGGCCTCTTTGAACTTGGCTCTAATGACTGACTACTATTGATACTGGAGTGTTGGTTCTGGGGAATGTCTAGTGCTGCTATTGTGGTACTAGCTCCATTCGGTTGCCTCTGAACTATTCCTACCGAGCCTTCTCTAAGGTTCTCAAGTGTATATTTTTAGCCACCTCATGCTTGATTACTGGAACTTGCAGAACTGGACATCCTTAGGAGATATTTCTATCTCTAGTTGCCTTGCTTGCTAAGAATCTGGGCCTTGGTCGATGAGTAAAATGCTGCCATTCCTGATACCTCATTCACACTTGTTGCCTCGGTTAAATTTATATGTGGCTGCTAAAATCTCACTCGATGGCTGCTGCCTTATTTTACTTGATGGACTGTTGCCTCATGTTCCAAGGGTTTTGACCTTGGTCAATTTATGTGGGCTAAAAGGATAAATATGGGTGGCTGCCTTATCCATTTATTTGGTTTTGTAAAAATGATTTCTTTTCAAACCAAAATCATGGAGGCAAGTTAGATTAGAAGAAATAAAATTATTTTTTAATACTTCTCACCTCTTTTATCCCTAGTATAAAATAATAAAATAGATTTGTCCAATTGAGGGTCTTAGTCGCGTGGCCCTCGGACTTTTTGAAAAACAAAATGTTTTACGAAACTATTTTCAAAAATTAAAAATTATTTTAGGTCATTGGCACTATTTTGCCCCCGCAGCTAAACCTGCGGATGTCGGCGGAACTGTGCCGATAAGGCCACACATATTTTGAAATATCATTTTCGAAAATCTTTTGCCTCCTACAGCAACGGCACGATTCCCAACAATCTCGAGTGCCCATACTCGATGACCCTGGATGACCGCCAACATTTTTGAAGGGTTTCCCCCTTCGGCTCTCGGTGCTTCGCTACAGCTCAAGACTTAAAGATTCGAAAGCTTGAAGATTCAAGAATTAGGGTTTTAGATTTTGTATAGGTAGAATCTTGCTCATGTACTTTTCAATTTCTTCTTCTTTATTCTTTTATAACAATGTTGTATCATTAACACTTGTAATATTTCTTTAATCAATAAATTTTAATTTCAACTATATTAATTTCCAATGCGTATGAGTACTAAATGCCATGAGTAATGGGCATGACATGTGAATGCACAACAACTTTCTCCCCCTCTCGACTAAACTCTCGACGTAGCTCGGTAGGTTCGGATCAACTCAGCATCGCGAGTTGATCTGACCCCACCTCACGACGCTTAGCTCTAAACCAGAAACTAGGGTCCTCACAAAGGGAAATCCAAATGAATTCAAACGCAGTGCAAAATTTATGCAAAAGTTCTCAAAGACTAAATAAATTATGGGGAATCCATTAAAATTGTTCTGTTGGGAAAATCCAAAATAATAAATCCATGAAAAATCATATCTCCTTTCTTATGTACCTTTGAATTAATTTGAAAAAAATAAACATTAAGGCTGAAAATAAAATTGTTGTAGTGTCCTTGTCTTTAAAAAATTAAATTGAAACCCTCTAAAAATCTAAGTGTTACAGGTGGACGGCAAACGGAGGAGGTGGGGACGAGCAGATCCAACACCCAAGTCTCAGCAGGGGATGGATGGGACGGGAGAGGGTGGAGAGCTTTGCGGCGGCAGAAGCGGCGCGGGTGCGGGAACACAAGATGGCGAGGGTAGCCGAGCAGCTCGAGTGAGGGGAGGGCAAGGAAGGAAACATAGTCTTATAGGAATGGCGTTTGTAGGTAATTTTCTCAGACTTCAAGGGCAAAGTTGGAACAAGGGATGGCATAAGCTCGGAAAGTCTTTAAAATGGAGCTTCTAACTAGTAACGTGAAATTGAAGAGGCTTAATTCAATAGCTGTCCATAAATTATTTATTATTTTTGGCTTATGGTTTTTTGGGACCATAAACTAGCTAAGAAGCTAAAAAGAGGAGGACACCTCATTTAATTGGAAGATCATAGCAATAATTCTAGACGGTAATACTCCAAGATACCATACTCCTAGGGATGGTCAGCAGTAGTATTGTTACAGCCGAGGTTTTGGTAACCAGCCTTTCCAATTAATGCCCCCCATAAATGGTCATACATGAGAGCAAAAAATACCTCTTTAATCAACGTTTGAGTAAATTTTACAAATTTTGGCAAAATTTTGATAAATTTCGTCAAAAGCATTTGATCTTCTGAAGTTATCGGCAATAAAAGACCAGTATTCCATCGGTAAATTTTTCATTCCGATGACCAGAACCCTGGTTACACCTACGGAGTCACCTGAGATACAAACCGGAGTGATATGCGATAAGACCCGTATTCCTTGTGTACGAAATTCGGTCTTTGTGCAATATTTTCAATGGGGTCTGTGTGTAATGTCATGCTAGCATCGGTGGGACTATATTTGTTTTGAGACTTGTAACTAGTATTACTTGAGCGATAAGCATAAACATCCCGTCAGATTATGCTAACTAATATGTTAAGTTAAACAATCAAATGTGTATTCTACCACATGGAGGCCCGTGCAATGATCCACTCATAGGAGTGTGGATTCGCTATCCTCCGTGGATATTAAATCTTTCTTTATCTATTGTTATTCGTGTTTTAAGATTTACTCCCTCTGTCCATAAATGTAAAGTATACACGGAATTTTAGGTTCAACTTTGACTAACAATTAAGCCAATAATATTGAATTATATAATATAAAAGTGATACAATTTAAAAGTACGTTTAAATATGAATCCAATGGTACCAGTACTATATCATATAATTCAATAGTATTGGTTTAATTGTTAGTCAAAGTTAGACCTTAAATTTCGTACATGCCTTAACATTTGTGGACGGAGAGAGTACATATTTTATGTCTCTGTTCTATACAGCACTGTACTCTTTGTGATGAACCAATCCATATAACTTGTACTAATATATTTCTATGCACGTGAGGCATTGAAAATGAATTAATACTTAGGTTATAGTTAAATCTAAACTGTATTGATCATGTTCTAAATATAATAACACTGTAGAATTAGATCATTAAGGTATGAAATGAAAATGTGTTAAGTAAAGATAATAAAAATTAATATGCAAAAACACAAACTGATGCGGGATCGAGGGGCAGTGTAATCCATGGAAGCAAGGGCATAGCAAAACTGAGACGTTTGCTGCACCATGTATGGATAAATCCTAGTGCTATTTCTCCGGCTATAGAGGGAAGCGATCTCTTCACGTTAGGAATACGTTTGCATTGTGAAGTATACTAGTACCACATATTCCGGAGCAAAGAAAGTTGTCCTGTTCAGTTGGCTAGTGCAGCAAGTGTGTTTATACAACCTGCAGATTGTGTTTTCGAATTTTTGCTTTAAAAAATGTAGCACATGTAGTTCTAAGTTTTTGCCATATGCCGATCAGTTTTTTATCGTTGTGTAAATTCACTAATAGAGTGAGGCCAGTGGATTGGACCATTTAAAACGCATTTGTTCCCATCCGTTGTTCGTCTTAGTAGTATCGAGTAGATTGAGTAGAATTTATTTATGTAGGTCGTCGAATTCAAGATTTATTACATGTAATTTGTTAGTATAGGCAATGTCACATCAAGCTCCTTCCATAGTTAAGCCATGCCACTAACCAACATTTATATATTGCAATATGGGATCGCTCTTTCGACGATGTGAGCTTTCGATTCTATTTGATAGAAAAATGATGCATCAATTCAGAAAACTTCTTTTAGGGAACGTTCATTTAAGTGCTAGCAAGTTGCAACGACTTTTTAAAAGCAGTTGCAACAATTCTTTAGATGTACTACATCATATTCCTCATTTTGGTTATCTCATGTTTCCCTCTTGCTTCAGAAATGTTCCTCCCAGCTTATTCTCATATTTTTTGATTGGAGTAGATCACGCCAAAGATAAGGTTGCACAGAAAAACACCGCGTTCAGATGCCATCCACTCGTGCACCGCAGCCGCCCCGCCACATAAACCGTCCCCAACCACCGCCGCACGCGCTCCAGACTCTCCCCCCACTCCCGAGCTAACAGTACCATGGCGCGGCACATCGCGCCTTCTAGAAGCTTCCACCGCCTCCTCATTTCTCGGCACTACCCGCCCGCCTCCCCGGCGCCACCGCCCCGCCCTCTCCTTCTCCCGAAAACCCTATCTCGGGCGGCCGCGGCCGCGGCAGCTATGCAACTCCCTCGCCGCGGGCGACGCGACGTCGCCGCTGCCTCCGCCCCGACGTCCTCCTCGTCGGAGACCGAGGCGGCGGCGGGAGCGTGGGGGAAGGTCTCTGCTGTGCTCTTTGATATGGACGGCGTGCTCTGTGACAGCGAGGAGCCATCGCGCCGCGCCGGCGTCGACGTCTTCGCCGAGATGGGCGTCGACGTCACCGTGGACGACTTCATCCCCTTCATGGGCACGGGTAAATGCTCTCGCGGTCCTGCTGGTACTGGCAGACTGGAAATGTAGTTCGCGCGATTTCTGGAAATGTATTCTTTAAACTCCTGCGGTTCTTAGGTTGTTAGGTTGCGTGTAATCCGGTAATCGTATCCATACTTATGGCCAACATTGTTTTGATTCATTGGTGACTGTAGTAACTGGTTTCCCTAAAAGAATAGTAATTGGATCGTGAGATAACTTGAGTGCTTGTGGCAGTATGCCACTTTAACAGTTACATACTAGCATCAGAATAATTTTGACAGTATTGTTCGGTAATCTGTATGCCCAGCCCCAGCATTGTTGCTATCCTTGGTAAGATTCTATGCTTATTTGACAGTAATCATAAATCCCTCTGTTAGTTATTATTTCTAACTTTTTTAAACAATAACATGCTGTCGCTGGTCGTATAAATATCTACAGAACTGTAACTATATCGTTGCATCAGAATATTCATGAGTGTATGCCATTTCATATTTGCAAATTTACATTAAGGATTATGAAAAGGCTATTTTAATATAAAACTTCAGAGGTATGAGGCTAGCTATAAGCATAAATATTTTACCTATTCCTACATTAGGGGACAAGACATCAAACCACCAATTACCTACCTTTTCAGTATTCATAACAGGATGATCCCAGTGGTCCAGAAAGGAATTTTTGCCAGCTTCATATTTTTTATTTGTTTCCAATGTGGATAAAAATGGTTTAGGTGAGGCCAGTTTCCTTGGAGGTGTCGCAAGGGTGAAAGGGGTGAAAGATTTCAATCCTGAAAGTGCCAAGAAGCGCTTTTTTGAGATATATCTTGACAAGGTTAAATTGTCCATGCAATCTGTTTTGTCCATTCCTCATTTGAATTTAATTGCACCATGCTAAAAAAATCTGTTCTGTTATGCAGTATGCCAAGCCAAATGCTGGTATTGGATTCCCAGGGGCTCTAGAGCTCATCATGGAGGTATTTGCAGTTCCTGAATGAAAATATGTGTTAGCTTAATTGTGTTAAGAAGTGATAATTTGTTTGTCAATACAGTGCAAAAATGCAGGTTTGAAGGTCGCTGTTGCATCTAGCGCCGATAGGATTAAGGTAGACGCGAATCTGGCTGCTGCTGGTTTGCCTATGTCGCTGTAAGTGTTGGCTTCTTTATTTGAATTCCAAGATGTAATTCCATCATTGTGCTCACTTTCCGAACGAATTTTTTGCCTGTATTTGAGTTCTGAATCTCATTATTTTTTCTGACGTACGCTTACCATTCTAAAATCTTTATTGGACAAATGCCAAACCACCGAGGAAAGTAGGAATGGAAGGAACTGAAAATTTATTGCTACTATGTTATTTTATACCATTAGTAGATTCAAGTTGAAGTTGAACCAATAGATTTAACATTTTCTTTGCATCCGTGGCCTGAATAATTTCAATATCCTTTGGATAATTTGGTATCTTATTTTTGAGAACGAAACATAACATTGATTGCTTTACTAGTTCAGAGCTTCATTTAAATGGAAAATTTGGTATCTTATTTTTGAGAACGAAACATAACATTGATTGCTTTACTAGTTCAGAGCTTCATTTAAATGGAAAACATTAAATTATAATTCTGTTGCAGCAAGTACCACCTAGGCAATTTTCAACTTGCTTCAAAACATAGCTGCTGATTTCTAATAAATGTCAAGATTGAGTTTTCCATTCATGTTAATCTTTCCACCATTTCCTATTTGGTCTTGATGAACCTCTTCCAAATTTCAGATTTGATGCAATTGTTTCCGCTGATGCATTTGAAAATTTGAAGCCTGCTCCTGACATATTCCTTGCAGCATCTAAGAACTTAGGCGTTGGCACAAATGAGGTAATTTATCTTGCGAATCACAATGGATAATTAGGGACAGCCCCTTTATGAAACGGTCAGAAATTTGGAATCTTCTGGCTATGGCAAATATATTCACCCTGGAGTTATGCTGGGTTCAACTGAGTGAGTTTGGTAAATCTGCAACAATGCTGATTTAATCCCCATTGCTACGTACATGGAGATATGTGTAGGTCTATACGGAGTTCATAATAGCCTCTTGGTACATGGAGAAATACATCCTAGATCAAAAGGAGAGAGCAGAAGGCTCGAATTATATTTCTTTTGCTTCCAGTGCTCCTTTTCCCTCCCTAACACCCTAGTTTGAATCAGTTCTGTTGTTTTACTGCTTCTGCATGTTTTAAGATTTCAAAGAGCAATTCTAGTTCAGTATTATGAAACATTTCAAAGAGCAATTTTAGTTCAGTATTATGAAACATTCATGTAGATCAGATAACATTTTTCCTATATCACCACTTGAAGCATCATTAGACAATGTATCATTTGTGTCAATATCTGTATACTTCTGTGACTTAAACATAGAACATTTATGGATAGTTTGGGTAATTGGGTGTGATGAATGATAGCTGGGGTGTTTAGTTGCTACGTGCCTGAAGGCAAGGTAGAAGGAGTGAGGTCTAATGTTTAATGTTGTTCTACCACTTGGCTTTCTCTACACGCGGAGTTTCATCACTGTTACCTGCTCTATTTAATTGTTTGACAGATTGGGGGAACAGAAGTTTACTGTTTTGAGCACCGATGTGCAACTATCCATCCTACTTTTGAAATTTAGTTACTTGGTACATCGGTTCCATAGTTTGTTATTCATTTTAAATGGGACATAATGAATTTGTGATGTACCAGTGCATTGTGATAGAAGATGCGCTTGCTGGAGTTCAAGCTGCGAAAGCTGCGGAAATAAGGTCCGGATTGTATCGTATCCTTCTGTTCATTGTCTGGCTTATTTTGGTCATATCACACAAATTTGAACATTTTTAGTTATTCTACTATAATCTTTTACCATGGACTTGCGTACAGAATGATACGTAGCAGTACATGACCATTCATATAATGATACTAGTGCTTAAGTTCCCTTATTTTCTCATGAGACAATTATGTAGTGGGATGATCTTTCATGACATCCTAATTAGTTAGTTTGATCTATCAATTACTTCCATGAGCTGTGGCATTTGAGCAGAACATACTGACTATGATCTGAGTTGCTTGCATTGTTCTTATCAGGAGAGATGCACATAATGATTGCCATATCTTAATTATTATTTATTTTTAGTATGTCCATCAACCCATGCAATTTAAATGTGTGATGCAATATATTTTTATAGTTAATTTAGAGCTAACAATATGATCAGTTTTATTACATTAATAGTTGTTCTGGTTACGCATCTTGCAGATGTATTGCTGTGACCACTACTCTAGAGGAATATGCATTACAACAAGCCAGTCCCTCGTTCATACGAAAAGACATTGGAGATATTTCAATTAACGACATCTTGTATGGTGGTTCTAATGCTTACCACAGTATGTAGCTCAAGCAAAATCTATTTAATCAAATACATCTCTTGTATGAAAAACTGGAAGAAAACCTGTGTATCTTTTGCACAAAGTCCATGTTGTTTTGGTTTATCAGCTTGAATAAGACCCTATTCCATTTTTGTGAATTTTAATGGAATTCATTGGGGGGTTTTCTTGAGTTGGTCCATGCAGAAATTTTGTCATATACTAAACTGTTTAATTGACACTGGAGCTAGAGATATTTGCTTTTGGTTGTATCAGTGTACTTAGTGCTGATTAAAAGAAAGTTGGTGCAGATGAACAGACAGAAAATACTGAGAATATTAGTTCCTTAGGAAATGGTTCGCCTGAGATTCTGAGCGGAGCAACTAATGCTGAATTATTTGAGAACACAAATTCTCCAAGTTTGAAAGACCAATTTCGTGAAGGGTAAGGTCAGTTTCTGCAAAGAAGCTTAATGTTTATGTTGTAGAAACTTAGCTCTGATATTATCTGCATGTACTAAATTTGCAGCTTATTAAGACATGTTTTTAGGAATGTGAATTTTACACTGAGAAATATCTCGCTAACGAATTTCCGTCTGAGCTATTCACTTTCCTTTATAAAATGGTGTTTCTCATGTCCAAAGAAATGCAGTGGTGTTCTTCTAATACGTGAGTTACTATGTAGTCGGACTGTATGTGACACAGAATTGATTGGCATCCAAAAAAAGAAATTCTGCAGGTTGTTGGGTTCTCGTCGGGATATATTAAGATACGGAAGTCTTGGAATAGCCTTTTCCTGTCTTTTCTTTACAATCAGAAATTGGAAGGTACCGTTGTATATTACCGACTTATTTCACAGTTTTCTGCCTTGATTAGGTTGATTTATTAATGTGTGTATGAGTGGTGTTTATTAGTCGTTTGATTTTGGATTTCTACACATTCACGTTGCAAATCATCCAACTAAAAGGTGCAAAAGAATTAATCAGATTAACTTGCAAGTTTCATTAGAAATGATACAAGCATCCTAAGTTCTAACAATAAGAAAAGTGAAAACTATACCAATTTATTCCAATTTGGTGGTAGATGGTTTGAGGTTAGCAAGGCAGAGTACAATTACTGTCCTCATGTATTTTGTCACCATAGTTTTAGCAGTGTGAGCATATACTTATAGTTGGTAAATACAAGTACCAATGTTGGTGCAGAAGTTTTTTAATTATACACTAATGTGGTAGTTATAGAGTACTTGAGGATGAAGGCTGTTGCAGTTGTTGGAAATGTATTTCAACTTAAGCCGTCAAATTTAGTTTTTCTGGCTTCAATGGTTGAATATTTTTGTTGAATAAGTACTTTCAATGAATGGTTACAAACGGACCTTTTGTTGAATAAGTAATTTCAATGAATGGTTACAAAACGGACCTTTCCTGAATTGTTTTTGAAATGATCCCAAATGATAACACCTCCACATAAAAGGTGAGAATTTTTAGCTAACATTTGCATCTGGGGTGTAAGCTGTTAGCTGTAGCATGCTTTGCCACTTAATTTGAATTTAGTACTGCCATGGTCCATGCCTTTTTCTGGCTTTCCTCAGTCTAGATGACTCTCGTTACTTTTATACTGCTGTGGTGCTGTCCATGGTGTGAGTCTAGCTAGCACCAGGTCTTTGGAGCTTCCTATTGGAATGGCTTATGTAAGAAGATGTGCCCATCCCATGGGCCGTGACACCTTGGATACTATTAACACCTACTAATATGGCTATCATCCGATAGAAAATGAGACGTCGCATTGTATGTCAATGGTTAATCCCATGGGTCACGGCACAAGTCAAAGACACGTAATAGCACCATCTTTGGTGTTGGCTTCTGGGTTCATGGGAGGGTCCATCTTTGGATCTTATAATAGAAGTAACAATGGTTTTGGTGGCGCGACATCATGAAACTTTCGGAAAAATACAAGACCATTGCTGTTTGCCATGCTAATAGTGGTTCCTCTGTAGCCTTCTGGACTGATACGTGGCATGGCCCGCCGCTCTCCCAACAATGTCCAAGACTGTTCTCCTATGCTAAGTCTGCCGACACCTCTTTTAGGACTATGAGATCTTCTGGTGACCTATTTACTTCATTCCATCTTCCTCTCTCTGAGGAAGCTTTTGAAGAACTTCAACAGGCTTTACCCTCATGCATGATGTTTCTCATCAAACTAATGACAATGATATTTGGGTTTATAAACAGGGGAGTGGCTCTTTCTCTTCTCAGAAGTGCTATAAGCTCTCTTTCACTAATACCCTAATATTCATCACCTGGGATGGATTTGGAAATCCAAATGTATTCCTAAACTTAAGTTTTTGCCTGGCTTCTGCTTCGTGACAGGCTAAACACTAAGGATATGATGTGCAGGTGTAATTGCATCAGATCCAATGATGTTTCCTGCATTTTTTGCAATCAGAACCTCCGAGAAACCAGTGAGCACCTTTCTTCACCTGTGCCTTTAGTCAGTGCTGCTGGAACAGGATTGGGGTCCTCTGGAGTCATGACCTTTCTCTCGCTAATAGATTGACCTGCGCCAAATACTCAACATCCCGGCAGTTCTTCATGGAGACCTTTATTGTGGCTGCCTGGAATATCTGGAAGATGAGAAACAGTTTTATCTTTAATGGCGTTGGGCCTTCCTGGGTCTATTGCTTTTTTCATGATCTCTCAGTTCTTAGCTTTAGGTTCAATGAGGCTCTTAGAGATAGCTTCCTTGATTGGCTCTCTTCCTTGGGCGCCCTCCCTTAACTTTCTTCCTCTCCTTCTTGTACAGTCCCTTTGTAAATACTGTGTTTAATATTAATAAAATTTTATATACTGTCGGAGCCTCTCCTACAGTTTTATTTCAAAAATAAAAAGTATTGGTTGCACATTATACATTTTAATATTTCTACATCAATTTCTACAGTTTAGACTGCATCTTGAAGTTTCCATTTCATGTGCACAATTTGTACTGTTGTCATGAGTAACTTCTTTCAGATTAGTTTGTCCAATTATTTTTTAATTTATTCAGGCAATGCAGTTTGCATTTCCTAAAGGGCTGCTTAATTTTTTCATGGGTGGAGATAGTTCAATTTTTGCTAGTAGTGAAGGTAAGCATGAAAAATATTCAACTCCATCTGGGTTTTGCAAGCTCATTACTACAAAACAATTTGAAGTCTCAGTTAATTATAACTGATCACCTAGTTGTTACTTCGATTTTAGCTGTCTAAAAATAAGACCATGAGCTATTACATAAGATTTGCTATTAAGTATTTTCAAATTCCATATGGCATAATACCGTGTATCATTTTAGGCAGTTAGACTGGGCCTGCCAGGTTATTGTAGTGAATGAAATGGTTTTTGCCAGCACATAGTAAGATGATTTAAACTAGCTTGGAAGCAATTGGATCCAAAACTAATTGATGACTGGTCTCCACGTTTGGCTTGCAACTTGCTAATCTCCTGTTATGTTACATGTCGCTCATCCTGCCCTGTTTCTGTAGGAGAATCACACTCATCAAGGGTTCAACAAATAATGAAGTACTTAGCTGATTTTGAAACTGGGTAGGTAACTGACCAGTTGGATACTCTTCAATTTTGTAGGCCTGTGGTGCTAGAATTTGCTTCATGGCTGATTTCTTAATGAAACGCTAACACGCTTCTAAATTTTTCCTTAGGGGATCTGCCACATACGTACCTGAGTTTCCAACAAAGCTCGACTGGTTGAATACAGCCCCACTTCAGTTTGGAAGAGTAATTTAGAACTCATTTTAGGTTATTCTCAGTAGCTGTGACTTTGCACAGTACCACTTGTCCATTTTTTAATCCTATATTTGGATCTTTCAGTTTTCATGGTAGTTTTCATCCTAATCTCATTTACTCAAACTGTCACAAGTTTGATAAATCTCATCCAATTGCATATGAAACATAACAGCAAAAAATATGAGGCTGTGGAAGTGGTTTTAAGCAAATCGTTAGCTGCTATAGTCTGATGTCCAGCTATAGTCAAATTATTGCTGTAGTGACAAGTGTTCTATGTACTTGATTAGAGTCCAGAAACACATTTCGGAATATGTTACACTATACTGCAACAATTTTCACTGGAAACTAAAACAGTAAAATCTCCTAACATACAAAATTGCACACACCTGATTTAAGAATGTCGTTCTTTGATATATGCCAAGCTCTGCTTGTGAGAAACTTGGGATTACAATTTATACTTTATACATTACTAAATTTGCCATGTTACAAGATTTTTGCTCTTTCAGTCACAGTTTCACACAAATACCTCAGCAACTGTTCACATGCTATGATAATCTTTCATGTCTCTATGCAATTAGACAGTTTAGGCTGTAATCTCACATAAGTAACACAAAGTCACAGCGTGTGAACTACCTAGCAAATACTTGGATTAAACTAGACAGTCAAGTAAAACTAAGTTTCAGTGATCTGTCATGGAAAATTAGTAAAACAGATTTATGTCTAGTGAAGGTCAGAAAGCTCTATCAATGATGTTCAATTTTAGTGAGCAAATACTTGGATCAAAGATTCTAGACAGTCACGTAAAACTTATCGAGCACCTCTACTATTCCGAGAATAGCATATAGCATGGTCACTAGGGACAGTACCAACCCGAACCAATTGCAACAAAACATATGTTCGGCACTTCAGTGTAATGAGCCTTTTATCTTAATTTTGTCATTGTGGAATTGCAACGATGTTACCACACATGTATCCAGTGCAAGGAGCTCCATGACCTTGACTCAGATTCAAGCGTCTGTTCACTACTCCACTTATTAAGCATAAAGCATAATCATATTAGCCATTTAGGGTTTCCGTCTTAATTGTAGTCTTCCAGATGGTTTCCCAGCCCCTTTGTGTTAAGATGTTATGCCCCCACAGAACTAAGTGGGTTGTAGAAATGAGCGATGCGTGTTAAGTAAAAACTGTTAATTTAAGTGCAGTCTGCAATCTTACTGACTCAATTAACAGCTCCTTTTTAGGCAGTAAACTTATATACTTGGTCAATTGGTTGTAGTTATTGGTAACTGCATTCCTACCTCCTGCTCAAGAGAAGTCATTCGTCTCAGATGGGTCAATTTCATCTTCTGTAAATAAATAAATTTTCTGCGTGGGGTTTAGGCCTCTGGAACTATGACATCAATTAATACTTAAAATATTATTATGCAAAGTGCAGGATTAAAAGGAAGAGTGGTCCTACTGGATTTTTGGACCTATTGCTGCATCAACTGCATGCATGTCTTGCCAGACCTGGAGTTTATAGAGAAGTACAACGAGACAGTGACGAGTAATTGGAATGGAGTTCACGGAGGAGACAGTTGTACCGCAGCGAATTCCATGGTTGTCGATGAGGAAGACACGACGTTACGGCTTACCTACTGGGTGAAGCACGAAATCAAAGGCGGGTATAGGTATTACGGGGTGGGGAACCCGAAGTGAGAGAGCTGCCCATCTCAGCACACTTTTTTGGTGGTGCCAGTGGACAAGCCGGATGTTGGGCACGGGCCCAAGCCAATGCAATTCTTGATCTTCATGTGCACTTGTCCCATGGCGGTGGTGGTGTCATGCGGCACTTGTTCCATGGGTCGTGAGGGCGGCGGATGTGCTGGATCTATGAGTGGGAGGAGAAAGGAATACGCAGAGAGGATAAGGGAGTAAAGAGAGGAGCATAAAGGGGAAGAAGGGCAAAATGTTCTTTGCACAAGTTTCACAATCCAATGACTTGGAAGTGTTTGTCTAGGTTCTAAATTCACCATGGGATGTCTGCTATGATCCCTCCGAGGTGATTGTGTATATTGCAATGGCTGGACAGCATCAAACCTGGAAACACCACACACTTGATGGTGCAACAAAAGTTCTCAGTGGTAATGGCTACGAAAAGAATTTGAATGGTTCAAGGAAACGTGTTTCTGACACTTTCTGAAGGAAAGTAGTTCTAATTTGTAGGTTTACTACTGCGAAGAAGATGAAGTTTGTCTTCACCAATCTGTTGCTTTTGATGTCAAATTCCAAGAGGCTGTACCAAGTCCAGCACAGATTACTCTGGCTATACTGTGGTGCCAAGAGATACTTCAGGTAGTTCGCAATTAGTAGCTGTTAGAAAGAATTCCAAGGTATAGTTAGATCTTGGGTGATTATTTATTGTACATTCTTGTCCTGATTATGATTTTGTTTTTAGTCTCACAACTAACTTTCGACGTTCTATGCTGTATGGCTGACATGTTGCTTCAACCTTGCTCCATTGATATATTTATATATCTCCATGGTGGGACATCAGATTGAGTTTAGTTATATATTGTCAGTTCATTGATTGTTTCGAACAGCCATATGGAGTCCATTTGTAATACAACGGGAATTCTCTATCCAAATCATTGACGAACATTTGGTTACATTGAACAAACTGATTCCAGCATGCAATGTAGTGGCATGCATGTGTTCCAAAGGAATACATGTGTGCTTCTTACCACCCTTTTCTTTTGCACGAGATCTCGGGCGGACTGAAATTTTCTATCATCTTGCTGATTAGTCCTGCATATGGGCATCGACCAGTAAGCTAAACTGGGCCAACCATTTGTTCAATTATCCAATTAGGAAGTTGAAGCATCTCTCATCAAGAATCCCAATTTTGGATATCGAAAAACAGAGACAAAGGATGTTGACAACGTGTTGATGTCAACTAATACAGAACATAGACATGTCGACCTTTAGCTTTCAGTTTATGCTGATCCACACGTTATGTTTCCCTGTTAGTTTTGTTTGTTAGGGGTGACAAGAACAACAACATTAGCTGTCATGTCCCCTTCGTTTACAACATCTAGTATGCTCCTTCAGCTCGCGATGGTTTCTGTTGCTTGTCATGATTGATGGCGGATCAGATCGCGCCAATTGGAGAGCATGGGATTCCATGAAGTTTTTGGACAGCTATCCCCAGTGCTATGATTCTGAATTCAGATGGCTGATATGAAGCAATGGTTGACGCGTCTTGTTGACTAGTGCATGATCTGGTGCCATTTGACACCTGCTTTTCCATGTCCGGCGAGCATCTACCGAGCGATTAAGATAACAGATTCAGGACGGACCGAAATCCAGTGGCGGATCGTGATCAAGGTTTGTTAATCTTGGTGGGACTCCGACAAGATTGTTAATGTTATGTCGCGCTCAGGGTCCATGAATTGCGCCCTAGATGCCATGTGTTTGAACAGCGCCCTGGCAGCCATTTGCAAAGCATCCTTTGTTCAAGGGCGTCACGTTGCTCAAACTAGCAGTGTTATTGCTGTTGGGACTGGAATCATTGGACAACGTGAGACTGCCATTAGCTGGGTCATCGGTAAGCGGACCTAGCTAGCTTCTTGATTCTATTAAGCTCGAATTGTCGTTGAGATAGCCTGATAACCATCAGTCACGGGCTGAGTGAACATACTGGATGACCTAAATCTGATCGGTCGACGGACAGCTGGTGATCAGGGGTCTTGAGTCCTTCCTGCAAGAGTTGTCAAGAACAACTCTGTTCAGTAGACCTGTTCATCCACATGGTTTCATAGCATCAGGCGAGAGACCTCTGGAGGCGAGAGCTTGATGGCAGGCAGTGTTGTGCCCTGTAGACACTGAACTCGTGTTTCCCTTTATCTCCTGTACAGCCACAGCCATAGCCCTGAAGATGCTGAACAGCACAGTCGAAACTCCAGTGTTTGCTGGGGGGATCAACTTAAGAAACGACACCATGCGTATATTTCGGTGGACGCACTCGAAGGATGATCGGTTGTTTGCAATAGTCATGGTCTTCCTGCAAACGAGCTCGAGCTTGTTCACTGCGAGTGCCATGGAGGAAGGACTAAAACGGAGTAGGCGACATCAGGTGGATCAGCCCGTGCGCCCGTCTGATCTGAGCCCTGCGTGGCAAACCGGTCTCGCGAGCCGGGAGCGACGCCACCGGCCCCGCAGAATCCAAGCACCATTCTGATTCCGGGCCGATCTATCGGGCTCTAGATGTTGTTGCTTCACCCAGCTAAGCCTGTGCCACCCTGTGAGCTCCTCAACATAACGCACGTGGAAGGGCGTGGGGATGTCTGAACGGAAACGGGGACCGTGGCTTAGTTTACTGTAACCGTGAGGTGACGAGGACAAGGATCTGCTCTGTCGTGTCGCGCGACGATAACATGCGCCAGCAGGACGTGGGATCAAGAGTACGCCTGTACTCAGAAACATGTGCGGTCCTCCGCTGCAATCGTTGATTTGTAGTTACCGCTGCATGTGGATCAAAGGAATAAAAAAAGGGGATGCGTCGAAAATACCGGACTCTGCTCTTTTCCAAGCACGAGCTCCGCAATTCACCGTATAAGAAAAAGTGTTTTTTCTACGGTAACCACGAATGAAAGGATTTAATAATAAAGATTAATCTATATTATTGATTTAAAGCAATATATATAATTCAGCTTGAACAGCATGAGATTAGTATATGAGGTTGAAGAGCAAAATAAAAAACAATGGACATAAGTCCCGCAAAGGGACAAATTCGTAATCCCTCCTCTGCGGTGACTTCCCCGCCGCCACCGTTGCACACGCCGACCGCCGCTTCCACTAGCTCATGTTCATGTGCCGCGACCACGGGTGCACGTCCCTGACCTTGACTGTGTCAGTCGAGAGCTGGGCGGAGCGCGGGTACTCCGTGGTCACCGTGCAGTGCGGTGATCGCCCTAAGCTGCTCACTGATGTGGTGATCACGTGGTTGGCCATCCTAATGCTCTTCTTCAACAACATCCTGGGTTTCCTTAGCAGCATCGCGTTCTGGCCGCTCATGTGTTCTTCCCTATGGGGATGTACATCCGATAGCGGCAGATCCCATAGTACAACACCAAGTGGGCGGCGTTGCAGAGCCTCAGCTTCGTCTGCTTCCTCGTCATCGTCTCTGTGTGTGCCACATCCATCCAGGGCGTCCGCGACTCACTCAAGTCCTATGTGCCCTTCAAGACCAAGATGTGAGAGATGGATGCCTAGCGTCCATGTGCTTGCTACTCCTCTCTGCCACTATCCCGTGTTGATCTTTCTTGCGATGTAGTTCAGGATTGGTGGGGAATAATTTTTAGTTTACCTGCTCGTTTTCTGCCTGCAGCTTGATCTCACAAGTATACAAGCTATGGATTCCATTAGATTAAGAAGTAGCTGGTACACCTACGATGTGATGTGAGTATTGTGTCCAACTCGAATACTCAATTCAGACAATCTGCAGTGGTTTATTGGAGTATTGTTATTGCTAGTGGTATGAGTGTGTTAACTATCAGAATCTGGGAATTATTAGAGATGGACCAAATTGTCCTTAAGAAAACTTAAATGATAAATATCTAGATTACCCTGTTAATCCAATGCTCCATGTGCTTCTATACTGCTCCTCTAATTAGCAATAGAATGTACTTCTATGCTGCTTCTCTAATTAGCAATAGAATGTAGTGTAAAAGACCTCATAAGAAATAGAGTTGCTCAATTAATTAAAAAAATTAAAAGAATCCAGTACAACAGCTCAAATCACTTAGCTAAACTAGACTTGGAGCCTTATAGACCGACAATGTGACAAACCCAACAAATGGACGCACCACTGTACAAACACTTTCGAACCGCTGCATGTAGGTCCCACACCCTGCCGGAACTGAGCTACGGCAAGCAACCTCGGCAGCGCGCTACGCACACTCCTCATCCCCTACCGAGCCGAAGAAGTCAGATACGACATTGACCCCGCCAACGGGAAGAAGGGAGCATTGCCGACCAAGAGGAGCACCAAATCTCACGACCAATAGAGGAAAGGCTAGTAGAAGGTCCGGGGACACCGCCTCGTACCACTTTCGAGAATGTCCCCGCTACGCTGAGAAGACCCCACACCCTAGCTGAGCAAGCCAAATCTGCTGTGACCCACACAACAAGGAAGATAGGACCATCATAGGCTTCAAAGGAGCACACGAAACACATCGCTGAGAAAGCAGAGATGAAGACCATCAGACGTACCATTGTCTGCACCTAGGAAGCCGCACAACCAAATAGCCTCCGCCATCGTGGTGTGGAGAGAGAAGTCAGATCCACCTTGGGACGGGTGGACCTAGCAGCTCCAGCCTTGATGACCGCGGCAACACACGGCAAAAGCCTGCCTTCACCCCCTCTCGAGGCTACCACTCCAACATCTACCATCCACACGCGGGCCGTGATGCCGCACAGCACTAGCTACGCAAGACGACCGCCTGTAATCCACGGCTGCCGCAATACCAGGCTCTACTGTTTTAATCATATTGCCTACCTTTTTAATAAAGTTGAACTTATATTTTTGTGGTGGACTGATTAGTGTAGGTGACTCATATGATATAGCGAAGCCAAGGGATTATGAAATCGAGATCTTCTTAGCACAATTTAAACTAAAAACTGTCGTCCATTTCCTATCCACGTCTTTGGCTAGAGCGAGCTAGACGTGAGAGAAGGTTTCATACCGTCAATCTTTCTCCAGTAGGTTAGCCTCTAGGGTGAATTAATTGATACAGTAACTCAATAAACAGTAAATTGTTTGTGTTAAATTCTAGATTAAAATTCAAATCTAAATCTCCTTGAACCGACAATTTTTACGGGTACAGCTGGTAACGATAATGTACCGGTTAACTAACAACGATTTTGTTATCCCGGGTGGATCTACAGTTCTACACCCAGTGACCATGGATCTTGGAATTTGCGATATACTCCTGCTATACGCCGTACAAAGTTTAACTGCTTGCCAATAATATTCTGCGGAGTATTAATTGAGCGGACAGCCTACGTGCAGGAGGCAGACGACGTCAAACCACTGCTCTAGCCAACAGGCACACCACCACCACCCACACGAGGGAGTTGCCACCACATAATCACACCAGATGTCTAGGCCGCTAGATTAAACTGGGATCGTGCAGGATCTGAAACAATTGACATGGGCTGTCCGCCTGCACCCGGCCAGCTGCACGTCTTTTTCCACGCGAAAAGGGCATGTAAGCCCTGCGAATCATGCCTGCCTATCTACCCAGAGCGGCCGAGCCGCGCGCGCGGGATTCACCGCGCCGCCCCTGCCCCTCCACGGGGGACACCTGCCTTTTACGCGGACGCGACACCCAGCACTGACGACGCCCCGCGCGCGCGGGGTCTCGATCTCGGTCTCGGCGCGCGCTCCTCGGCCGCGGCCAGAATGCGCGTTTGTCGCTCACAACCGCTGGCCGTCGGCGGCCGGCCGGTTCTTCCTTCAAACCAGCTGATGCATCCAAATACCACCAAATTCCCCTCGATTTGTCCTGGTCTTTGCCCATGCCGATCTTCTTCTTGACCTCAAGTCGTTGAGCTGACCTCGATATCGATTGTGCTTTACGTGCCTGCCATGCATTGGTGGCGTACGTCCAGGAGGGAAGGCATTCAACTTCAGGGGTGGTAAATTTGAAATGCAGCAGAGCCGTGCATGTGTGACTGTCGATCTTTTATATTTCAGGTCGGACAGGAAATCTACTTTTGCAAGTTGCACAAGCTAGCATATGCACGATTCTGTACTTTTGTTTTATGGGGTAGACCAGCTGGTCCAGTAGTTATGTACTGGTGCTACACTACACGTGTTCATGAAAAACCAAGGTGAAAATGAGAATCATTTGGTCTATCGTGACACCTTCAGTTATGGGCCTGACCCCGTAACAAATTTTGAAAATGCCGATGTACATCCGTAGCACGATTTTGCACGTTCAAAGAATCAAAAGTGGAAAGGTATGTGCATATGCACGCACGTTCAAAGAATCAAAAGTGGAAAGGTATGTGCATATGCACGGTTGTTTAAATCAAGCGAGAGCTAGCGCCCGTGACTGCGATGCGCGCCTTATGAACTGCCGCAGAAGAGGTAACACACATCCATGGTTACACACAGAAACTTTTCAGAAGTAGTGCAAACCAGCTACCCACATTTGTCGCGGAGCTAGCCGTCCATCTTATCAGCGAAATCCCGGTGCAACTAACAAGGACCATCCGTACGTAGCACGACTGCTCAGTCATATGTCATATACAGTACATACTCCACCGCTCCCGACGAAATTTTTTGCTGTTTCGGTTCCTCCCCGATGCTTTTAGCAAATCTAGCATTTTCCTATTTTTCAGTGTCAAATTTATCTCCATAATAACCAACACATGGCATCTATAGTGCTCTGGATCCACGACTTTGTGGTATCGTTCCTCCAAGTTACCACTGTTGTGGGACCCGTGGCACTAGCTGTGACAGGCCACGTATCGTATCGTGATGTCACGACTCGGAGGCGTGATACCACTCTAGCTGCGACTTGAAAGTGCGATACCATTGTCTCGTGGATCCAGAGCGTTACTGGTGCCCCGTGTCGTCTGTTTGTGATGAAGACAAATTTGACATAAAAAGTGGAAAGCGGCTAAATTTGCTAAAAGCATTTGGGAGGGACAATGTGATATGAGGGGATGTGGTTGCAGGCCTGTAGTAAATCTCATTACCCAATAGACCAATGGAGGAAAGAAACGGCTGTCCATCACGCTCTGCAGGCGCGACATGCTCCTATCACGGACCTACTGCACGATAGATTCCTTGTCACGGCTAGCACCATGGGCTCCACTGCCGTCGCGTGTTAGGGGTGTGAAGGTGCCAGTCGCGGTTCTACTTCGCCATACGAGCCACGATCACTTGTATGTTCTGTTACGGGGACAATTTTTTGTCATTGTGACTGGGAAAGAGCTAGAATTGCTAGTACCACTCCATAAGGAGCTAAGATAGCCTAATTTTCCACACCCAACCATCGGATAACCCTACAACGATTTAATAGCATTTGGCACCACACCAGTACACCACCTCTCCGCTCTGGCAGTGACCGTGAGCAACCAGATAGAGCTAGACACCATACAAGCCAACTAAATTAAGTACGCTCTACCAGGCTAGCTGGGCGCGCCCTGTATCGAACACAGCCACTGCCCGGGTTGACTCCAACTGGCCCAGCTTTAGTTGGCACTCCACATGCACGTACAGCGCTCGGATCCATCGATCGATCGCTCACAGCCACAGGCGCGCGCGCGTAACTCCGTCCTCGATCGCCAGCGCTCACATCACATGATCTCGTTACGCTCTTCCAACCCCTGCTGAGCCGCGCGTAAATGCCCGTACGGGCATCGCTTCTCCCTGCCACGTTATCGCTGGCACGCGCTCGCGAAAAATACACAAGCTATGAAAAAAGTGCGGACCCCTCTCTCTCTCTGTCAATCACATTGGCAAGCATGGTTGCATGCATCTGAAACAGAAGTACGCTCTCTCTCTCTCTCTGAACGGAACTGCTGGGGTGGGCAGTACCGTGGTGGGAGCCACGTGTGCTGTGCGTGCATCGCCTTTACTTGATTCGTGTGTTTCTGCACGCTGCGTGCATTGGCGACGATGAATTATTAAGCCTACTGTGCCATCGTTATCATGGCGTTCGATGTAGAGGGCGTCCGTCCGGTCATCTGCGTTCTGATTCAATTAATCGATCAAGCACCCCAGCCGTTCGTTTCCTTTCCTCCTTGTGTGCACATTTGGAGGGGATAAGATGTACATGCGAGGCATACATGCGTACATCGAGGCATGCATGCATGCATGCCGCCTGTGCAACTATTGGTGCATGAGTAGTGCATGCGTCATCCATGCTTATTTACCCACTCTGTTTTCTTGGCACTAAGCAGCAGAGAGGACGCGCGTGAATCCGCTGCAGACCTGCAGTCAACCAACTAACCACTGCAAGCACATGCAGTCCTGCGGACCATGCAGGCGTCCGGTCAGTGATCGATATAGTCTGGATTGAGAATCATGGGAAAGGAACATGGTAGTCGTGGTGTTGTTTTCCCTGAATTTCGGTGGTTTGAATTATGTCTGGACCGTCGATTGCACGATCAGACAACCCGGACGCCTTCGTCAGGGACCCCCTCTGTGAAGGTAACATGGAAGAGCATTGGATTCAGGCAGCTCTAGCTAGCTCCACGGTTCAGTGTAGCAACGGAGTAGATCTCAAGAAAGGTGTGGCAAGCGGCAGTGGCACCCATGTGGCTCCCCGTTAAGAAGCAAAGCAACATGTTTCTAGTGGGGAAATTAAACTATGCAAGCAGGAGATTGGTCTACAACTATTGATGCTACGTCAACGTGTTGTTGAACTTCAGCCTTGTCCATGCCAATATACTTATCTTCCGATGGAGAGTAGTAGGTGAGCGAACATATATGATCTTCAATGAATCAAAGGAATTTGATGGCATTACGTACGCATGGTACTTTTGCGAATAATCAACAGGAGAAAAGGAGTTTCAGCGGCGTTGAGAACGTGGGAGTAAGAAATTACTCCTAGCTGTATTTATTTACATAAACATATTCTTGTGTGCTTCGACCTCTTTTCGACCATCGCTCTGCTTTGGAGCTGTCCTGTAGCTTCTGCAAGTGAACAGCAGAGCCTGGTCGAATTTAACGGCGGTTTAACGAAGCAGATAGGCTTTGTAATTTTAAATATGCTCCCGGCAGAGCATGCAGACGGCTCAAATAAAATACAAAAAACGCTGGAATCACGACGGCTACGTGCGTTCGAGCGGCTGGCTTTCAGCTAGTTTACGCTTACCGAGACAGTGATTTGACTTTGCACAGCCATTAAAGTTTCGGCAGCCGCCTCGCAAGACGGGGACGAGCAGATCCTTCATTTATCTATCCATCCGCGGACATCTTGTACACGGCCAAGCAAGGCTCGCATACGGTGGGACGCACATGATTTGCTAATACCTTCGCCCGTTTTCGCGTGGCCGTAGTCCAAGCAGGAGTGACATAATTTGTGGGTCGAATACCATTATGATACGGCGTACTCTAGTACACCTGCTGATGTTGCTGATTCAAGTTCATGTAGAGCTGCTGCCGCGCCACGGTTAAAATTCAGTGACATGCATGTTACAAATTATATTGCTTTAGCTTACGGGATGCAGAGGCAGAAGCTATGGTGGCCACTACTTGGATGCGTGCTGCGGCATTAAGGAAGATAAATGAGGAGGAGATGAGCATGCGCACGTTTGTATCAAATCAGCAGATATTAATTACGTTCCCTACTTTAATTGCTGCATGGTGCGTAAGAGAAGGCCAGCATGAGATGGATTCTGCGTGTGTTGATCTTCCGTATCAAACAAAGGAATTGAGAAGGCCAGCATGAGATGGATTCTGCATGTGTTGATCTTCCGTATCAAACAAAGGAATTGACCTCCTATTTTAGTGCATGCATGTACAAAGGTTTCTGGCGTTTTGGCATGCATACATGCGTGAGAGATATTGCTGATTCCTATTTTCGAGGAGATATTCCGGAAGCAGTTCGGTTTGGATATCTCGAAGAGACACAGGGAAGAGCATCTTTACTTCTCACATGAGTTTTGATAATTAATAATAAAAGAATTGAAAAACTAATATGTATTAAGATGTTGATTAGGTTTGATTCTCATAAAGGCAAATTAGAACATTGTTGATGACTCCTAAAAGAATTAAAAAAGAGATGTCACAAAATCTAGAAGATTAAGAATACTTCTCTAGTCTTTTTGGTGATTCAGTGATCACTTTGATTATATATACGACAGTCATACTATATAGAGGTGAGCTAGTCAACAGCAAGAAAGGGGATGATTTGCTCAGTGCCCAAAACAGATCCACTCAAAGACCCTTGAAAAACTCTTTACATTAAACTTCGATGCTTATCTGGACTTCTGAACTAGTCGGCCAAAACTTTTGAATGTGGTGAGAGAGTCTCAGCTGACATAAGACATGCCTAGAGGTATCCAAGAAGTTTTCAAAGTATTGGTCTGGACCCTCCTAGTGAGGTGGTCCGAAACCTCCGAGGTGCTTTATTGGTTCTGTCCAGAAGGGCCTATGCTGTCCGTAACCTCCTAATGAGGTCCATCTAGATAATCAGAGCAGTGACAGAGCTTCTGCCCAAAGCCCTGACTTCGTTCGGACCTTCCAAGCGCAATAAGTTTGGAACCTCCAAGCCAGGACTTTGTTTCTGTCCTACTGCCTTGTTCTCACCCGTGTGTTTTGGTATCTCCAAAGAAACCAAGTTGGCTCCGATTTGCTTGCCTGGAACCTCCAAGGGAGGAATATCCAAAACGTACGAGCTAATTTGTTTTTTGGGACAGAAGGGTTGATTTTATTCGAAACTTCGAAACCTCTGGATTAAGGATATTCCAAAAAATTTGAACTATCTAGTGTGTCCGAGTGGCACTCTCCGATATAGCAGTTGGTTTTGGATCTGGACCTCTGAGCAAGGTTGTCCAGAACCTCTGGACAAGATTTCTTTTGTGAGTAATAACTAGTTTTTTAGGGCTGCATATATATACCTCCATCCTTCCTAGGTGAAGGTTGTTGCTTGCATCCCAAATCGAGAGCTACTCTTTTGCCTCTCTTCAGTCTTATCTTCTTGTGAATTTCATTAGGAGGAAAAAATCTTGAAGATTTGGATTGGATTGTCATTAAGCATTCAAGTAAGTGATCACCTCCAAGCTGAAGATCAAGTTTCTATTACTTTTAAAGGTTGGCGCCTCCTAGACTGTTAGGCGTCGCTTAGGAGTCTTCAAGCTTGTGAAGAAACCAAGAAGTTTGTAAATATTTGAGCTCGCTTATCGCAAGGCAAAGAGCTACCAAGAAGTGAGGGAGACTTAGCATCGACAAGCCTCTTAAGGGAAGATCACATTTTGGTGCCAGTTTTGGTCTTTGGACTAAGTTTCCTCAACAGAGACGTAGGGCCTCACCAAGCGCCCAAATTTTGACAACAAATAACATTGTCTTCTCGTGTGTTTTTTTCTTGAGCATACTCCACAGTTACTTGTTACTAATAATTGTATCTTGCTTGCTAGGTTGTTAATCTTTCTTTTCCACAATCTTGTTTAATACTATCATAGTTAGGAGTAATTTTTAAGAGAGTCTATTCACCCCTTTCCCTGTAGACGTTATTTTTTATCTTTCAATTGGTATCAGAGTCTCGTGCTCTTATCAATTAGGTTTAATCACCTAGTGAGGGTTTCCATCTTGGTAGATGCCCTTACTTTGATAGTTTACATTATGCTAATTGGAAGCACAAAATAAAGATGTATTTAATGACAATTAGCCCAAGCATATGGCGTGTTGTGCCTCATGTATTGTAGTGATCAATTCAGATGAGCTCACGCTGACTACAGGAACATCCACCTCAATGCCCAGCAATAAATTTCATATTCAATGCATTGAGCCCGGATGAGTTCAACTGCGTGAGCACGCTTGAAAATGCTCAGAAGATTTGGAACACACTCATGGAGACCCATGAAGGGACGTCGTCTGTCAAAGAGTATAAGCTCTACATCTTGACAAGCAAGCTCGACTGCTTCACAATGATCAAGAATGCGGGTGTGACCAAGATGTTTACATGGCTCAATTGCATCGTGAATGAGCTTAAGAGTCTTGGATGCTCCGAGATCAACAACCACTTTATGATGAAGAAGATGCTCCAAACCCTCACATCGAAGTACGAGTACTTGGTGATGCTTCTTTGCGAAAGGGATGATTTCAAGAAGTTGACTCTTACTGAAGTGCAAGGATCATTGCCTATGAAATGAAAATCCAAGATGAGGGAGAGCTTGTGGCCTCAAAATCAAGCCTCAAGAAGAACATCGCTTTGAATGTCAAGCATGTCGTTGGAGATGATTCAAGCGACGAAGAAAAGAGGAAGAACTTGGTAATGAAGACATCGCTCTCTTTGTGAGAAATTTTCCAAAATGTTCAAAAAGGGTGGTAGTGAGAAGTTCTTTAGTAAATGGAAGAGCCACAAGTACTCCAAGGGTACAAAGAAGAGACTTACCAATAGAGAAATCTTTGAGTGTGACAAGATGTGACACTTCATCGCAAATTTTCCAAAAAAGAAGGACAAGAAGTAGAAAAGGAAGGGGTATAAGAAGGTGCGTCATGGAAAGGACAAGTAAATGAAGAAGAATCATCACAAAGTTCAAGCCCACATCGGCCAAGAATGGGATTTCAATGACACAAGCTCCGAATCTGACAATGATGATGATGGAGTTTCTGGCCTCACAATGGCAAGTCCAAGACCCAGCAATCACTCTTTGACCATTCAAGTGATGTCACTTTCTCATGGCAAAAGGGTCAAAGGTAGCATCAATCAGCAAGTCTCCCACTTTTGAAGATAGTGATGATGACTTGCTTGATGATCTTGATGAATTGAGCATGACTAGCTATGGTAAGCTTGTAGCCACTTTTGAGAAGCAAGAGACATTGCTTGTGAGAGAGAAAGATAAAAATGAGGCTTTGACTCCAAAATAAAAAGAGCTTAAGGTCTCGTATTATAGACTTGAAAAGTCTCATGAGGAGCTTACTAGTGTCCATGAAAATATTGGTCTTGAGCACACCAAGAGGAAACAAGATCATGAGACTCTTAAGATATCTCATGATATTCTCAAGGGAAAACACATATCTCTCCTTGACAAGCAATCAACCTCATCTCAAGTGGTTATAGAGTCACCATGTGATAAATGTGCTTCTGTGTCTAAGGACTCACCCACCATGAGCTCTAATGATGTTGCTAGTTCACTTAACTCTATCTCTTGTGAAACAACAATATTGAATGAGAATGCTATGTTGAAGGTTCAACTAGAGAATGAGTTGCTCAAGTTCTACAAGGGTATTAAGGCCTTAAAAGAGATATTAAGTCACCAAAAGGAGAACTTTAACCACGAAGGACTCGGCTTGACCCCAAAGCTCAATTACAATGGAAAGACATGGACTCCCTCTCCATATCCCAATACCAAGTTCATGCAAGCAAAGGAGAAGCAAGTGCGAGCTTTCATGTTTGAGAATCATGAGGCTAAAATGGGTCATCCTAGCTTTCTTGAACATTGTGATGATTCTTATGTGCTTAGGAAAGACAAGGACGGTAAGGTTCAAGCCAAATATATTGGTGCTAGATTGGTGATCTTGTTAGGAAGAGTGTTATTTTGGTACACAAGGCTCTTGTGACTAACTCTCAAGAACTTAAGAAGGTACAAGTACCTAAATGAGCTTAATTTGTTTTGTATGACTATACATCTGGTAGCAAAAGTTGAGTGCTTGATAATGAATGCACACAAATCATATGATAGGAGAAAATGATTTGTTCACATCTTTCGATAGTAGAGCGTCGCCCCATGAGAACATCACATTCAGTGACAATGCAAAAAGGAAAGGTAATGTGGTTAGCTCTTCTCTCAAATGACCTTTCTATCTCCAATCTTTTGCTTGTGAAGTCTTCAAATTACAATTTGCTTTTCATATCTCAATTTTGTGATCTTGATCTATGTTTTCTTTCCTTTGGCTAAGTGTGAATTCTTGCAACACGTTTGTTTTTAAAATTTACAAATTAACTTCAATTTGATTGACTTTGAGATGTTGGCAATATATTCATCAAGGAGGAGTTGCACTGCTTCCCTAGGTTTTAGATGTGAAATATCTAGCCGTAGAGTGTGTTGTTGGAGTTGAATTTTAGGTTGCATGAATTCAATGTTCATTTGTTGGAAGTTGTATACCGGATGTTCTAGTACTTTGGTCGGAATTTTCAATGTGATTCGGAATGTCTGAAGTCGGCTATGTTTTCTGGTGTTCGGGAAAAACCAAAGGTTCTGGATTAATGATCGGAACTTCTGATGTGGTTCAGACGATCTGAAGTCGACTATGTTTTTGATGCTCTGGAAAAATCGGAGGTTTTGATCCAAGAACCGGATGTTCTGGTATGGAAAACTGTTTGACCACATGTTGATTGATGATTCGAATTTTGTCAATTTGTCTCGTAAAAAATTGATGAAATTGTTTGTCTCGGCTAACTTGGGTCAAATGGAACACTTGTGCTCAGAATTAGTTTGCATGTCTACGATGGCGTGGCGATGGTTCGGTCACGTTGATCGGCATGAAGCTTGGAGGGCGAAGATGCGATCATAGGTGGCGATGACATTGTGCGGTTCAAGGCAGTCACTTAGGGGGCAAAGGTTGGAGGCAATGTGTGATGACCAAATTGGTGCGATGGCACTTTGGAAAGTGCCAAAACCACCGAAGTAAAACCGAAGAAATCGCGTGGCAGCCGAGGATGATGTTTAGTGTTAGGCTTGTGGTGGTAGGAAAGGGTGGATAGGAGTCTTAGATACTTTGGGATGCGTGCTAAGAAAACTATGCCCTTACGGGCTTTAAGGCCCAAGTGGAGAGGGTTATGCCCCCTCCACTATAAATATGAGATTGAGGGTTTCTTAACCCTAACTTTTGGACATAGCTGCACCAGAGAGTACTTTGGCCTAGTATGAGAGGCTTGTAAACACCAAGAAAAACCAAGAAAATTAATACAAGAAGAGTTTCAAGAAAAGTCTATATGTTCTTAGACTTTCCCATTATCTCTGTTTGGATTTTCGTCTCTCTGTCTTTTCTCATGTATTGATCCTTGATATGGCAAGTAAGCGATGGAGAGATCATCTTTATACTGACCCCATCCAAGCATACCGAAGAATTCATCTGTTTCTCTTCTCTATTTTGATTTTTTTTAAGAAAAGGCATGTTCTTTGGATCTCGAAATTAATCTTTGCATGATTCATGATCCATTTATTGGAGGGATGGATTAGGTCGCTATGTTGTGTGAAAGGTTACCATATTGATTTCACATCAAGATTCCTCATGAGCACCTATAAATCGATTATTGCATTTCGCCATTTCTTTAGGGCTGATTTGAGGGATTAGGAAAAGGTGGAGATTTTAAGGATATTTATTTGGATCAACTCTTGATCTAGCATCACAAGACCCTTCTCTAACCCCATGTAAATTTTTATCAAGATTGGATGGACGGATTTTGTGTTCTCGCGATTTTTCCCGTATCTTTCTAAACTGCTTCGTTTTGGTGTAGCTGGCACAAATGAGCTTTTCATATGGTTCTAATTGGAATAGCTCCGTAATATCCTTGTCTACCACTATGCAAAATTTTACTCAATTCCACCGAGTAGATCAAAATATGCGCGAGTTTCTTCGAGTGAGAATCTGCTTGTTTTTGGGAACTCGGAGACTCCGAGATTTCTGTTTGTCCTCCTTGAATTGGATTTTCGGACACTTCGAGATTTTTTCGGAGACTTCAAGATTGGGTTCTCAAAATGTTTCTTGAAGTTTTGCACATGTGTTTTATATGTTTTGCTTTGACTTTTAGAGCTTAAGATAAACACCACATCAAGGGAGAGTGTTGTTCTCTCAATGAACACCACATCTTGTAAGGTGTGAGTAAAATGATAATTTTGTGTATTTATCACTCATGAGGTGATGCATATGCAAAATGTGAGGTGTTGCCTCTTGGGATCTTATCCTAGAATGCATATTGGTCATAGTACAAAGTATAACTCATACATGGTGAAAACACCATCATCTTTGGTTCTACATAGGTTTTCTCTTCTCTCGCAAGTCTAGAGGCGATGTTGCACTTCTGTACATATTGTCTATACTTTTGGGTTGATCTTTTTGGATTTGCATCCAAGTGTTGCTTTGTTTGATTGGCTTCTTCCACTTGGATGTCAAAACGAACAAATAATGATTCCATACATTTTATATATCGCCATCAAAATGTATCGCTACCTCATGAAAGTCTTTATGTAAATTTGCACATTTGAGCATTTGATCTGTTGCTCAGAACTTCTAGACCAGTCTCTGTTGGAACCCCGGATGGGCACCAATATTGAAACAGAACTCTGCTTTCACACGGGAGCTCATTCTATATCTTAGGATCCAAAACATCCTTCTACAAATATTTCACCAAAGTTTTAATCGTGTTGTCATCAATCACAAAAAATGGGGACATTGAAAGTGCATTTTGGTACCCTGAGTGGGTTTTCATGATTAATGACAAAATGATTAAGAGACCAGTTGACTTGAACTTCTGAATGTTTGTCAGAGAATCTCATTGACCTAAGACATGTCCAGGGGTGTCCGAGAAGTTTTCAAAGTGTTGGTCCGGACCATCCGAGTGAGATGATTTTGAATCTTTGGAATGCTTCAGTGGTTCTGTTCAGAAGAGCCCATGCTGTCCGGAACCTCCAAGTGAGGTCCATTTGGATAATCCGAGTGGTGACAGAGCTTTTGTTTTGAAGCCCTAACTTCGTCTAGACCTTCCGAGCGAAGTAAGTCCAAAACCTCCAAGCCAGGACTTTGTTCCTGTCCTAGTGCCTTGTTCTCACTCGGACCCTGTGGTCTGGTACCTCTGAAGAAACTAAGTTGGCTCCAATTTACTTGCTAGGAGGCTCCGAGGGAGGAATTTCCGGAACCTCTGAGCTAATTTGGGTTTCGGGACAGAAGGTTCATTTCGTTCGGAACCTCTGAATTTAAGCTATTCAGACCCTTTAGGTCAAGGATATTTAAGAGGTTTTGAACTATCCGATGTGTCCGAGCGGCACCCTCTAAGTTGTGCTTTAGCTAGCATAGTCGTTGGTTTTTGAATCCCAGAACCTCTGAGCAAGGTTGTCTGGAACCTCCCTGCGAGATTTCTTTTATGAGTAACGGCTAGTTTTTTTAGTGATGCCTATAGATACCTCCATCTCTCCTAGGTGAAGGTTATTGCTTGCGTCCCAAATCCATATCTGCTCCTTTGCCTCTCTTCTCACTTGCCTCTTATGAGTTCCTTTGAGAGGGAGAAATCTTAAGAATTTGGATTGGATTTTCATTAAATATTCAAGCAAGTGATCACCTCCAAGCTGAAGATCAAGTTCTTATTTTCTTTTCTTCTTCTTTTTGGTGTCATGTTTCTTTCTTCAGGTTTTTCCCCGCTTTGGTTTTTATTGTTTTTCCACGGTTTTTTCATTGGTTTTAGTAGTTCTTTCTCCAGGTTTTTTCACCATTTTTTCCTATTTTCACCAACTTTTACTAGTTCTTCTCTAGGTACTTCCCATCGGTTTTCATGGGTTTTTTATTTTAGTTTTTTGTTTATTTCCACAAGTTTTCTAAGTGTTTTTCCTCCCTTTTTGTCCACTGTTTTCTATGTTTTTTTTGCATAGTTTAGGGCATGATTCGGCTATTATAAATAGCCAATTGTGACCATCGCAAAATTCAGATTTGAGTTTTGAAAATAAACACTATGTGTTTCTAGGTAGATATTTGTATCGATTTTGGAGAAAGCTATTTAAAAATTTCTAAGAAAAGTTCATATTATTCCTTTAATTCAAAGGATTGGCACGTTCTTTCTACTACGTTTGTGACTAACATTATAAATTAATGGTTATCATTGCTATTAAAGTGAAGTGTCATAAAAGATCATGCAAACTCCAGATTTGATATATATCACACTGCTGCTGATATAATCCATAGAAATCAACGACAGTATGTATGGTATTTTATTTCAGTTGAATTCTGGCTTCTAAACAAGATATACAAGTCCAGAATCCATGTTCTTTCGGTCGAGCTAAACAACAAAGTGAGAAGATAATCACGGGTTTGAAAAAGAGGGGGAACATCTGAGGAACAAGACACGAATGATTTAGCCCAGTTGAGCGCGGCGGCAGGTTGCTTGCGGTGCGCATCGTCCTCGCGCATGTGACTCCCCTCCCTGGCTCCATGTTAGCGTTGGCGGGCACGGTCGGCCAGTGCCCACGAGGAGAACATGCTACTCCTACTGCTATCGTAGCACTAGCATCGGATCACTCGCTCGCACCGCAGGCTGCCGAATTAGTATACCTCACCTACACCCAAAAATAATGCGGTGCCTAGGTTGGAGTAGTAGTACTAGCGCTGCGGTGCGCCACCACTACCACTTTATGTGGATCCACACGAGGTGCGTCTAGCTCACTGCAGCGCAGGGATGATCCATAAACTGGCGCGGCGCGTCTTGGATGTTAAATTGTTAATCTTGTCACTTCCTATACTAAGAGACATAAAATTGATTCTTTTGCGTGTGTTGGCATTGGATCAACCTTACAAACAAATGATGTAGCAAGACGCCTACTGTGTTTTCTATCGAGTACTTTCTTCTTGGCTCCCGTCGGTTGAAAATTCAGAGGAATGATAAAAAGCAGGGTGTTTTGAAATTTCAGAGGAATAACTGAAAATAGTTTGTTTTGATGCTCGCGCATGCGCCTATGCATTAGTGCAGACGGCTAAGAAGTAGCATGATAGAATCGTAGAAGGTCCACAGTAATAACCCGTATAGGTATTCCCTGATTCTAGTAAGGTAACTCACGTGAGACATTAGATACGTTGATAGCTTCAAAAGAAAAATATTACGACGTGTTTGTTTTCGCGGTTTTCAGCCCGTTATCAAATTACAGAGGCATCTCAAACCGTTACTCGCGTTTGGTAATCATGGACCGTAATGAGATACCGTGTAAACGAATCCCGCCTCTGCTCACGGCCCATTACACTGGTGGCCTGCCGCAATCCAATTGCGTTACCGTAGCCGGCAGCCCACCTCGCAGACCCGATCAGATCTTCCTCCCCCCACCTCGCCCTTCGCCACCGATCTCTTCCGCCCTCCACCGCGCCCTCTGCCCCCGATCTCTTCCACCGCCAGCTCCTTTGGCGAAGCAGCAGGGCAACCACGCCACCGGGGAAGCTGCGCCAGCGACCACTCCCCTCGGCCCGCCCCCTCTTTCGGTCTACGCCGGCGACCACTCCCCTCGGTCCGCCCCTTCTTCCGGCGAAGCAGCAGAGCAACCACCGCCGAGGAAGCTGCGCCGACATCCACCCCCACTTCCGACGAAGCAGCAGATCAACCACGCCGCCGGGGAAGCTACGCCGGCAACCACTCCCCTCCTCCGGCCCCTAATTTGATTGGGTGAGCATGTGGATGGGATTTTTTTTATCTATTGTGGCTTCCGATGTGTGTCATCTCGTGCTGGTTGCGAGAATTTTTGGATCAATGATCAATGAGCATGGGATTTTGACGAATTGGTTGTGGAGTTTGGTTTGCAATTGTGGCCGTTTTTGTCAAGTCTTCCGTGTTAGGCCATTAAATTGGATGGATCAAACCATTTATGGCATGGATACTTATCGCTGGTTTACTCTCATATATGTTCAATTACTGTTTATTTTGTAGAAATGTTTATACGTGTTGTGGTTTCTTGCAGCACTTTGGTCATTTTTATCCATCATTTGAACTCTATCTCCTGGTATAGTCCGTTTAGTCCTTTTCTTTAGGATCACCCTTCATATATATGTATAATAATTTGATTCCATTACCGAGTTGAACCAAACGCTGTGAAGTAATTTGATTCCGTTACAGAGTTGAACTAAATGAATTAGAAAATGGTCCCATTACACCCTTATTCCCACCGTAATCTGATTTCAATACCATTTACGTTACCAGCGCGTGAAACAAACACATCTTTAGACATATCGCATGGTAACGATACGGTACCTCTGCCATTCAAAGTTTCACACTGGGCCGGGAGGACCACAAAACAAAAGAAGAAGAGATCTCTACACTTCAATTCGATCAAAACAGCACGATGCCATCTCGCCGTCGTTACCGGCCGGCCAATGCTCCAGTTTCTGTCTGTTCTGATTCGTCATTTCTTCTTCTCTTTTCTATATATTGCTTCTCACAGTATTATGTTTTCTGGTTTATTCGTGTTGAATCGTGGTTTTGGCAGAATTAGCACGGAACACATGCCCTTCCTTCCTACACGAAAACGGCAACCGGCTGGCCACCTCTAGTGTTGGTCACTAGTTGAGGGTTCTCACAAACACACTCCGCTTCTACTCCCAACCCGCTCCTACTTAAGGGTGGAAACGGATCGGATACGGATCGGATAGTGCTCTTCCCACATCCTTTTCCATATTTTTAAAACAAATACGGATACGAATACGGATGTTATCGAATACGAATACGGATCGGATGTTATTCGAATACGGATACAGATCGGATATTTATTCAATTCGAATCGGATACGGATATCCAACAACTTTAACGACAGACTACGGTAAAAAGAAATATGATAAATACATGACAGATACTGATGGACGGATAATAATAATATATATATTCAATCAATGATAAACGATAATAATACGTTCCACACAGATAAATAACGATAGTCATAATGTTCGCATAGATAATGACAATAGTAATATGTTCCATGTAGACATAGTACATAACTGTTTGGAAGCTCTTGTTTCAACCACACAAAATAACAATGAACATATCTAAATGTAGCAAATATAAATTACATAATATAAGAGTTGAACATGATAAGCGCATAACAGAATACAACTCCTTTCATCAGTCCATTTGAAAGTACATATGTTAAGTTGTTAACACAGTGCTAGCCATTTGATTGATAGAGGTTCTTCTCTGATCAGCTTTTGCATTTTTTTTCTCAAATGCAAATCTATTTGCATTTTTTTCTCAAATACAAATCTAATTGCTTGATTCTCCAGAAAACATACGACCTAGTCCAGCACCACAGCCATCAAATTCCCCTGAAACCAGTGTATTTGGACCTCAAATTTTCCCGGCATTTTGGTATGTAATTGTGACAACTTCACTGCTAAAAGAAAAAGGTCCAGCTTTAAAATCTCCTGCGTTGCTTGGGTGGCTTGTGACGTGAACAATTGAGCAAGAATAAAAATAGGGGGCGTGTTCTTGGCGCGGTCTTGCTCAGTTGCTTGTGGTTGTGGACTCACCGAAGCACAGGAGCACGTGGAGCACGTGGACGGGGCGAGGGCGGCGGCCGGGGTGGCAGGAGGGGCGGCGCCGCGGCGGGCTGAGGGCGGCGGACGGGGCGAGGGCGGCCGCCGGGGTGGCAGGAGGGGCGGCGCCGCGGAGGGCTGAGGGCGGTGGCCGGGGCGACGGGCTGAACGCGGCGGCGGGGGCGGCGGCCTGAGAGCGGCGGCGCGGCTCCTACGCGTAGGCGGCGACGAAGGGGCGACGGGGCGAGGGCGGCGGCCGGGGTGGCAGGAGGGGCGGCGCCGCGGCGGGCTGAACGCGGCGGCCGGGGCGACGGGCTGAACACGGCGGCGGGGGCGGCGGCCTGAGAGCGGCGGCGCGGCTAGGGCACTAGGGCAGGCCGCGGCAGGGAGATTGGGGATTTGGCCATTTCGGAATTGGGGGGCATCCGGGGATTGGGTGAGATTGGAAATTTGGAATACAAGGGTTACCGGGTCCGGATATGGATATATCCGAAACCGTATCCGGATCCGTTTTATTTTACAGATCCATATCCGGATCCGTATCCGGGAAAACAATCCGGATAATATCCGAATCCGGATCCGTTTTAAATCCGGATACGGATATTGCTTGCCATATTAGCGTTCTCTCGGATATGAATAACGGATAATACGGATTATCCGTTATCCGTTTCCACCCTGACTCCTACTGACCTCCGGCGGTTGATAGGGAGGGGCCCGACGGCTGTCGAGTATATGTATATTAAGAGTAGGACTTTTCCTAGTGCGTTTGGCATGATCAATCTTGTTGTACGTCATCTTGTCGAACGGCTCTGATATCGCCCTGAGCTTCTGTAAGACATTACTTCCCTACCTTAATGTTGTGGTGTTCTAATCCACTGCAACTTTAGAGCTCGAAGTCTTTTAGATTTGTTTTAATAAACTGCAGGCATCGTATACTTATATATGCACTATATATGTATATATTTGACGTTGTTTTCTCTTAATCTTTGTTGTGCTTACCTTGGAAGCGTTTCGTCTCAACGGTGGCCCCTCCTTTTCTTGTGATGTCATCTTTGATATTTAGTGGAGTGGATATGACAGGAGTTCAATTCGAGGCTTTCCTTATCGGTTTGAAATATGATGTCCGGAGCATCTGTAGCACATCGTCTTTTAAGGCTGCCGGTGGCGGCCAATGGAGTTTTGGAGGATCAGCCATGGCTGCACAACTAGGTATAGCTTGTTAGTTGACAGGGGAGTGTGTTCGGCTATGGAGAAATTACTGGAAAGGGAGATTTTACTCGTTGACAACCACGAACACATCGAGTGTTCTACGTCAACCGTATTCAAGCACTACTACCACATGTTGAAATCAATTGTCGGCTAGGAAGACCGTGAAATAGTTGTTCTACATCTATTTAGGTTGCTCATTAAAGGCAGATCAATGAGAGAGCCTTTACCGCTGAGGCTCAAATGTGATAAAGATGGCCGCCGGAGTTTGAGCTAGATGAGAAATTTGCTAAATCTATAGATCAATCATGTCATATACTATTTGTTATCATCTGACCAGCAGTTAACAGGTGAGCATAGTAGAGAGCCCTTGAAAGGTCCGGTTGCTCCTTCATTTCGGAGTTCTCTACTAGCCAAATGCTCCTTCATTTCGGAGTTCTTGACCAGCTAAACTGTTGAATCGTACCAAGACCTTATATCTGTACTCTATGTTTGTGTCATACTTGTGCATTGAAATCCTCAACCTTGCAGTTAATCAAAAAACCCTTGGTTGCAAAAATGGAAGTAATCGTACACTGTATCTCACCATTGAAAGATTGGACTGTTTGGACTATCACAGAATAAAAACTTCCCCCCAAAACAACAGCACCATGCCTTCTCTCCATCATCACCAAGCAAGTAGGCAGAGCAAGAAGGCTCCAATTGGTGGACACTGAGCCACAAAGTCCAAACCCAGTGGACCTCATAATTAGCTGCTTACTCCGAGTGTCACACATGCAAAATGGATAGACCAAAAGAAAGGGGGGAAATCGTCATATACAATTAGTAACTAACAGAGCAGCACAAAGGATTAAAAAGAACTCAGAAATCCGAAAGGGTCACATGACTAATGGGAGCAGCATCTGTATTGTCATTTGCCAATACCACCCCCTTTATATTCCCCAACCTCCCAACTCCCCCATCCCACCACCGGTCTCCTCTCGCCTCCCTCCCTTCCCAAACACCAAGCCAACCACAAATATACCCAACCCTAGGGACAGAAGAAATTTTTAGATCACAGGCTGCCTAATCCTGCCATTGCCTTGTGGTTTGGGTCCAAGCCACCGAGTTTTTCCGAGAATTGTTGCTGCGCGCTTGCAATGGCGTCCACGTCAAGCTCGACTGCGGTGGATGAGAGGGAGCGCAAGCGCAAGCGGACCGCCGTGGGAGAATCCCCGGCGGCAGCGGGAGCGGAGGCGCAGTCGTCCAAGTGGCGGACGCGGCGCGAGCACGAGATCTACTCGTCGAAACTCTTCGAGGCGCTCCGCCTTGTCCGTGCCGGGTCGCCGGCCGCGGCGGCGTCGACGGCCCCGGCGCGCAGCCGGGCCGTGCGGGAGGCGGCCGACCGCGCACTTGCGGTCGCGGCCCGCGGGCGCACGCGCTGGAGCCGCGCCATCCTCGCCTCCCGCCGCCGCCGCCTCCAGGCCGCCCACCGCGCGCGCCTCCGCGCACCAACCTCCCCGCCCTTGTGCCACCCCTCCGCCGCCGCCCCCTCGCCGCCGGGTAAGGCCCCGGCGCTGGCGAGGAAGGCGAAGGTGCTCGGGCGGCTAGTGCCCGGCTGCCACAAGCTGCCGTTCCCGGCGCTCCTCACCGAGGCGTCCGACTACATCGCGGCGCTCGAGATGCAGGTGCGCGCCATGACCGCTCTAGCCGAGGTCCTGTCTAGCGTCTCCTCAGCCTCAGCCTCAGCCTCAACCTCAACCTCCGGCAGCTCCTCATCGCCGGCATGACCCAAGCTTCATGATTCGTGTATTCGTTGTAAATTTCCACCTTTTTTCCATTTAATTTTCCTCCTGGGATTAGTTAGCCTCGAGCTCTCTCTCCTCTAGTCTGTCCTGTTCTTTCCGTGTAAGTTGGTTGAGCGGTTAGTGTGGTGGTGATTAACCCGTGCTGTAATGCCTTGTAGGCACATTCGTTTTGTTCTATTCTCTTCTCCCTTGGCTTTCTGCTCGGGATTCTTTTGTAGGTTGCTTTTGTTCTCCTTCGGCCGCTTATCTGATAAATGCATCTTGAAATGTTCAAATCACTTCGTGTACAGTGTGCTCTTTCTTTTTGTCGATGCAAAAGCTTTACTTAACCTCGTAGTGTTAATCTTCATCATGTCCTAATCATACTTACTGCGTGATTCAAGAATAGAAGCCTGAAATGATGCCCTGAGTGCTGTGTTCCATCTCGGTAAGCGACATCGTAGGATCCTTTTCAACGATGTGTCCTGGATCCGAAGCTTAAAACTCGAGCTTTACACGACCCGAATCTGTCAAATTACGGCTAATTAGTGCTACTCGATACTAGAACGATGGAAAGAAGCACCCAAGGTAGTAGCAGAAAATTTCCATGGGCTCGTCACGTACCTGCACGGCAAAAGCTAGAGGATAGAGTACCCCATTGTTTATTTCGAACTGGGGGGCAGTAACATGGAACGGGAAATGTGGCAATGCGGGGGGAATAAATGGCACGTGGCCGATCTGAGCGGCACGCCGGGTTAAAACCCCGTGGGGACCCCAGTGCAGTCACGAACCGTGGGGCCCGTCCATCCGTCCCTCGCAGGCAGTAAAAGAAAAATTCTCAGCTGCGCAGTTCGGACAGAAGAGGCCGTGTTTGTTTTTCACTCGCGTCGCGCTCACTGGCCCCGCCCAGTTTAACAGGCTGCTAGCCTGCCAGAGGAGGAGGAGGAAATACGGACCTGCCCCTGCGCTACGCGACGCGACGGTAGGAGCGGCGCCCGCGCGCCGGTGCACCGCCGCGGCCGCGGCTGACCGGCCGCGGCCGGGGCAGCGGCACGCGGGTGAGCCTACCGGCAGAGGCTGCTGAGCTGGCTTCATAATGGAGCCGCGGCGGGCCCCGCCCCTCCCGGAAACGCAAGGGTGCTGTGGCGGACGGCGTGGTGTCGCTCGAGGGGCCCGGACCCCCGTGTCAGCGAGGGCTGCGCTTTGGCGCCTTCCCTGTGCGCCGGGACGAGGCGTCCACGTGGTCCGTACGGGTGGCAGGGATGGGCGGTGGTGATGTGGCGGGGGCATGATTGGCCCGTCGCCATCGGCGTTCAGGTGGGGGGCGTGCCGCTGCTGCTACAGGCTGCTAGGGTCGCCGTGCGTGTGTGCGTGCCAGGGGCTACGTGACAAACCGTATGTATCATGTCTCATATATGCCGCCCTGTACCTTTGTCCTACACCTCCTTCCTGTATGAAGTATTTGAGTGATCTGTCCCGTCGAAGAACCTACCCGCATATGCGTCACGATCCCGATAGCTGAAAGCGTATGGTACTAGTAGTGACTTTGCCCCCATCTGTTTGGTATCAGTAATTAAGATGTAACTTCATGGATCCATTGGAGGAAATTAAGCAACAATCATCAATTGCGGAATGGTACGTGGATATGTTAGTCGATAATGATATTCTTGCTTTCTTCCCCGCCGTTCGTAAATCATAGTGTTTCGGAGAGGTGCCGTACGTAGCGCCGTAGCCTTAGCTGAAAACTTATCGTCTAGTAGCTAGATTTGTCGTTAGTGCAGGTATATATATATCTGTATTCTCAAAGCATATCTTCTTCGTTTGATATGTGTTGTTTCACTTCTAATTGCTCATCCTGGTATCATCACTGTGGAGCTATTCTCTTGGCATATTTTCCTAGAATTACTAGCTGCTCTCCATTAAACAGCATATATGTCTATTTTAACTGAAAGTGGCGTTTCACAATGTGAGCCGATTGCAGATGTCAAGAGTGTCTAGTTATTATCAGTGTCTGGTTAGGCCTCTGTCAATCAAGATTTACCAACGTCTGAATCGATGGGTGATCGATTTGAACTCTAAACTCTACCATACGGTAAAATAAAACACAAAAAAGAAAATAAAAGAATTATATCAAAACACAAAAAAATAATCCTGAGAATAGTTCCGATGGGTAAGCTCGCTGGACTGAGAGTTAAAAAATTCTCGATCGACTAAGCAATAGCAGTTCCGTTACCCTCTACCCCTTGTTTTGGTGACTCATTTGTCTAACTGTATTTGGCGCCCCATTTGTCAACGGCATGCTTGGATTTATATCCCAAAATAAAGGGAGTACCTTATACTTTTCTTGTTTGGAAAATTTCCCCTCTATTGTATTAAACCAAGGTGGGCCATAGGACCGAACCGAAACGGTACATCCCATACAAACAGAATAGGGCATACAAAGAGTCAATATTATAACAATGCCCACGGTGGACATGCATAGACACAATTGCACGGTTCAGGAACATGCGTCCGTTGAGCCAAACGCCACGCGTCTGGAGTTCGTCTCCACCGTTGATGAAATGGTGAACGTGGACTTCCGGCGAAGAATGAACACTGCCGATCGACGTGATGCATGAGCTTCAACTCCATAGAATACATGGCAATCAAAGCTGAAGAACGGTGGCTTCCTGCCGCACCTCGATGAACACCATAATGATAGTTCATTGTCGCCGTGGAGCGGCACTAGCATGGGCCAATATCCATCGCCAGGGCCAGCGGGATCTGGAGGTTGGACAATAACTTGCCGGTGCCCAAGATTGAGAGGACGGACATGTAGGCAGTAATGAAATCGATCGCTCACTGGTCTTATCTGCAAAAAGCTAAAGAAATTGACTCTTTTGGTTTCTGATTGAACAAATTTGTTAGAACATTGTCCACCAGAATGGAAAAATATGGCCCTATACTTACAGATTTTGGAGATGGTGCGCAGTTGATTGGGGAAATACAATAGATGGGCTTTTATTTAGGGAATAGCAACAGGAAAGGAGCAAGGAAACAAGGAGTGAAACCGCTATCATGGACAAAGGGGGAAACGCATATCGAGGACGAGCGAGCCTACAACCATTAGGCCCTTTCCAGTGCTCCACGGTGTACAGGTGCTAAGAATGCCACATAGACGAAAAACTGATGTGACAAAGCAATTAAGGAGGAGAGAGAGCACTTTGGTGATCTCAGGAAGAAACGATGCTAAGCGCGTGGACCTATGCAAAATGCCTATGTGGCATCTATGCATTGGAGAATTTAGTTGCTAAACAATTAAATGAAGGAAGCTTAGCTACAAAAAGCTAAGCACCTATGCATTGAGGAGTTTAGTTGCTAAGCCTTTTCATGCACTTAGCACCTCATCTAAGCACCTGTGCATTGGGAGAGGCCTTAAGAACGGTCACTTGACCATCAGCTTGGTCCTAGGTTGAAACCAACTATTGAAAGAATGCAAACCACTAGAAAAGGGGAAGCCTTATTGAGGGAGCTAACCAAGGGCTGGTTGACTGGCTCGTAGCATCAGTGACTACCGCGAGACGGCAGACGAGAACGACGAAGGAGAGAAGAGCCTCAGTAGCCTGATGAAGAAGGCCCATATCCGACAGCAAGCTCCGTAAGTGCCATGCTAGCCAATCATCTTGGAACATGAATGTAAGTACCCCTTCCTCTCTAGTCAACGAGGGTGGTGGATGAGAGAGGGAGAGGAGACAGAAAGGGAGAACACAACGAGAAAGAAGGATAGAACTAAATACGATATTGTTACGAGTACGATCTTGAATAGGAAAGTGTAAGCCCTCCCATCGAGTTCTATGGGAGCGCAAGGGGATGGCACATGCACGTCACGTGTAACACGTCACGTCTCCATCATCGTGTCGTTCGGGCTCATGAACAAGATAGCTAAATCAATTAATTTCTTATTTCTTAGAGTGTCCCACCTCCTAAATGAGGAGAGGGGCTCCCCTATTTATAGGAGAGGGAGAGGGATAGTGTAAAGTTATATATGTGTCCTTAAGCAGTTTACGGTTTTGCCTCTAAACTTATAACATTACCAAGAACATTTTAGTTATTTCTCTATTAACCATAGAGAATATTATATGACATCTTAGAAGCATCTTGGACGGCTACGTCATCTACGATGGATGGAGTCGCACATGAGAGGAGTGTGACGGCGGACGGAGCACGACGATGGATGGAGTTGCGCCCGGGCAGAGTCTCATAGGACGATGGGCGAGCCGCGCCCAAGCGGAGCACAACAACAGACGGAGCCACACCCGGGCAGAGTCTCATACGACGACGGACGGAGCCGCGCCCAAGCGGAGCACGACGGTGGACGGAGTCACGCTCGGGTGGAGTCTTGTACGACGATGGACGGAGCCGCGCCCAAGCGGAGCACGACAGTGGCCAAGTCCTTTACGCAATAGACAGTGCCGTGCCCAAGTGGAGTCTCATACGATGATGGACAAAGCCGCGCCTTGGCCAAGTCTTTTACAACGACGAGCGGAGCCGCATCCCGGACGAAGCACCTTGACGGATGGAGCCACTACCTGGACAGAGTACTTTGACGGACGGAGCTGTACCTCGGGCAAAGCACGTTGACGGATGGAGCCTTGACATGGCTAAATCTTTTACGAACAGAGTTTCACATGGCTAAGTCTTTAACGAATGGAGTCTTCACGTACGGACGAAGACTTCATGTGGCTCACTTTTTAACGGGCGGAGTCTTGACGGGTGGAGCCTTCACATGGCTAAGGGGGTGTTTGGTTGGGCTTTTCAGCAGCTTTTCATTGGAAAAAGCTGCAGCCCAACCAAACGGCCAGCTTTTCAGCAGCTTTTGCCAACGGTAACTGTGGGCTTTGCAGTGCAAATTCAGCTGTTTAGAAAAGCTGCCTTCTGCCAGCTTTTTACAATGTGTTGGAGCTTCAATGCTCATTTTTCAAAATACTATAGATGGTTTGGATCAACCAAAAGTCATATGGTCATTTTCTCACAGCCACAACAGCTTTTTCAAACAGCCAGCCAACAGTAGCTTTGTCAACAGTCACAGCCCAACCAAACAGGCCCTAAGTCTTTTACGGATAGAGTCTTGACGAATGGAACCTTCAAGTGACTAAGTCTTTTATAAATAGAGTCTTGATGGACGGAGCACTCCAGTCCGAGAGCGTTCCTGAGATATTCATGGGGCAAAATAAGTAGAAAAGTATGGACAAGTGAGAGTTTCTTTATTACTGATTATTATTGATTTTGCGTCGATTTAGGATATAGCACATGGACACCTCGTACAATAGCCTTGTACCAACATATGCTAAGGAGGTACACTAGCTAGCCATCGTTGAAGCATAAGAAGCTGTTACGCTCTCAGCTCCGACGATTTCCACTACTACAGAAATTGTCTGTACTAATTGATCGCGTCGTTCCATCCAACCATTCGAATTAAATCGCACAATATGCTTCTAGTGGGATTCGATCCCATAACCTCGTGTTGTCCAAGTAAGGGGAGTTGCCAACTGAACTAGGCTGAGTATGCGATATAGACGGGACGGCTTTCCTCTTAACTAATCCCTACGACTAAGCGGGACGCTTCTAATACAGACGGTTCTAAATTTGGAACCATCTGTACAAATAGCATAGACGGTTCCAAATTTAGAACTGTCTGTACTGTCCGATTTGTACAGATGGCTCCAATTTGGACCCGTTTGTGCTATTTGTACAGAAGGTTTTAAATTGGAGCCGTCTGTACTGTAGTTTCAAATGCTAGTTTTAGCAAAACAGCCATAATTTTCTAATACGAAGTCCGTTTTGGGTCCACGGCCACTCAAATCGAAGCTAACGACGAGGCGCATCCGATAAAAATACATGTGTTTACACTTGTACCCGTCTTGACCTTCAAAATTCTCCTTCTAAGTGGGACTTTTTAGCTCCGGAAGTTTTTCGCTAACTTTTTCGGATCTTGCGAAGGGCATATATCCTTCACCCGGACTCCGATTTGGGTGATTCTTGTTTCCCTGGTTAGCTTGAGTCGAGGACTTGTTTTCCACCTTGATCCTAGCTTCTGTTGAGCACTTTTGTCGAGGTACCGTTTTCAAAATCTTCGATTTTGGGCTGGGATTTCCACTAATCGTTTCGTCAACTTTCTCGGAATTGGCTCAAACTTTCTGAAGACGTAGAGTTTGGCCTCCTGCTCACAGCCGTGAAAACCGTTCGACAATCGGAGCTGTCAAACTCCCTCCCTGACACTGTCACTTTCCTACCGCGGCAAGAAAATCTGCAGTTTTTGCTGCCGCGACAGCAGAGTATCAACTAGTCTTGCTTCATCTATTTGTACAGACTGTTGTACTGTTCGATTTGTACTATTTACAGATTAGTACAGACGGTTATAAACTTAGAATCGTCTGTACTGTTCGATCTGTACAGACGGTTCCAAGTTTAGAACCGTCTGTACTGTTTACATATTTGTACAGACGGTTCCATACTTAGAACCGTCTGTACTATTTGATTTGTGTAGACGGTTCTAAGTTTAGAATCGTCTGTACTGTTTACAGATTTATACAGACGGTTCCAAACTTGGAACCGTCTGTACTGTTCGATTTGTACAGACGATTCCAATTTGGACCCGTCTGTGCTATTTGTACAGACGGTTCCAATTTGAAACTGTCTGTACCGTAGCGTCCCGCTTATTGGGAACCGTTCGTACTTCATTTTCTCAGATGATTTTTTTTGAACCGTCTGTGATACTATTTGTACCGACAGCTTTAAAAAACCGTCTGTATAGGAACGTCCCGTTAAATGAATTCTGTAGTAGTGTCCTCACCTCATTGGTCTGGCTTTCCACAGTGGAGGACAACAACGTCCTCTACAAATTGGCTTATTGAGATGGAAAATGTCTTCTAGTCGACGGCGCTAGCTACCGTACAAGATTAAGCACGGTGCGTCCATCGATCCGAGACGTACGTCTAAAACGAGATCTCGAACTGAGCTGTTGCGATCGATCCTTCCGCATGCACGTTGCATGTTAGCGACGGCCGGGGGATCCGCGCGCGGCATGCACGTGAAGCGAGTACGAGTACAATTATCATGTTCTCCGGCGAGAACGACCACACATGGGAACGGCGTCGTGCGCGCGATCTTTTTTCGCGTTCGCTTGCCCCGTGAATTCGCGACAGCGGAGGGAGGAAGCGATGTGACCTGGAGCGAAGGCCGTAACCACGGTACGTATCTGCGTGCGATCGGGGGATTACAGTTGGGGGCCAGCCGGATCGACCTACGGATCGACCGACGCCTCATCTTGGATCAGATGTCGATCGATTTCTCTCCACATCGACGCATGCACGGCAGGCAGGCAGGCAACACGGTGAAACCGACGTCCATTGACCGGTTTCGTTCTAGTACCGTTGGACCGCCTCTTCAATGGCTGGACCGATCGGCACAAAGCCTTTCTACCATTTGGTGTTTCCTACCACCGACCACCGTCACCAGAACGCATGTGTGCAAGCATTTGGATCAATATCAACACCTTGGGTTCCAATGGAGAATTGTAGGGGAGATCACTCCTCTAGAAAAATGTTTCTTAATATGTTTTTGTCGATTGTATAATCTTAGTTATTTGAAATCAATCAGCAACATTTGGTACCCCGTTCAGTCATATTCGAGGCTTGAGAGTGCAGAGGCTCGGAATATCAACTGGCTGGTGGGTCCGAATAGGCGAACCTCAGGCCAAAGTGCTCCAAGTGGGTGGCGTCAACTTGCCAAAAAGAGCTCCAGTGGCAGCGAGGAGTGATGACGAGGCATGTGGGATGGCTCGTACGGTTGGGTCGGTTACAAAAGGCAATTGATTGGCCGCCCCCTACGCATGCATGCATGGTGTGGGTACTGAGTTATTCATGGCCTAGCGGTTAAAATCTCTCATTTGTAATTTCCTCTCGCAAAAATAGAAAGGGAGCAAAAAAATCTTGCCGTGTTAGATATTGTCGTGCCCACCTCTTCTCTGTTTGCATGTTGCTCATCTAATTTTTCGCTGTGTGTGCATATATTCTGTGTGCTATTGAATCTACTGCTCGCTATTTCTAGTGTCACCTTTTTCTTTTGGCTTTGCTCAATTGGTCTATTTCACTTGTCGGCACATGAAGACACAGAGACAGGAAGACATGAATGTTCGAAGCAATGTGCCAACAGGAAGACAGGAACACCACTTCGCTAGCTGTATGGATCCCTCTGGTCCACTGGAGACTGCTTTTAAGCAGCAACCCATTCGTCTTCAACCTTGCGCCGCTCGCTTTCTTTCTCAATTCCGGTGATCGATCAAGCTTTCTCTTTAACCCTCCATTCCCTCTTTTTCGCTCTAGTGACTCCCTATATCTTAAACCTTAACCCTCCACCTCGCCTCCATCGACACTGCCTCCAGTTTGAACTCCGCCTCGTCTCTGCCGGCACTGCCGCCTTTCGGCTCACATTGAGCTTTGCCTCCACCGTCGTCGCCTCCTTTGGCTCGACGCCCCTAACCTCTTTGGCGGGGTCACCATCCTTGACTTTGCCTCCATTGCCGCTCCGTGTCGACTCCACATCCGCCTCGCAGTCCGTCGCCACCGGAGTTGAAGAAGGTGATAGAGGACTATGAATCACATCGCAGATCTTACAATCAACAAATCAACTGAGATGTCGTGAATTCTCAGACGATTGTGAAATAGCAAGAGTGTAGATCAATACCGGGCTAGCACAATACAAAGAACAAATCTAAGATATATAGCTAACTCCTTATCCGTATTATCATTTAGATGACTTGTAGTTGTACGGCGACAATTTTGTTTATTAAGCAAACAGCATGAGTGTGATGAACAAGAGTAGCGGAGGTGCAAACAAATATGCAATCATAACATTACGTAGATAGCACGCACATGCAATTGATCATCGATGGAGAGGTCATGCACATGTTGCAATTAGGTGATTGATCAGTCTGATTACTGGGACGTTTTCCGTTGGACGAAATGTCAACAAAATTCAGGAGGCGTTCTTCTTAATTATACACCATGCCGCGCGGCCGTATCAATTAGCATGCGAGTCAACTAGTAGTAGCTAGCAGCTAGCTCACAATAAAAAAACAGGAATTATTATTTGGCATTGTGAGCACACGATCAGATAACTGTTCAAGCATCAAATAATTGGATCGAACAGTTATTTTTCTTTTCATTCAGTTCCACGTACGCTCAAACACGGAAATTTCGTAAAGTTAATCAATAGAAAAGGCCAAATTAGGTGGAAAGTGTCTTAAAAGAAGTGGTAGCACGCTATTTTAAAAAGAGCGAGCAAGTGATGAGAGCGGGCGCCAGGACGGCTCCAAGAGAAAGGTAGCCGCATCCCTGAATGCATGTGGCGATTGAGAGGACCAGCTGAAACTGGGTGTCATCAGCATTCAGTACCTATTGGGAGTCTGGAAAAGACTTGCAGATGGGCAGAGTTGCCATGCAACCTTGCCGGCCGGCTAGCTACGAGCCGCATCGGGGTCAAATCCACTGCATGCATGCATGCAGGTGCTGAGATTAAAGATGCATACGCACTAGCTCCGGCGATCGTTGCTTTTGGTGGGGGACATGGACAGCTCACAATCACCGTCACCGTCGCATGCAGGCAGCGGCGGTGGTTCCAAGATAACTCAAGAAATGACAGCCACCGTTGCAAGCCCATCAGTCATCACATGATTGAGAAAATAATTAAAGTGCATGCATCCATTAGACCATCAGTTACATATAGTACTCTTGTAGTCTGCAGAGAGCCACGTATATGCCTCCTAGCTGGATTAACTTAGCTTTCGTGGGATAATTTGGCTTAAATATATACGCATATATACTGAGCAGACTACACAGTTTAAAAAAAAGACGTGGAGTGTGACACTGTCACATCGACCCCTTCACTATACGGCCAGACGAGCACATGGGAGGGGGGGGGGACAGGACGGGACGCAGCTCGTCCGCGGGCGAGGGCTGTACAACACCAAAATGGCAAAGCGAACGTGGCTCGCAAAAGCCGAGCTAGGCAGGAACCGATCGAGATGGCCATGAAGGCTCCCCCTCCCTTGCTAGCTAGCTTTCGGTTTCGTTTCGCATCACATGCATGCATATGCCCTGTGACCTAAAGCTATATATAATTGGGAAGTGGTGGTCTGGCGCCCGTACGCACCACAAGTGCGTCGATCTCCTGCATGCACGCGACGTGTACGGCCGGGGAGCGCGCCTGGTGGCTGTGGCGATCGATCGATCAGGCGAGAGAGGCCAACGCACGCGATCGATCGGCGTCGCTCTGGCTGGAGCCTCGGGGCTCTGCACTGGGGACTGGACCACCAATAATGACAGAGACAGAGTACAGCGAGCGCATGCTGCTCGATTGTGCCCGCGCGCAGCTTTGCACGGCGTCGCCACATGCATGCGCTCTGCGACGGCGACTCCTCTCTGATCCAGCCGGTCACTGCCCCGGAGCAACTTAGTTGGAGCCCTCGTGCTCAGAGCGTACGTACGGCCGCAGGCCCGCGTGCAGCTTGTTGTAGCTTGGAAAACAGAAAAGCTTGGCACTGTTAGCTTGCTGGGTCGAGCAGAGCTCGGCCCTAGCACGAACGGCTCGTGAGCAGTCGGGCTTTTCGGTGGCCCTCCGAGTGCCTGTGCTTCGCTAGTTCGATCAGGTCTTTTTTTTCACTTAACCACGTGCATGCGTGGCAGTTCTCGCAGCATATGCTTCCGATCAAATTGGGGAGTTCGCTGTTGATATCTTGCCATTGTGATATTGTGCCATGCTCTGACGTACATACATATGAAACGTTCATCGAGTCCATGCCAGCTGATATGCTACTCAGGTGCAAAACCGTGCAGCTAACACACCGCCGGATTTATTTCGTGTCCTTCGGTCCATAAGCTGCATGCCAATATGACACCAACTATAGGCCCCCTTCTAGACGGCTTCTCCAGCGGCTTCTCCCAGAAGCTGCCCCCTCCCAGCTTCTCCCAGAAGCCGCCCCGTCAAATTCATCGGGACTTCTAAACTAGTGAGTGTCCTCCAGCTAATGTCTAATGCGCAGCAAAAGAATTCAGAAGAGAAAACATCGTATCATGGTCGCACTCTCAGGCTGCGCTTGACATTGTATTATGATAATCCTGTTTGGCTAACTAATTTTTATCTAACCAACTTCTTTCTATTTCCACAACTGTTTTCTCATAATATATTGTAAAATAAATTCAGCATAACGTACGTCGACAACTGCGCCTCCATAGTCTCGTCCTCAGCTCAAGCGACAAATATTCAACGTGGGATGGCACCATGTGGCAACAAGGGGACATCTCCCAGCTCATGTTACAGACAGCTGATTAACAAACGTACAACGGACGACCGGCCCGGCCCACTCAGAAATTTCCCCGCCAGGCTTGTCCTAAACCAACCTGAACCTTCCATCTATAGATCCACGGTGCAGATGCGAGAGGATCTCTGTTTCGGCCAGGCGTACAGAGTCAGAGAAGAGTCCATTCCACAAGAGTGACTCTACATATGAGAAAAGACGCAGGAAAAATTAAAGCTGCCTACTGCATTGCACATACGCGACACTGACGTCCTTTCAGTGCTCGATGGCGATTGATAGATAGCTCGTCAGAGAAAGCGGGCACGCTTAAAGGAGGGCACTCGTGCACGCTCGCACGAACCGCACTAGTTGCCACCGCTATTGATCGAGACATGCATACACGATAGGGCCATGCATGCTCCTGCATCCTGTCGTCGACATGCATAGTCCCGTGCACATGCATAGATAGATTCTTCCAGGAGGCAGTCAAGCAATGTCATTCCAACTCGAAAGGGGTCCAAGTATCTAAGTGTCTGCGTTATGTATTTCTCTGGCTCTGTTTTTGGTTTGCATGTTCTCTACGTAATGCCTGATCTTATTGTTGTTGTCGATGGTTATTGATCGATTGGACAAGGATGGGCTGCTTTGCCAGATTCCTTGTCATTTTCAGGCGGAGCAAAGCAAACATGGATGTGTTTTGGGCCACTGGACGGCGCCAAACGCGATGAACTGATGGTGTCAAAGTATTGAATTTTATGAATCAATTTGTTCATCTAAAGACTCAAACTGATAAAGAAAGATGGATAATATATTTAGTTTTTTTCGTTACCTCTAAATTTTCTTAAAGATTTAGACACGAGATTAATGTAGTTCATAACTGTTTTTATTAATAATGCGTTGGTCGGATCTTAAGCTCAAGACTTCTTGACTCTAATACCATACTTAATTACACGTATCTAACCAGTTCATTTAAAAGCACAAACCGATAGAAAAATATGGGTAATGGATTATAATTGCATTATATTCATTATCTTCCATGTTAATTGTGTCAAAAGAGAGAAAATGATCCTTTCCATTAGGAATTAGCTAGGTTGCATGTATAGTTACATATGGTTATAGAGTAGATGATTATTTAGATCACTAGAAAGGTTTATGGTTTGGAACTTTACATAGAATTTGTAGCTTGTATGCATATATTTGTGGTGAAAATATAGTTAGCTTTCTGGTCATGAAGTAATTAAAAAAAAGAGCTTTAATTTAAATTGTATTTTACATCTTGATGCTTGTTATGGAGAGAACTGTAATGAAATCTTCATATACAAAACATAGATGGGTCAAAAGTGGATGTACAATGAGAGCCGGTTTTAGTGAAGTTTACATCAATGACATCTCATCGTTTAGAAGAGTTGCCGAGGAGAATATGGTGAATAAGGGAAAGAGTAGATGCACTATCCATACTCTAACTGTGATAATACTAAGATGTTTTAGAACTCAAAGCAGATCGTAGATCGTAGGCCACTTAATTCGAAGGGGTTTCAAACTAGTGTATACATGTTGAACTAAGCACGGTGAAGACGAGGTCATACAGGGAGATAATAATAACATTGCTGATGACGTAGTCAATGATATGCCAAAGGAAGTTAATGATGATATGTCAGATGAGGGGAATTGTGCTGGTGGTGATTAGATGTCGATTGATGAGGATGCGTTGCTCGATCTAGATCAAATATTGCTCGATGTAGAGGGAAACCATGATGACAGAGGGCATAATCAATTTCTAGGATTGTTGGAGGACTTGGAGAAACCTTTGTATTATGTTTGCAAGGAAAAATACTCGAGACTGTCAGCCGTACTTAAACTTTTGAAGCTAAAGGCATGCAATAGATGGTCTGACAAGAGCTTCATAGTGCTATTATGTCTCTTGGTGGATATGCTTCCAGATGGTAACGAGTTGCCCAAAACCTCCTACAAAGCCAAGAAAGTTCTTTGTCCGTTGAGAATGAAAGTAGAAAGAATACATGCATGCTCGAACGACTATATCATTTACCGTAAAGAGTATGCAAACTTGTATTCGTGTCCTGCAAAATATCTCGATACAAGCGTAAGAGTCAATCAGAGGATGGCGAGGATGGCACTAAGGTGATGAAAGGAACTCCTGCTAAGGTTGCACGGTATTTGCTTGTAATTTCTTGTTTGAAGCATTTGTTTGTGAACCAAAAGGAGGAAAAACTGATGCTTTGCCATGCAGAGGAGCGTAAGAAAGACAGAAAGCTACAATTCCCCGCTGATACGGTCCGATGGAGAAATTATCGATAGGAATTATCAAGCATTTGGTAGAGAAGTGAGAAATATAGGTTCGGATTAAGTACCGATAGAATGAATCCCTTTGGCAACATGAGCAGTCAATACAACACTTGACCCGTGAATCTCTATAACTACAACCTTCTGTCTTAGTTGTGCATGAAGTGGAAGTACATTATGATGACCATACTTATCTAAGGTCTTAAACAACTTGAAAATGACATTGATGTGTACCTTGCATCATTGGTGGAAGATCTAAAAAATATGTAGAAGAAGGGGTACAGGTCTAGGATGCGGACAAATGTGAGTACTTTACCTTATATTGCTTGTTGCTCTTGACCATGAGTGATTAACCTGCCTTTAGTAACATGTCGGGCTAGAGTATTTAAAGACTTAAGGCTTGTGTTCGATGCTTAGATGATACAAAAAGTGTGTGGCTGAACAACTCACGTAAAACAGTATACATATGTTATCATCGGTTCCTTCGGAGGAGTCGCTCAGATGTAGGATGATGGGTCAATTCAATGGTAAAACTGAACACGGTATCAAATGAATGCTCTTTAGCGGGTTAGAGGTCTATGACATGGTTAAGGATATCGACGTTGTGCTCGGGAAGGGATAGAAGAAATAGAAGAATCTACCTAAGAAGAGCATTTGGAAGAAGATATCAATACTTTGGGACTTATCTTACTGGAAGGATTTTGAAGTTTTTCGCTGCATCAATGTCATGTATGTAGAGAAGAATATATATGACAGTGCGATTGACCTATTACTGAACATTCATGACAAAAAAAAGGATGGCGTTAAGGCACGTCTAGACTTATCCAATATGGGAATCAAATCTGAGTTAACACCAAAAGAAACCAATAAAGACCGAACGTACCTTCCCCCTACTTGTTACACTTTATCCAAGACTGAGAGAACTGAAATATGCCGGTTTTTGCGTAGTGTTAAAGTTATGTTCGATTACTCCGTTAACATAAATAAACATGTTTCCATGGAAGAATTGAAACTAATTGTCATGAAATCTCATGATTGTCACGTGTTGATCACCTAGATGCTCCCAGTTGCAATCAAAAATATCCCGTCGATCAACATTCAAGAGACAATCATGAGTTTGTGTTCAATCTTTAACACAATTTCTCAGCAGGTCATGGATCCCACTGAACTAGATGATCTGCAAGAGGAGGTGGTGAAGACTCTCCACTAACTTGAGATGTATTTCTCACCATCTTTCTTTGATATCATAGTTTACCTTGTTTATGAGATAAAGATGTGTGGACCCATGTTTCTACGAAGCATGTATCTGTTCGAGCGATACATGGGAGTTCTCAAGTCCTATGTGCAGAATCGACCTCAGCCGAAGGGGAGTATTATCGAAGGTTGTGCTTCAAAATAGGTTGTTGAGTTATACGTGGATTATATAGCTCAGGCCCAACCGATTGGTGTTCCTCAATCTTGCCATGAGGGGAGACTTCAGGGAATCGGGACATAAGAAGGAAAGTAATCAAAGCTGATCAGGATGAACATGCTCTAGCCTATTTCATGTGAGGAGTTTGAAAAATTTCTTGACATTAGGGCAGCTGAAATCGAGCAAATACTTACTGCAAGACATATACAACAAGGATACCCAAGTCCCAGGGCCCGTCAGAGTAGTCGCGTGTCTGTCGGACCTAATGATCTCAATGATATAAACACCAGATATCCAGTGGATGGCACCCAAAATTCCACGAAGTGCAAGCTCCATGTGAGGATTCCTCAAGTGGGTGTTTCCGTGGTGGCTGGTTGTGGGGTGGCATTTCCACCCCTTGAAGGAAAATTGGTGCACAGTGTCTCCATCACACCGGGTTTCATGAAATGCAGCTTGGACCTGGTTCACCTTCAATTCAAACAAGTACCACTACATCACACACGTCTAGATGACGAGATGTAGGTTTTAACCAATGTCATTGGGTCATTCTTCCAGTGGCCCAAGATGGACATAGTGATAGTGGACATACAATCCCCCGCACCATTGGTTTCCTCAACAATAGCGCTCCACCCATGGAAGCATCTCCTCGGCTCCCTTCTCCAATGGACCTAGATACTCTGCTCTCTGCTGCTCCGATTGAGCAACCTTCTTAGGCCTCTGTTCAAATTGCGATAGCAGCACTGTCATCGCCACAACAGCCACTGCACCCCTAGCCAAAGAACATTGTGCTAACTTAGCGTTCAGTCCCATCTAGCGATGAAGGCAACAAAAAAAGCAGGACGTGAAGAGTGCGAAAGGCAAATAGAAAAAGATCGATGACAAAGATCTCCCCTTCATGGAGCCAATCAGGTAGTTCATTCTAGGACAGCCTATGCTCCCAATTGGTGAACTGTACATGCTAAGTACATGGAACACTCTAGCGGGCTGGGTTCATAATGAGGAACATGTGTAACCACTTGGTTCAAGGAGCACTATTTTCACCAAGCGACAGGTGATCGTGTGGTTGACTATGCAGATATCTTCGTCTTTTTCAACCTACGTGAATTTGGACACCTCCTTGATGAGAATTTGGACACTATAAGCTTTTGTTTCCAATGTAGTTCTAATTAGTTAAATTCAAGCATATAACAATTTGGTTTCATAAATCTAGGCACATGATCAAAGAAGCTAGAGCAAGGAGAGAACCCACGGGTTTCATTGACCCACACTTGGTCTCTGAGCAAAGCATGAGGTCCAATAAACAATTTGTTGGGGAATACTTGACAAATGTATTGTTGGCTTAGCAGGACAATACAAGCAGAGTTAATCAGGCGTGAGTAATCGATGAACTCATATACCTCATGTTTTATAATTTACACACAATACAAACAAAGTTATAATCATGCAAACCTATTTTTGTAGCTTTTACCGGGTCTTGATTGTGATCATATAAATGGAACAAGGTAATATACCTTAATTCCTATAAGCATGTCAAGCATGCGTACCAACCAGTTAATTGACATGTTATTATCATTGTTTTCCCAATTGCCTAAAATTTTTGAAAACACGCTGGTCATTTGCCACGTATGTGAGTCGTGGAGGGAGATCTGAGTTAACAAGCCCCGACACTTTGAGACATGATTTTAATTTCAAGGTTTTTCCCAAGTACAATGTTATGTATCATCACATTCACTTCTTAATAAACCCATCTAGAACTAATACCCTTAATTTGCAGTGCCGCCAGAAGCCAAAGGCAACAAACATTTGTGGCTATTACATCTGTTGCCACATGCTAGGGCTCATGATAGGTCCAAGAAACCCAGATCCTAAGGTTTGCTAATCAACGACTAATACTTGTTCATACATCTCTTCTTACATATATGCACAAAGTTAATCTTACTTTCTACAGGTTGGAGCCAAAACTGATACAAAGATGTTCATTAAGGCTGAGCTTAGGGATATTCGAGGCCAATTCATGTTCTTCTTCATGATCCAAGCATTAGATGTCAAGGGCAAGTACCACCAACCGTAGGAGTTCATGAACTAAAATGTTAACTATGTAGATATCGACGAGTTGAATTGTTCTTCATGTACTTGTATGGATATTGAAATGTTAATTGTTATGGTGTTCACATCATTTGAGTTGAAGTGTCAAGATATGTGAATATAAATTTATCTATACTACTTAAATTGCTTTTTTAAAAGACATGGCTAGCAAATCTTGAGGCTAGAAAAAAAATGTTATTATTGATATTCCAAACAGTTTAGACACAAGGAGCTGACTGAGAATCAATAATAGCATAACATTCCCAGAAAAATTCGAAACGGTTCACTGATAGAGAACCATATGTGATGTTATATACATCCGAAATGGTTCGGTGCCTCGAACCGTCTCGAAAGATGAATACATTCCAGATGGCTTGTGTGTATGAACCATCTAGATAAGCACATATCTCAAACGGTTCAGAAATCGTCTGAGATAAGTGTTGATTGTCGGTGATATATGTTCTACCGTCTACAAAGACGATTTTCAATGTCTCCGATGGGATATTGTATAGTAGTGGCAATATCCTGTCAGAAAAGATACCCTTAGTAATGCTTGTATTTTGTTGTTTGAATTCGTTATGCTGATTTCAGTTACATCCTTGATGAGTAAGCATCGTAAAGGCCCGGCCCGCTTAGCGAACACCGTAGCTAGCTAAAAATGCACTACATGCATTCTGAGCTGGAATGATTAGGATTTAGGAGTCTATCTCAAGCCTTCCTAACATGCTAAAATACATAGTTTGCTCGGTGCATAGAACAAAGAACAGAAAGGTGTAGACGAGAGAATAATCCAGGGTGTTGTAGTGACAAAAGGGCATGGAAGCTAGGCGAGCACTTGACACCATGGACGCATTCGTTCGTAGAGAAGGTATAGCTCATATAATAGGGATGGGTACGTGTTCAGTTTGTTGGACGGCATCATGTGGGTGCATGTGCTCGTTGCAACGAGAAACAAATTGAGCTAGCTAACGAGCTACACACCCATGCACGCAAGCTCTATCTATTCATTCATTCATTCATTGATCTATCAAATATTTCTAGCTACCAAAGCGTGCATAATTTTGTCACACGCATAGTGGCAACAATGCATGCATGTATGGTGCCTACCAGTTAATGCATATCTGCAGACCACACAACGCATGCGAGCTAGCTTTCCGCGAAGCCGGCCAGCCCGCGAGTTGCGGCGCGTCGCAATAGCGAATCGCAGCGCGGTGCGTTTACAGGATGACCGGCCGTGTCTCGCCAACCGCAGCAACGGTGCCATTAGAATAAGCCGCGCTCGTATCTTTTTGTAGGTGGTTCGTGGTGATGGGTTCGGACATTCGCATATGGAGGCATGATTAATTGAATCTGCTTGTGTTGCGCGTATCGGCGTACGCTCATGTTCTCCCGATATATCCCTATATCATGCATCCAACGTGTAAACAACAAAGATTGCGGCTATATATGCGTGCACTTATTGCCCTGAGCAAATGATGCTAGCTCCCGTAGAAGATTACTCTTCTTCTTCTGCTTCTCTTACCTCCTTTTGAAGCTGATCGAGAGGAGGATGAAAGGGAACAGGAACAAGGCGATACGGTCAATGGCGCCGGCGGCGAGCGAGACTGATTTTCTAGAAGATTCCGGAGCACTGGTAAAGCAAGTGAGGGAGCTGAGGAGGCTGGTGCCCTGCCGCGAGCCCTGTGGGCTCGGCGAGCTGTTCCAGGATGCGGCGAGCCACATCATGGACTTGCAGGTGCAGGCGAAGGTGATGAGGATGCTGCTCGAGAAGCTCTCCGACTCCGAGGAGTGAATTCGTGCATGCGATGCTCGTACAAACAGTTTGTCAACTGTGTCGATGCATGAATCGACGATAGGGACATACATACTATTTATAATCCAATTCATTTACTTGAATTATTTGGTTCGTGTTTACATTCGCGTGTGCAATACTTATTCGTTATGCTATTTGATTCATTTATACTTTCCGGACCATATGTATGTCTGTGTCCATTAATTTTATTTGGTTATATATGTGTACAATTTGCAGCGGAAGTGAAATGAATACCATTGCAGTTTGCTTTTGTGCAGTTCATTTGGTTCCAAAATGAAAACACACAATTCTTGCATCTATTTTAGCAGTAAGGGTCTAAGCTAGAAAAGCATGCCGTCGGAGCACTCTCTTGCAACAAAAGCAAGCTGTGGTCCCTTAAGAGAAACAAGTTACGCACTAGAGCTTACCTTAAAAAAAAAGAGTTACTGCGCACTAGAGCTAGGGTACTGAAATGGTTGTTGGACGTCATGCAAGCTCCGTGACAGTCTCCTGTTACGACCTCATGAGTACACCATATAATAAGCGAGGAGACGGAAAAATCGTCAGGTGAGTCGTGAACCGTGATTGCGCGCAGGGTCCAATAATTCGTGTGAGCTTGCCGTCCCAGTTGGCGCCCCGAGCCCCGCTGTACGTTCACCGGCGATGGCGCGTGACGACGTTGCGCTCCACGGTGCACACGACGAATACACGGCAGCCAAGCCCAACAACAAATAATCCTCTCGAGCACACGCGCTATCCCAGCCCATATATACAGTTAATGGGCTGTGGCCCACAACCTGGGGACCCTACCCCGTCCTAAGTCGGTAAGTGCAACAGCCCAAGCCCCAACGATATACTCGCAAAACTACCACTCCTCCTTGCCCTTTCCTCCGGCCTCTTCCCTCCTCTCCGGCGTCTCTCGGCGGTGCTCTCCCCTGCCGGTCAAGTCTAGGGTTTTAGCGGCCATCCTGCTCCACTCGCCTCTCCCCCGCCGCCGCCCCCTTTCCGCACCGCACGCGCTCGCCGCCGATGGACGTCGACTCCGACCCTGCCACCGCGAGCAAGCCCACTAAGATGGACCTCGAGGACCAGGCACGCTACCACCGCCGCCGCCCAACTCATTCCGTCGGGGATTTTTGTTTCTCTTTTTTGGGTTTTGCATGTGACTGTTTCGTGGTCTTGGTGTCTGGCGTGTGCAGACGGACGCGAAGGGGAAGGGGAAGGCGGAGGCAGCGGAGAAGGAGGAGGGGAAGGGGAAGGGCGAGGAGCTCGCGGACTCCATCGGGAGCCTATCCATCGGCCCGGGGCGCACTAACTTCAAGAAGAAGCCGGTGATCATCATCGTTATCGGCATGGCAGGTGCGTCGATTTCGTTACGAACCTGGGATAGTTGAGCTTTGTTGAGTAATTTTGGGATTGGGAGCTTAGGGTTTTGGTCTATGGTGTAGGTACGGGGAAGACCACGTTCATGCACCGGCTGGTGTGCCATACGCAGGCATCAAACATGAGGGGTTATGTGCTCAACCTTGATCCTGCAGTGATGACACTGCCATTCGGGGCCAACATTGATATTCGTGATACTGTGCGTTACAAGGAGGTGATGAAGGAGTACGGACTTGGTCCCAATGGCGGTATCCTTACTTCACTCAACCTGTTCTCAACCAAGTTTGACGAGGTACGCTTTCTGGCCCAACATCCTATATATATTTCATATGTTCTTATTGGTGATCGTATGGATTATAATGTGCATTGACATACTCTGTTTGGCAATAATTTAGGAAGTAGTACAACTTACAACCACACAGTCAAACCAAATTTATGTTCAATTTCCATCATTCAATGTAAAATGTTGCAGAAATTGTGCTAGTTTTAGCGTAAAGTAGAGTATATTGAAATTTATTTGAGGCCATGCTGAATATTGCCACTTCCTTTGCAAAATTCGTATGCTACATTTGGTGGTATCTGGTAAATACCTTTGTCCTCTACCCTTGCGGCATTCAGCTAATATATGTCCTATATTTATCTGTACAGGTTATATCTGTTATTGAAAGGCGAGCAGACCAGCTGGACTACGTGCTGGTAGATACCCCAGGGCAGATTGAAATCTTCACTTGGTCGGCTTCAGGAGCTATCATTACTGAAGCTTTTGCATCAACATTTCCAACAGTTGTTGCATATGTTGTTGACACCCCCAGGTCAACAAACCCCGTCACATTCATGAGCAACATGCTTTATGCCTGCAGCATTCTTTACAAGACCCGTTTGCCCCTGGTTCTTACATTTAACAAGGTTGATGTGGCCAAGCATGAGTTTGCTCTTGAGGTAGGTACAACATTATTGTGATTTCAGTTTCTCTGTTCTTGATTATGTACACTGGTATTGCATTTAGCTAATATCATGTAGTTACATTGGGTTATATGCAGTATGCGCTGGTTCTTTTTTGTGTATACTCTTGTCAGTATGTCAAATCTGAACAGCCATGCTGAGGCATATGATGAAGGCTATTTGAAATTTTGTATTATGAAAATGAAATATACTTATTATACAACTCAATAGAGTTTTTGTCAATGACACTTGTAGTCGTCTACATGATATGTTTGTTCAAGTTTTGTCCGAGTGTTGGTTTGCCTATTTGTTTTTCACATCTTCTGTAACTGGACCTTAATGCTATTTGCTGGACCAGTGGATGCAAGACTTTGAAGCGTTTCAGACAGCTTTGGATTCCGACTCATCATACTCCTCTTCATTTACCCGGAGTCTCTCTCTTGTGCTGGATGAATTCTACAAGAACCTATGTTCTGTCGGAGTATCTGCAGTATCTGGTACTGGAGTCGATGCATTTTTTGAAGCTATAGAAGCAAGTGCCAATGAATACATGGAGACTTACAGGTTTGTCCCTTAAGATGTAGTGCTACAATTGCTGAATGAGCTATCCTTACTAAAAGGCTTATTACTTACTGTTATCAAAAATATTTTCAGGGCTGATCTTGACAAGAGGATTGCTGAAAAGGAGAGATTAGAGTCTGAGCGTAGGAATGAGAACATGGAAAGATTGAGAAGAGATATGGAGAAGTCCAAAGGACAAACTGTGGTGCTCAGCACTGGTTTGAAGGACAAAAGTACTGCTTCAGAAATGATGGATGATGCTGATAAGGAGGAAGAAGAGGAGGCGTTGGAGGATTTCAGGATTTCTGAGGATGATGAAGATGAAGATGGAGAAGAAGATGATGAAGTGGATCATTTTGGCTTCTAAGGTGACATAACATTGCTCCCGAGTATGCCATTTTCTTAAGGGATGCAGGCTATCTGGTATACACATGCACTCTTCATCTATAATTTTGTTACACATTTGAAATTCTCATCGATGGTGACGTTGCATTGCTGCTATAGTACAAACTCAAGATGTTGACTTTCCTCCAAGATCAACATGCAGTTTTTAAGATTCTTTAATTCCATTCTGATGTTGTTAAGCTGTCTTGACAGGCGATTGAACTGAACAGTGCGTTTACTTGGTGGTGTTCAGGAGAATCAGGTCGGGAGTGGTGTTTGTTTCCAGGTTATTACGGTGGAAATGAAATGCTGTCAATATCACTAGGTGGCTGACTGCCATTAGTCTGTAAATCAACTCTTGCACTTTTCTCAAACTCGAAGTTTGAAAACTCGAGATTGAACTAGAATCCCATCAATGTGATGAATTGTTCTCTACGAGCTTCTTTGTATGAACTGTATGGTCTCCATCCCTGGTGTGCTAAGGAGCTTGCGAAGGTTAATGGCTTCGTTGTAAAGTATAACCCAGTTCCTTATTTGTTGGTTGTTATAACCTCTGCCGGCAGAAAATGGCCCTTTACAAGGAAAACAAGACTTCCTTGGTCGTGAGAACCGATCTTGGGTTGGACGGACCTGAGGATATGAAAGATAAATCGGGTCCAAGACAAAAACTGCATTGTTCAAGCATTCGGTATATTTGAGTAATCTGTTATTTGAGTAGGCAACGCCAGCAAGAGTGTACATTTATCTTGCCTGCGCGATTACAAGGTAGATTGGTAGTAAATTGGATTTGATAGTACAACTGAAGCGACAGACTAGAATACTCGCGTAAGTACGAGTAAATTCTGCAAATCTGCAGTTTTATTGTACAAACTATCACAAAACGGACGAAAGGACCAATTTCACAGAATATAGGTTCGGGGATCCGTTTTGTCATACAAACTACACAAAACGGACGTAAGGACCGACTTCACGGGATATAGGTTTAGGGATTCATTTTATCATAAAACTATACTCTTTCTGTTTCACTATGGGGTTATTTAGTTTCTAGTCATATCTTGCCACACATTGCTACACTCCCATACCTGTAATTTTGTGATACAACTGATCCATAAAGTTGTAGTCTGTGAAATTAACTACTCCCTTATTTCCTGAATGCATGATGTTTTAATATTTTGCATTTTGACCAAGGAGTATGGAGAAAAGACCACGCTATCCATATTTATTTCCACTTATTACTGTTGGATGGTATATGTTAGTCTAGTCTATAGTATTAAATAACAATGAAAACATGCAGAGGGGTAATGCGGTGAAAGCTTAGTTGAGGCCAATACAGGGCTTGGCCCTTCCTGCATTTGTGCAACTCCCTCAAAATGTTATCACTAATTGAGCTATTTTGTTAACTGAGCTCGAGAAATAGCTGTCTAAATCATCTACTATCACTACTAGGCCCCCGTAGATTGCCTCCCATAGGTTGCCCCTAAGTTTCGCCGATGGCGGGATATACAGTAGTAAATATGGTGTAAAGTTATCTTGAAACCATAGAATAATATGTATTTCGGATTAAGTTCTTTTCAGAAATATCTAGCACAATTCATAGACACTCGCACACACGCATGCACTTATACAATGCCTTTCAAAGGCTAAACTTGTTGAACTTAAAGACTTATGAAGTCATCACAGGCGACTCGCTATTGATCTATAAATTACCTACCACTGAAAGAATATTTCACCTTGATAAGACACACATGAGCCAAACATAGGGTTATTCCCTGTTAGACAAGGGGTACAAACACCTCCACTAACCACTCAAGCAATATTTTGATTTTCAATGACATCAGGTTAGAAATAAAGGGAGTACTAAGCACATAATTTTGTTATAATTTGTACATTAGACCTGTAATATTGCGAAATTTGGTCAAGAATTGTTGTAGAGTACTGTTTGGATGAAAAAAAATCAAAACCATATTTCATCCTTTTGAATTCGTATATCAAGTGGAATAATTCAAATAACACAGTGCTACATTTAGGGGATTTTTCGACCCCTCGTGGTTGCACATATCTCGCGACCGTACGGTGCACACGCTGCAGGCTGTGAGGCGACGGATTCGCCGTTACAGCAGAGAGTTCAAGAAATCGAGAGTCGAGAGCCGATTGACCAAGAGAATTCTCTCAACCTGCCAATCTGCAATAGGCCGAAACAACGCCAGGCTTTCCCCAGCCGGAGAGCCCACTCAACAACGAGTCCACGGCCCACGCCACCATCTCCAATCCCCCATCCATCGCTCCCACGCGGACCCCACCAGCAACCTCGCACCCGCACCCGCACCCGCACCCGCACCCAGACCTCCACCACTGCCAAGAAGACGACGGCGGGATGTTCCTTCGGCGGATCCTGAGCGGCGGGGGCGGGCTGGCGGCGCTGCGCTCGGCGCGGGCGGTGAAGGAGACGACGGGGATCGTGGGGCTCGACGTGGTGCCCAACGCACGGGAGGAGCTTATCGGGCTCTACACGCGCACGCTCAAGGAGATCGAGGCCGTCCCCAAGGACGAGGGCTACCGCAAGGCCGTCGAGTCATTCACCCGCCACCGCCTCCAGATCTGCCAGGAGGAGGAAGACTGGAAGCGCATCGAGGACCGCGTCGGATGCGGCCAGGTTGAGGAGCTCATCGAGGAGGCACAGGACGAGCTCAAGCTCATCGGCAAGATGATCGGTCCGTACCACCTCTCTGCCACCGCCTCACTTCCCCTCTTCTCCTCGCTCCCATTACCTCTAAAGTCACTTGGTCCATTTCTTGAACTCGATTAGTTAGTTTTATGTTACATCCTTGTCTGATCTATGGGGGAGAAGTAGGGTAATTAATGTGTGGGTGTGGTTACTGGCTACCCTTTTCTTTGATTCAACTTGTTAGTTTTATGTGATAGACGATTTCACCTGATTTGTGGACAAAAACATCGTAGCTATTGACGTGTGATTTTTAACTCCCTCAATTGACACTTGTGAGTATTTAGTGATTTCGGAATGGGCTATGGCCTATAGCTGATGCCACAGGTAGCCGGTAGGGAAAATAGCCATCACTGGTTCACTGATAGTAGGGTGTTTGCCTGTTTGGTGATAAGGATGATTCTCTTGGATACAGGGGAATGTTTGTTTGAGGTTGCCTGCTGCTTGTTCCTTATGAGAAATGTCATTACTATTGTTCATTTAGTACAAATGATTAAGATTGCGGAACATTAGGTAATAATTGCTGTTCATGTACGAGTAGATCAACAACCTTTCGTCAACAGATTAAGCTTTGTGTAATTGTGTGGACTGGCAGGGGCTTGAGCCTCAATGGATGTCCATATCCAGCAATGGTTTGTGGAAGCCTGAGGGCTTATTGATGTATGGTGACTTTTTGTACTTCTGGTCTCATGGTGGATTGCTATATCTGTAAAATTGATTGATCCGGGAATCCAGATCAGGAGCTGAACGTGTGCTTCATCAGGAAATGACCATTTCTGCTATCTGCATCCTCCCATTAGGAACAATGCATGGTATTTGTTTCGTTGAATTCAGATTAGATGCATCTGTCTGCCATTCTACATGGAGATAACTTGGGAACAAAATATGAATAGTCTAATTAGCCTGATTGTGTTTAGCATATTATACAATTGAAATGAGCACCAGATCTGGGATGTTGCTGGGTTGACGCTGAATTTTTGTGGCATGCCGTTAGCTTGATAGTGTTAGCTCTGTTGTTATGAAGTTGATGTCATAGGGTGGGAGGAATATGATGATGTTACCAGCAAAAGTAAGGACTGAACTAATGCTCCACAAACACCTCAACATAGAGCATTCGTAAGCAAAAGGACTACATAGCAAGCAAACTAAATTTCAGCTATCAGTGAAACAGGCATAATTGTTTACAAGGAATATTTCATTTGGGCTATTTGATTTTTATAGCAAATAAAGTGCTTGCAAATATTAATCTGTCACCATATTTGCATTGTCTATAGAACTGTAGAAAAATGGTTAATTCTTTTCAGTGTGATAAAATGGAAAAGCAACCCTTTGGTTAAAAGATGATTTGTTGAATGCACAAACAGAAGTATTTTGTCTTAAATCGCTAGTTTGCAAAGTTTTTGTTACTATAACACTGCATATACATCATTGATTTACTTATCATCTATTCCTTGTCGATTAAGGTTGCGTTTGTCTGAAAATATATCTGCAATGCAGCTTTTGTGTCTGGAGATGCTTTAGGCTTTTATCTCCAGCATATTAACCTGCATGTGTTATTTGTTGATACACCACCTTTCAGCTTCATTTATATTTTAATTATTAATATGTTGCAATGCATGGCAGAATGGGATCCATGGGGTGTTCCTGATGACTACGAATGCGAGGTGATTGAAGATGACACCCCGATTCCTAAACATGTCCCACAGCATCGGCCTGTTGCGCTTCCTGAGGAGTTCTTCAAGACATTAGATGCTGTCAAATCTGATCCAGCTCTGCAGAGTGATTCTCCTCCGCAAGTGAAGGCATAAAAATGTGTACTCTTCGAGATACATTTCACCTTTTGCTGTGTGGAGTTGAGAGTAGTTTCGTTTGTCTTTTGCCAGCAATGTGCTTGTCTGCCAAGCAGAATAAATTTGTGTCTATGAATGTGTTTTTAACGCAGTGCTTCGACACAGTAAAATTTGTCTATGAATGCTTAACACTGTGAACACCTTCTACTTTCTTTATTAATGGATGTTGACGAAAGATAGAGCGCTAGTTGGTTTTTGACTTATCGTTTCATGTGCGATAGAACCCTGCACTTTCTTTATTCCCCATTGTCTGGTGATTGTTTGGAAGCTGTATCGGAGATTGCTTAAGCATTTAAATACCGTTTTCCAGATATTTAGCCAATTTAGTAGTGCATTAGTAGTTCAGTACGTGTCTCCGAAGAAAGAATGGCTATTTAGGCAGGAACTTCTGATTGTGTGCATACATATATCCTCGAGTAAACCTTTAAGTAGGCCCTCTAAAATCATCTAGTAGTAAACCTTTAGTTAGACCCACTAAATCATCTAGTAGAAAAATTGATGTGTCGCTTGTTCCTTCAAAACCAAATTATCATCAGCGCTCCATTGCCGGGTGCACCCACTATGGTGTATGATGAACCTAAAGGAGGCGCAAGGGCGACGACGAGAGCTGTAGCTGTGGCATGGTACAGCCTGATGCGGCACGAACGCATAGCCCACCAGGGAGTGGCGTTCGGTCGCAAACGGGTCGGGCTGTAGGCAGACCGGCGTGGTCGAGCGCGGCGATGTGGGTACGCACGCAAACAAGCGTAAGACCGGAGGTGATTGTCGGGCGCAGCTAGGCGGGGTTTCCCCACCGGTCACGCGACGGCGCGAGACATCACCGGACGCGGCCACGGTTCTTGGTGGCAGACTGGCCGTGCCACTGTTCGGACGGGCGCGGGCGGCACCAGTGGGTTTAGTTAGGGCCCTTTTGGCACGCCGCATCTGGCGTCGCGAGACCAAGCCCCGCTACGACATGGGATGCTTGGTGCGACCCTGCCTGCAGCCATCATCGGCTCTGCGTGGGCGGTAGTGGCACTCCAGTGACGTTGGCCGATATCAGTGGCGGAGCAGCCAGTTTCTGGGCAAATTCTAACTTCAACCATTTCAACAAGTATTTGCCCATAAATTTTTTACCATAATCTCTATATTTTACTATGATTTTAATGAAATTCGTCGGCCGAGTCCGGGCGGCCGGCTCGCCGTACGGTGGCTCCGCCACTGGCCGATATGATGCCCCTACGCCGTTCATGTCGATCTGGAAGAAGGAAGTCACTTCTGAATCACCTGCAAGTAGGAGGTGATCGAACACCGCATCTCACGAGGAAAGGACGGACACAAAAATTGGCGCATCATTGAACAGAACCGCTGCTACAAAATACTATTGTTTTGTTCAAAGAACCCATTAATTAAAAACTTAGCATATCTGAGGTACACCATAACTTTCATTTCAGTGGCGTTGAAGGACATGCTCTACACAGCAGCCCACACCCAGCTACTACCGCCCTTCGAGCTTAACCTACTATTGTTATCACTTATCAGAAGCAGCAGCTAGCCAAGTTCACTAGCTGTCTAGTCTTTACACATAAAGAGGACAGAAGAACCAAAAGATGAAAGGCTATACCCTATGTCCAGGTGGTCAGTTCCACACCAGCAACAGCAAAAGATCACCTCCCAGTTACACACTTACCCAGCCAAAACATCATTTCCTCGCATCTCCAAAACACCGGCATTTCAGAATTCAGAGACTATATGTGAGTTAGTCTGCGGCAGAGTTGGCCAGTTGAAGCAGGCCACTTCCATCTTGCTGTCAAGCTGCACCTTCTGCTCCACATTGCCAGAGGGCCAGTAGAAGCTGGGCTCTCCAAAGCTGTAGCCTGGCACTGGCAGAGCCTGTAGGGGCTCACATGGCGGGAGCTGCAGGAGGTTGTGGAGGAGATAAGGTGGCACGTTGTTGCTCGACTGCTGAGAGAATCGACGAGCGGATGCGGTAGTGATCTGGCCTTGTGCTTCTGGTGCTGCTGGCTTGTAGTTGTTCAGCCGCCTTCCGGGTCCATTGATCGGGAGGTCGCTTTGAGCGATCGCCTCCAGGTTGTACCGGCTGGGCTCAAAGTTGGTGACAGCATTGTCGCCCCTGAACTTCAGTGCTGCAATGTCGTACGCCTCCGCAGCTTCTTCTTCGGTTGCTGGAAAAAGGAGCAATTTGACTAGTTAATATAAGTCATGGCTAAAACAGTCATTCATAACAGTATGCATCACACGACAGCAGAGTGCAGAACAGAATCGGTTTTTGAACATCATATCACTGCGTTGTAGAAAGAGCTTGCATGAAGTTTGCTCAAAGAAGAGAGAGCTTGCAGAATGCAAGAGAATGGCTTTCAGAATGATCTATAAGGTTGCAAAAAATCGCTAACTATGTTAATAATAGTTGATGATAATAATTTGTTATCACTTATATAATGGATTATTTGAGGAGGGAAAAAAATCAAAATTACAGGCTCGATCTTACCAAAAGTTCC